>OY986048.1:6474485-7674485 GCA_963920205.1 Stenodema calcarata
ATACATCCTCACTCTACTAATTTTTCAAAATCGGGTATCGATTTTTTCACAAAACAAAATTGATACATTCCCAAAACTAATGTTACATACATCATTATGTATTGTACCAGAGAGGTACTTGGCGTTATTTTGGATTTGGGTATCCAAATTTGACTTTTTCAAAAAAAAAAATTTGATACTTTTCAAAAACGACATCCACATGATGTCCTGAACCTGAAAAGTACCTCACTTGACGTAATTTTGGATTTGGGTATCCAAATTTGAGTTTTTCAAAAAATTTTGGTACTTCTCAAAAACGACATCCACATGATGTCCTGAACCTGAAAAAAGTACCTCACTTGACGTAATTTTGGATTTGGGTATCCAAATTTGAGTTTTTCAAAAAATTTCGGTACTTCTCAAAAACGACTTCTACACAATGTCCTGAACCTGGCAAGTACCTACACTTGGCGCCATTTTGGATTTTCCAAAAGTGGGTATCCAAATTTGACTTAGGTATACAAAAAAAAAAATGTGGTACATTTCAAAAACGACATCTACACAATTTCCTGAACCAGAAAAGTACCCACACTTGGTATCATTTCGATACCTTAATTCACAAAGGGAATATGTCCATCATAAATTCTGAAGGACATATTCCCTTTGTGAAGTAAGATATCGATTTGGATTTTCCAAAATTGGGTATCCAAATTTGAGTTTTTCAAAAAATGTTGGTACTTTCCGTTTTCCTCATAATAATTATGATTATAATTATAACAATTATTGTTTTAAATTGCTATACTTTAAAAAGAACCTTTTTATTTGGGTATAGTGATCAATATACCTGCCAGAAGAAAATGAGTGAATTCATAGTAAATTTAGCTAATATTAGTGGAAGGTCCAACGACGTACTCAACGTAACCTAGTGTGCATGGCATAGTTCCAGTGACCTTTGGGTCCCATACCTCCCTCAGATTATCTGAGAGATAGGGGTGTGTGCCGCTAAAATGGTTAACAATACCAGGCTGTATACCAAAATCTGATCATTCAGTGGCTGGGATGACGGTTGATAACATGATGATTCAAATACGAGTACTCCCTCAGTTTATCTGAGATAATATCTTATATTATAAGGGTGGGTGGAATGATTTCTTACTTTCTTTTGTTTTACAGAAGTATTATGAAATAAAAGTTTCATTTACCACCTCCATTTTCATTACCTCCACCACTACAAATTTCATATCTCCTCCCCCTACCGTTGATATAGAAGGCTGGTGGGCCCTCAATATATCCCCACGATATAGAAGGCTGTGGTGGCCCCTCGATAATATCTAGCCTTCTATATAATATATCATATTATAATATGATTATAGAAGGCTGTGACTAGGGTTGCCAACCGTACTTTTTTTTCTCCGAATAAAAGTTGGCAATCCTGGCTGTGACCCACCTATATAAAGGCTTCATGATTGAGATGAAATCATTAGTTCATCAACCACCAAGCAGTGAACATCTCTCTCGCGAAAATGGAGAATAGTGTTTGTGAAAAGTGTTTGAAGGTGATTCCTGTCAATCAATACTTGAGACATATTCTGGAATGTCGTGGCAATCTGGAATGTGTGTATTGCGGAAGAGAGTTTCAACTCCAACACCGTGCAAGTTTTGAAAGACATGAGAATAAATGTGGGAGACCACCTCTGGTTAAAAAACTCAAGCTGTGGGAACCGAAGAAGGGAGAATTACTGGAAAAAATAGGACGAGGTAAGGTTTATGAATATCATACAGCATTTAAAAACCGACTGCAATCATGGTTTATTCGAAATGATTCGCCTGCTGATTTACCAACTTTTCTTTCGAAAATTCAGGAGGAGGTTAAAATCAAAATCAGAGAAGCTTTGAATGAATTCACATCGATCAAAGTCAATGTAATTGTTGAGTGTACGTTTAAAAATGTGAACGACGAAGTGCAAGATAAAGCATTCAAAACAAGAAATAAGGCTATACAAACTGATACAAATCTGGATGACGTAATCGAGAAATTTAACGAAAAATTGAAAAACGAAATGGAAGAGGCCCAACTGATGAAAAGCGGATGGTCTTTGAAAAATATAGAGGGATTACGTTTAAGAATCAATAAAAACAATCCTCTTGTGGGAAGCACTTACATACGCCTCCCGACTCAAATTGAAAGTAAAAAGGCTTGCGTAAATGTGAAGAATAATGACAAATTATGCTTCCAGTACTCCATTCTAGCCAAATTTATTACCAAAGATGCGCACCGTGTGAGCAAATATTTCAATCTTGAACATCCATATGACTTTTCATGCATCGATTTTCCAACACCTCTACACCAAATTAAAAAATTCGAGACTGCCAACAACATTTCGATCAATGTATATGGACTGGAGAAGGATTACAAAGTATATCCACTCAAAGTTGCTAAAGAAGAATTAGCTGATCATCGAGATCTTCTCCTCATAAATGACGACTCAGGTACACACCATTATGTTTACATAAAAAATTTCGAAAAATTGGTTGTGAGACAGTTGACAAAACACAATGGTCCAATAGTCGTCTGTAAAAGGTGTTTTACAAAGTTCGATGATCAATACGGTAAACCGAAAGAGGAAAAGTTGACTGAACATCTTGAATACTGCATGGAGAATAATGCGGTTAGAATAGAAATGCCTACGAAAAAACCATACATCGAGTTTGAACATCCTGAAAGAATCTTGAGAGTTCCGTACGTCATATATGCCGATTTTGAGGCAATATTGGAACCAGCAGCAGAAGAGCCTACGGAATCCTGCACCAAAACAATTCATAGACACGTACCAATGAGTTATTGTTTCTATGTTAAGAAATTGGATGAAGTTGAGGATGTGCAGTTAGACATACCATCGGAACCGATCGTCTACAGAGGAAAGGATGCAGTCTCTCACTTTGTTCAACAAATTAAAAAAATTGCAGAGACAATCTCGACAGCCTATTCAATGAAAATTCCAATGACACCGCTCTCTAAAGAAAAAGAAACATACTTTCAATCTGCAGTGAAATGTTACTTATGTAACTTACAATTTACTGAAAATGATGGGAAAGTGCGTGATCATTGTCACATAACTGGTGAATACAGAGGTCCAGCACACAATAGTTGTAACCTGAGATGTCAGAATCCGAAATTTTTACCAGTCCTAATACATAATTTCTCGGGATACGACTCACATTTCGTTGTCAAGGAGCTTGGATACGACGAACGAGAGATTGAGGTTATCCCTAACTCCGAAGAAAAGTACATCTCCTTCACGAAAAAAGTAGCAGGAGGATTTAGAATACGATACATCGATACCTTTAGGTTCATGTCTGCAAGTCTAGACGCCTTGGCAAAAAACGTTCCTGAATTCAAAGAGACGTCAAAGTTTCACTCTCTTGAAGATGTGGCCCTAATGAAAAGAAAAGGAGTGTTCCCATATGAATACGTCTCGAGCTGGAAAAAGTTGGAAGAAACCTCTCTACCTCCTAAAGAAGCATTCTACAGCAAATTAAATAAAAGTGGTATCACGGATGAAGATTATCATCATGCAAAAACAGTATGGAATCATTTCAACTGTAATACTCTTGGAGAGTATAGCGATCACTACCTCAAAACAGATGTTCTCCTGCTAGCAGATGTTTTTGAAAATTTCAGAAGAACAATCCATAAAAGCCATAAACTCGACCCAGCTCACTACTTTACATTACCTGGGTTATCATGGGATGCCATGTTAAAATATACAGGAATCCGACTGCAACTTCTTACTGATTATGACCAGATTTTGATGATCGAAAAAGGAATAAGAGGTGGAATTTGTCAAGCCTCCCACAGATATGTGAAAGCAAACAACAAATATACAAAGGATTACAACCCCAATGAAGAATCCACATTCGTTACATACCAGGACTGCAACAACTTGTATGGATTCGCTATGTCGAAACCTCTACCGTACGGTGCATTCAAGTGGTGCGAAGAAGATGTTGATATATTGGCGATTAACGAAGATGATAAATATGGGTACATCATGGAAGTGGATGTCGAGTACCCTCAACACCTACACAATTCACACAATGATCTTCCGTTTCTTGCAGAAAATATTATACCACCGGGGGATATGAACAAAAAACTTACTCCTCACCTGGGTAAGCGTGAACGCTATGTAGTACATTATATGGCGTTAAAACAAGCTATCACTCACGGGTTGAAAGTTACTAAAATCCACCGGATATTGAAATTCAATCAATCACGATGGTTAAAACCATACATAGACTTCAATACTGAATTAAGAAAAAGTGCTAAAAACAATTTTGAAAAAGACTTATTCAAGCTAATGAATAACGCTATTTTTGGAAAAACAATGGAGAACATTAGGAATCGGCTAGCCATAAAACTTGTGACAGATCCTAAAAGACTGGAAAAACTTATTGCAAAACCAGAATTTTTAGATTCAACCATATACAGTGAAAACCTAGCAGCTGTGCATATGGCTAAAAAGTCGGTTGTATTCAACAAACCAATATACATTGGTATGAGCATACTCGATATTTCAAAAATAACGATGTACGAGTATCATTATGATATAATGTTACCGAAATTTGGACATGAAAGATTGAAATTGTGCTATATGGATACAGATAGTTTCATATATGCGATGAAAACGGATGATTTATACCTCGAAATACTAAATATGATAGACTACATGGACACATCTGACTATCCTCAAGATCATCCATGCTTCTCTTTAAAAAATAAAAAAGTACTTGGTAAATTCAAAGATGAAATGAATGGAGAAACAATTTCCGCATTTATAGCTCTGAGAGCAAAAATGTATGAAATTCTGACAGAAGGAGGAAGAGAGATAAAGAAAATCAAGGGTATTAGCAGGAATGTGGTTGAAAAGGAGATAAAATTCGAAGAATATTACAACTCATTATTTTCAATGGATATAATCAGGAAGCAGATGGTTGTTATCCAGTCTAAAAAACACAACCTTTCAACGGTGCAAGTTAATAAAATTGCTTTATCCCCATTTGATACAAAAAGAAAAATATTGGAAGATGGAGTCTCAACAGTTGCTCATGGGTACTTGGAATAACTCAGACAGAACAAAATACTAAGTATAGAAAAATTGATGTATAAAACCATGTAATTAAATAATAATATCACGTATGTATAAAACTATGTAATTAAATAATTCTGTTAATATTTCTATTATCATTATGCGCCTTTGCCAGACTCACACCCCAAAAATGCTCTTTTTGTATACATACCCTGTCCAAAATGATTTGGTTACAATGATCCCCAGGATCCTACAGTCAAAACAAACAGTCCTATTAGTGATGAAAAAACGGCTATTTAATTGAGATAGAAAAGAGTCAGCGAGAGCTGCCATTGGAAAACAATGTAACCAATCGGAAACACGGCAGAAACTTAAACGCCTGAAATGGTAGTTATGGTCATCTATGGACTTTTTTCTTACCGGAAACACGGCGTCCTCATTAGACCCTTTTTTTTTTTGCCCAAAAATGGTATAACCATTCCTTAGGGATGAGCCTACCGGAAACACGGCAATCCCTTAATTCAATGTCCAAAATGGTAGGTAGGTATGGTTATATCTATGGAAATGGTTTTACCAGAAACACGGCATCCCCAGTATTTCCCAATTTCACCCAAAAATGGTATAACTATTTCTTAGTGATGCGCCTACCAGAAACAAAACGTCCCCTAGTAACACTAAAAACGTAATAATTATTTAAGAGATAGACTTGTATAAATGGGACTCTAGCGTAGTCGTTATGGCCCCAAGCAGTATGAATTTTTAGTATGTAAGTAGGACTCCATCGAAGTGCCTTCACCTTGACGCTGGTGATGGAGCTTTCAACTAAGAAAGGCACACACTATAAGTAACGCTATAAACGTGCAAAATTGATATAAAACCCCTTTGACGCTTTGAACTAAATTTAATATAGCAAATTTTGTATGATCCACCACGGAGCCTGCAGTACCGGAACACCTCCCCACGGGAGGTTATTTTGATGTTTTTTTATTTTTTATTTTTTTTTTTTAATCACTTTATTATTGAAGCGATGTAATTCATCGAGTAATGCTATAACATTTTGCCGATTAATTATATCATACGTTTATTCTTTACCACAAATAGTATGCATTAGGCGTCTAGTACTCCCGAATTAACAATTACTACTTATACGATCACATTTAGTATGAATATAGTTAATAGGTACCACCGATACTTTAGGAAATCTTTTTCTCATTGTGTAGGAAATATTAATAATATGTACGAAATACAGGTATAGATTGAACAAGGTTTTCCTGCCATGGTACTCTACCAAAGGTACCAAATCTATATATCCTAGCACACTACAAATTCGAACAGGTACGTATAAAAAAATTTTTTTTTTTTTGATCCACTAGGTACCTATCATCATTATTATCACTTATTACCATTATTATCATATTTGATCACTATTATGATTTAGCTATTGTTAGCTCATTGATGAGTGTGACTTCCTAAGCATAAGGTCTGATACCCAATCCGAAACTCGAATAAATATATATATATATATATATATATATATTTTTTTTCTATCACAAAAACAAGTAGGTACGTGTAGTGCGGGTCTGTGAATAATGATAGGTCGGCTAATGTGTAGTATGCGGTACTGTAAATAATGAAAGGTAGGCTAATTCGCAGTACGACATATTGTAAATAAATCACTCCACCTCACCACCAATACAAGGTATGTATATAGCTGGTCTGACCCGGCGAGGTACGTGTATTATGGGTCAGTGAATAATGAAAGGTAGGATAATGTGCAGTGTACCATACTTTAAATAATGAAAGGTATGCTAATTCGCATTATGACATACTGAAAATAATCACCCCACCACCAACACCCATACGAGGTATGTGTTTGGTAGAAGTGCCCCAGCAAGGTGCGTGTATTGCGGGTCTGCCCCTGCATTGCGGGCCTGCCCCTGTATTGCGGGATTGCCTACCCTGACCTTGGCAGGGTGACCCCTGCGCCAGAATTCTCTTTTTCCCTCTACTGAACCTACAGCAGTGCGCAGATGGAATACCAGCTATATGCACAATTACCGAACCCCTCTACACCAACGCAAGGCCTGCGTGTGAGTTCTCCTTACTGAAGGGTTCCATGAATCATTGTGAGCGGACACTAGTTCGACAGTGTGACCCCACCTTTTCTTTTGTGGGAAACCATTGGGCCTACTCTATAAAGGGGTCGCTGAACTTAACTGCCCGCTGCCCTGGGAAACTTGAGACAGTGGTCACTATAGCCCACTGTGGCCTCATCCAGAACCAGGCCAACTGTACCCTTGTGGGGCCTGACTTTGTGCTAGTTGGTCAGACCACGGTACGGACCACAGACTTTAGGACAGTAACGGACGTCATCACACCACTTGGCCCTACTCTTAAGGCAGGGCTCTCCCCCATTACCTCGTTAGAGAGGCAGCAACTCCTGTTAGACCCTACAAAGTTTGACGATATGCTGACAAGGCTACCCTCCCCAGCATCTTCAGTAGCTGTTAGGCAGGCAATTGCCCAGCTGAATGCATCATATGAAGACGCCATGATGAGGCATCATCATTGGAAAGTGTTTCACTGGACTACAGGAACTGTTTGTGCGGTAGGTGCAGTGGTTCTGATCACCCTACTGCTTTGTAGGGTAGTACCCTGGTACCAGAGGCCTCCAGCCCTGGTTCTCTAAATTCCAATGATGCCTCTGGCCAAAATAATAGTTTCCTGTAAGTATATGCCATACTAATCGTAGTTTATTGCAGACTAGCAGCGACCTTGATTCCTCATTAACTGAAATGACTCGACCAACTGGGAGGAAGGAACGACAGTACACGGCGGGAAACCTGACACATGACGGTATGGTGACCGCGTAAGGACAAGTGATGGTACAGACTCAGACTACAACAGTAAGACGTAAATCTATAGTCGCGTACCACGTAAGTATCATAGTTAAGCCATAACATTTACCATAGTTGTTAGCTATACAACTCATCACGGTAAAGCGAGCCTCCACAAATGAGTAGGGGTGTTAGATAGTTCGACAGTCCTATCAATTGATCGATAGCAGTTTCCTATCAATAGCCCTACAGATGAGTGCTTTCACCTAGAGTGCCGCAGAGTTGAGAGCGGGCGAGAGCGTTGAGAATGAGGGGCAGGGGCGGAAGTATAGCACCACCTGGAAGTGGTCTATTCGCGAGGGGGGAGGGAGAGTGGCTGACGTACAAGGCCTACTTCTCTTTATGCATGCCAATGGTTTCTAACCTACATGTTCTTCCCTTTGTGTGTATAAAGGCTAACCATGTGCATTCCTTAACCCCACTCCTTTCATCTGCTTAAAGGGTACTTTTAATACTGGTACACGAGCTCGTTAGCTATACCTTGTAGGCTGTTCTTGTATTGCTATTTATCTTGTTTCTGTATTCAGTTACAATTATTACTCTTACTACTATAATCACTCTGCATTATCCTGTTTCTACCATTTATCTTGTCTGCAGTGTCTTTATCACTTAAGCTGTAGCATCTATCATTTTTCTGCCTCTTTTTACCTACTCTATTTATCTTGTTTCTGTATTCAGTTACAATTATTACTCTTACGACTATAATCACTCTGTATTATCCTGTTTCTACCATCTATCTTGTCTGCAGTGTCTTTATCACTTAAACTGTAGCACCTATCATTTTTCTGTCTCTATTTACCTTCGCTATTTATCATGTTTCTGTATTCAATTTGTATGTTTTGGCCAAGCCTCGTCTCATTTGAGTCCCATATTAGAAAACATGTAACAATCAACATTACTACCTCCCCTTCCCCAGCAACCACCACCGGACAACCTCCCTGGCTTCGACAGAGCACGAGGACAATGGAATTGACGCGTCTTACCTAAGGCCACGGGAAACAAGGGTTGGTATCTCTATCTGCTACCGCGATAACGTCATGCTATATGGCCTGCCTATGGAAGGAACTGCCTTGGCAAAAGGAGCCAGGTCAATTAGTCCCAGTCTACCCTGGCGTACCCCGGCTGCCCGCATGAGGACATGCTCAATCTTACCCCGGGAGTGATGTACCGACTCGAAAGGCGGACCAACCTGCCGAGAGGATAAGGATGGCAGCACTGCGCGGGTGGCACCACTGCGCGGATCCGCACCGGCCAGCTGACGATTCGAGGTTTTGATATGAGATACCAACACGATGATTTTCCGGTGCTGACGGTACATTGGTATGTCACGGTTGCAACACCCGTGACCTATTTCCGGGGGCTGGACGGCGATTTTACGTGGAACTGCAGTCATTCGATTCCCCGATTCCGTTTTGAGAATACCTAGCGAGACGTGTGCTTGGCGAGTTAGGTTTCTTTACTTTATAATATATTCTTGAGGAATCAATTAGTTCTCATTCCTTACTACCGAGAGTACACCGTTAGTCGGTAGTGTGGTATTTACGTCCTTTCTCCCCTTCGGGGAGAAAGTGCGTAAATACCACACGGTAGTGAAGTAGGTACTAACACGTGGACAAATGTAGTATTCGTGTGCTATCTCCTGCACATGAATACTACACAAGTTAGTACACACCTATTCAACTGTTATACCCCCGACATCTGATGTTCTGAGAGCTGAAATTTGGTTTACGTCCTCACGTGCCCCTGGAGAGTTGGGGTACAAAAAGTCAACTCTCGAGACACTCAGGGGGCCGAGCTACGGGAGGGTTAAAACCCCAACTTGTTCCGTCGCGTAATCAGTGTCTCAGTCGCTTGGGTTTTCTTGGCGGGACACTCCCGCGTCCCTAGATATATATAACGAACATCTTTTCCCTTATTTTCCTATGTACCTAATTTTAATTTTAAGGATAACGTTGGAAAGCAATAACCTCCTTTGTGCCCAGGATGCCCCGCCCAACTACTGTAACTGAAGCCTCAGTGTCAACAACCATAGCGCATGGGACTTGTATAAGTCTTGTATAACTGTCTTGTATAACTATACCTAGATGAACATTGACCAATACGGTAGACAGCCTGTTCATTGGACTCACTTTTCTTACCATTTTGCTGAGGCTGGTACCGGTTCGAAGGTCGCCTCCTGCCTCTTGCCTAGAACTTCTGTCCGTTTCCCGGCCTGGACGGGCATTCTCTTACGTGTAGAAATAATTACTTTTGTTGGACAGTCTCGGACAGTATGGCCAACACCATCACATCGCCAGCAGACCAATCCCCCCTAGAGGCTTTGAGCTTAGCCTTTCTCCATGTCCGCGAGATGCTGGGTGGACAGTCCTCACCCCTATTTCTCCCTGATTCTCCATCTCGACTGAACGCACTAATTCAGGATTTCATATGGCCGTCGCTAAGAACCGAGTTGTTGACAATTGGAATTAGTTGAGTTTTTCGGCGGTTTTAGAATTTGATTACTTTTCGTTCAATAAATTGTCTGAAACACCTCAATCCGAGTCTCAATCCTGATGTATCATAGTATTGATAAGCGGTCGCATAAAAAAAAAAAAAAAAAAAAAAAATCAACTGCATAAATAAGCGACCGCTTATCAATATTATGATACATCAGGATTGAGACATGCTAAAACTATGATGATGAGAACAAAAATTTATATGTAGGTACAACTTTCAGTGGTGGCTCCGAGAGTTTCAATGTGTGGTGGGGCTTAGATTACATACGCCAATATAAGCAATGAAAATGATTAGCTTTTTCCAAATGTTTAATCTTTACCTCACCTTATAACAATAAAACTAGGAATAAAACACATACAGAGTATATACATTTTATGTACACATATATTTATCTATCTTTTCCTTTCTTTAAATAGCCAATTCATTCATCTTGGTCATCACAGGAAAAGAACAAAGGACAATTTGTTAAAAATGAGGACTCAGGAAGATGGTGATCGTGATCAAGATGATGTTTGCCACCTATTAAGGAGTTCCCTGGATCTTCATGCGTTCCAACATCACTGAAGTCAAGTCCCTGCAACAGTATACATTCACTAAAAGGAGATACCCAACTACTAATGAATATACAGTTGCGGGGCTTTTCCGAAGTCGTCTCCTCGGGACTTACACTTCAAGTAGCGTAGGGCCAGGATCAGCTTAGTGGCTCCTACACCTAATTTCTAGATTATTCATTATATGAAGCTGTAATTTGGTATGTAGCCTCCTTAAGACTTTAACTTGACGCTGCCAGGCCCCGGCTCCTAAAGCTAATTTATATGCTATTCACACTATGAGTTTTTATTTCAATTTATTCTAATAATTTCTTTTTATTTATCTATTTTTTTCCTTCTCAGTCTCCGAGCCCCTGAGGAAACTCCGGCCTGTGGAATGGATCCAGTGCCCCCTTCCTCTCGTCAGGCTTGAATGATAGTAATGAAGTGGGTCACCTTCCAGACAAATTATGTACTGTTAAAAAGGCGACAATCCCCTGATCATCTGGTAAGAGTGGAACATTCAACACGTTCAATAATTTCAACACGTTTAACACGGTTCGTTGACGGATTGATGACGGATCAGCAATTGTTCCACAACGGTTTATTGATCGCTGTTCTGTATTCAATATCCTACTGTGCCCCACAACTATACGGAATTAATCATTGGAGTAGTCAGGTTAAATATTTGTGTTCGTGTCCAGATGGTCGTCACCGTGTCAAGGGGGGTGGGAAGTCGGTACCTAGCTCATGGATGGTCTTAACAGTTCTTCAACGAAATTCCGGCCTGACTCAATAATTTATTTACATAAATTCAATATGAATGAAATGATTGTAATTTCTTCATAACTATTTGTCCAATCAATAGTGCCCAAAAAGAAAGGCTTGAGTCACTCTTCTCGAACGACTATAGCTTTTTCAGCTCACTACTCCTATGATTTATTTTGTATATTCATGGGACTAGGGAATGCAATCTCGCAAGGTTTTCAATACACCCAATCTCGCGGATCCCGCAAATTTAAAAATACACAAAAAATGATTTTAATATTTTACCTTAGGTTCTAGGCGTTTTTGACAATAGAAAAAATCCACCTCATGAAGATTCGACTGACTTCGACTGAATTCGACGATTGACCTGCAAGGGGGACCTCCTTCGTATTGTCTAACTCGATGTTATGAATGGATGTTATCCTTTAACTGATCTTTCGCTCACCTGCAAGACGGAAATGAGAGGTTTTTCATCTTTGAGTACATCCTTAATTAAAGATTTCAAGTCGTCGTACATCTTAAAGGACATGACAATTTTATAAAAATATAGACGACCGGTTCGCCTTGCATATGGCGATAGAATGCATTAATGAACGCCGGATGGTACCTCAAGGGTCTTCACCGAAATCATCCCTAAATATTTTACCCATATCCGATCAATATTCACAAAGGTAAGACTCACCTTCAACACGTTCTTGCAATTCTTGCACCGTCTAGTTCCTTATACAATGCAGACTAAGTTCAACGACGCAGACTAAGTTCATGTGACACTAAGATAAAAATATCAAATTAGGGCATTAGGCTGTTTTTAATTACAATAGAACATATGAGCTTGATGATAAGCAATTTTGGAATACCGTCGTAAAAACTGGCCCGCCAAAAAACCTCATCAGCCGCAAAAAGGAATGATACCTATCCATTTTGTCCGCCAGCAACGTATATAGGATGCTCGGTGCTTGGCACCTCGCTGTTGAGAACCGGTTGGAAAAATGGTGAAGTGTGTTCGACTCATTCGAAAGCACATTAAATTTCCTATCGATCCTTAAACAGGTGCCACTCCAAGATAATTTTTCTGAACAACTTTGATGTTTTCGGAAATTAGTGGATGTTGGATTCATTCGTGTATTTTTGGCTGTGGATTAGCCAAATCGATTGAGAGTTACTTCAAAATCATTGAGCATATACTAGACATCCTAACGGACATTTTAGGACCAACCGCACCAATTTCGATTAATGTTTACGGCAGTTATGATTGAAAATAGAAAAACCGTCATAACTCCTTTGTTTTTCTTGTTAAGAAGCTGAAAGTAAGCAGAATAAAACTAAAAAATCCGAAAATCCGAAATAGCTCCAATTTTGAAGAAGTTATGACCATTTGAAATTCCTGCAAATTACCTACTCTTTCCCCCTAATTAGGGGGCGAAATGGTGGGGAGGGGGACAAAATGTACAAAAGGCACTCCCTTGGATGGGAAAGAACGTGTGCAAAATTTCAACTCGATCTGGGCTGTAGCCCTGTCAATGAACAACAACATCAAGAACAAAGAGAAGAACACGAAAAACGTGAAAAAAAGCGTTTTAAAAACTGTTATACCTCCGACACCAGATGGTCCAGAGAGTTGAAATTTGGTTTACGTCCTCATGTGCACTGGAGAGTTGGTGTACAAAAAATCAACTCCCGAGACAACTAGGGAGCCGGCTTCAAGGGGGTGAAAAACCCAACTTCTTTCGCCGCGTAATCAGCGTCTCAGTCGCTTCGTTTCTGGGCTTCGGTTTTCTTGGCGGGCGGGACGCTCCCGCGTCCCTAGATATTCTGGCGATTCCACTGGGGACGACCCAACGAATGGGTCCTGGGACTTGACAGTTGGAAGGTATAATAATTATTGTGGAATCGCCAAAATATTTACTATTACTGAAATTATTACTCATAGGACCTTCACGAACCACTGTATACACATAGCGTTTGTAACCGTACATTCATAGGGTGTACTCTGTACATACCCTATGACGCGCTTGACAAAATAATACGGGTTTGGTGTCGTTTTCTATTTATGACTGTAATTGGTGTAGATGAAGCATTTTATTACCTCCAATACATATAATCCAAGTAACTTCCGAGTTACGAAATGAATCGTCCCTAATTTCACTGTCGTTGACGAAACTATGCTGGTAGCACTTTCACTGATAGGGAGCTCTACAGGCTCTGACGCTAATAATCGGTCATTATCAACTGACAATGAAGGTAGGTAGGTGCCTATTCACTTTCTATCCAAGCTTCCGTCAACTCACCCACCAGCTTATTAGGTGATAAATGACCAACTTGTCGTTGTGCTAGCAGCAAAGAGTGTACATTCAGATCAAAATCGAAGTAATAATTTTTTCAATTCCTGAGACGAGGGCAGACACGTGAGTATCGTCCACATTCTACTTGTCATGAACAGTTGTTAACAATTGTGTTCGTTATTTCACTTGAACTCCATCAAACAGCCACTGGGGTTATCGGGTGGACTCTATACTGGGCGCGCCTGCTCAATTTCTCTGTAAACATTGATTATGGAAGAGCGATTTTGAAAAATATCAGCGATCGCATTTCTTGAAGAAAGGATTCCTTTAAATTTGATGTGAGGTACTTAGTACTCGACTAGAACAATTCTTGCAAAATAATCATGGGATTACTTTCTCTAACGAGAACCCCGTTGCAACGTTCATGAGACCTATGGCGTTCCCGTCCCCAACTGCCCTTCTGGAAGTAGAACAAATGAGGCGTTCAGGATCAAAAGCGGATAACTCCAAAATTTCAAACATTGACTTTTTCACAGTTTTGGCGAGTTCAGTAAAGCCATATTAATAATAATGAATAGTAATACTAATAATAATTGATATTATTAGTAATTATTGTAAATATAAATATTAATTAATATTAATATGGCTCTACTGAACTTGCCAAAACTGTGAACAAATATAAATGAATTTTTGAAATTTTGGAGTTATCCGCTTTTGATCCTGAACGCCTCAAATATTGTTGGATATATTTTTTTAGTTTAACCATTGTGTGCTAAACCAGGTCACAATTGTTATCAGATTTGCATGGTTCATTTCGCAATTAACTCTGCTTTGGGTTTAATTGTGAAATCAATGTCAGGCATAACCGCCTAATTACTGGAGTGATTTTAATGGCATTTGCAGGGAGTATGCGGGTTGGGCTCCAGACTGCCCCGTATGCTTTTCATAACAATCGAAATAATAGTATCCTCTGCGCTTGCGCAAACACCAAGTCCTGTGAAAAGCTACATCTTCTTTAATAGGACTGATCCGCCTGTATGTATACCTAAGGATTTTAGTTGTATAGGTATAATATACCTACACAACTAAAATCCTTAGGGATATATTATATTTCTCGATTATCTTCATAAATAGGATTTTGTAGCTCGCATACTCATTGTTTCGACAATTTTCGTACTATCAAATCTTCTAATAAATTCACCTAATAACCCACGGTAATACTGTTGAATAAACATATTTTTTATAGTTTTGTCCTCTCAGAAGTATTTCATTGCTCAAGTAGTTAGTTATCAAATAAATTTAGTACTTACACTAGGTACTACGAATTCAACTTCATTTTCAGCCTTTAGTATATTCGCTGAATATATTATCTTCCAGCAATTCAATTATTAAACAACCGATCTTGGATGCATCAATTAATTTTGAATGCCCATGTTACGATGTGCGAGGAAGCTGTACTACCTACCCACTTGGCAGAACTTTTTTTTTTTCTCAGTTGTTAGTTACTGGTAATAATTATTATTTAACAATACTCCAGCGAGAAATGCTTGTGAATAAATGCGTTACTCACTTCATGTTCATTTAGTTATGAACTTTTCAAGAAGAATGTGTGTGCACGCTCATACATATTCATCTCTCTGAGGGAGCAAAAGAAAAAAAAGAGAAGGTTTTAATCGAGATATTTGTGTATGGGCTGGTAGAAAATGGGAAATATGTGATACATCCATGCATAGTAGTTAACTTTGTCACAAAAGAATGAAGAGGGTGATGATGAAGTATTCAGATAGTGAGTAAAAATGAAATACCTTTCAATGTTAATTGAGTCTCGCAACAGGAGGGAACGGGACCAATATAGGAAAAAAGCAATCGAAGTGTATGACTAGGCTGGTTGAAACAATTGGCTTGAGATTCATCTCGTGTAGCTTTCCTGTGTGTGGCGAGTGAGGCAACTACTAAACGCAAACCAGTAGGTGCCATCAATATACTTCAAGTTCAAGTAATAAAATGAATAATGAGTGTTTAATACCATCCATTAATCCCATTAATAGATCCACCCATAAATGGTATCCATGGATCCTATAAGTCCAGTAATTATTATTGTTTTTCCCTTTTGTTACGTCCCATTTCAATTGAAAGTTCAACTGCCTCGTCCAGAAGTTCGCGAGCTGTCCCTATCCTACTTTGATTGGTATTCATCGGGTACTGTTGTTGTTCATTTTCATTTTACTGGATGAATATATCTCCGAAATCCCCAATCTAACCAATCTAATATATCAACTTCCCCTATCTTATCATTCCTATTGGAAACTAATGTGTACATTGCAATACAAACCGTCCTCTTGGGTACTGAGTAATATTCATAAATTCAAATTTTTATTACAATTAAAATTACATTAATCCAATTTCAATCCAACAAATTAAGAACTAGGTAGGTACATAATACATCATTATACTTGTATAAACTCATTATTCATTTGATTACTTGAACTTGCCGTACATTGATGTCACCTATTGGTTTGCGTTTAGTAGTTGTCTCACTCGCCACACATAGGAAAGCTACAACTTATTATTGCTAATAAATCATTTTAATAATATTATATCACTGATAATTTATTATAATCTTCATGCAGAATCCTCATATCATCACAAGCAGGTACTCAAATTATTCGGAAAATAAAGCTCTACTGTTTATTCCATAATTCATTTCCCTCTTTACAGTAGGTATTAAATTCATCCTGAATGAAGGCTAATAATTTATGAAGTGGGCTGAAGTAAAAATGCACCGAGTTCATCGCCTTCCAATGAGGATCTCCTAAAATAACAATACTAATAATAATGTTCACTATTATGCTAAACTATACTGTAATATATAATTAAAATAAAGTTATTATTAAACAAAACAAAATCATAATATTTTAATAGATTACTCAATATTGCTAATGAATCATTTGAGTAATATTATATTACTGATAATTTAGTATAATCTCTATGCAGAATACTCATATCATCACAAGCAGGTACTCAAATTATTCAAAAAATAAAGCTCTACTATTTATTCCATAATTCATTTCCCTCTTTATAGTAGGTACTTCATTCATCCTAAATGAAGGCTCTTAATTTATGAAGTGGGCTGAAGTGAAAATGAACAGAGTTCAACGAATTCCAATATATTATTCACCCATTACAGGTGAATAATGAATTGGATTGCTCCACCTACCAGTGCATTATAAAGGTACAGCTGAACAAACATAATATGTTACATAATAATAATAATCACCAATATTATTGGTGATGATGTAGATGAAATATCATGCATGGAGATCCTTATTGTAATTCGTTGAATTCTGTTCATTTTTACTTCAGCCTACTTCATAAATTAAGAGCTTTCATTCAGGATGAATTTAGTACCTACTTTAAACAGGGAAATTAATTATTGAATAAATAGTAGAGAAACAAATAGTAAGTAATATATACAAATAGTATAGCATTCGAACTTTGACATGAACCTTTCGCGAATTGCATTAAACTTTTCGTAAATTGAATTTAGCTTTCCGCAAATTGAATTAGACCTACACACAGGGAAGATATTCTACATATTCGAAGAGGATATTCTACATATTCTACATATTCTACATTATAGAATATTCTACATATTCGAAGAGGAAACTTCAAGAGGTAATCGCAGAAAGTGCCATCACGCCACAATATTGTGTAAAATACGTGGTTGGACGACCTCTCCATTAACCCTTGCCTTTAGAAGTCTTTTTACTAATGCCTATAGGTAACTAAATTAAAATGTCAACTGTAGAAGTATGCGTTGCAAGTTCAGTCTACTATTAATAAATAAATAGTTTACGTTCAGATTAACCTCATGAGGTGCTGGATTATGTTTAAATCTACACTTTTTGTGTTCGTTCCATCACTTGCATGATTTGTGTTATATTATACATTTTGTTTAAATTGAAGATTTCTTGTTGACTAAAACCACAGATTTGCCCAAGGTTAAATTCAAATCTATAGACTCATTCTGAAATTGAAGAATAGCCACTTCAAATATTCAACTTAATCAAACGTTTTTTAATCGTTCGTAGACAGTTGGAAAATGAATGTGTTCCCTTTCTCTTTGTATCTCATTTCTCGTTTGTGTTTTAGACACCCCAGATAACCAGTGACACCATTGTAGGCGCCCTTCTCCCCTATTCATACGCAGTACGATTAGACATTAGGTACACTTCTTTTTTTCGTCTTCAAATTTTGAATTGAACATCAATATATATTGGTGAAAATGAAATGAAATTTTATTCCTCACTAAATTACAGAGGTAAATTATAAACAAATTTACAAAGGGGACATTCAATTTTTTTTTTCGGAACACTCCCACCACAAGGTACACAGTACCGTGCTGGGTGGGGGAGTTGGCCGATCTTTTTCTACGTAAGTAAATATAATATCAAATAAGAAAGCTAATTATACCTTATATTTCTAGTAATTTACATTTTTTAATTATGGTTCCTCCATCTGTTTTAAATTTATATTCTAATATTTATGTGTTATAATTAATGATATTATCTCATTCTATACATCATCAGCTTATGAATCAACATCATACAGTATATATACTTGAAAACAAGTTCTCACAGGCATTTGCTCCTTTAATAATTAGCCAAGAGAATACTTCTTTTTTAAATTGAGTCCTACTTGTGGAGTTGGAGTTCACTAGCTTTTCTGGGAGGATTCTCAAAAGAAGGGGCAGGCTGTAGTAAATAGGTACTAGCTGTAGGTACTAGCTATCGAAATAAAACAACATTTGTCTACTTTCGTAATCACATTGTTCATGTTCATGCTATGAACTTAATGGATTTTGTTTTAATAAATTTATGTTAGTAAACATAGGTATTGGTAACTGGTATACTTCAGATTCAGAAGGTGGAAAATCCAATTGAATAGTGAGACGTTTAATATGATGATTTCGGCTGCGGAGAAAATAACAAAACACTATCTAGACCAAATCGTTTTAATGCAAATAATTGCATTATAATGGAAATTAATGCATTAATGCGTTGCAAAACTAATTGTGGTTTGTTTGAAAAAAAAAAAACTGTTTATACAAATAAAACTGTTTTTTTCTTTTTGAAAGAAACATGTTTTTTGCCAACCCTGCTGTAGACACAAACTTCTAAAATTCGCTAAAAGTATCTCAGTACAAAAAACTCGACATGCCAAGACCACGTGTCGTTGTTTGAGCGGTGCCCCAATCCGAGCATTGGATTTCTACCTTTTGATTCGCGCCCACGTTGATGACTATTTATTGGCTCTACCTTCGAGCCCTCATTCAGAACGGAAAAATTATCCTATTGACTTTTGTTTACGAAAAGTTTCAAGGATAATCCTCAGGCTTGTCCGAGCACGTATCCCCATTTATATAATAATTTTAGAACAATTCTAATTGTCCATTGTCGCAAGGATGGCTTACGGCAGGCGTACGTATATTCGAGTTTCTGGTTCTACGTACATTGAAACATGAACCCACAAATTATGAGGCGAAGATTCAAGTTCTTTTTGTCTTGGTTGATTCCAATTATTCATTATAATGAAGGTAATAAGATATAACGTAAACGAGATTTCCGAATGAAGATGTTTTCCCAATTTGCTTTTAGCGAATTTTCGAATAAAAGGAAGCTATTGTTCTCGGTCCAAAATTTTAAAACTCGAATTTCCGAAAACATTTTATACCTACCTAAATCCGTTTCAGACCATCCTGAATTCACTGCCGAAATACAAAAAAATGCATGTGTCATTCCAGACGATAGAATGGAGATAAAAAGTTCAAATTTGCACAAAAAAATCTTTCTTAGCAATCGAAAGGCTAAGTTCGTGAATGGGCAGAATCGGGCCACTCCAAAAACCATAAACTCCAAAAATGGAACATTCCGACAAGTGACACCTAATTGTAAAGGTGTTTTTACGCTGAGAACGATGGTTAAGTCAGAATTGCGATATCTTATTCCGCTCTCTAACGGGAACAGTTTAAAGATGAAGAAACGTTGTTGTTACCTACTCGATATGTTCTTCACGGTTCATCTGCTCTAATCTGATCGGAATGAAATATCGCAATTCTGACTTCACCATCGTATCCAACGTTGGAAAAATCTGTAAACTGAGGTATTACTCGGGTAAAAAGAATGAGACAAAATTTGTTATAAAACCGGTAAAATGGAGACATTTTACAATAAACCAGATTTCGTAAAACCAGATTTCTTCGAAAATTCGCCCTTAGAGCCATGCTGCATGAATGGAATTTTCTTGTTGTGCTATTCACACTTCAAACTGGCCCTTGATGTTTCTTTTTACCCTTTGAACAAGATTAAGAAACTACAATAATATGTAAAACTATACATACCTACCTATACCTTTTGGTGTCCTCTGCAGTGGGGAAGGTCCGATGCGTCCATGTGTCACCAGTCAGAATGGCCAAACTCATGTCTCAGCAAATGAACCTTACGTGCAACTAATTACTATGGTGTCCTCTGCAGTGCATGCGTTAGTCATGAACATGTAATAATATTTTAATGCTGGTCCCCATAATTTTTATTGAGTCTGAAGATTACTAATACCTACCCGAATTCGATGAAATTTGAAAATATTCCTTTGGGCTTAAATTTCATTTTCTTCATACGCGATCGCCTCAACAGCTGTAGGTACGTTAGATTTGCGAACTTTTTTGACTACTCGTGCCGGTGTAGGTACAAGTGCGTGGTGGCTGACCCACATAACAAACGATCTAGTGGGGCCCGGCAGCTCCTGAGCACCAGTAGCGTCTCCCACCTCAGCTGTAGAACATCACGGAGGAGTCTGTAGGAGGTAACTAAGTCATATTGTTAACACTTTTATTACACATTAAATGCTAAATTTCACCTCAGCATTATGTCAATGAACCACTGCTGGTGGTGTAAATACAAAATCTGCCTTTTGAATCGTAAAGCCAAAATGAAAATTTACTTCATTCGTCGTTCTTCACCATCCAAACTTACAATTTTGCGGATGGCAATCAGACGATACCACAAAACAAGTACAACTTCGCAGTATAATTTTCGAACGATTCAACAAGGAATTATTTATTGGAATCTGACAAAGTAACATGTTGTTCCTTGATCAACTGATCCAGAAACCATGATTTTCAAACTTAATGTTCAAAGTTCAATTTACTCTTCGGTTCGTAGTGGAGTTAGAATCATACCTATTCCATATATGTAAATCTTTTCCTCAAGCAAACTTCAAGAAAACTTTATCGGTCATTATCAACAAAACAAATTACAAACAACAGAGTACGGAGTACTAAATACTGAATCACACATTGCTCGAGTATCCAAGATCTCAACTTGAATGTGATGATATGTATCAGTGCTTACCTAAACTTCGTTAGAAAATATCAACGATGACATTTTATGGTTCGTAATACTTGAACCCTATTAGGATGAGGTGATTTCCACTGCATTGTTGGTACCCGTCTCATTGCACATAGACTACCTTGAGCAAAGTTCCACAAGAGTGTACCACGAGATACTGAGATTCGCACATTCTATGCTGAAAATCTGCATGAACGTCAAAAATGGGACACATTCAAAATCGAACTGTGAATAATGATCGTTTTTAAATGAAATTATTTTACGGGAACCTATATGTTTACATTTGATCCCTAGAAGAGTTACCTGGCACATTGAATACGATTTTTGGTCTTTTAATAGTATCAAGTGTAACATTTATATTAACACTAAGGCTAGTTTCGAATTTTAAGTTTCTTAGATTTGTAAACGCTGTTAGTCATCATGCGAATCTTTGTTATAAGCGATCACAGTAAGTCGAAATTTTGTTGAAATTTTGATTGGTAATTTTGCGTTATTGGGCGTGTACTGGGTATTAATAGTATTGCTCCGATTGTAATCAAACCAATAGCCGTCTAGGTATGAACAAAATTGTCCCAATCGTTAGTAAGCTATCGGAGTGGCAATCACCACAAGGCCCCACTGCTTCAACTACGGGGTAATTGATTTAATAAAGTTAGTAGCAGGGCAATTGTGATAGTCCGCTATTCTCCGCTGGGAAAGGGGAAGGATAATAAATCACCCAGAGCAGTACAGTTACCTTATTATTTATTATTATATGCTGTTTTATTTCTAGTATGTACTCCCCGCGCAGACACCCTTGAATCTAATTACAAACTTAACTAAGTATGATCTTAACTAATCACAAACTTAACTAATTATGACCTTAACTAATTACAAACTTAACTAATTACCACGGCCTTACAATTACAACGAGTCCTTCCTCCAAACTTAACTACACTTTGAACTACGGCGAGTCCTTTCTCCAAATACTTAACTTTCTCCACTACAAGGGTCTTTCTCTTTAGGGATAGGTGCGACAAACGGAAGCAGCCCTTATGAATATTATCCAAATCTCTACTTACAGTAGATGGGTCCCAGTTCCTACCGTCCGGTTGCACTCCCGATTATTTCCGAATTCACCGATACCTTCTCGCGATTCGCCCGAGCGACCTTACCGCCTCCGAATCCAATTCAATGATCAAAACGCCAAGCACTTCCGACCGTCCGCCTCCTAGTCCGTTCCGAATCCAAGTGGTCGAGTTTTCTTTGGCCAGCGTCCGCCGGGGGGTTTTTCCGCTGACACCTCTGGTCCTTATTTGGAACAATCGCACCAGAGGTGTCGTCACCCCCTGTCCTAGTTTTTCGGGCTCGGCCTCGGCTCCCCCGTCAGCACTTTTCGTGGGACTCAATTTTTTCTCGGAGTTTTTCCTCGGGTTCTCGTTTCCCGCCTCGTCTGGAACCGACCGTGGATGATGCTGCCACCCACCGGTCCCTCTGGTACTATGGTCATCGGGAATCGTAGAGTTGCACCCATGGCAGCCCAAGTATCTGGCCTGCCACACCACTCCCCCTTTTTTTCCAAGGGACGACTAGGGTCGTTCCTTCCTAGCCCCTACCCTCCCGTGATTCAGGGCGGGGTGGCAAGCAGCCAGTTGGTGCAGGGGATGGTTCCGGGTCCTTGCCGGGATGTAGTGGCCCGGGGTCGCGACACTGCTGGCCTCCTCTTTTGGTGGCGCTCGAACCTCCAGCTCAATCTTTGTCGTGGGAGGGGACGACGGTCCCTCTTGCGGCGCCAGTTGCCTGCGGAAGTAGGCCCATCCCCCCAGAGCTCCCACCGTCGCGAGCAGCAGCAGGGTTCCACCTCCAATCTCCAGAGGGGTGGTCACGGGGGTCCACCAGGCCTGCCGCTCTCTGGCTCGTAGAGCGTCCAAGGCAAGGTTGATCCTCATCTCGCCTTCCCGCCACGTGGGTGCCGTCTCCCTGGAGGATGACCGCAGCTGTTCCACCAGAGACTCCAGCTGTTGCCCCTCCCCTGAGTCGTTGGTCCTCGTCCAATTCCATGTTGGGGCGCTGGCAGGAACAGTCCGGTTCTGGAGGTGGCATTGCTCCACCACTTGCATCAATTGGTACCGAGGGCCCCGGGGCTCTAACGGGAACGCGAGCGCTACGTGAAGTGCCTGACCCGTGTGCCATCCGGACACCCGCGCGGGTTGGTAGTGCCCATGCACCGATGCCATGTCTTCGTGGGGTAGGTCCGTTGCCACCATCTTCACTAACTGCACTAGTTCCCGGGCGAGATTTGGGGGGCTCAACCTCCCTAGGGCTGCTTTGCCTATCGCTAAAGAAAGTTCCCGCACATCCTCTCTTACTGTTTAAGGTGTTAACACCTATACAAAGCATGGGAAGCAACCCACAAAACATAAATAGTTTCTTAAATATTGCAAAACTTATCCTTATGTAGCCTTAATCCACCTAATCCTTATCCTAATTATTGTCCTCAACTGCCTAAACCAGTTTCCTTAAGCTGCCCATATCCTATTCTGGTTCCTGTGTTCCGCCCATATCCTATTCCGGTTCCGCCTATATCCTATTCTGGTTCCGCTCATATCCTATTCCGGTTCTGCCCATATCCTATTCCGGTTTTCCCAACCGCCTATATCCATCTATTATCCTGGTCCATCTAACTCTTTTCCTAATCAACCTAACCGAATCTCCGGAGCTGCCTGTATCCAAACTTGTCCTAACCCGCCTATCAAAATCTGGCTTTGCCAACCGCCTATATCCCTCTATTATCCTGGTCCATCTAACTATTTTCCTAATCAACCTAACCAAATCTTCGGAGCTGCCTATATCCAAACTTATCCTAACCCGCCTATCAAAATCCCTGCCTGACCTTTACCCACCACTCCCCCTTTCTTTTTTTTCCTTCCTCCCCCCCTGTTCTCCCCCTTATCCTCACGTCCATCCCTTGTTACCCCTCATCGGACTGCCTGGGTCCCCCCCATAGGCCCCCCCGTCTAGTGATTCGCCGTCCATCCCAAGAAATACGCAGGGAAACGGTTAGGTCTAAAATAAGAGGTACTAAAAGAATTTAGCCTATTACTAGTACCCCTAATAATATCCTAATAATATCCTAATACCTAATGCCTACTGTGTACCTAGACGGGTCTATCCTAGTGTTATATCCCTTCGGTTTATTTTTATTCTTAGTTTTATTGTTATATATTTTTCCCCTCTTTGTTTTTGTTGACTACCTATTACTAGTAACAACTAAACGGTTTCCAGAACTAATAAGAGAAAAATATTAGCGTTGGTTCCCCTTTTGTTTTTTTTTCTTTCCTCCTTCTGGTCTAATCCTGTTTTGTTTTAATCCTGTCGGTCGTACCGGTCTGCCTTTAATCTTATTTAAGAATTTATTTTATTTATTTTATTTAATTCATTTTATTAATCCTGTCGGTCGTACCTGTCTGCATTTAATCTTATTTAAGAATTTAATGTATTTTATGTTATTTTAGTTAATTTAAGAATTTAATTTAATTGCACAGGAATGCCATTCAAAGCCACAGATCCAATCTGAATACAAACTCCCATCCCATTCAACCTAGATGCAATCTAATCCAAAATTAATTCAATTCAGATTCAGCAAAAAAAGAAAATGTTAATTTAATTTAATCTAAATCAAATAACTCAATTCACTCCAAATTAAAACAAAAGGTAATGTTGATTTAATTTAATCTTATAGAAAAACAAATAAAACAAAGGTATTATATTACTTTTCCCTATTACCCAAAAGGAAAACACCTGCATATAAAACACCTGTAATATAAAACGCCTGTAATCTACAACACCGGGAATATAAAACACCTGTAATAACACCTGTATTATATATATTAATTTTCCCTACGATTACTTATTACTTCTGTCACTCGACTATCCCTATACTTATTACTTCTGTCACTCGACTATCCCTATAACAGCAAAACCCACAGCGCGGGTTACGAAACTAATAACTTAGTAGGAATTTCCTAGTGAACCGCTGATTTCCCCCTAGGAGCGAGAGAAATCTCGTTTTGGTTGGTAGCCCCGTTCCGCCCTCCTCCGCTTCACCTCTCCCAGCGTTCGAGAAATAACTTTTGAGCGTGAATTCCAAGACGATTCAATTATTAATTATTAATTAACCAATAATGTAAATCGCCTCACCGCTACACGCTGACACCAGTGTGATAGTCCGCTATTCTCCGCTGGGAAAGGGGAAGGATAATAAATCACCCAGAGCAGTACAGTTACCTTATTATTTATTATTATATGCTGTTTTATTTCTAGTATGTACTCCCCGCGCAGACACCCTTGAATCTAATTACAAACTTAACTAAGTATGATCTTAACTAATCACAAACTTAACTAATTATGACCTTAACTAATTACAAACTTAACTAATTACCACGGCCTTACAATTACAACGAGTCCTTCCTCCAAACTTAACTACACTTTGAACTACGGCGAGTCCTTTCTCCAAATACTTAACTTTCTCCACTACAAGGGTCTTTCTCTTTAGGGATAGGTGCGACAAACGGAAGCAGCCCTTATGAATATTATCCAAATCTCTACTTACAGTAGATGGGTCCCAGTTCCTACCGTCCGGTTGCACTCCCGATTATTTCCGAATTCACCGATACCTTCTCGCGATTCGCCCGAGCGACCTTACCGCCTCCGAATCCAATTCAATGATCAAAACGCCAAGCACTTCCGACCGTCCGCCTCCTAGTCCGTTCCGAATCCAAGTGGTCGAGTTTTCTTTGGCCAGCGTCCGCCGGGGGGTTTTTCCGCTGACACCTCTGGTCCTTATTTGGAACAATCGCACCAGAGGTGTCGTCACCCCCTGTCCTAGTTTTTCGGGCTCGGCCTCGGCTCCCCCGTCAGCACTTTTCGTGGGACTCAATTTTTTCTCGGAGTTTTTCCTCGGGTTCTCGTTTCCCGCCTCGTCTGGAACCGACCGTGGATGATGCTGCCACCCACCGGTCCCTCTGGTACTATGGTCATCGGGAATCGTAGAGTTGCACCCATGGCAGCCCAAGTATCTGGCCTGCCACAGCAATGTATTGGTATTTTCGTAGTAACGTAATTATCTTCCTTCTTACATGATAAATGTCTATCTGATTCCGCTCAAATGTCATGAGTACTGATACATGGATAACTTTAACATGTACCTACATGCTACGTCCCACACTGCAGATTTCAAATATGCAGAGTTACAATAACGTATAATTCTTACAATATTTATCAATATATTCTGATGGAGTTTCTGTCCTACTCTCGATGGTGAATGTTCCGCTTCCGTATCTACTTTATGCCCTTATAAAGGAAAAATTGCACCCGAAGGTTTAAAACTTTTCATGTGAGAATCAAAATACAAATAGATATTTACAAAAAAACAAATTTGGGTTGAGGTTGTTTCCGCTAATCCCTGTCATTTGCAAAACCCGGTGGATGTTCAATTGATTTTGATGAGATGGACAGGAGTGATGCAGATTGGTTCCTGGTCCTTATGAATTTCATCAACATTTCACATGTATTTAGATAATAATAATCATTGTATTATTACAATGAGCACCTGATGTAATGAAAAAATGTCAATCTGATGATGAAGGAAATAATAAAACACAGTTCATTCTCCTGACTAATGCTGTTAATGTTTTTCAGTGAGAGTTTCCAATGTCAAGGTTTACCAAACAAGTTACATAACATGGGGTGAAATACAAAAATCACAATTCTTAAAGACACAGGAAACCAATAAAAGTCAAAAAGCAAATAGATAAGCGATGACGTTCATAGCTATTCATTCATGGCGAAGACTCAAAGGAGGAAAGAATGCGGGACAAACTGAAACAAATTTATCGTTGTCCTGTAATTTACGATCCCCCCAAAAAACACTCCGTGTAAAAATCACCCCGCCTCGCAAATATCATTCTTCAGAGGCCGGAAAAAGTTATGATATCCACTTTCCCCGCCCGCCCTTTTCCTCATTAAGGAGCTAAGTACAATGAAAAGCTTAACCACTTCACAAGCACCGTACCCCTTTCGAAATCTCCCCTTGGCGCTATTGCGAGACGTTTTTATTACTTCCACAAGCAACTAATACTTGTATAAAACGTTAACCACCATCAAGTATTAGTTGCTTGTGGAAGTAATAAAAACGTCTCGCAATAGCGCCAAGGGGAGATTTCGAAAGGGGTACGGTGCTTGTGAAGTGGTTAAGCTTTTCATTGTACTTAGCTCCTTAATGAGGAAAAGGGCGGGCGGGGAAAGTGGATATCATAACTTTTTCCGGCCTCTGAAGAATGATATTTGCGAGGCGGGGTGATTTTTACACGGAGTGTTTTTTGGGGGGATATCACATCTTTTTGTTGTTGAAGTGGGTCATGTTATAAAGAAGGTCTATGCGAAATTTCAAGTCGATTGATCCTTTTACCCAGGCTGTAGACTCGTCAAAGTTGCCAAAATTAGCCTAAATTTCAGGTTTTTTGTTTCTAAAAGTTTTTTGGGTTGAGATAATGGGTTAAACTTTCAAAAGGCACTGGCTGATGTTGAAACGAAGCTCTGTGCAAAATTTCAAGTCAATCCGTGAAGGTGGAAAGGCCTAACTGATTAAGGTGAAGAAGAACAGGTAAGGGTGAAAAACCGGGTTTTTGAAGTTATATAACTCGGCTCCCTTTAAAGATATCGACTTGAATCTTTCAAAAGGCACTTGCTACACTTGAAACGAAGCTCCGTGCAAAGTTTCAAGTCAATCGGCGAAGGTGGAGAGGCTGTAGCCTTGACCGACTGAAAAAAGTAGAAAAACATGGTAATTGGTTTTTGAAGTTATATAACCCGGCTCCCTTCAGACCTAGCGACTTGAAACATTCAGGGCTTTCTCTTATCCACACCAAAAAGATCCAAACCAAATTTCAAGTTGATCGGTCAACTAGGAGCCGAGATATGGCCAAAATTAGCCTAAATTACCCTAAATTTCAGTTTTTTTGTCCCTAATGTTTTTTGGGTTGAGATAATTGCTTATTTCGTTCAAATGGCACTGAGCCATGCTATAAAGAAGGTATGTAAAAAAATTCAAGTCGATTGGTCCTTTTACCCAGGCTGTAGACTCGTCAAAGTGGACAGAATTTTCCTAAAGTTTCTGGTTTTTTGTTTCTAAAACTTTTTTGGGTTGAGATAATGGGTTAAATTTTATGTAAGGCTCTGTCTCAAGGTTAAATGAAGCTCTGTGCAAAATTTCAAGTCAATCGGTCAACGTGGAGAGGCTCCAGCCTTGCCTGTCTGAACAAGGAGAAGAAGAAGGAGAAGAAGGAGAAGAAAGAGAAGAACAATCTAAGGCCGAAAAACCGGGTTTTTGAAGTTATGTAGCTCGGCTCCCTTTAGACCTATCGATTTGAAACTTTCAGGGCTTTCTAATATACACTCAAAGAAGACCCACACTAATTTTCAAGTTGATCGGTCAAATAGGAGCCGAGATATGGATACCTCGAAAACGCGTTTCGTGACGTCCGGTAAACATACACTCGACAGCGTTCGTTTTCTCAACTTCTTTGCTTGGCGGGGCGGAACGCTACCGCGTTCCTAGATATACGAAAAACATGACAGCCGTTGACTCTCCTGCAGGCTCAGGGAGTTCCCCGAGTAACCCTATAAGTAGTCCTTGGAGGGTGGGAGATCGACAAATCGTCAGGTTCAGACGAGTTGCAGGTATTACAATTTTCCTGGCTGTTGAATTTATACGCATTGTCATTATATTGGATTGAAAACAAGTCGTCATGGCCCATCCTCTATTGCACTGACACCGGTACAGTGTTGACATTTTGGAACGCACCCAAATAACATTGTCGTCCTGAATAATACACAACTGTTCTGGAGAATTTATTAATCCGGGAATCATAGACAAGATCTGGAAGCAATGGATCCTACATTTTACTCCAATGATCTTTTCAAAACTTCGGATCTTCGGACCACAATGGGTCGAGTCTGAGAACCAACTACCGCCAAGTTGTTATACAACTGGGTGGCCAGTGTTGTGCATCTGCTCTTCCAGACGAACTATAGAGGTTCTCGCCCCAAAGTAAATCCTAGAAAGCTGTCTATATACAGGGTGTATCGCAAGTACATGACAATACGCAAGATGGAGAAACTAGATCAAAAAACAACGCCAACCGCATGTTTCGATCTCAATCCGTTCCACAGATAAGGTATACCTTTGTAATTTATATGAACAATAAATTTAATTTATTAATTTCATTTAATAAGCATGACATCAGTTTTCCCCCTCCCCATTCCAATTGCATTCCGAAATTGGGAGATAATTGCAATCTTGAGTATACCGTTGGAAAGGTAATTAAATTTTACAATTTTTGTGAGATTCGGAAGCTTGCAGGATTTTTTTTTTTCTTGTTGAGAGTAGTGATCCTTGAAATTTTGTCGCTATCTACACTTTTTTTTTTAAATTTCATTTGTTGATCTGTTATTGCGGTTTGAAAAGAAACCTGTGAACATTGTTTGAAACCGGAGAAAATTTAATGCTGATTTCAAAACTGGGATAGAAAGTTGAAAAACAATGTGGGAAAGCAGAGAAAATTGAAGTTTCCAATGAAAAACACGGTTTTCTCGAAATAACCTTTGAAAGGGCATATCTTTCATAACGGAATGAAATAGAAACATGCGGTTGGCGGCGTTTAACTTAATTTTTGATCTAGTTTCTCCATCTTGCGTATTGTCATCTACTTGCGATACACCCTGTATATTTAACTAGGCTTTTCAAAAATCGTGACTGGACACGGTTCTAGTTGTACTATTCGAAATTACATGACCAAACTTGATGCAATGCTCAGCGTTCATGAGGGTGGCCTCCAGATGCTCCTATACAAAATGCATCACTATCAAAGTAATTGTCTATCCTCAGCGCACCACCAACGTTCATAAACCCTGAAATTGTACAAAAACATCCCCTAAATGTCTTCAAATTTGATGTGGCATACGCTCTTGCTTATTTCAGTTTCGGTTCATTTGTGGCAGTGGTAGTGATATCAATCCGAGGGAGATATGTGCCACACTTCAGTGGTGTTCTACCTCGTATACTCTCGTTACGGACAGTGAAAAGCTCATGAAGCGCTCGAAGAGCTCATTTTTAATCGCGCAAAGCTTATCCAAGTTTCGATAAGCTATTTATAGCTTTCGAACTATTCATAGTTCCGAATTTATTCATATTTACTCCGATACGGAAAATAGAAAGAGTATCGAAGATTTTTTAGACGTTAATGCGAGACCACGAGAGAGAGTCACTGAAAAAACGACTAATTCAGTTCCTACTGAAGATAGGATCCTCTTTCTAATTTCCTCTTCTAATTGAACAGAGATAAGACCAGTCATGGAGTCATGACCACATGTTGGTGAGATTCACAACGTATTTTGACTTGTAATCAATACATCGAGTAGAAGGCCGAGCTGTATCCTACCATCTATAGCCTTCATGGGAAAATATAGAGATGACCTTATGGGTTTTTCGACATAAGGTATAGAATTGAGGTATTACACGGACACAGTTTGTCATTGAGCACTCAATAAGTATCGGAGAATTATAATGTAATACAACTAATCAAAACGACCGTAAAGGGATATAGCGAGCCCGTCGTGTTGATAATGTGCATCATCATGCTATGTACATACTATGTATGTACATCATACTTTATTTATTTTGAATATGAAAAAAGAATGTATATAGTAAACAAATTGCAGTCAATTTATTACCACGTGCTATTTAGTTTTATTCAATTTTTAGAGGGATTTTCAAAAATGTATTCATTGTCTTCATCGACGTGTTGATACACCATGGTTTGATGTAAGTGATCAACCATATTTTTCTATAGAAACAGTAAGTGACTGTACTGATCCATACAGTAAGGTGAAGAAAAACCGTACCTTAAAATCTTGTGTGAAACTATAAAATGAAAAATAAATCTCGACTTAGGACTCGTAAAAGTGATTATATTGTGGAATATTCGTCCTACTCAAGGGAGAGCGGAAAAATAATTTGAATGAAAAGGAAAAGACTTGAGGACGCTTGAGGGCTGAGAACGTGAAAAAAGAATTCCACTTTGAATCTAAAAATAATAAATCAAATGACTGACTTCTGAATATCGCACAATCACGTGGAAGGGATGAAAAAAAATTCGATGGGATCGGGTTCGGTTGGATACCAATCACAGTGCAGGGCAACTATAAAAACTCTGAAAATTCTTGACACAACGGTTTATTATCTTCCTTGTGCAGATCACCCTTCTGTATATACCAGACTGTGTTGCAAATCGGCACCATACCATATTCTCACCGTACTCATAGGTACCATACCATACGAATTTCTTTCCTTTGATACCATACTGTACTATGCCAAATCACACCAAAAAATAATATATCATACCATACTCATACCATGTCATAAAAACCGAGTGAATATTGCAATGTCATCCAATTCTGACCTATATTTAAAATTTCAAGTGTTTAGCTCATCATCAAAATTTAATTTGTTTAAAAAAATAGGTATTATTTAAACAATTTTACAGACAAGAAACCGAGTGATCCAGTTGTGACCTATTTTAAAAATTTCAAGTCAATAGCTCATCATCAAAATTTAATTTGTATTATTACAAAAAGGTATGATTTAAACAATTTTACAGATGAGAAACCGAGTGAATATTGCAATGTGGTCAATCCCCGACCCACGGTTATAATTTCAATTGATTAAATTCTAGCTCACCGGGAAGATGAAAAAAGGTAGTTTTATGTTGGGCGGCTGGTGGGTCGTATATGATGTCGTATATGACGGCCGTTTTAGACGCGAAGTTTAGTGTTTCTCCTAAAAATTTGCGCGCTCACTGTGAACGAACGGCTGGTCGTACAAAACTCCTATTGGTCTTAAAAAATTCGTAATTTTACAGGTCATTCACAATTGAACTAAAAATTACACCGTTCAGTTGAATTTTCCGAGATATGACATTGTCGAAATTTCAAAGTTCGTTTTGAACCCCTTCCCATTGAGCAAGGGTTATGAAAAGTTTCAAGGGTCATTGTGAGGCTGGTCCGACCCCGGAAACCAAATTTCGCCATTTTAGCTCAACGCTCACTGGGCAAAGTGCCCGTTTCAGACCATCCAGAATTCACTGCCGAAAGACTAAAAGTGGGAGTCCTCAGTGAATTACCAGTAGCTCATGTGTGTTACTCTTCAGCAAGTAACATTACTACAGTATTACTACAAGTGTTCGCCGATTTTTTTTGTACCAGTATCGCTCCCAGCGTGCGAAAATGGTGGTTCTTTAAAAACATTTTCTGAAGTCTCGCACTTATTGTTATGAAGTTGGTCAGATTTAATTTAACATCGGTGTTAAACGATGGTGAATTTCATTTGAAACATCCATTCCAAGGTAGGTACTTCTAGCACGAAATTCTAAAGGCGCATTCAATTTAATCTCAGGATTTTATGATATATTGCAATTGTTTACGCGCTTTATTGAAATTAGTTCAAATAAGAGTAAAACCAAACCAGTTGGCCACAAATTGAACCATTGCCGTGAAAACTATTGGAAATACTATCCCCATACCGAGAATTAAACTGATACTTGTGTTGGTTGTAACTTTTAATCTGCAATCTTAAGTAACTTTTGTGCCATTTATTCAGCGAGGATAACTAGTTGAAATTGTGGAGCCACAGTTTGCTGTCACTTAAACACGCAGGTACATAGTTCCTTTTCGTTTTAGTTTTGAGTGTAATGGAAATCATTGGTGATGATTATTTCATAACGATTTTTTTTGAATCCTAATAAGTGACAATAAAAATTACTTATTAAGTAATGAATGCGTTAAAGGAAACGCAAACTTTGTGAGGTTAATAGTTAATAAAGAAGAGAACAGGTGTAATCTGTAACAGAGAAAGGATTTTAAAACGCTGCTAATTCCACAACAGTTTATCATTTTCTGTATAGATCGCCCTTCTGTCTAGATCACTGTTCTATATACAATCCCTTGCGTAAATATACGAAATGAATGGAATAATGAGCTAATAATGGAATAATGAGATATTTGTGTTCGTTCGAAAACGTGACCGAAGGATCTTCGAGTGAGCTTCGGAACTTGTTCAGTAGTAGGTAGTCCCTCAAGTTTTTCAACTAAGTACCGGGTCGTCCTAATAATAATTTGTTTATATAAATTATGAATAAAACAATAAAAATTTGTTTCTAATTTATTTGTATTTTCTTAATTCATGGATTTCACTTGTTTTTAGTTATATCGACTTACCTAATGTATAGGTTTTCCAAGTCAAATAGAGAATTTTCCAAATCAAATTGAGAATTTTCCAAATCAAATTGAGAATGTTCCAAATGCAATTGAGAATTTTCCAAATCAAATTGAGAATGTTACAAATCAAATTGAGAATTTTCCAAATCAAATTGAGAACTTTCCATTTCCAGTGATTTTTCAAAGAATTCGGAAGATATGTACGTTGGTAGGCATCACATCAACCAAACTGCTCACTTATCTATCCTACGAGTATATTGCACGTTGCCCGTCTGCAGCCCCTTCCCTCACATTGTCGCTACCTACCCTCATCCAGAAGGCTGGAAACAATAAACAACAGGCTCCTTTTTGGAGGGGATTCACAAAAATCTTCGGTGGTTGACCCATTTATTAGTTTTGATCTGTTTTTCAACGATGGACGATCCCAGGAGTGAAAGTGACAGTAAGCTTGTTCGAGAAAACCTAACCTAACCTAACGTACTCGTACATGGACATACTGATTGAATGTTACAGACAAAGTTAATGCTTCCTATTGCATACAGAGCAACTCCTTGCAATTCGGGAGGTGACACTATTTTGAAAATCGAGATATCGTGCCGAAATGTTTGTGGTACCTTGACGTCAATGGACAATAAGGCTGGGCTTCGCCAGAAAACTAGTATAATAGTGGCGATTTTCGGCCGCCAGCCTAATATCCGAGCATTTGAATGTTTCGTTAGAGCTTGAGCTTTAAACAATTTCAAAATGCAATTCAACGTTGGAAAAATTATATTACCATACAAACATGTGCATGTGAGAGAAGTTGGTAATAATTTTCTCCACAGTCAGGAAGGTTATTCAGCCCGCGTCCGATATTTATTACATGCCCCGATCATTTCCATTTAATTCGGGAGGTGAAACCTGATGATTCATTTTAACCTTGCACATCATCAGGTAACAGTTCAGATACCCTCCGATTATTTAGGTCTAGACGCTCGTATTAGTGACTCATTGTTTTGACCATCAAACAATAACCTTAATGGATCATGGCGCGTCTCTAACAACTAGCCGATTTGGCATTTGGTCATTGGGAATGTAATTGACGACCTATAATCCCTCCCGCCGTTGATATGATCATATCTTCAAGCTCATCTCAAACAGTTCGTTCAACGTAATAATATCAGGACTAATGAAGAAGTATAACGTAATGAAGTATGAAGAAGTAATGTGACCAATAGCGTTATTTACGTTATAAGAAACGCGCGGAAACTTTTCGATTCAAGTAGGACGCTTTTTGACAAAATGCAATGTAAGCTAAAAGGAAGCGGTCTGTCTTCTGCCTCTTGAAGTTATCCTAATGTTTCTTCCCTTCACTCCTCGTTCTTTGTATCAGATCCCTGACTAATCAGTTTCTGCTTGTGGAGAACTCTTAGATAAAATCGGCCCGCCGTTGCTTGTTCAACATATTTTCATATGTTGAATCCCTAAAGTGCAGCCAATGGCTGTTCTATTTTCGAAGGGGATGATTAATTATAATGCCCTCTTCCAGTTATAATATCACAAACTAGAGACATAATATTTTGAGTGACACTATTGAAGGAAGGAAGTGTCTCCTACAGACTAGTAAACTGCTTCGAATAAGTAGAAGAAATTTATTTTGATCTAGACAAAAAATATTGTCCATAGTTTTGGGATATTGAGTTTCATGCTCTGAGGTCTTTTTCATCTCTACAAAAAGAAGATAATTTTAAACAGTAAAGAACTTCATGTTAGATTGCTCTCAAGTAAGTGCGGAAAGTTGTATTGATGCCGATTTGGTCCTATGAGGATGTAGAACCAAAACAAATGGGTAATAATTCAAACATTTCAAAATAAAGTACTCAGAAGTGTTGCAAATATTCCCGGTACATTTGAAACGACCACCTCCAAAAAGACTTACGCGAGGAGAGCGTCACAGATGTCTTAAAAAACAGCAAGACGTTACGAAAGCCAACTTCACGTGATCTCAAATAGTATTTGTAGAAGCTACAGCTACTGTCAATTCGCAACATGTTCGGCGTGTGAAAGGGACCACGCCCCTGGATCTTGAGTGCTGACGTTGTGGTGTTAAAAACTAGTTTGGTGCCTACCTGTGCACATTCACCATAAAAACAATGCGTAGAGACATTTGTAGCAAAAATAACTAGATAGTCACTCGTAAAACTAGATTTTGTTACCATTTAGGTTGTTAAATTGAATTAAACGCTTAAAAAATAAAAAATGAACATTTAAAAATGTTATTGGAGCGTTCACCTCGTCCATGATATGTTGGACTAAATTTCAAAGCGATCTCAGTAATGGCACTCTGATAGCTACTGCTATAATTTATTGGAGTGAATGAATCATTCAGTATGGTCAAGGTAAATCCTTTGAACATCCTTTGTTCGCGGATAAGGGAATGTATGGTTTCTGAAAAAGAATCTGTTGCAAAATTATCCATCTTTCATTCTCTGCCCTCTGGTGTTTCCTATCTCGACCTTAATAAACGATGTTATCAGGAGTTTTTTCACGGGTCCTGAGCGCAGAGCCGCAAGCCACAGTCGAGATGGTACCACAGAGATTTTCATTGCGCGATTTAACAAAACCAAACTATGAACAATCATCGTCAAATTAGGCTTCAAGTACAAACGGAGACGCAGACCACTTCACTTGAGTACCAATTATTGTGACATGCCTGAAGTGGAGTCTACTCCAAACTCGCTTGAGGACCCTTTAAAATATTCTATAGACCATGATAGATCTCGATGAAGCTCCCAAATGCAAATAGTATTTATACTTCTGGGAATGTTTTTGCTAAACTAGTGGATTTTCTTGGTAGTCGTGATCCTAAATAGTTCTAACAATTCTTTTTGTTTACCGACCGATTTACGATCGAATATGTATATATATGCTAACCGCAAGTAAATAGCTTAGTTCCTCTTTCAACACCCAACCGAAACCATTGCTTTGATAGGTCTAATAGCTGTCAACGTCCAATCGGGAAGTAAGTTATATAATATATTATATTCATAAATACATAAGAGTATATAATATTCTATAGTTCTTTGGAGTGATCCATTGAGTAGCATGCATAGTATAGATGAAAATAACACGTTAAAATTGTCCCAAGACCCAAATTGTCATGTGTAGAACCCACGAACCGCAAACGATGTACGGTGGGTCGGGTGAATTTAGATGGTGTTTCGCAACGAGCGGTAGTTACCTCCTTCGGTTAATATCACGTGAGAAGGCGTTGGCTATTATTGCACATAATATGTGCATAATGTGTGCAATAATATTATTACTCCCGAGAAATGAAAAATCTATAATTATTCGTTAAGGTAATCATTAAAAGTCGATAACAGATCTCTAAAAATGAAAAAAAAAAAAAGAAAAAAAAGTATTAACAAATGTGGAAAACGAAGAGTGTGATCTTTTTTTAATATTCTTATACATCGTGTGCCTCAATCCAAAATTTGAAAAATTCGATAAGAAATGAAAGAAAAGCAACCAATGTAATGAATGCACTCATAGAATAGAATTTTAGTATTAAAAAAACGGTAATATAATATACTTTTAGCGGCAGAAATATGCATTGTACTCATGCATGAAAATTGAGTATTATACCTTGAACCGAGTGTCATGGTTATAGTGTATCGTAAATCTAGTATTATTCTATCAATCTATCTATAAATACAAATGACACGATGATAGAGCCAGTAGGTTTTAGAAATCAAAATTCCCGTTAGGGATGCTTTCTATCATTAATGTTCTGGTGCTTTTTGGGCATGGGGCCCATCCACGTATCTCCCATTATGATCTTTGAACGTAAAAATTCTATTATAACAACATCGTAAGTCAGTAGCAGAATGCTTTGATCGCAATCATGATATTTGTCTTTTATGGTATTGGAATAGAGGTTCAATGCTTACTGGTATTTTAGGCCAAGAACGGATTACGAAACCGAACTATCTACAACTTCAAGTACTGCAGTAGTACCATGGTACTTTCCGGATGATCTAGACTAAAAATAGTTAACCAGAATCAAAATATTCGCAGTGCTTTTGGTTTATTATCTTCGATAATGAACCATTGTTTCCTTTAGCTTTCGTTATACCAATGTCCAACTTGAATGAGCTATTGGCATTTTAAAATTCAGAAAGCTAAATATCTAAGTTTCAGCTGAATCAGTGCTTCAATTCGAGTGGAGGAGAATATACCTACTAAGAATAGTGCGGAAGTTATTGAATGTGAGGAAATGATAATATGTTATTGATATGAAACAAATTAGTACTGTAATGTGAGTTAAGTATTCCTGGGGTTCTCAAAATCTCTTCCGAATCCAACCAATAACTTGTATGCTGTCATTATTCCAATATGTCCTCACTTCGAATCCTGGTCACAATAGCAAGGCGTTCGCTTAGCCAATTCTAGTCCAATTAGCCACGATACATAGAAACCGAATATCGAATTTAACTAAAATCGTCCGCGACTTAAATATCGAATTGAAATAAAATCGTCGTACTGGCCGAGAATGATTCTCAAGGCGTAGAGGGTTTGGCGTGTGAAAGAGGGTTTGGAATAATCAAAACGCCATATCTCGCAAATTTCAAGTTTGAATGGACTTTGATTTATAGAATTTTTCAAAACCCTTCATAATGATTTCTCGAAGGTAGAACCGAAAATATCATCAAGAACAACAGTTAATAACAGGTAATATCTTAAGGGAAGAACAGTTTTCCGACTCAGGAACAGCTTATTCAAAGGACACGAGGTTTTGTGATGCTGTGCGTCTTTTTCTGAGATACTTCTCAAAGTTGGTAGGTACTTCTTGTCAGAAAAAGATTGACTGGTGTGGGAAAATTTGCGTCTTTTTTGGTTTTACATCTTCGATAGAAACCCATTGGAATCAACCAAGAAAAAAAAGTTGTTACTTCTCTCCAAATTTGCGGATTTACGTTACAAGGTAGGTAAAATCAGAAAACCGAATTTAAAAATTCACCCGTCCGCGCTCTTAGCTTAGTTAACATTTTTGAAGATTTCGATATTCGAGACATGGGCTTGGACCAGCCCGACGATGATCCACCAAACTTTTCTCAGCCCTAGGTAAAAATGAATTTTGAGACTTGTAAAATGTAAAATCTCAACAACTTCTAATTAAGTGGTATAGTTTTCTCCACAAATTTGAATAGAGCTCACCTCAGTAACCATTCGGAGCGTTTTGTGACCAGCCGTTCGTTCATAGTGAGGGCTCCAGAGTAGAACAGAGGATAGTTGTCAACATGAGCGTGAAACAAACGGTGGAACTCCAACCCATAGTTTATACGCGGGAACAGCAGACTCATACAACACATGGTTCTTGTTCTGAGATAAGTACTTTTTTTTTGTCATCGGACAAATATTTACTTTGAATATTTGTTGGTAGGTAGGTACTTCTTGTTATAAATTATCGCCGACATTGCTAGGTACAAGTGATAAATACAGAATTATCTTAACACAAACTAATTGTAGATAAGGTATCATAATATGATTAATGACACATATTATGTGTCATTAATCGTTTAGATAAATAAATTGTATGAATTGTATGGGAATGACCATCGGGCCACCTATTTGAACAATAATTTAGCGTCCAGTTGTTCCGTATTGTCAAGGTACGTACCAAGATCTAGGAACGCGGTAGCGTTCCGCCCCGCCAAGCAAAGAAGTTGAGAAAACGAACGGTGCCGAGTGCATGTTTACCGGACGTCACGAAACGCGTTTTCGAGGTATCCATATCTCGGCTCCTATTTGACCGATCAACTTGAAAATTAGTTTGGGTCTTCTTTGAGTGGATATTAGAAAGCCCTAAAAGTTTCAAATCGATAGGTCTAAAGGGAGCCGAGCTACATAACTTCAAAAACCCGGTTTTTCGGCCTTAGATTGTTCTTCTCCTTCTTCTTCTCCTTCTCCTCCTTGTTCAGACAGGCAAGGCTGGAGCCTCTCCACGTTGACCGATTGACTTGAAATTTTGCACAGAGCTTCATTTAACCTTGAGACAGAGCCTTACATAAAATTTAACCCATTATCTCAACCCAAAAAAGTTTTAGAAACAAAAAACCAGAAACTTTAGGAAAATTCTGTCCACTTTGACGAGTTTACAGCCTGGGTAAAAGGACCAATCGACTTGAATTTTTTTACATACCTTCTTTATAGCATGTCTCAGTGCCATTTGAACGAAATAACCCATTATCTCAACAAAAAAAAAAAAAAAAAAAAATTAGGGACAAAAAACTAGAATTTAGGGTAATTTAGGCTAATTTTGGCCATATCTCGGCTCCTAGTTGACCGATCAACTTGAAATTTGGTTTGGATCTTTTTGGTGTGGATAAGAGAAAGCCCTGAAAGTTTCAAGTCGCTAGGTCTGAAGGGAGCCGGGTTATATAACTTCAAAAACCAATTACCATGTTTTTCTACTTTTTTCAGTCGGTCAAGGCTACAGCCTCTCCACCTTCGCCGATTGACTTGAAACTTTGCACGGAGCTTCGTTTCAAGTGTAGCAAGTGCCTTTTGAAAGATTCAAGTCGATATCTTTAAAGGGAGCCGAGTTATATAACTTCAAAAACCCGGTTTTTCACCCTTACCTGTTCTTCTTCTCCTTGATCAGTTAGGCCTTTCCACCTTCACGGATTGACTTGAAATTTTGCACAGAGCTTCGTTTCAACATCAGCCAGTGCCTTTTGAAAGTTTAACCCATTATCTCAACCCAAAAAACTTTTAGAAACAAAAAACCTGAAATTTAGGCTAATTTTGGCAACTTTGACGAGTCTACAGCCTGGGTAAAAGGACCAATCGACTTGAAATTTCGCATAGACCTTCTTTATAACATGACCCACTTCAACAACAAAAAGATGTGATATCCCCCCAAAAAACACTCCGTGTAAAAATCACCCCGCCTCGCAAATATCATTCTTCAGAGGCCGGAAAACGTTATGATATCCACTTTCCCCGCCCGCCCTTTTCCTCATTAAGGAGCTAAGTATAATGAAAAGCTTAACCACTTCACAAGCCCCGTACCCCTTTCGAAATCTCCCCTTGGCGCTATTGCGAGACGTTTTTTTACTTCCACTAGGAACCAATACTTGTATAAAAAGTTTGTATTTGTAGTATTGGTATTGCTTTCACTACCTACAAACCTGATCGTCCTTCCCCTAACCACCACCATCAAGTATTAGTTGCTTGTGGAAGTAATAAAAACGTCTCGCAATAGCGCCAAGGGGAGATTTCGAAAGGGGTACGGTGCTTGTGAAGTGGTTAAGCTTTTCATTATACTTAGCTCCTTAATGAGGAAAAGGGCGGGCGGGGAAAGTGGATATCATAACTTTTTCCGGCCTCTGTAGAATGATATTTGCGAGGCGGGGTGATTTTTACACGGAGTGTTTTTTGGGGGGATATTGTATACAGAACAGTGACCTAGACAGAAGTGTGATGTGTATAGATGAAAATAAACCATTGTGGAAAAATTGGCATGTTTTTCTGTTATTACTCGTTATACCAAAGTTTACTGAGTTTCAGAAAAATGCAAACTAATGCCTGGTTGGATAATGCTAAATTGTAATTAATTAAGTTGGGGTAAGCTCATAGCGGTGGTTAAATACTACTTACTCAGTGTATATCCTCACATATACATTTAGATCAAGATATTTATTGATTGTTATATTTACAAAATCAGGGTTACATAGGGCCTTAGGGCCCTCTCTTACCGTAACCCTGAAAGGGCTATTCCAATAAAATTTCCTCGAGACAATCAACGAGTATTAAACATAATACAAAATTCAACTAATAAAAATAAACGTCAATTCTTCTATTTGATAATAAATTTCTAGACTCTTTTATCTTCTTATACTAAAAACAGTTTTGTACTTCCTTGTAATTTAACAATAACATCTTTGTGAAATTAAATTTCAAAGCTTCTACGGATTTTTTTGTGTCGAAATATTCAGTGAAATTGTTGTAGTCGTATCGCACTAGCACAGTAGCTTTTGTTAAAGATTGATGTTCGGTGTAATGGGACCTGTTTAATTTTTTTTAAATTCAAAATCATCAACAAGGTAGGCCTACTTAGGCATGCCGAATTTCATATTCTTAAAAAGCATCGTAGCCACCACACATTGAACTCTTTCCTTTATTTTTAAGATACCCAACATTGCACAATACGGTGTCACATGGTCATCCATTCTCAACCTGAACACAAATCGTATTGCGGCATTTTGTGCTTTTTGGAGCATATCTATTCCTTCACTTGTCAGGTCACAATATGCTGTTAGCGCGTAATCAAAATTGTACAGTACTAAGGACTGCAAAAGTCGCAGCCTAACGTGACAAGGGAAATCTATGGCCATACGCCGTAATTGATAAAGAGAACCATAAACTACGTTGCATGTTTTAGTTGTTTGGTCTTCCCAGGAAAGAGTCTCATTTATCAATAAGCTAAATTCTTGACTTATGTAACTGTTTACCCTCTATTGTGACTCTCGCAACGGTATCAATACATATTTGTTTCATCAACCGAGGATACGCCACGATCATCACTAAGCATTTTTTAATGTTTATTGACATGCCGTGATCATTGCACCACCCACTGATCCGTTCCAACTCACCGATTCATTCAGGGAACGAAGGGGTGAGGACAAATATCATCACATCATCCGCATAAATCATAAGTTTGCAATTTCCAGAGCTTTTGGTAATGAGTATGAATATGGAGAAGCATAAGGCCGACAAAAAAAGACAGAGAGAGAGACTGAAGCCCTTGGCATATAAGCTAAAGGTTTTATCAGCAACCTGTCAATTTAATCATCTGATAATAAACTGCAGTCACTCTCAACAGCTTGGCGGGTATCTTGATTAATCATCTTTTCAGTCGCCCCCATTTTCATTGAAGAAAGCTCGTTAAAGCAGGGTCCGCCCACTAGGTTTCTTCATCATCCAGAGCTTATCTTCCTCGAAATATGGTAACTGGGTCTGGGTTGGAGCGTCATATGAACGGTTCAAATGACACATTCACAAAGCTCATCAACTTGAGACGTTTGACATACTACTCAATCATTTCGGACGCTCCAACTCGAACGAGTTCTACTTTCTCGGACATCTCTGTCATGTTGAACGGAATGGGTTCAGATAATTTTCGTTACTAATACAATACTGGTACCTAAATACCACATACTCTCACATAAACTAACGTAATGTCATACTTTACCTTTTCTTGGGAAGACCATGGTTTAAGTCGTAAATGGAACGGAGCCTGAATAATTGCCCTTCACATTTGAGAATTATCGAAGGAGTTAGAGGCATGTGTGTCTGTGAGCGCGCAAACTGACGGTATTTATGGAACTATTTAAATTGAGCCGTCAGTGGACCGGTGATAGCAACCCTTCCAATTGTAGGGTAAGGTTGTATCACTACGACAAGCAACCGTTCGTTGCAACCGTTCAGTTGCACGAGTCATACCGGGTTGTTATTGATAACATTGGAAAGCTTGGGATATCCAAACTGGGAACTGTAACTTCAATTTGGTCGTTTTCTTTGAACCCTCTCTCTAAGAAGAGCTAACCCACTCGACCACCGGCTGACCCTTTCTAATCAGTAATTCATCTCAGAGGCCATCTCAGTAGTTCATACAGCTGCAGATTTCGAGTTCGGAGTACTGGTAGGGAGCAGGGAATCAAGTTAGATACTCAATAGCATCCGTAGTTTCCAAATAGCATGGCAAGGATATGGGAATGAAAGTTTTCTATGTAGAGATGAGATGAATTGTACCATTGTATTAAAATGAAAATATAGTACAGGTAGAAACACTTACGCATTGTTATACCTGCAGGCCAATAGGACGGGATTAAATGAATTTTGAAATGTTCAAAACGTCATATCTAGGAATTTCCCCTTGAAATGGTAGAATTATCCGTCCAAATTGGAATAGAGTTCAGTTAAGAGAATTTTCAAGACCATCCAGAGCATTGTAAGACCAGGTGTTCGTTCTCAATGATGGCTGATAGAACCGAAGAAAAATCGCCAACATGATTGTGAATCATCTGTGGGAAAATTTGCAGCGGTTTTATTTTCCTACCTGGTGAAAAATGAAAAGAGGGTGGCATATGTTTTACGGAACAAGAGTGCAATGGAAGAAAATTCGGCCACTTCCTGAGTAGAGCCTTCGGGCCTTAGTGGTGGGAGCATAATCCTAATTACTTCTTTTGAAGTATTGGTTGGTGAGACAACTCCATTCAATGCATTACGTTTTATTTTGATTACACTGATAGCAAACTGATGTTATGTTTGAAAGCAAGAGGTCGGTCAATCCTACTCCTCATTAGTTTGTTCCCAGATTTTAATTTTGGGGCTTGTTTCCACGGTAAACATATTGATATTCTCTCCTGCGTGCATTCGTACTGATAATCTCTAATTGATACATCATGTAACGTGTACTAATAAATTTCTTGTTTCTTCTTGTCCAGTATGGCGGAATGCGAATGCAAGTTTCAGGACACGTCATACCTCGGGAAGACGTGCAGCGGGGGTGCCAACGTGACGATGCTCCTGTCTCTCGTTGATCTTCTTATCAGAACCAACTGTCACATTGCTGAGCCCTGCAAGCGGAGCAGACTCCTAGAGACAGAAGAAGAACTTTTTGATTTCATCGTTGTTGGTGGAGGAGTCGCAGGTATTATAACGAAGTTCAACTCTATCCCTTGTTTGCCTGGATCATGAATAGATACTGGAACATATTTGAGGCGAGACGGAATATATTTTAGGGAAAAATGTCGGAAATAGGCTACTTCAATGATGCTGCTCAGAAACAACGTTCTTAGAGGATAAAACTACACGCAACAATATATTATGAACGGATATAGGAGAATCCTTCATTCCATTGTTCCTTCACAGAAATAACCTTGCTGTTTGTACAGTGAGAGTGCAATACACAACCTAACCGTTGTCTTTTGATATTGTTCAATATTTAAATTACATCACTAAGGGTTAAGTAGTAGCGGTTGACGTGGTAAATTTCCAACTTTCCTACTCCCAGAACCTAATGTTTAGGTTTCTATGAATAATATACAGGGTGACAGGGGAAACGGCTAGTTTCGGCTTAGGTTTCGGTGGTTAAAAGCGAGGGATATCGTACAGGTTCCTTACCTCACAGATGTAACCGCAAATATATGTATATAGCTCCACAGGATAGCAGGAGTAGCAAATTCACTGGAAACATCTCATTGGCGGGCCTCTTCACCTCAATGTTTAGCGCTATCTCTTGGTTAGGATGGCAGTAGCAGGTCCCGTCTCGCGCCCCCTAAACATGCTACTTTCTTTTTCTCTTGCGATCATTGGAATGATAATTTGATGATTTTTCCAGGCCCGGTAGTGGCGTCAAGGCTCAGTGACAACAAACGATGGAAAGTAGCGCTATTGGAAGCTGGTCCAGAGGAAGCTACGACGACGTTGGTACCGGCGTTTGCCTTCACTGGAATCAATAGCAGTCTTGACTGGGACATAAAGACTGAGCGACATACCAAGGCCTGCCTTGCTGAAGGAGGAATATGCACGTGGCCCAGGGGCAGAATGATTGGTGGCACCGGCTCGCTCAGCGGTTAGTTAATTAATGGATTTGAAACTGATTATGTGACTCTGAGCTTTTGCATTCTGAAGGAATCGTTTTGGGGGAAGGTGTATCCGCCGACTGGTTAAGGATATCGAGTGATTTTTGTAAACAGGTAACATTATATAAACGCTCTACATGTTCACGAGAAAAATAACCAAATTAAATTACCCTCATTAGGGTTCAAATGGGTAAAAAGTGATTTTTAGAAAGAGTTGTGACTAAACATGGCTGACTAGGTCTAACGGCCTTACACCAAAGGATTGTTAGTTTGTTTGGTATCATTGTTGTTGTTCTCAGTTGGTATTCATTCAGGATGGATAAGTAACATTGAAAAAGTAGCGTAAATAAAACTAATGATATAATGATGGTATAAATCATGAATTGATGCCATGAACTTATTATTACCTTATACTATCTTGAGGTATTTAGCTATACTTTGTTTTCCGCTTATAATACCGGATTCGGTTTCAGGGATGATGTATAACAGAGGTCACAAGGACATTTTCAATCAATGGGCGAGGGAAGGAAACGTTGGATGGACATACTATGAGACGCTTCAATTTTTCAAGAAATCCGAGCGAAACATACCTACGGACTGGGATGAACGACTTTATCACGGTACCAGTGGACCGATGCCAGTGACAAGATTCCCATGGAAACCACCAATTCTCGATGACTTCCTCCGAGCAGGTCAAGAAATGGGGTACAACGTTGGTGATTTGAATGGTGTGAACCAGACTGGCTTCAGTAGGGCACACATGATGTACGAAGACGGAGTTCGAGCGAGTACGGCACGCGCTTATATGAGAAAAAAAAGTCACAAGAAGAAAAATCTATACGTTCTCACAGAATCAACAGTAACAAGAATTGTGATAGATAAATTGTCTAAGAAAGCTTTAGGTGTTGAATACTATGACTCCCGAGGGAAAAAACGGTTTGCTTTCGCAAAAAAAGAAGTCATTCTCACTGCTGGATCAGTCCATACACCACAGCTGTTGATGCTGTCTGGAGTTGGTCCAAGGGCTGAGTTGGAAAAACATAAAATTGATGTCATCAGTGATTTGAAAGTTGGACGCAATCTTCACAACCATGTGGGGATCGGCATTCCATTCAGTATCAAACAGGAAGGATTAGCTGACTTACTGACCATCTCGAATTTGAATCAATACCTGGAAAATCGAACAGGTCCTTTGGCATCGACTGGTATGACTCAACTGACAGCGTTCATTCACACAAAATATTCACCCGTGATTCCAGACATTCAATTATTCTTCGACGGGTACTCAGCAGCTTGCCCTGCTGAAACCAGCGATCAAGTGAGGTTGATGGATGACGGTATGCGAAGAATAATTTACATTCGTCCAACCAACATATTACCAAAGAGCAAAGGTTATATGACGCTAAAAAGTAGTAATCCGTTCGATTCGCCAGTGATTTCCCCATTCTATTTATCCGATCCGCACGACGTGAATGTTCTCATAGAGGGTATCAGGTTTGCAATCAAATTGAGCCAAGCGGATTCTTTGAAGAAATGGGGAATCCGCATGGAGAAGATAGATTATCCGCCCTGTGATATTCACAAATACAATAGTGACAGTTACTGGGAGTGCATCATCAGACATAAAACAGGTCCCGAAAATCACCCTGCTGGCACAACAAGGATGGGGACACATCCAGAAATTTCCGCAGTTGTAGACCCTGAACTCAGGGTTCACGGCGTAACCAATCTTCGAGTTATGGATGCGTCCATTTTCCCATATCTCCCGAATGGTAACCCCATCTCCGTCATAATCATGGTGGCTGAGAAAGGAGCACACATGTTGGAGAGCGCCTGGTCTTTCTGTTGAGTGCGTTACTGACATAAAGAATATTGAAATCAACATATTGGAAGGTCCTTTGTTACGAAAATGATCACCGAAGATGTGTTTCACTTTCTCCTCTGAGGGCTTCTATAAATCATCCAAGGCCTATACAACAATGACACGTGTCTTATTGTGTACGAACGTTGTTGAAATTACTGCTTAATTCAGTTCTGAAAAACGGTTCTTCAGTAATTCCCTGATCAATCACTGAAGCATTCTTTGAAGTTTTGCGATTGCGAAACTCTAATTTTTATGCGCAGACATGTGAATAAAGGTTGCCTAAATTATATTCCTACTGTTCCAAATGAATACCAAAGAATTGTGATTTATTTGTATATAAGTCAGTGATAATAAAATATAATATATATCAACAACATTTTTTAGTTTAATTACTTCCAGTTTGTTCACAACAATGTTGTGTGCCAATAAGTATGTGTAGTAGCATAGAGCTGAAAAAAAGTTCTATGAACTTTTTCTAAAAGTTACTCTCTTCCCACCATGAAAGAAATATCAACTCATGAATAATTGGAGTGGAATTGTCCCTAACAGCGATGTACTGTGAATAAGTACATACAAGTTATACGTTCTAATTTTGAATGATTTCGTCACTCCTCATTCCGTTACTACCGGGGAATAATTGGTTTTCAGATAGGGGAATTTGATGGCCTATTCTCTTTCTTTTTTTTTTTTTTTTTACTCAACTAAATATCCGACTTTTTTCACTTTTAAGATTTTTTTCGTCTTCTCGACCTTGTCTCTGTAAAACGGACCTTACTCCCTTAAATTATTATGTGAAGTAAAATCTGAGGATGTTGTTGGAAAGAACGTTAAATTTCCTATCTCTTAGATACAAATTCCGGTTTTTTTAGTCTGGCCTAACAGGTGAAAAAATAGCTAAATTTAAAAATATGAAGATTTTCTTGAAATCACCGTTTTGTCTTTAGTTGTTCGCTTTGTTATTACGGAGGTATATACATGGTAAGGACTGTGGTAAGTCAAACATTTGCCTGAACATTTTTTAACCATAAAAATACAAAAACCAAGCTGGCATCCGTTTCAATTCCGTTCCAACCCATCATTCTCAACAACCTTTGTTTACAATTGGCAAGGCCAGAATTGGATGTAACTGGTTGGTTAAATTCGTAAGATGCAACGGGTTGAGCTTCAAACATTCAGACCCACTCTTAGGGCATTACTCAAGGAAAACAAACGAATATAATACTCCATATTATGGAATATTAAATATTACTATTATTTAATAATAACTATACCTTGGCCAACTTCTTGTACTCTGAAACTGCTGGTCTTCTAACTCATCCTTGTTCTAGTAATTATTTGTGTCGATGCATTGCAATAACGTAAAATAAAAATGGCGTAAACTTGCGTTGAATGAGAGCAGATCCACTCGACAGATATGGTTTTTCTCGATTTACGAGGTTTTTGAGATATGCGAGTATACAGGGTGTCCAGTGTAACTATTTAACAAACCCAGGGAATCGTTTTACTGGTAATTTGCAACAAAAAAATGCCTCCTAGAGTTTTTTCTTAGTCAACTAAAAATCCGACTTTTTTCCCTTTAAGATTTATTTCGTCTTCTGCAAACCTTGTCTCTGCAAAACGGACCTTACTCCCTTAATTTATTATGCGAAGTAAAATCTGAGGATACCGTGGGAAAGAACGTTAAATTTCCGATTTTTTTAGTCTGGCCTAACAGCTAAAAAATGGCGATATTTAAAAATTTGAAGATTTTCTTGAAATCGCCGTTTTGGTTTATTATCTTCGATAATGAACCATTGGAATCGCCCAAAGAAAAACATTTTTTAACCCCCACTCAAAATTTGTTGGTTTACGTTTCAAGATACGTAGATTCAGAAAATCGAATAAAAAAAAAAAACCGTCCGTCCGCCGTACGCCGTACACGCCGTTTTGCCCAGTTAGCGTTGAGTTAAAATTACGAAATTTGATTTCTGGGTTTGGACCAGCCCCACAATGATCCACGAAACTTTTCATAACCCTAGGTCAAGGGGAAGGGGTTCAAAACGAATTTTGAAAATTTTAAAATCTCATATCTCGAAAAATTCATATAGAACGGTATGTTTTTTATTTCATATTTAGATAGAGTTTGTTCCGTAGAATCTTTTAAGACCATCCGCAGCTTTGTACGACCAGCCGTTCGTTCACAATGACGGCTCAAAGATTGTGCCGCACAACACGATCGTGAATCAATTTGTTGAAATACAGGTCCATTTTCATACTAACAAGCTCTTTGGAACATCATATGGCTTAAGTGATGTCGAGTTTGTTGTTCTGAGGTGCGTTTCGTGCTACGGAAATGAAGGTAATTTCGAATGTTTGTTGGTAGGTACTTCTTTTATAAAAAAATTATTACCGACGTAGTATTAAAAACCCCAGAATTATATCGTATTAATTAATCATAATTAATAATAATTATTATTAATAATAAATACGAATTATTAATACCTAACAATAAATTATAATAATTTTCACTAGGTAGGTACTTGATAAAATTGATAATAATAATTAATCTAACATTTAGGATCTAGACATTTAGACCTAGTGATCTAGACAGAAGGGTGATCCGTACAAAGATTTCTCATTGCAAACCTGTTCATTGTGTACCCAAGATCCTTCCCTAAAAGACCTGGCAGCGGGAAATATTATTCAACATGGTTTGAAAAGGGAAAAACAAGTTTTGTAAAAAATCCCAATGCTCTAGGTAGTAGTCGATACCAGTGACCAACATTTTCTTCAATAGTCGACATGGTTTTGCACTAGTAGTCGACCTACATGTGTTAGAAGTCGACAGTATCACTTGAGTCAGTAGTCGACAGGTTTCGTCATTCTATCGTTTTCGAATTTTACGACATCTAAATAAAATACATTCAACTGTGAATCGGAACTTGAAAATAGATTAATAAGATGTAATAAAGTAGTTATCAGACTTTTTATTTGCAAACAGCTCATTATCAGTCTCAAATTGCAATAAGTACTTAAGTAAAAAGGTATGAAAACTATAGTCGAAAACTCATTGTCAGAAAATTGACATTACAGTTGGGCTTAGGTACCTATTTACACATTTTTTTGACATTTTCCTGTCTTTGCTTTGGCACATAAACTGAAACGGGAAAAATTTGATCCCTTGATTCACCCTTTCCCTCAGATCACGTCAGAACACAAGCGACCGGCGGGCCATTACGTCAGAGCCTATGACGCACGAGCGTATGACGTAAGACGGCTGGCAGGAGACCATTTAGTACGTCAGAGCCTATGACGCACGAGCGTATGACGTAAGACGGCTGGCAGGAGGCCAACAAGTACGTCAGAGCCTATGACTCACGAGCGTATGACGTAAGACGGCTGGCAGGAGGAGGCCAACAAGTACGTCAGAGCCTATGACGCACGAGCATATGACGTAAGACGGCTGGCAGGAGGCTAACTAGTGCGTCAGAGCCTATGACGCACGAGCATATGACGTAAGACGGCTGACAGGAGACCAACAAGTGCGTCAGAGCCTATGACGCACGAGCGTATGACGTAAGACGGCTGGCAGGAGACCAACAAGTGCGTCAGAGCCTTTGACGCACGAGCGTATGACGTAAGACGGCTGGCAGGAGGCCAACAAGTGCGTCAGAGCCTATGACGCACGAGCGTATGACGTAAGACGGCTGGCAGGAGACCAACAAGTGCGTCAGAGCCTATGACGCACGAGCGTATGACGTAAGACGGCTGGCAGGAGACCAACAAGTGCGTCAGAGCCTATGACGCACGAGCGTATGACGTAAGACGGCTGGCAGGTGGCCAACAAGTGCGTCAGAGCCTATGACTCACGAGCGTATGACGTAAGACGGCTGGCAGGAGGCCAACAAGTACGTCAGAGCCTATGACGCACGAGCGTATGACGTAATACGGCTTTCAGGAGGCCAAGTAGTGCGTCATACGACAAGACCTTTTATGTCTCTGCGCCCCTCCCACACCCACACCGCGTACAATTTGTTGGTTTACGTTTCAAGATACGTAGATTCAGAAAATCGAATTAAAAAAAATCCGTCCGTCCGCCGTACGCCGTACGCCGTCCGCCGTACGCCGTCCGCGGCACTTTGCCCAGTTAGCGTTGAGCTAAAATTACGAAATTTTTTTATGGGTTTCGACCAACCCCACAATGGTCCTCGAAACTTTTCATAACCCTAGGTCAAGGGGAAGGGGTTCAAAACGAATTTTGAAAATTTGAAAATCTCATATCTCGAAAAATTCATATAGAACGGTATGTTTTTTATTTCATATTTAGATAGAGTTTGTTCCGTTGAACCTCTTAAGACCATCCGCAGCTTTGTACGACCAGCCGTTCGTTTACAATGACGGCTCACAACACGATCGTGAATCAAACTGTTGAAATACAGGTCCATTTTCATACTAACAAGCTCTTTGGAACATACGGAAATGAAGGTAATTTCGAATGTTTGTTGGTAGGTACTTCTTTTATAGAAAAATTATTACCAAACCCCAGAATTATATCGTATTAATTAATCATAATTAATAATAATTATTACTAATAGTAAATACGAATTATTAATACCTAACAATAAATTATAATAATTTTCACTAGTTTTCTTTAGTTGTTCGCTTTGTTATTACGGAGTGTAGGGCTGTCTGCGCTACCAACGGGAAGATCAGGGATGGAATGACGAGACAATCAGTTTACATTCGATGGCTGATATATTATATTTACAGATGATCGTGCGCGTTATGAGATGTCGATATGTACAGCTTAATGAATAGATTAACGATTGTAGAAAAATACAGGTTTATGTAGAGTGAATGCACTTGAACACTTGCAGTGAATGCACTTTTTTCGGTTTCCTTGGTTATTAAATCCATTGAGTATTCAATGGATTAGATCACCAAGGATACCGAAGAAAGTGTCATAATATACCCGAGTAAACAGTTTTTTGATTCCCCTGAAAAGTTAGGGGTTTTTCACTTACGAGGTATCACATCTAGGCCGACGATATTTGTATACAATCGACCACTTTGCGATTCCTTGTGATTTTTACCAAAAGGTCACAGTTTCTCTCACCAGTCCATTCTAATCATTTCGAATTTTTCAAGTAGGTACCTACGTCCAACATGCTTCTCATAAAATAAAAATGGAGAAAATCAACGAACTTCTATGCATATATGATCATATATGATCAACATGCAACCAATGACTTGATATATTCCAGTTCTTTCCCCGTCTTTTGCTTATTGTCATTACCAACATGTATTATAACTACCACCATGGGGGGTTCGTTAGACATGTTTACTGCTATCTAAAATGTTTCTTTGAAAACTACTGCTTCTAAAGATTTTTTTTTTTTTTTTTTTTTTTTTTTAATCGTCATCTTCAACAAACTGAAGAGGGCAGAAAGTGTCTCGCTGATATTTACAAATTGTTGTTATTCTGATCAAAGGCGCCGATTTTTATTGATACGGATAAAAGGGAGCACTGTGAAGGCTTGAATCGTCGAATACCACGCGCGACCTTGGGAATGGTTTACGACAAAATGTCAAAATGTCGTCGATATGACGTTACCTTCATTGACTTTTCAGAGTGGTGTTATTGGCCAGAAAACACCAGTGGTTTTTGTTGTTCGAGTTTTTTTTTTTTTTTTTTTGCCAACGATGGTCGAAAACCGACAGATGGAGGCGAGGAAGACTTGCAACTTATGATGCAATGACCGCTTCTCGTACCAATGCAGGTAATTAGGTCAATATTGCAATAAGCGGATTGACGAGTGCTTCACGAATCGGCGACGAATTACAGGTGATGGTTGTGAGGATTTGATGGAGAATCGGGTTACATCATACTTCCTGCAGTATATTTCTCGTCTCGACAAAGGAATAAAAAGGCAAGTCCGTAATATTTGATGGCCGCGGCATGGGGCGAGGTCCGCCTCCAGAGCGCAGGCCCGCCCCAGACCATCCTCGTTCACTGACATCACCCCAAAACTCGACCAGTGCCTCCTCTGCACTCTCTAACGTAAGTACTAGCCCCTCTCGCTTTCATCATTCTCCGCCTCCCCACCAACCATCACCATCATAATCACCATCCTCATCATAATGATTGATTCTTAACGAGTGAAAAACGTTGATGAAAGAAATATCACCGTAAAACGGAGGATATGTTTGAAATAACTGCAAGGTGAAAGAAAACAAAGACAAAGAAAGCAGTAACCCAAAAGGAAAAACATTGACTTAATGACGTCATATCTTTCCTGGTGACCTTGAAGTTCAATCATGTTACCGCACATGAACTTCTAAACATTTGGAAGTTAATGTGGCCCGCCACCAGCATGACCACATCGCATTTCATTATAGATTTATCGCTTTACAGATTCTAGAAGTGATATCCGGTAGCTTACAGACAATCTCATATGGCTCGGCATCAGCTGATCGAGCTCCCGCCTGGTCTGTAATATTGCGCAACGGGCCGAGAGGAACCCTGACCTTGACTCTATTCACGTTTTACAACAGGAATTACATTTTCTGAAACATTTCGACGAGGTTTTAGAGGCGGAAATTGAGGACCCGTTCGAAAAAGAAACATCGAATATGGCGCCTGTCGAATCTCCCCAAACGTCTTGGTAGAGTTACGGTCATGGTATAAACCAGTTCATCTCTTGTCAGTAGTCCTCAAACCATTTCTCCGTTCGAATTAATTCATTACACCGTTTCCTTTCATCGAATCCTGTAACATATTGATCATATTGTGCATTTTACTTGTGTGTAGGTCAGTGCTGGCATACTGACCTTGAAATATTGATCTACTCTCACCTCCCCCTCTCACACCACCTCCTGATTCCCCTCAAATATTCTTTTGAAAGGTTGTTCGAATTCTAACAGTCATTCGCAAAAGTGAAAGCTAGTTAGTTGGCTATTTGCAGATTGGCGATATAGTTTTAATTCGCACAACGTCATATAAATAATAACGTAATTACAATATGTAGGTAAGTAATCTAATATCCTACTTTCCCTACTTTTTGGTTGTTTCCCAAGGTTCGGTTGACTTCGAATTACGTTTAAACAAACGATCGCTCATTCTGGTCTTCCTGAGAATCAGGGGAATATACACAGTGGTATTTGATTTTTCCCTCAATATTGAATATAATATATATAATAGATAGGTATAATAGATATTATCTTTTCTCCTCTAGATGAGTACATGCAAACCATTACGAAATCGATACACATCGTAATTTCTTCCGTCATGTAATAATTATCATTATAATTATCGTAGGTACAACGCAACTGGTCCGGCTCAGTGAATAAAAATCCGACCTCTACAACTATAACTCCCCCTATAACTCAACAATGTTCTTGTTGCAATCAAACTTTTACGAACATAATATTATTCAACAAAATAGGAGGAAAATCCACAGTCATGCAGCTTGGCTATAAGAGCGAATATTTGAAGAAATAACTGGTTTTATGTAGAGGGGTCCATTTTACTGGTTTCATAACAAATTTTGTCTCCTTCTTTTTTCCGAGTAATACTTTAATTTATAGATTTTCAACGCTGTATACGATGGTGAAGTGAGAATTGCGATATCTCTTCCGTTATCTGATTAGAGCACATGAACCGTGAAGAACATTTCAAGTAACAACAACGTTTCTACATCTTTAAATTGCTCCAGTTTGAGGTCAGAATAAGATATCGCAGTTCTGACTTCCCCATCTTATTCAGCGTAAAAAACACTTTAATATGAGGTGACACTGGTCAGACTGTTTCATTTATGGGTAATTTACCCCCCTAAAACTCTCCACCCCCCTTCCCTCTTAGATTGGCCCGATTCTGCCCATCTACGTACATAGCCTTTCGATTGCCAGGACAGATTTTTTGTGAAAATTTGAACTTTTATCTGAATTCTATCGAGAGTTATCGTCAGGACTGACATATGTGTGTGTTTAATTAACAATTTTAATTGTTTTTTGTTTAAGCGAATTTTCGAAACATTTTCATATCGAAATTCGTTCCAGACCATCCTGAATATACATCATGATGTATATACATTCACGTATATATTCAGGATGGTCTGGAACGAATTTCGGTATGAGAATGTTTCGAAAATTCTCTTAAACAAAAAACAATTAAAATTGTGTCGTTGGATTAAAACGCATAACTTAAGCTTCTAGAATACGTATTCCATTACCTGCATTTATAGTACTAGTATTTGTAATGTGTAAAAATAACTATAACAAAAGATCCATTTCCAATAAAATACATTTTATAAGGTTAAGCGATAAGAAGAAAATTAGTTGTTGGTTTTAAGTTACGACAGTTTCGTCAGGAAAAGTAAGAGGAAAAATATCATAATAACTTTAGAACATAAGGGTTTGATTTTAGCAAAGAATACATACAAATTAGATGACGACTCAAATACACCCGGAGTAATAATACGTATAAGAGTAGAAACAAAACAGGGATGAAACCATTCGTGAATTTCACACAATGACCCAATGCTAACTACGTTTTCAACCCATTTCGTCTTGAAGATTATGAAAATTTCAAAGCGGCGTATTGGTTTTATCGGCCTCAAAAATTGGATTAAAGTTTGAAACGTGCCATCACGGTGCATGCCCCCCCCCCCCCCCCCCCGTCGTCACTTTTGTTCACGATTTCCTTGGTATATAGTCCGTAGGCACGGCTCAGTGGTGGATAACTTTTAATTTATAAGAGTTTGAAGTAAGCAAACAGATGAGCTGAGGGTTACAGATTACATACAATGTTTGAACCTAATTTATATTTCATGTAACCAAAGAAAACAAAATGTAATTTATTTAAAATAATTGCTACCCCGGCGAGGAGAGCAAGAGCTCAGCCGCCATTTCGCACGAGAGACAGCAGAGACCTGGCACGGGCGGGAGGGCGGATGCCCGCGCCACGTCTCTTCTGTTATCATCTAATTCATAACATGAAACAGTCTGACATGTGACACCTCATCTTAAAGGTTTATTTAGGCTGAACGCAAAGGTGAAGTCAGAATTGCGATACGTTATTCGGTTCTCAAACTGGAGCACTTTGAAAATGAAGAAACGTGGTTATTACTTTAGATGTTCTTCACGGTTTATCTGCTCTATAGTACAGTAGTTAGAGAAATTTATCTCCCAAAATGTGGAGTAAAGGTTTTGATTGTTTTAATTGGTCTATTTGGGACCCAATCACATGAATTCAGGGTTCGCACACAAAATTTCGAACGGCAAAACTTTTTGTAGCCAAAAAACCTCGATATTTTCGGACTTTTTTCGGGTTTGGACTTCTAACTCCACAACTGTTAATCTTACGCCAAAAGTCACTATGTACAAAACTAAAGTTGATAAAATTCCGCGTCGATCGAAAAAACAAGTCAGAAATTGATCAAATAATTTTCGCAAAAACTGACACTACTCGATTTTCAATGAGTTGTACTGCCACAACATCAAAATCGCCAACACCTCGCCCTAAAATTTGGAGAGCATGAATTGGAGTGTTCAAAAATCATCAACATTTTAAAATTGGTCAAGTTTTAGGGACAGGGGAACAGAGGCTGGACAGTGTCTTGTGCTTGCAAGAGTCATTGCACCACAGCAGCTTGCTCCTGCAACTAAGCAGGTTTGTGAGAAAGTCCGAAAATTCCGAGGTTTTTGGGCTACCAAAAGTTTTGTCGTTCGAAATTTTATGTGCGAACCCTGAATTCATGTTATTGGGTCCCAAACTGACGAATTAAAACAATTAAATCTCTCACACCACCTTTAGGAAGATAAATTCCTCTAACTACTGGACTATACAGCAGATGAACCGTGAATACTGCCATTTTTTACCATTATATTCCAAAAGATTTTCGTGGACCCCACTCTCACTGACTCCCCAGTTAGCCCCCCCCCCTCCCCATTGGTACAGTTCTAGATCCACCACTGGCATGGCTATTACGGTTATTTCTTGGTAATAGGTTACCGAGTAACAGCGACCGTCTGGTAAAAGTTTGGTAATTGGTTACCGGTTATTAAAGCGGACTGGAAAGGTTCCCCTTGGGCGCTGGAAAGGTTCTCGAATCGCCGGTAACCTATTACCAAGATAACCTAATACCTCAACCTATTACCAAAAGGTCGCTGTTACTCGAAACTAACTCAATACTCACTCAAATTATTTGTCGACAGTTATAATCGCACACCTTTCCCGCATTCGTTTTCCGTAACCTATTACCTGCTATTACCTGGAATAGTCCCAGCTAACTTTTATCTCGAAATCCCGAATTTTTGACGACAAAGAGGCCGTAAAGGCCTTTACCCCAAGTTCTTAAAACAGTTATTCCAGTAATAGGGTTTTTCTAGTAATAGGTTATCTGGTATTAGGTCACTGGACAGTAATTAGGTTATTATTCACCAGTTTTAAAAGCATCCACGAATATCATTCGTAATAAGTGAGGTGAAACACATGGCTGCATTATCATTCACGGCAACGACTTCACTTGTCGTTCAGTCGAAATTAATTGAAAAAATAAATTGAAGTTAGGATTAACAAGGGCTTAAAGTTTAATTAAGAGCAAAGCTTCTTAGCTCCTCTTCTGATTAGATGCATATCGGACCTGATGGGGTTCAAATGTGGAATAGATCCTGAATTACGCGTGCCACGAGGGCTCCACGTACACGCGTATGCGCAGACTAAAGTGCCATGGCACTTTTGTTCAAGTCTGTATTGTGCTATCAGCTGACCAACCCTCACTTCCACCCGATTATAATTGAAATCTCTGAAAAGAACAGGAGTTGTGCTCTGGCGAGGATTTTGGGACACAGAAAACACGGAACCAAATTTCAGTGGCATTTAACCAACTTGTATTAATCATATACATGGGCAAGCCCACTTAAAAAATAGATAGCTAGAATATATAAACAACATTAAGGAATCTCGATAGGTAGGAATGAGATACCTTATCATAGATAAAAGCTAGGTACAACTACGAGACGCAGTTAAATCCGAGTTAATGTGGCTTTAAACAATAACAGAAATATTCTCCTCAATCCTTCCAATTATTATAAACTAGCTGAACTGAAATGAACTCAGGGTGTGTCCATCTACCTCTGTTACCTGTCCCGGACGGGCAGAACTCTGGATGGATCCATCTGCCACTCTTACCTGTCGCTTTACGGATTATACCTCTTACATGTCCCTTTACAAATCTTATAATCTTAAAACCAAAAATAATATTCATCTGTCTCACGGGAAGGAAGAATTTAAGTTTTTAAACCAACCTAAATCAATACATCGGTCAATTTAGACTTGATAGGACTATGTGGACAGACTGTCATGTTTTTGCCTTGACACAATAAAGGTTCATTACTATTATTACAATTATTACCTTATCACAGCCTACGTTCGTCCTTGATTAGAGGGTATTATAACCTACATTCAGCGTTCTTTAAGACACTAAGACACTACACTAAGACACTTAAATTAAGTTCTATTAACTATTCAAGTAATTTAGTACATAACTATTCAATAATATTATATAACATTCATCACAAAACACAGTCAAAAAGTTTAAATCAGACTTGATGGATTTATTTATTTTTTTATTTTTATTTTTTATTTATTTATTTATTTTTTTTTTTTGGTCAAGGAATACTTTTGAAAAGAATTTTTTTTGACATGTAAAGTTATGTCGATATAAACATCCAACAAGTAAAAATTTAGAAACAGGTCATCACACGGACTAGAAATGGACGGACCATGTACTATGAAATTTTGATAATTTTATAATTTGTTTTGATAATTTTATCCTAGACTACTCGAGTGGCTGACAGCTGTACCAAGATACACACACTCACATATTTCCTTCTTATTTGAGAGAAAACTGGAATGTTCTGAAATAGCCTCCCACAAGGAAATTATCTAAAAGTTTCTTGAACACTAATCAGCATTCAGAGAGTGATCAGATAGTAGCTTTGTCCCCAACAACCACCTGAAAAATTACATACAGCGCAATCCCCAACAATAATTTCTCCGTTTGTTTACCAGACTTTTAGTGTCCATCAGTATTAGGGTGAAGGTATGGCAAATACCACGAAGAACGATAATGAAGTGACAAGAGAAACAATTACTTACATAATTCATTCCCTGTTCCATTCCTACTGGCTCACAGCCAACGTTTTTTCATCTGAATAAAATTTGAGTTGTCATTATCATGAACTGGCTCTCATTGAAATCACTTTTTAAAAAATAGTTATGATGGGTGTTCCATAGATAGCCTTCAGACCCATCCTGAAGGAGTTAGAAAATCGGTTTTTTGTCTGATTTGTGTTCAAGTGAAACCTGGTCATGGAGAGCTCACAAAAACAAAGCTTTACAATCTTTGATAGCAATATTTAGGCTTCGGCCGGTTCTGAAAGGTCAAACATTCAAAAGGTACCAGGTATGTATAACAATGTATAGGGAATTAGAAGATATTGATGAATCTGGGAGGAAGATGTTCTACAACCAAGCAGCTGGGATGTCCTTAAACACTGGTCAGCCGCCTTTATTTCCATTTCTCGGTACCTATAACCATGTCAGTTATATTAAGATAACTTCGAATTGATTGATTATTGTATACTGTGAATTAACATTGAAGTGCGATACTGAATTAATGAAAAAATACGTACATTAACGAATATGAATCAGTTGAAAATGAGAAATTCCTCCAGCTCCTGTCTGCATTTTCCATCTTCCATAACCTCTGAAATAATTGAAAAACGTGCATTCTTATTACTCCGGATTAATCATGGAATATTAGACTATACTTAAGTGTAGGAGGCAAAGGGGTACGCCTCCTCTACTACTAACGGCCTCACGCAGCAGTTTTTGTGATGTTGGGGAGAGGTTCCTCCAAGAGGGGGCTCTGGGAGGCACCTCTCCCTAACTTCACAAAAGGGTTAGTTCAACTAAAAAATTTGGCTGTGACACAGGTCCGAACCCTTGTAGTGTCACCCTAATAATTATTCAACTTCATTATTTTAACCGGTCACCGAAAACATTTTACAATAACTTCACTAAATACGGATTGTGATATGATGTGATTATGATGTAAGCCGTCCGCGTCCGCAGCACTTTGCCCAGTTAGCGTTGTGCTATAATTACGAAAGTTGGTTCACGGGTTCGGACCGACCCCACAATGGTCGAGTTTCTTGTTCTGAGATACTTTTCGGTTCTACGGAATGAAGGATATTTCGCATATTTGGTGGTAGGTACTCCCTGTTATTATTTATTGCGGTGTTTAAGTCGGCAGGTTTTTCATTTTTATTTATTTATCTATATTATTCAGAACAACTTTTAGTAAACAAAATTACTTTCCAGTTTCGACATTTACATAGTTCTTCTTTGTATAATATCAATGACACGTGCTTTAAGGTAATTGCCCAGCGGCGGTCCTTCCTAGTCATTAAGGCAGATATAAAATTTTATGAGTACTTAACAACAACAACGATAACTAGTTAGCAATAAGCGGCAGCAACAAAATGATAAGTTTAGTAAATGGGGTCTTCAAGGGTCCAATTTTGGTTTATTATCTTTGATAATGAATCATTAGAATCGCCCAAAGAAAAAAAAATAACCCCCCTCGAAATTTGTTGGTTTACGTTTCAAGATACATACGTAGATTCAGAAAATCGAATAAAAGAAAAAAAAAATCCGTACACGCCGTTTTGCCCAGTTAGCGTTGAGCTAAAATTGCGAAATTCGACAATGTCATAACTCGAAAAAAGTTAACGGAACGGTGTAATTTTTAGTTCATTTTTGAATGACCTGAAAAATTACAAATTTTCTAAGACCAATTGGATTTTTGTACGACCAGCCGTTCGTTCACAGTGAGCGCGCAAAGGTTTAGGAGAAAGACTAAACTTGGCGTCTATAACGGCCGTTAGATCGGTCAACGCCCCAGCAGCCCAACTACAGCAACTACTTTGTTTTCATCTTCCCGGTAAACTACAGACTGGAAATTTTAACTGTGAGTCGGGGATTGACCACATTGCAATATTCACTCGGTTTCTCATCTGTAAAATTGTTTAAATAATACCTTTTTGTAATAATACAAATTGAATTTTGATGATGAGCTATTGACTTGAAATTTTAAAAATAGGTCAGAACTGGGTCACAATGCAATATTCACTCGGTTTCTTGTCTGTAAAATTGTTTAAATAATTCCTATTTGTTTAAACAAATTAAATCTTGATGATGAGCTAGACACTTGAAATTTTAAATATATGGCAGGATTTTAAACTGGATGGCATTGCAATATTCACGCGGTTTGTATGACATGGTGTGAGTATGGTATGGTATATTATTTTTTGGGAAGATTTGGTATAGTACAGCATGATATGATAGGAAACAAATTCGTATGGTATGGTATGAGTACGGTGAAAATATGGTATGGTGCCGATTTGCAACACAGTCTGGTATAGACAGAAGGGTGATCTGCACAAGGAAGATAATAAACCGTTGTGTCAAGAATTCGCAGAGTTTTGAATCTACGTAGGTATCGTAAGCGTAAGCCAGTGAATTTTTATGGTGTGGGGGGGGGGGGGTTAAATTTCGTTTTGCTTCGTCGAATTCCAGTGGTTCATTTTCTTCGATAAACAAAACTGAAAGTTTGAAGGAACTTGTGACAACTGGCTGAGCCTCAATATCAGGCCGCCGCGGAGGAGTCTCCATACACCGATTCCGCCAAAAAACTCGTTAGTCAAAATTTACTTGTCACTCAAACAAGTTTGCAAAGTGAACAATTTCTTCAAGCGTTATAAATCTGTAAAATCCGTGGGGTTGATATCATTGAAGTAAAAAAACTTGGTGGCCTGTACAAAAGAAAGTATCTGTTCTTGTTGTAATCTCAAATTATCCTGCGGCAGTTTCGGCATAGGCAGGCAAAAATAATTCCTCTACATCAACTAATTAGGTTCCTTTACTGTTTGAAAATCACAAGTGGTATTATTCAAATGTTGGAGTAAAATATAAAGCTGTATTTACCTTCACCCGCTTCAGCTACTTCTTCTACTGACTCACTGTCTTCATTCATCCTCGAGCTCGTGGAAGACAGATGAAGGTGATACTTCACAAGCTCGATCACATCGTCACCGACAGCTTCAACAGACAAATTGTTGTCTATCAAGTAGTAGCTCTTGAGTTCATCATCAGGAGTGATCCCCATTATTCCGCAAAATTGGACGTAGTCTGTTCGATCTTCATCATCAGTTGATGACTCGGTGCATGGAAAATGTTGTTTGACAGGAAACCCAGCTTTATTGAAAGCATTATTTATCGTGTTTGGAGTAATTACATCCCATGCATCACTGATCCATTGAAGTACTTGGCACCCATCTAATTGACGATCGCCTTGGTCAATTAATTCATTAGCCATTGCATCGTTGATGGCATATTTTAGTAATCGCTTTCGATACATCCGCTTGAAGTTTTGTACGATCCCTTGCTCCAAAGGGTCAAACGTCGGCGTGAAGTTGGGGTGAACGAATAAGAGAGTAATATTATCTAATTTTACTAACTGGTGTGACCTTGCATGATCAAGAAACAGCAAGATTTTCCTTCCTTGGCTGCCTATTTTACGGTCGAAACGTTTCAACCAGTTCATCATGATCTGTTGAGTCACAAATGATTTCTCTTCGTATTGCCACTCAATGTCTGATGGTAACTCGCACGTTCCTTCAAAATCATTAAAAATCGAACTTATCACCAACGGCTTTTCTTTCTCCCCTTTTATATTTGCACACAAGAGCACTGTGGCGCGGTCTCCAGGCCTCTCCCCCGCCGAACAAGTCATATTTTCCAGATCAGAGTTGTGGATCGGTAACGCCCAAAGAAATAGGCCAGTCTCATCAACAGAGTAAATGTCTCGAGCATCGTACCCATTTACGAGATCATTGATTTTAGACTTCCACTTATCCATCAAACCAGCGGCTTTATCATTGTTGTTTGCAAATGAAATGTTGTATCTATTACTGAACCCTTGCAGCCAACCGTTTGATGCTTTGAACGAATCCATTCTCAAGAATTCAGCCATTCGCAGGGCGGTCTTCTTCATCATTGGTCCTGTTACATGAGTATGTCTGTCTCTCCATTGTTTCAACCAATCCAGCAAAGACTTATCCAGCACCAATTTATTTCCACGTCGTTGATCCAGTCTCCTGTAGTCATCATTAATCCTGTTTTTATTGTATAACCGCATAATGTTGTCTCTATCTTGAATAATTCTATAAATCTGAGATTTCCCCACTCCAAACATGTTTGCTAATTCAATTCTAGAGTAAATATGTTTGCTATCAGTTTTTAATACACGAACCTTGTCCTTCAGCGTGAGCGTGATTCGCGGCACCGACGGTGACATGATTGAACAGTAGAAAACCAATGACTGACTAAACCGAAGCCGGTGGCAGCATCTATATGGGTGGGGGGGAGGGGGGGTACAGACCTATTAGTGGGGTGTTCTTGGAAATATAAAAAAGGCCGAAGTGATAAGGACCTACAAAGGTACAAACTTTTAAGTAGCAACTATTCTAGCGATACTTATTCAGCATTATCAGCTGCTGACGCGTCATTATTTATTGGCCGGATCGCTTGGGTTATGTCTAGTAATCACATACTTATCTGAAGCGGTTCCGATTGGAATGTGCAGGGTTTTTGAAAAGGTTCAATTTATTCATTCGTCACTCTGATAATCCTTACCGATATACTCCTAGCCACATTAACGATTTCCCAAATTAATAAGGGCTGTATATTGATTGAAATTATGTTGTTGACATACAGGAATAACACAATCACACTGGTGTTGGGGAATTTGGCAAATCAATATCGCCTATATTTCTATAATTACAAAAGTAAAGACAACTTCAAAGACCTGCGATTTGGGATTGCCCGAAGTACTCAACTCAAATTTGGCCGAGGCATAATAAACAACTCCCTACCTTCAAACAACCGAAACTGACAGAAAACGACACCAAACGTGTAACGTAGTGGTTCAATTGCTTAACGCTCAACATACGTTAAATAATCCAAAGTCATGCAGCATTGCTATAAGAGCGAATTTTGGAAAAAATAACTGGTTTTATGTAAAATGTCCCCATTTTACTGGTTTTGTACCCAAATTTTGTCTCCTTTTTCAGCCGAGTAAGACCTCAGTTTGCAGCTTTTTCAACGCTGAACTCGATGGAGAAGTCACAATTGCGATACCTCAGTTCGTTATCAGATTAGAGCTAATGAAACGTGAAGAACATCTCATGTAACAACCACATTTCTTCACTTTCAAAGTGCTCCAGTTTGAGAACGGACTAAGATATCGCAATTCTGACTTCACCATCGTGTTAAGCGTAAAATAACCCCTCCCTTGGAGTGGCCCGGATCTGCCCATCTACTTGTACGTACAAAGCCTTTCCAGGACGGAATTTTCGTGTAAATTTGAACTTTTTTCCTCAATTCCATCGAGAGTTATCGTCTGGAATGACTCATTCATAAATATAAATAAATATACAGGGTGTCAGGGTTAAGGTCGTACCACCGATCAGGGATCGATCTACAACTAGAAGAAGAAGAAGAAGAAGAAATATGTTTATTGAACAGAAATAAATCAAAATATTACAAATATTTACTAATCTAGGAACGCGGTAGCGTTCCGCCCCGCCAAGCAAAGAAGTTGAGAAAACGAACGGTGCCGAGTGTATGTTTACCGGACGTCACGAAATGCGTTTTCGAGGTATCCATATCTCGGCTCCTATTTGACCGATCAACTTGAAAATTGGTGTGGGTCTTCTTTGAGTGTATATTAGAAAGCCCTGAAAGTTTCAAATCGATAGGTCTAAAGGGAGCCGAGCTACATAACTTCAAAAACCCGGTTTTTCGGCCTTAGATTGTTCTTCTCCTTCTCCTTCTCCTTCTTCTCCTTATTCAGACAGCCAAGGCTGGAGCCTCTCCTCGTTCACCGATTGATTTGAAATTTTGCACAGAGCTTCATTTAACCTTGAGACAGAGCCTTATATAAGATTTAACCCATTATCTCAACCCAAAAAAGTTTTAGAAACAAAAAAAACAGAAACCTTAGGAAAATGCTGTCCACTTTGACGAGTCAACAGCCTGGGTAAAAGGACCAATCGACTTGAATTTTTTTACATACCTCCTTTATAGCATGGCTCAGTGCCATTTGAACGAAATAACCCATTATCTCAACCCAAAAAAAATTAGGGACAAAAAAACTGAAATTTAGGGTAATTTAGGCTAATTATGGCCATATCTCGGCTCCTAGTTGACCGATCAACTTGAAATTTGGTATGGATCTTTTTGGTGTGGATAATAGAAAGCCCTGGAAGTTTCAAGTCGCTAGGTCAAAAGGGAGCCGAGTTATTATATAACTTCAAAAACCAATTACCATGTTTTTCTACTTTTTTCAGTCGGTCAAGGCCTCTCCACCTTCGCCGATTGACTTGAAATTTTGCACGGAGCTTCGTTTCAAGTGTAGAAAGTGCCTTTTGAAAGATTCAAGTCGATATCTTTAAAGGGAGCCGAGTTATATAACTTCAAAAACCCGGTTTTTCACCCTTACCTGTTCTTCTTCTCCTTAATCAGTTAGAGATTTCCACCTTCACGGATTGACATGAAATTTTGCACAGAGCTTCGTTCCAACATCAGCCAGTGCCTTTTGAAAGGTTTAACCTATTATCTCAACCCAAAAACTTTTAGAAACAAAAAACTGAAATTTAGGCTAATGTTGGCAACTTTGACGAGTCTACAGCCTGGGTAACCTGACCAATCGACTTGAAATTTTGCATAGACCTTCTTTATAAAATGACCCACTTCAACAACAAAAAGATGTGATATCCCCCCAAAAAACACACCGTGTAAAAATCACCCCGCCTCGCAAATATCATTCTTCAGAGGCCGGAAAAAGTTATGATATCCACTTTCCCCGCCCGCCCTTTTCCTCATTAAGGAGCTAAGTATAATGAAAAGCTTAACCACTTCACAAGCACCGTACCCCTTTCGAAATCTCCCCTTGGCGCTATTGCGAGACGTTTTTATTACTTCCACAAGCAACTAATACTTGTATAAAAAGTTTGTAGTATTGTTATTACTTTCACTACCTACAAACCTGATCCTCCTTCCCCTAACCACCACCATCAAGTATTAGTTGCTTGTGGAAGTAATAAAAACGTCTCGCAATAGCGCCAAGGGGAGATTTCGAAAGGGGTACGGTGCTTGTGAAGTGGTTAAGCTTTTCATTATACTTAGCTCCTTAATGAGGAAAAGGGCGGGCGGGGAAAGTGGATATCATAACTTTTTCCGGCCTCTGAAGAATGATATTTGCGAGGCGGGGTGATTTTTTTTTACACGGTGTGTTTTTTGGGGGGATAAACATTACAGCGTAGCTGGTTGAGCTGTCCACCGGAGGTTCGAGCCTTTGGTAAATAATAATAACTAAAAAAAATAGAGAAAAAAGAACATGACTTACTACCAATCAACTTAAAAATTAAATTCGCTAACTAGAAATTTTCTATAGCTCCAAGCAGTTTTACAATAGAGCACAACACATGACCAACCCATGCCCCCATTTAAAATTAATATTTCCCTATCCCATGTGAGGGTACAACACCCGAATGCCAGCCATCTGAACTCACTTAGAACAGGACATATGCAGAGAAAGTGAAACATGTCTTCACGCTCCCTCAAGTTGCACATTGAGCACTCCTCTCTAGGGCTTGCACCATAGGGTCTAGCATTTACATTAAGAAGCTCAGCTCGCAGCTTGAACAGCCAACGAGCCTCATACAACCCAATTTCCGCCTGTCTTCTAAAACTTGCGCATTTTACTTCTGGGTCTAGTTCCCTGTAGAGAGTGTATAATTTTGACGCAGCAGGCCTGTCTAGAAAACTCCTCCTCTTTTCCTCCCGAAAACGTGTTAAAAATTGGCCCGCGGTCGATTTCAGTTGAGGCACGTCCATAGCTGCCAGCGCATTGGGAAGAGCATATCTAACGGCCAGTAAGCCGTAATTCTCCGCCCAGTACATCCCACGGCGACCGATTTCACGCGCAAAAATCTTTGGCAGGCTAGACTCTGGCATACTAGCCACTTTAGTTATATAGTCAAGATGCAGACCAAGCGTGTATGTTGATAGTTTGTCAAGTTCCGTCTCTAGGTATACCAGGGAATTGGGGGAGCATATGGGCAAATGGAAAAGTTTTTTGATAAACAGTAATAAGACAGCCTCTACAGAAGAATACTCCGGAAATCGGAGCCCCATACCCAAGAATCGCACGCACCACTGCATTCAACACCTGCAACTTTGCCTGCAAAGGAATATCAGAGCTATTAAACATTTTTGCCCATGCATAATTCATGGCGAACTTAGCTGCCTCCAACTTGTGCTGAACGTGCTGTGCGAAGGAAATGCGCGGCGTCAGCGTCACGCCCATGTACGAATATTTTGGGACGATATCGATGGGCTCTCCCTTATACTTCCAACCTTCTGTGGCACGACGTCTTCCCCCATTCTGAAATATGAGAATCTTGGACTTCCTCAGGTTCACTGTGAGATTCCACCTATCACAGTAGGATTCGAGGGCATCTATGTTTTTCTTCATTCCCCCGGGATCATCCACCACAATCACCAAATCATCAGCGTAAAGAAGTATCTTGACTGTGCACTCTGTTGAACCAACTCTTACACCATAATCCAATTCGTCGACTAAATCGTTCACGAATATAGAGAAAAGAAGAGGAGATAACGGGCAACCCTGCTTGACTCCCGAGGCCACGGAGAATTGATCAGTCCCCTGTCCACACTGCTGCGATGACATCCGAATATAAGCTTCTTAGTGCTGCGACGAATCGGCTGGCGACCCCCAGAGAGATCAGCTTGTAGAAGAGGTACGAACGCTGCCCTTAAGTCCAAAAAAAAAAAAAAAAAACATAGACTTTACCAAGTGATCCAACTTGAGAAAGTGCATAGAGAGCCTTGACGCAATGGGACACGGTCCCGGAGCTGAGCTTCATACCACCCTCCCCAATCTTGGTGGTAAAGCGGTAGCTTCCTTTTGAAGCGGGCCTGTGACCGGTCTGGCTTCTGGGGAAGAGGACAAAAGCCAGGAAACTGGAGTCTTGTCTGATCCCTGAACCGGTACCACGGGAGGGGGGGAGCCCCTGGCACCGGATGCATAGCTTAGGCGAAGCATCACCCGCCAGCCCCCCTAGTAGAGGTAGGATTCGTGGTGGTCGTGGTTTCTACCCAGACAACAGGAATAGTCCAGTTGGAGTGGGGAGGGGCCCTCTGGGATGGTCTGCGGGCCCATACCAGTAGGCCCCGGCATGTGAGTTCTGTGGGTGACCGTGAACTCGGGTACCAACCTGCATAGTTGGTAGAGTGAGCTAGAACACTCGACTCCACCTGTAGGAAGCACAGGTACTTGGCGGCGTCCGAGGCCTCTGACTAAGGTATCAGTCCCCTCTCCGGAGGGCCTCCCCAGCTGCTTGCACTGGGGGGGAGATCGTAAGCTTTGAGCTGGGTATCTCCCTTAAAACTTTGGATTGATCCAACTTGAGTTTCACTAGACCTGTCAGGGTAAAAATAGCATCAACCGCCGAGTAGCCTCTTCTAAAACTCGCCTGACATTCATTCAAGAGCTGTCGATCCTCGGCAAAACTCGCAAGTCTGTTCGCAAGCATGCTTGAAAGGAGCTTCCCCACACAATTTATAAACGACAGACCCCTATAATCAGCTGGGTTAGAGGGATCACCTTTTTTGAATGATGGGTAAATTATTGCTTCCTTAAATGAGCCGGTGACATCACCGGTTTCCAAAATGTAGTTGAACAACCTCAGCAAAACTCCTTGAACTCCGAGCAGGCATATTTATAATATTCAAACGGGACTCCGTCTCCCCCGGGGGTCTTATGGCATTTCGCAGCTTTGAGCACTACATCTAGTTCGGAGTGGGAGAATGGCCGATCCAAAACGTCACCAACAGAGCTGCTTCGCTGGGAGGATTCAAAAGCGTTTGGAAATGTAAGACCCATTCATATGATGAAATTGAGATTCGGCCTTTGAGATTCGTTCTCTTGAAAATTCTACAACTAATTTCTGATAAAAACTGTCCCATAACTTTTTTTTTGTACCGCTTAAAATCCGTCTTAATTCACTTTCAAGATTTTTTCGTGTTTTCGACCTTGAGTCACTAAAATGTCCATACGTCCCTTATTTTCAGTCAAAATTAAAATATGATTATACCGTTGGAAAGAGCGTTCAAGTCCCTATCTCCCTAGTGCAAAATGAAAGGGATACCAGTGGTTCCCCCACAGGCGCGTACCCGGCAAAAACGTATTTTCGAGGGTATGTAAACGGCTGACTGGGCTGTGCATGTTCTGTTCTCTCTCTGCGTCACGAACAAAGTGGGTACGTAATTTCGCTCAAGGGATTTCATGTGTGTGTCCGGGGAGGGGGGGGGGGTAACGTTAAAACATACTACAATGACCTAATTGATCATTGTGAGGCTGGTCCGAACCCAGAAACCAAATTTCGCATATTTAGCTCAACACTAACTGGGCAAAACGGCGTGGATGGCGTTCCGATTAACCGATTAACCCCACAATGATCCTCGAAACTTTTCATAACCCTAGGTCAAGGGGAAAGGGTTCAAAACGAATAGTTATTGTTAATGCGCTGAATCCGAATGTGACATCCGTTTTTCCTAATAATACTATTATTATTAATTGAGTAGATATATTAATAATCGTTAATTAATTATTTTTATTGTGATTAAATAATAATTGTTAATTATTAAAATAATTAATTGATGATAATCAATATAATTAATGAGTGTGTGTGGTTTAGGTTGACCGTCAGTAAGAATGATGTTGAGGGATGTCGAGGGCATCGACATCCCTCAACATCAATATAATTAATAATGGTAACTCTAAACAATTATTAATAATTATTATTAATTATAAATTATTAGTATTTAATAATCATCAATAATCATTACGATAATTTTTCTTTATCTATCCGCGCTGCCAAGCAAACAAGTTGAGAAGAACGAACGCTACCGAGTTTCTATTTACTGGGCGTCACAAAACGCGTTTTCCCGGTAGGTATCCATCTTGGCTGCTTTTTGATCGATCATCTTGAAATTCGGTGTGGATCTCCTAGGTGTGTATAATACCAAACCCTGACAGTTCCAAGTCGCAAGGTCTAGAGGGAGCCGAGTTACATAACTTCAAAAACTCTGCTTTTGCCCTTACCTTGTTCTCCTTAATCATACAGGCAAGGCTACAGCCTCCTCACCTTCACGGATTGTCATGAAATTTTGCATAGAGCTTCGTTTCAGCTTGAGATAGTGCCTTTTGAAACATTTAACCCATTATCTCAAACCAAAAAAGTTTAGAAACAAAACAACAGAAATTTAAGCTAGTATTGTCCAGTAACAAGACCAATCGACTTGTAATTTTGCCCTCACCTTCTTTATAACATGACCCAGTGCGATTTGAAAGATGTAACCCATTATCTCAACCCAAGAAAACTTTAGGAAGAGAAAACTGAAATTTAGGCTAATTTTGGCCTCTTTGACAGGTCTACAACCGATCAACTTGAAATGTGGTATGTACTCGTAACTTCTCGGTATGGACAACAGAAAACAGCCCTAAAAGTTTCAAGTCAGTAGGTCTACACGAAGCCGAGTTATATGACTGTTACCATGTTGACACCACTTGAAGCTCGTAGTGTAATCGGTCGTTACGAAAGTATGTGAATGCATCTGTGCATGAACGCAGAACATTATTCTGGAAGAGCTGAATTCCCAAAATTGTGCACCATAAGTCCATACGGGTCTCAGGACTTGATTGTACTTGATTCTACCTCGATTGCACTTGATTCTACCCATAAGTACATTTTTCTGAATTTTACTGTGAGTTCGGTTTTTTCTTCTTTACATGCTCTTTCTATCTCAGTTTGGATCAAGCATCATTCCAATATGTTTTGCTTCGTTAGCATGTGGGATTGCCAGTCCATTGAGGTAAGCAGGCACATAGTTGCATTGCTTATATGTGATGTCTGATCCTTCATTTGGTTGTCCAGGTGTGAATGCGTTCGGTTTAGGGATGCAGTATCATATGCAAAAGTGGCAGTTGTGTTTTCTTACGTAGGTAGGCGGAATTAAAAACCCCACAAAGTATTTGTAATTAATTCATCATCTCTATAAACATTTAAACCATCATTTAGTGATCTTGACAGAAGGGTGATCTGCACAAAGAAGATAATAAACCGTTGTGTCAAGAATTTGCGGCGTTTTCATGTACTACATGTTCCCGCTACGAAAAAGCCCTATTATGCATATGTAAAGGAACGAGTATTTCCAATGAAGTAGATATATTTTCTACCTTTCAATCTTTAGATTTCGTTGATAATCATTTGTTGGTGACCTTTATAATGGTCGTTTGTTTAGTTTGCAGCTGTTCTTTATTTATTAAGCTGTGTGATCTTCCTTTTAATGCCTGCGTTACCAAGTATTTTTTTTGGAGGTTCAGCTCATGTCATCAGTTTTGAACAACCCGTGAAACCAATAAAAATGGGGAAGTATGGGATGACATTTGTATATTTATTTGTAGATTATGGATTTAATTTACCTTAATGTTTTTTTTTTCTTTAGTAAAATTTGATATACGAGTATTATAACCAGATTACCGATTTAATTTGCCAGTTCGATGTATTTTTGTAAGGGAAATATGATGATGTTAGGGTTGATACCAAGCCAATCGACTTGGTATCTGTGAAAATAGTTTGATATCATGGAGATGAGTTTCTGTTTGTGATTTCCCAGAAAATGTTGTGTGATTGATCCGAAAATATAGTTCGTGTGTTCTCCTAACCCATTTTTCTAACAATATATTATAATATTATTTATCATATTAATAATATGAAATAATGTATGTATTATAATAGGAAATAATTAAGTACGCTAATATTTTTATATGATGATTCAACTTACATTATTTTGACAGATTTTTGTAAAAGCGTTTAAAAAAAATAGAAAAAAAAAGAAAATTGACGAAAAAAGAATGGAGGCTTGTAAGGCGATGAGGTGGTGGGTTGCTTCGTACGAGTGGTAAGCAAGATTGAAAATATGAGAACTCCTGTCCTGAAAAAGGCATCGTCTTGTGAACAATATCATTGTACTCATAAATTATTCTTGTGATTTCTATCTGCTTAGAGCACTTGGAATATCTTCATGTTGATGTTCTGATTACTAAGTTACTAGCTTCGTCTGCCCTCTAGCCTCATAACAATAATGAGATATGAGTTGTTTTCGATCCTTGGGTTCATGTGAGGTTTTGAACAGGTTGCTCTCTGTATAAATCACACTCTAATCCATACGCTACTCATCTGTCATATGTGACATGTTATCAATACAATAAAAACTTATCAATAATGATAAGTCGGGTTTTGAAGAGTCACTTACTCGTACGATACGATGATCACATGAATGATCCAATACAAGAAACTGCAGATTGATAACTCTTTCCTTACACACGATCACAGCCCATGAAAGTGTTAAATGCATAAAAATCCAAAAGAAAAGCGATACAATATGTTTTCCTCGTCGGTTCATTATTTTCTGGACAACATAAAATTAATGAGGTAAAAGATTGTTTGTTCCTTCGAGAAGGTCCTCTCAACGTGGTATGGGTGCGAAGGGAGGAGGGGGGGTGGAAGTTGGTAACTAGCTTAGTGATTTTCAGCTCGTCCATTTTCCTACTAATTTCCGACTCGACCTAATAAAAATTATAATTAAATATAATTTATATAAATAATTCTACAGATTATAAATACCTAGCATAGTTTTATAAGTGCATGTCGAGAAGAAGCTCTGGGTTATCTGGTGTTTTGAAAATGCAGTAACTTGAAGAATTTGGAGCAGTATACAGTTTCTGACGCTGGTACCGTACTTACCAACCCGAAAAAGAACTAATCCGAACTTGTTTTTAAATGATCATTTTTAACCTTCAATGCAGCTCTCATCCCATAGTTTCTCCCTGTAAAAGCTTTTTCAAAATACGAATTCGTAAGGCAATAGAAACGGCTCCAAACGTAGTGTCAATCGGAGTTGCCGATTATACAAGGTTTTCCGTATGGAAATGATCTTTGGAGATATTGAAGTCTGAATATTTGTTAAAAGTTTTTTAATGGCTTCTATCCACCCCTCCACCCTTCTATGGCCTCTAAAGTTGAACTTTATACATGTAAATTTAAAAAGAATTCCAAACTTGAGTACTTCAATTATATTGGTATGTTTCAATACACCGATGTCATTTTTTTATTGACGTAGAGTTTTGGATACTACCTCCACTTGCCTCCAAGCTATCTCTTACAGGAGTATTTTGCACGGTTTTTAGATGAAAGTTTCCCGAATCTTAGTAATAACGAACATTTTGAATTCACTCAGGTATTTAAAACGGTATTCTTGCCCCATTTTACCGCAAGGTTCAAATCTGTTTTCAGAACAAAACTATACTCCTCGACAAATATAGTGGTACAACTTGCCTGCGACCGTTCATAAAATCCTATGGCACGGGGAGGAAATAATTGAAAACTCCGTTTTGCCGATAGGGCCTTTATCGGAGGAAGCTCAAGAGAGCCGAAATAAAGATTATAGATTTTTCAGAGATCACAGCAGCAGAAAATCACCGCAATCTGCAACCAACGAAGATTTTTTTAATTTCATCGGACCCCCACATTTCCGATTTGCAAAATGAGCCAAAAGATTAAGAACATTCCTCTTAGTGAACTTCCATTATTTTCCTATTCAAAATATTGAAATAAATACTTAGTTTAATTTTTTTAAGAATGTAAATAAAAATAACTTCATTTTCATCGAAAATTTGCTAATGACTAGTGGATAATTAATTACATACTTTGTTTTTCATAGTTTGGTGGTTTCATTTATTTTTATTTATTTCAGTATTTTTTATTCATTGCGATAATGAATAAAATTTCTGCTTTTTCTAATTTATAGTTTTATTTATTTTTTCATGCATTAAATGTGATTTTGTTTTTTCAATTTGACAACAAAACTAATTTGGAACATGAGCTGGACGCCTTATAACTCCAAGAAAAGAATTATTAAAAGAGTTTCAACCTTTAGGCTAAATATATTATAAACTATCCCAAGCTTATACGAAAAACGTTACACAAACTCATATCTTCCTTTCGCGCTACATTTCAATGTGTGTCTGTTTATTACATTTTTATCATACGACTTCTGGAGATGCTATAGTTTAATTCTACTAGAATAAAATATTAATAATCAGAGCAGAAGATAAATTAATTTAAAAAAAAACAATAACAGGGCCGATGAATGGCGTACAACGTGGTATTCGTCTCCATCTCCAATTAGAAAATTGGAATCGCCCAAAGAAACACAAACGGTGGGTACAGCTTTCGTACAAGTACGCAACCACGAGGGACATTTTATGTCTTTGCGCCCCCTCCCATCAGAAACTTATATGAAGCTTGCATTCGTGTTGACAATATAAATTATTGAGAATGATCACCTGTGTGTAAACAATTATTTAAACAATCACGCTCATACCGCAGCTTGTCGGCCACGCACTCCGCAGTGGTTAACGTAATATGGTTAGGTAAATCGAGAGCTATCCAACGAGTGGTGAACGATTTTTGTACGATGATAACTGGCGAAGATAAAGTTCCGTAGCAACGAATCGGTTGTAAGCGAAAATCATCAGAAATTTTCGTGACGATTTCGTGTGACGCTTTTGGTTTATTATCTTCGATAATGAACCATTGGAATCGCCCAAAGAAAAAAATTTTTTAACCCCCCCTCAAAATTTGTTGGTTTACGTTTTTTGTGTAACGTTTTTCGAGTTATGTGCCAGAGTAAAGACATAAAACGTCAAAATGTGTTTTACATTCGATGGTTTCTTACGTTTATTGGCTAAAACTCAAGGAAGGCTTGATTTGCGACCCAATGTTTATACCTAAGACCTTTTTCATTCAGCATGCAATTTCCTGTAAGAAGCAATAATCAGCGACAGTTGATTCCAAAATAATGCTATTTTGCCCCACTGCGCGCCGTTATGAGTATCGGCTCGTAGAAACCTACAAAGCTTATCCACATTGCGGGTTTAGCCTTCCATTTGCCCTGTAGTTGGCGGCCTCAATACGAATAGGGGAATCTTTACATTAGTAATTTCAGTGTGAAGAGAAACGATGTAGGTTCTTGTATTTATGCTCAATCGTAATTATATTCAGAACCCTCACCGTTCTCTAGAGATTGAACCAAATGGAACTGTTTGAAACAATCTTTCTTCGCCCTGCAATTGGAAATAAGAAGGTCCCAAAACCGTTATTCCAATTCGAGTTATTTACTCAAAAAGAGTCGTTGCATTTTGAAATTCAATCTATTGTACCCTATTATGTTTTCTTATCAATAAAATGCATTTATTCTTAAAGAATTCTACAAAACTGCGAACCATCTCACCAGATTAGTGAGTCGGTTGGTAAATTTCAATGTGTTCAATTCGAACAGAAATGGATCCGGTCGATACGAAATCAACCAGATAATATTTATTCATTTGTTGCAAGCAAAACGTAAAGGCTATTCGTCTCTTTACAAAAAATGAGTAGGTAGTGTTCGAGCCAGCATTGACCAGGTATACCAGAAACCAAAAATAAAATTGAGTCCCACCCAGACACATACTCGCGCTCACAGTCGATCGCGGACACAACGAATACCTACCGACACACAATACGAATTCGAAAATATCAAAATTAATACGAGTCAAAATCTAGTAAAGCGGTAGCGTTCCTCCCCGCTATGCAAACAAGGTGAGAAAAACGAACTGTACCAAGTGTATGTTCACCGGACGTCACGACTGTATCCATATCTCGGCTCCTTTCTGACCGATCAATTCGAAATTCGGTGTGGATGTTCTTGGTCTGAATAATAGAAAGCCCTGGAAGTTTCAAGTCGCCAGGTCTAAAGGGAGCCGAGTTATGAACTTCAAAAACCCTGTCTTTTGCCCTTACGTTATTTTTGGTTTACTAGCTGTCGGGCGCGTCGCTGACGGGCAGAACTCGGGGTGTGTCCATCTACCTCTGTTATCTGTCCCGGACGGGCAGAACTCGGGATGGATCCATCTGCCACTTTTACCTGTCACTTTACGGATCATAGGTACCTCTTACATGTCCCCTTACAAACCCTTATAATCTTAAACACCAAAAATAATATTCATCTGTCTCACGGAAAGGAAGAATTTAAGATTTTCATATTTCGGCTTCCCCATAAGCCCCCATCCCTATGCATCGGATCCGGAAGTGAACCTCCCTATGTCCTTCCCCGGTCCCAGAAACATTTAAATACGGGAGAAGGGTTCGATCCATTGAGCCGTAAACCAGTGTTATTTATCTACCACTGTTATTTATCTCGTATATAAATTAAGGATATATTAAGGATAAAATAATGATAAACCTAAATGATGAATTATTCATAAGTCATTTATATTTATATAATTCAGGGGTTTTTAAATATTCGAAATCCGAACATTTTAAATATTACCTTCTATCCGTAGACACGAAAAGTATGCCAGAACAAGACACTGGATACGACAAAACCATGTTGTTTGAGTCAGCAACTCCCGAGTCTGAAAAATGTCCTGAAGTTCTACTGTTTGATTCACGCTCGTGTTCACGACTTTTTCTCGCGCCTACATTTGGGCCCTCATTATGAACGAACGGCCGGTCCTACGACTCCACAGTTCTGTTTAAAATTTCCGAGCAGGGAAATTATTGTAAATTCTTTACGAGCAAAATAAGCAAAATAAACTTTTCGGGTATAAAAAAAAAAGACTGACAACAAGATGTTCAATATCAACAACAACTTGGATATAAAAACATGTGTTGCCACACTATTGTACGGGTTCGTATGGACCTTGAGTTATGATGACAGAGTTAAAATTGGTTTTAACTCTCGTTTGCATCCCATTTTTCGTTATTGAGGATTATAAAAATTCAATGTTTGATTTTTTCAAGCACTTATTTCCAGAAGGTATTAAAATGTGTATTCGCTTGTCATTCTTCTGCATCACATACATCTTTAATCCATGCTAAATTAGCCGATGTACAGCGTCAACTTTTCCAACCAAATGATAGCGACGATAAATTTTGGCCATTGTGTTCTTTATGTCTTTTAAAAATACCGTATTGTTCAAGGATTAACTACCATTTCTGACAACTGAAATGACCTTCCCCGACAACAGGATTGCTCACACCAATTATAACAATTGCAAGATGCATCTGCTCCACCTACTCAATAAGAAACGCTGTTGTAACTCTCAATGCCGTGTCGTTCGACAACACATGAGCCTCGTTGCCTTGAGAATCGGTAGGTATAATTTAACCTGTTATCATATTATAGGAATAACTTGACTCCCACCCACATTATAATTGTGTGGGTTGAGCAAGAACTTTGTAAGAAGTTCAGTCAAGTCCTCACATCAGCCAATGTGCTTTTCTCAGGCCTCTGCCGCGGAAGCATCCCCAGATAACTACCGAAGTATATGAACCGAGATTAATAGAATTTTGGTTTATTATTGTCAATAATGAACCATTGGAATCGACCAAGGAGAAACGTTTCACCCACCACCCTCAAAATTGATGAGTTCACGTGCCAAGATACGAAAAATTGTAAAATTGGGAGACTGATAAAGACGAATGACTGGCTCCTGATCAGCTGACTGAGCTCTGGAGCTAATTCCATTCGTATTCAACGAGCAAAGCTGAAATTGAGCGAGAGGGTTCGGGGGACTAATGAAAACAAATTACTGGCTCCTGACCTGCTGAGTGAGCTCTGGAGCTAATTTCATTCGTATTCAACCTGCAAAGCTGAAATTGAACGAGAGGCTCCGGGGGACTGATGGAGACGAATGACTGGCTTGTGATCAGCTGAGTGAGCTCTGGAGCTAATTCCACTCGTATTCAACCTGCCAATCTGAAATTGGAAAAGAGTTCCCGACGTCTCATTTTCCAACAAAACTTGATGGCATTGGTCTTTTCCGGATTGATTACCAATTTGATTGGTGGGGTACGCACTACCCAATTATTCCGTTCATCACTTGCTAGATTTCATATTCAGGTCTTCCATCTGTATCAGCCCAAACCAAATATTGGAACAGTGACACCACGCCTTAAAGTTGAAATGCCGCTCATAATGGAGTTCTTAGGACAAATGGTTTGCGAATATGGTGGTGATGTCTAAAGTAGGTTATGATTGCAGCTGATCTCGAGTATTCGTAAGTTGATTTTGCTGCGTGCTTATAGAACCAGTGAACAACAAATGCGATCTGTATCTTCGGTCATGTCATGATCTTCGCTTGACCCACTAGTTTATATTTCATTTCCATGTTCAAAATAGTGACTTCCGAGTTCAATGGAATATTGAACTAACTCTATTAGTTCAAATATAGATGTGTCTTGGACTATATGGGAGGTTTAGCCTTGTTCTATACGTATTATGTTAATCATTTGATAAATCCCATGGGCCGTTACCGCTAAACTGACATCTTTCTGGAAACCGAGCTGAACTAAAATGTTCACATCGCATTATTACATCAATCATCAATGGGAAAATCACATAAAAATATTCGGCAATGGGAACTTTGCGTCATAGTACTATGTTGTACCGACTCGATGGACCAGAAAACATATCTCAGCAGTGTTCAACTCACAGGCTGCTTCGATAGACAGCAGCTTGAACCTTCTTGAGTTAATCAATGGAAAAAGATGCGCCGTGCCTTAATCCTGTAGGCCCGGCATTTTGTCAATAGCCCTCTTTCGTTTACAGCGTCTAGTTGGTTTTTTGAATATTTTTCCATTACCTTGACGTGTTGGGTGTTGTCTTGCATAAGAAGGCAGATCTGTAGCTTCAAAATGAGTCACGTTAATGTAAACATTCTCCCAGGGTCATAACAGACTGAGTGCTCGGCCCATTCTGCGCAGTTCGTCTCCACTGTGTCTATTTTGATCTTGTAACCATTGATCTGAAAAATGCTCACATGCTGTTTTCACACAGAGGATGGTAGTGATATCGTATTTTCCACGAAGAATCAGTATTAATAGGAGGCTGATAACCACGTTTACAAGTGTCATTGAATACTGAATAAACTCAAAAATAACGAAGCGTTTGAAAATCAGACATTTGGATTACAAAATTAACTGACAGTAACGTAAATGAATGAATGAATTATTCATTCACGAAAATGATATGGATTAATGAGTCAACAAGAAAATAGCGAGTGAACAAACATATTCAGTCACCAAAATTGGAAGGATCTTGATCATTGCTTGTAAAAAGAACTCTGTAAATCAATAATTCTCTAACTATAATTAGAGAAATGTACGAGTAGTATTCGTATAAACTAAATAATAATTATTATAACCGTTAAATATCAGATTTTAACGCTTTATTGCCTTCAAACGTTATTTTTATCTACATAATTATTATGAAGATAAAAACTCTGCAAATTCTTGACACAACGGTTTATTATCTTCCTTGTGCAGATCACCCTTCTGTCTAGATCACTAGGTCTAAATGTCTAGATCCTAAATGTTAGATTAATTATTATTATCAATTATCACTAATTATTAACAATTTTATCAAGTACCTAGTGAAAATTATTATAATTTATTGTTAGGTATTATTCATTCGTATTTATTATTAATAATAAATATTATTAATTATGATTAATTAATACGATATAATTCTGGGGTTTTTAATACTACGTCGGTAATAATTTTTCTATAAACCAACAAACATTCGAAATTACCTTCATTTCCGTAGCACGAAACGCACCTCAGAACAACAAACTCGACATCACTTAAGCAATATGATGTTCCAAAGAGCTTGTTAGTATGAAAATGGACCTGTATTTCAACAGTTTGATTCATGATCGTGTTGTGAGGCACAATCTTTGAGCCCTCATTGTGAACGAACGGCTGGTCGTACAAAGCTGCGGATGGTCTTAAAAAATTCTACGGAACAAACTCTATCTAAATATGAAATAAAAAACATACCGTTCTATATGAATTTTTCGAGATATGAGATTTTCAAATTTTCAAAATTCGTTTTGAACCCCTTCCCCTTGACCTAGGGTTATGAAAAGTTTCGAGGACCATTGTGGGGTTGGTCGAAACCCATAAAAAAAATTTCGAAATTTTAACTCAACGCTAACTGGGCAAAGTGGCGCGGACGGTGGACGGCGTACGGCGTACGGCGGACGGACGGATTTTTTTTTATTCGATTTTCTGAATCTACGTATCTTGAAACGTAAACCAACAAATTTTGAGGGGGGGTTAAAATTTTTTTTTCTTTGGGCGATTCCAATGGTTCATTATCGAAGATAATAAACCAAAATAACGTTTGAAGGTAATAAAGCGTTAATATCTGATATTTAACGGTTTAGAGACCACGATTATATCCAGAAATACTAGTGAGGTGAGTTCAATTACGCTATTTTAGGACATAATTTGACAACGCTATTTTAATGTAAACATCAAAATGCTGTTTAGATCACTGTGTTGTATGCAGTACCTCGAAACTTCCATAACTACGCTAATTAATTGGAGTAACGAGGTGAAATGTTGTGAGTTCAGAAGGCAACGGTTCTTCCATATAGGGATGTGAGTATTTGGGGGCTGTCAAGCAATCCTTGGCAACCACTGATAATTTGCAAATCTGGCGATCTTCACGACGACCTATCAGTTGGTAGCATTTCACCCTCCGGCGTTGTTTAGCATTTTTCTCTCCCGATTCCCCCGTTCACTCAGTGGAGAGGAAAAAAAGGATTATATAACCGTTACATCTTCCTCGGTGGTGCTTTAATAATCACTAATTAATTCCAGATCCTCTGGGTTAGTCTGTCCTTTTGCTCTGGTTCGTTCCTCTTTAGTACGGAAGTGAGTTTGACAGGCACTTGGTGCAATGTTTTTCCATTGTTCTTATTGAAAATAATTTCAACATCACTACCGAATCTCATTATTGTTGTTGTTGCAATAAATTATGGAACCCATAAGCCGAGTACAGCAGTAGTTTATTTTGGTACAAAATTCGTTATTGTCTTCAGAATTGAGGTGTTTTGCAGATTAGCGGTGTAGACCAATCCTAAGTTCTCGGGTTATTTTCTATTGCCGTAATCTCCAATTTGTTTTCGCAATTATTATTGGTTCCAAGAGTTCGATCCGTTCATAGTGTTCTTGCATCTATCAATATTTGATGAAGATAATGAATAATAGTCCACCAACTCCTTTAGGGTAGGAATGAATTTCTGATTCAAAATCGTCGACCAAGCTTTGCACTGTCCCAATATTCTATGAATGAGATTTTACAATTCAAACGGGCAATTCTTGTTGACCCGAGAGAACAAGCTGAGAGGGAGCTTTTGGTCGTTGTAGAAAACACGTTTTCTTTGAAGTTTCAAAGCCCCTTGCTTGGTTCAGAAAATTAGTTGATTTTCCTCGGTTTATATTTTCTTTGGGGGCAGACAATAGTTTTGATTGACCATTCACTCACAGCCAACATTCATAGTTGTATTTAAATATACACTAGTATCAAGGGTCCCCCAATTATCTCTATCGAATAATTGAATAGTACTAATTAATTGATTCGTCGATTAATCGATACCAATAAATAAATACATTCAACATTAATATTTGTTTTGATAGTTGGTAATGAGTTTTATATTTAGTTTCATTATAAAACAGACCTCGAACCAAAGTCGTTCAAATCTTGGCCCCTAAAACATATGAAGGAGATGAACATGATTTTCTCATACAGCTAGAAACGTGTCATTTCAATTTCAGTGTTGAGTGGCTCCATCTGTAATTCACCAGGGATTCATCTGTAATTATCTTTCGTACAATTATATCTGTACAATCTAACTTTCAATTAATAGATTATATCTGTACAATCTAACTTCCAATTATATCTGTACAATCTAACTTTCAATTATATCTGTACAATCTAACTTTCAATTATATCTGTACAATCTAACTTTCAGTTAGTGAAAATCGAGGAAAATTCACTCCTGAAAAATTATTAAATTCTTAAGGAGAGACTTCAAATTTGAAGTCTCTATTTGAAGCCTCAAATTTGAATACTACAAAATGTAAATATCAATAATATTGATATTATATTCATATACTCGTAGTATTCGTTTATTTGTGATCAACCTGCAATTTCCCAGGAGTCTTTGTTAGAACGGATACTGTGGGATACTCCTGTGTATTAATGATTGATGTGTATTTGAAACTACACAAAACTAAACTCAGTCCGATCCGCCAATCACCACATACTAGTATCTTATCGATTGTCTTTAATACTGATCAATGTTGAAGTTTGGTTTGTTCGGCAATTAAGACAAAGTTTGTAAACTAATAGAAACCAGCAGAATAGAATTTACAGATTGAGATATTTTTTGTAGTCCCTCACTTACCCTAATCAACAGAAAAATATGACAAGAGGTAAATTTTCAACTGTCAACTGGAAATAAATCAACACCCTAACTCTCTACTTAATTCACCTAAATTAATAAGGAATTTTTTTTTTGAATTTCTAGGATGCTTAACCAGGAAAATACAGGTCAAACACTGTTTTCATCGACACGTGTTTTTCAGGTATCTCGACTTCTTTTATCCAATCAACTTGAAATTTGGTGTGGGTCTTCTTGGTCTGGAATGCCCTGAAAGTCTCAAGTCGCTATAAAATTTATAGACTTGTCGCTATTTAATAGACTTGTCTGAAGGGAACCGAGTTGTATGTCTTAGAAACCTGGTTTTTGGCCTTTACCTCGTTCTTCTTCTCCTTATTCAGACGAAAGAGGCTGCAGCCTCTTCAACTTCATCGATTGACTTGATATTTTGCACAGAGCTTCATTTCAACTTTAGCCAGTGCCTTTAAAAAATTCAAGTCGCTAAGTCTAAAGGGAGCCGAGTTATACAATTTCAATAACCTGGTTCTTCACCCTTACCATGTTCTCCTTCTTATTCAGTTGGGCAAGGCTACATCTTCTCCTTTATTCTCGCTTAATTTATTTATCTTATTAATTTATAATTTTATTATTAAATAAATAAATTATTTATTTATAATTTTATTAATTTATTCTTGCATATTATGTTCTTGTATGGTGTTGCATATTGTGTGGGTTGGGGAAAAGCCGGGAGCGGTGAGGGCTGGGGTTGACGGCCTTATCCAGCGTAGTTTTGTGAGCCGGGCGGGGAAGTGCATGAGTGAAGGTGTACAAGCTGGAAATGCACGTGGATCCATCCATTCCTTGCTAAATGCCACAGTAGACTGGCTTTATTATTCGATGCAATTATTTTCACAATAATACTGTGTAGTAACAAAAACCTCTCGTCATGCGCCAAGGAGAGATTTCGAAACGGCTACGGTGCTTATGAAGTGGTTAGGACATCTCTTATAGAGGGCGAGGAAGGGATGTCATATCTTTTACCGGCCACTGTAGAATGATATTTGCGAAGCGGAGATTTTCACACGGAGTGTTTTTAGGGGGTATTCAGAATATTCCCCTCAGAGTATTTGAATTTTCAGTCCTAACCTTGGAAATATGTTATCTAGACAAGCCTTATTTTTTATTCAATTCTCTAAAAAGAATAGGAGTTGAGAGTTTCACTCATTAACTCATTCGACACCGTTCGACCCGCCACTTGCATTGTGACATGATAAACAAATTGGAGTACAAGGTTGCTCAATGACGCGTTTTACTAACTTGAGACCATTTGACAAGACCTTGGAAATGTTACTGGTTTCTAACGGTTTTCATATCATTGAATAGAACAACAGAAGTCTTTTGGGGATATCACTTCTGCTTTATTATCGGACAATGAGGACGACCATAAGTTGACGTGTGGCACATGGGTATCCAGCGATCTTGAGGTGAACGAAACTCTAGTAATAATACAAATTCAGTTGTGGAATCGGATGGAGTTTCACCTCAATGGGATAGGTTCTGGTAGGTATCGCCGGGTATTTCACAACCGAGTGAATTCGCATAGTACATGCAGATTGAGCGCCAGATTGGACAATAAGCTGAACCCAGCGGTGTCTCTCCCTCAGCAAAGCTCTTCCCAGTTCATTCTATTCAATCTGCCTGGTAAGTGTTTGACAATAATAATGAGTGCAGATGCTTCCCACCGTACGTACCCCCTACGTACAAAACCTGCACTAAAAGATATTAACAGAATTCGCACAGCTAGAAAACACCGCTGGAGTGACCAAATGCGTCATGAACATAGTAAGAATGTGTTTGTTATCAAGGGCTCACACTTCTTCTCAAAGATCCAACCCCATTTGGTTAAATACCGTAATTGACAAATAAGTTCTTTGCCATCTACGGGAACAAACAGTGCAATTGAGCCGAGCTATTGGACAGAATAACACAACCCTCCTAAATTGGTACCCCCCCCCCCATCCTAAATTGGTCAGAACCCTTCCCCAATGTTCACTCAACATATTCCCGAATTTTGTTGTCAAGTAGTTTTGAAATTTTGAAATTTAATTGCACTCCAACTGGTCAAGTAGTTTTGAATGCCTGTAGACCCCCCACCCCTCCACTCTCACAACCTGCACCCCGCCCCCTCCCACTAACATCCTGATTGAAGTACCACTTGAAAGTACTCGTCGAGCTGAATCCAGAGACTACTTACAATCGGATTTACGTTCAACCGTTCAAAAGTTATAAGCATAAACGTCCTCATAGAAGTGATTATAACACGTTTTTTAGTAGTATTTCATTCATAGCGTTTCAACGGATGGAAAGATTTAAACGCGGATTTCTCATAAACCTTCCCAGATAAATTCTGCGTCAAATGGTACCAGCCGCAACTTTCTACGTTCTGCCGTTCTCAATTGATGATGAGACCAACAGACAGACAGACACGATTTTATTGTATAGTATAGATATAGGTAGATAGATTAATGATAATTCATAATAATAATTAATCTATCATTCAGTAATCGAGACAGAAGGGTGATCTGTACAAAGAAGATGATAAACCGTTGTGTCAAGAATTTGGAGAGTTTTTGGAATTTATGGGTGAACCTCCCCCCCCCCCCCCCCACAGCTTTTGGACATTTCAACTCTGAACACGACGGTGAAGTCAGAATTGCGATATCGCGTTCCGTCATCAGACTACAGCAGAATAACCAGAACAACCACGTTTCTTCATCTTCAAAGTGCTCCAGTTTGAGAACGGGATGAGATATCGCAATTCTGATTTCACCATCGTGTTCAGCATTAGAAAAAACCTTGTAGAATGAGGAGTTTTACAAATTTTGGACCGAGAACAATAGCTACATTTTCTTCGCTAAAATTCGCTAAAAGGACGACTTAAGATTCAAAAAAATGTGTTGGCTGATAGGGAAACACTCTGAGCTATCAACACACAATAAGTTGCTTCTATACCAGCAAGTAATCAAACCAATCTGGACTTACGGGTGCCAACTGTGGGGGGGTTGGCCCACATAAAGAAAAAAAATTTTCGGTTCGAGTTTGGACCAATTTGAGGATGATCCTTGGAAATTTTCATTTTCATCAGCTCAACGGGGTTATAATTTCGTGTATTAGTAGCTCCGAATTCTTAAAAGCAAAGCTTAAAATTCTCTGAATTGGAGTCTATTTAGATTCGTACAGAAAACTACTCTGTTCAGTTTAGAATTTTCGATCGTTTGACGTTTTCAAAACTTCAAAATCGTAGTGGATTGAGTTCGTAATCGCACTAATCCACTTAGTTCTTTGTTCACTTTGTCCACTTGGGATTTGACCACAAATTTCGAAATTTGGGTTACGAGTTCTGACCGGTTTGAGGATGATCACTGGAATGTTTCATAACCTCAGGTCAATGGGAAGAGGTTCATAATCGATTTTGAAGTTTTGAAAAGTCGCTTCTTGAATATTTCATATGGACCGGTGTAGTTTTTCTGTATGATTATCAATAGAGTTGAATGAAGATAATTTGTCGACATTATTCGGAATGTTTGCTGATATCGGATATGGGTCACTAGTTCTCCAATGAATAATCTCAAAGAAACCAGTTGATGAATAGTGGGGAAGGACGGATTAGGCGGTTTATCAATCCCCCCTCCCCACCTCCAAGGCCCCCACCACCAATCCCTCACAATCACTATCATCACGGAGTTGGTAAATAGAGTGGAGGGTGTGGTGGTGGGGAAGTGTGATGAGAAAGGGAAGTGGTGGTGGTGGTGGCGGTGGGGTGGGCGGTATCGAGCGGATGACGTCACGAGCGGAGGGACGTAGCAACAAGAAGTAAAGCGGTGGTCGGCGGTGGCGGCGGGGAAGAGGCGCGGGAAAGGGGCGAGGACGACGGGAGCGCTGATAGAGAGAGAGTGAGTGAGAGAGTGGGGGGAGGGGACTCAATGTCAAGGTAGTATCACTACCCATGGCCAAGGTCTGCCTCGGTGGTGGGGGCCCTGCATTGCAGTCTATACCACACCGCCGCTGCCACACATCTTCACAGGTAAAATCCCAAACCTTTGCCGGTCACTTTTCCCATGTAACATTTTTTTTTTCTCCACATTTTTTTTCTCGTTCGTAATTCGCCTTTCGTCGATGTCCCACCCGCCCTGTTTTTTTTTTTTTTTTTTTTCACTACCATCCGCGTCCCAACGGCCAATTAATCCGATTTAAAACCAAAAATCCACAACATCGAGACACCGATAAGACGCACGACGCCAAATCCCCGTCCGAAATCGCCTCCGCCCATCGTGACCTTGTGCCGTCCAAATTCCTCTCTTCACCCCCCCCCCTCCCCCGCCACGTAGGATTTTCCGTCGAAACATTTTCTCAGAGAGAAGGAGAAACACGGTAGAGTGGGTTAGTGTTCGAGATGCTCCACCGCGCATGCGCCAACTTCACCCAAATATCTATTATTCCCTTCCAAGTCAATTGCTGAGTGTGTGTTATGAGCGCACTCGCTCCCCTGCAGTTAACCGCTAACCTACTTTGTGTTGACATCAGCGGACATCAGCCGACCATCAACCAATCAGGTAAAACCTCGTTGTCTTATCAACATGACAACTCATTACGCATAATTACATACGCCCCTCATGTACCGGTACGTCACAATTACACTACGACGCACAACAGAAACGTAGTAAATCGACAAAATTCCAAACCCGTCTCGCAGTCGTCACATGTTGCAATGTTCGTTTAAATGTCATTGAAACTCTGCCAAGATTTCAACTGATCAAATTCAATGTTCGACTCCCCTCGATCCAAATCCAAAATCCAATTCGATAAAAATTGACCACAGGCGAGCGGCGAACGGGTTCCTCAATCTGTTTCGGCGGCGGTCTATTTGTTTTGGGTTTTCATTCCAATTTGGATCAACGTCAGTCGGATTCTGTCGGTTTTCCATTAATTTTTTGACAAATTCCAGTTGGAAACACGAGGGGGAAAATTGTATTAATTGAAATGTGGTCAATATTGGACGAAACTCCTCTTGTCAGATTCAATTTTTGAACAGGACAATCAGGAGTTGGTAGTGAACTTGAAGAATTTAGTGCACCAAAAACGTGTTTTACGGAATTTGAGAGTTTTGTGATTTTAATTTTTGGATTCTGGAACAATAATTTGTCGGGTTTTTTTTCGTTTATTTTTTGACAAATTTCAGTTGTAAATACGACGGGAAAAATTGTATTTAATTGAAATACGGTCAATATTGGACGAAAAAGTCTTGTCAGTTTCAATTTTTGAACAGGAAAATTAGGAGTTGGTAGTGAACTTGAAGAATTTGGTGCTCCAAAAAGGGGGTTTCCAGAATCCGAGACCTTGTGTGATTTTAATACTCGGATTCTGGAAAAATAATTTGTCGGTTTTTCAACATGGAACATGTTTTAGCCTTGAGATTTTTTGCACAGAACGAGCGTCCGTCCGTTACGCTAATCTATTTCCGATTTTATAATGATTTCTGCTTACAACCAAACCGTTGCTATAGAAATGTATCTTCGACATTTGTGATCGTAGAAAAATCGTTCAAAAATCCTCGGAAAGCTCTCGATTTAACCAATATTTTACAATTCACCATAGCTCTGTGGCTTTACGAACAGCAGAGCTATGGTCATAACAGTTTTCCTATTTTTTGTTTACTAATGAAGCTGTAATTTGGTACCTATGTAAATACCAAATAGGGACCTAATAGAAATTTAGCCAGTTTCCGTCTTGGTAGAGACTTGAAATTCGGTATGTAGCCTCCTTAGGACTTACACTTCAAGCACCATAGGGCCGGGATCAGCTGAGTGGCTCCTAAACCTACTTCCTATGCAATTCACACTATGAAGCTGTAATTTGGTATGTAGCGTCCTTAGACCTTAACTTGAGGCTGCCCAGGCCCCAGATTAGCTGAGTGGCTGGAACCATTCTCCATGCTTATAGAAATTTAGCCAAAGGGCTCAAAACAAAAGGGGAAGAGGGGTCGAGGCCGAGTTGCGTTTATCTTTTGACAAATTCCAGTTGAAATGTGGTCATTATTGGACGAGAAATGTAATTGATGTTGGAGTTTTGTGATTGTAATTCTTGGACTCTGAAACATTAATTTGTCGGGGTTTTTTCGTTCATTTATTCAGTTATTAATTTTATTTTTTACTTTTTGGTACAAATTTCAGTTGTAAACACGAGGGGGAAATTTGTATTTGATTGAAGTGGGGTCAATATTGGACGACAATTATCTTGTGAAATCCAATTTTTGAACTGGGCAATTAGGAGTTGGTAGTGAACTTGAACAATTTAGTGCACCAAAAACGTGTTTTCGGAATTGAAAACATCTTGTGATTGTAATACTCGGAATCTGGAAAAATAATTCGTCGGTTTTTTTTCCTTTTTTTTCCGTTTTCATCTTGACAAATCCTGTTGTAACTGTGGGAAATAATTGTATTTATGTAATAATATTATGTAGTTGATATACATATTATGTAGTTGATATCGGACGACAAACTTCGCATCAGGTCCTGTTTATTCACAGTAGGTCTACACCAGGTCTACATTGGACGACCAACAATCACCACAATCATACACATCTTTCCGAAATGGTCAGCAATAGTATCACGAAAAGCGTCATAATCGCCGTGATTAGTGTTCCAACTGGTCCGAGTTCGATCGCGAGCGGAAATTCATGTTGAAAATTCGTCCAGAATCGAAATTTTCGGCTCGGGGAACGTTTCGCTGTTCGACTTGTTTTGGACTGATTGGACTGATAGGTCGAAGATCGAGACGCGCAAGCAGTCGTTTTTGGACACCTGCGAATATTTTGTGGTCTCCTCAATTTCAATTTCGTTTACCGCAAGACGTAACATGCCTGACGTTTGGTTGCCGCACGCGAGGCGGCGTTCGATCATATTAAGCTATTTACGGTGTTTGGACGACATGAATATTTCTTATCATTTTTACCTCGTTTATAGCCTTTGGCCTCCTGCCAGAGGAATAATTTCGCAACACCATTACACCAACTAAAGTGATGACAACCCAAACAAGAAACACTTTCTATAAATTCATGCATATTCGACAAGTTTGGGAAGAAATTGGAATTGTTAACATAAAAAGTCAGCCAATTTTTTTCCACAGTGATTGATTATCATCAGTATTAATAATCATTCAGTATCATTCAGTATGAATCACCATTCTGTATACAATGTCGTTCTACTTGTGTTCTCAGTCTCTTTTGAACATAATTCATTTGTACATTTTAAATGTAAGGGTTTTACTTGCTCCAGCCACTTCAACAATAATTTATAAAAATCCACAGTCATGCGGGACATCATATATATATGATTTTTGGTGTCTTTTTGGCAGGGAATTCTGGATGGTCTGGATCGGATTTTGGTATGAAAATATTTCGGAAATTCGAGTTTAAAACATTTTGGACAATAGCTTCCTTTTTTTCTGGAAATTCGATAACAAGAAATACCAGCCTATAAATATTAGAAATCGCCTTCTTTCTGAGGACACGAAAAATATCCCAGAACAAGAAACCTCATATCTCGGACCGACGTCTTATTTGAATCAGCTGTTTCGAAATATGATAATTTTTTCTGAAGTTCCGACGGTTGGTTTACGTGGTTTCACGTTGATGATTTTCCTCCCGGTTTTATCTTAGAGCCCTCACTGTGAACTCCTCTGAAAGGTCTTGACAATTTCTCCAATTTTAACTTTATTGAAATTTGTACTGGGAACTCTACACTTCTATTTGAAATTTCCAAGATATGTCGTTTTGAATATTTCAAACCTCATTTTGCTCCCTTTTCCATTGACCTAGAGTTATGCAGAGTTCCAAGGATCATCCCCGGGCTGGTGGAACCATCTCGCACTACAAGTTAAACTCCAAATTTGTAATTAGCGACGTTAAGATTTTTTACCTTGACAAATGGAGTTGATTTTAGCGAAATATGGTGGAATGGACTCGAATTTCGAAATTCACAGAGACAGGGTGATCCCATGTAATTACGAATTTATAAAGAGAGTTTCATAAACGGGGTGGTCCGCTCGTAGATGCAAAATCCATAATAAACTCAAATTACATCAGTAAACTGACGTTGAGTATCTACACTACATGCAGATACATTGGTACATGGAAATGTCTCATTTTCTTCTTGTAAAATATGTGTCTCAAATAAAATAAAAAAACAGCTAGTGAACCTACTACGAACCTACATCAATAACCTAACGATAACCAGTAATAATGCTTGCATACGAGTCTGCAACACATTGGGACATTTTATGTCTTTAGAGAAGGGATTCAGGGGCCTTTGAACAATGCTACATCACCTACCCCAGTAGCGTAGTTGCTATACTTAATTGTAGTGTTCATCATAAAAGAATTGGTAATTAGACTTAGTTCTTTAATTAATGTAATAAACGTTGAATTATAGTTTAAATTATGAAGCTTGCATTCGTGTTGACAATATAAATTATTGAGAATGATCATCTGTGTGTAAACAATTATTTAAACAATCACGCTCATACCGCAGCTTGTCGGTCACGCACTCCGCAGTGGTTAACGTAATATGGTTAGGTAAATCGAGAGCTATCCAACGAGTGGTGAAAGATTTTTGTACGATGATAACTGGCGAAGATAAAGTTCCGTAGCAACGAATCGGTTGTAAGCGAAAATCATCAGAAATATTTTCGTGAATCGTGAGCCTGTCGGGTCAATTTTCATACTGGTTCAGCTGATTCAAACAGCAGTTAGTTTTCAAATGTCGAGTTAATTAATAATAATAATTTATACAAATTATTAAACAAAAATGATTGTTAATCATTTACACAACTTGATAATAATAATTAATGATAATTCATAATAATAATTAATCCATCATTCAGTGATCTAGACAGAAGGGTTATCTGTACAAAGAAGATAATAGACCGTTCTGCCAAGAATTTGCAGAGTTCAACTAAATGATAGATTAATTATTATTATGAAGTAGTGTACCTACATTATTATTGTTAGTTTTGGATCATTTTTTTAATTAATCGTGGATAATAATTATTATTAATTATGATTAATCAACTCGGTATCAAACCGACCGGCGGCCTCACGATTCACCATCATGTTGCATGTTCGAGCAGATCAAAAGCTGTCAACATGAGGGTGAATCATGTGGCAGGCTGTCGGGTCAATGTTCATACTGGCCCAGCTGATTCGAACAGCACATGGTTTTCAGATATCGAAATCAAGGTTTTTTGAACTATCCCCCTCCCACAACCACCCCCCAACGATGGGGGTTCTAGATTTTACGATTATAATCTACGGACTCCAATGAAAACTACTGAAAGCTATTGTTGTTGGTTTATTATCTTCAATTTTATATAGATTTTGTTGTTCTGAGGTACTTTCCGTGCTACAGAAAGAAGGTAATTTCGAATGTTGGTAGGTACTTCTTTTATGGAAAAATTATTGCCGTCGTAGGTAATTGGGTAACCCCAGAATTATATCGGTACATTTTATTTGTAACTAATTCATCATAGATAATAAACCGGTGTTTCAAGAATTCGCAGAGTTTTTATTTTATTATTCTGTATGCGAATCTTAGCCGTAGAATTGCATGAACCCCACAATGATCCTCGAAACTTTTCATAACCCTAGGTCAAGGGGAAGGGGTTCAAAACGAATTTTGAAATTTTCACAATTTTCTTCTCGAAAGATTTAATAGAAACCGTTTTGAATGTCCTGCAAAATTACGATTTTTTTAAGACCAATTGGATTTTCGTATGACCAGCCATTCGTTCACAGTGAGCGCGCAAAGGTTTAGAGAAACACTGAACTTCGCGTCTCAAACGGCCGTTAGGTGGTTCAACATCAAATAACATAAAACTACTTTTTTTTCATCTTCCCGGTAAGCTAGAGACTGGAAATTTTAAACGTGGGTCGGGGATTGACCACATTGCAATATTCACTCGGTTTCTTGTCTGTAAAATTGTTTAAATAATTAGTGTGTGTGATTTTGTTGACCGTCAGTAACAATGATGTTGAGGGATATCGAGGGTCCCTCGACATCCCTCAACATCATGTTTAAATAATACCTATTTGTAATAATATAAATTAAATTTTCATGATGAGCTATTGACTTGAAATTTTAAAAATAGGTCAGAACTGGATCACAATGCAATATTCACTCGGTTTCTTGTATGCAAAATTGTTCAAATAATACCTATTTGTTTAAACAAATTGAATTTTGATGATGAGCTAGGGACTTGAAATTTTAAATATAGGTCAGAACTGGATGACAATGCGATATTCACTCGGTTTGTATGACATGGTATGGTATATTATTGTATGGTATGATTTGGTATAGTATGGTATGGTATGAGTACGGTGAGAACATGGTATTGTGCCGATTTGCAACACAGTCTGGTATAGACAGAAGGGTGATCTGCACATGGAAGATAATAAACCGTTGTGTCAAGAATTTTCAGAGTTTTTTTTTCGATTTTCTGAATCTACGTAGGTATCTTGAAACGTAAACCATCAAATTTTGAGGGGGTTTAAATTTTTGTTTTTTTTCCTTGGTCGATTCCAATGGTTCTTTATTCTTGGTGTGCATTTCAGTTTGCTCAATCCCCGAAAACCGGTAGCTTTTCGCACATGCAGGTGCAGACTCATAGTTGTACGTAGGTATTCAGCTGGAGCTCGTCTGAGCCTCGGTCATCTTCAATCGTACAGTGATGTGTACTACATAGTTGTTGAGAACAGACTGACTGCAGGGGTTTTACGCTCGTACATACATCGCGTTTCAATTTGATCGTGATGCAATTTCAAAGTCCTCCAAAGCAGATTATTATCGAATTTGTTTCTCAAAATACAAGATGAAATCGCTTCTCGTCTCAGAAACAAAATTTAAAATTTAAGTTAATCATTTAATGATTAATGAGAGGGGCTGTACTTTGACAACAGAAAGAGTTGTTTGGCTGACATGAGCGTTAAAAACTGTATTCATGTCAATCAAAATTACTGAAATAAGCGGAACTATCTGGTTTTATGTTGATTCACTGAATAATGATAAATGGAAACCTGGATTTCAAAGTGCCCTTGGACCATTTCCCGGGCGGTGGTAGCGACTTGTGAGAAATGGGGTATATATCGATGTCAAGCAGGTTGTAATGAATATAAAACAACCGCAGAATAATCAGATTGGACCTGTTTAACGATCACTGTCTGTCTTTCTCCGTCAAGGGTCGAACGACTTAAAGTTTCTTCGATCCATTCAAACGTGCGGCAAATATTATCAAAGGTTTGACGTTTGACTTTACAGTTGTAGGATCATATATCCCTCTTATTGCCTTACTGCAGGGGCTTGATGATTATTAGTTCCCTCGCTCCGGATTTTTGGCGAGCAGAAGCTACAATGAGGAGCCGAACCGCAGAACGGTTTGATATTCCGCGAGCTGCATACTTCTTTTTTTTTTTATATGGACGCCGGTCTCGAGAGAGATGATGGGAGGTAGGGCCGCTGGAGGACTTCCTCGCAATTGCATATCTGTGACGAATCGATTGTCAGAGTGTAAACCAATAGAACAACGGATGGGTCACCAACTCCTCCGGATCAAGGACGCTCCTGCCAAACGGTCGAAGGATGCAATAACGTTCTCAATAGGTACGAGTACATGCTGTTATGACGGGCAAACTTTGTTCAAAAAATGTTATTCCTGTTGAAAGTCACATCACTCGCGCCATTGTCTCACTCCCTGACGCTACTGAGTGCTCCCTGAGCGCCAAAACGCCTTACAGCAGATGCTGTCAGTCCTGTCGGTAAATCCCCAAGGTCCGTTCATTGTGGAATCACCAAAAGAAAATTTCGGATATTTATCCGTTTCATAGAAGAAGCAAAAATCCCTCCCCATTGGCTTGTGATTAAACGTTCTCTTAATGAAAGAGGTGAATACACGTGCACCTGAGAAGAAAATCATTTCAAGTCCCACAACCATGTCTCAAAACTCCGTCAACTCGCCATCAGTGAACTAACTTTACTGGTTAACTCAAAGCTTGACCGATCCATAGTTCGATTGGATTGGACGGATTTCCTTCCCCCGAAGTTTCAAATTTCATAAATTGATGCACGATGGTTGGAAGAAAGTCAGTCAAAGGCGTTTTAATAATTGTCAAGATGACGATGATTTTTCCAAGAATTGACCACCGAATTGTCTACAGAATTTGTGAACATTGATAATGAAACCAAAGTGTACTGGCTTATTCATCACGTCTTCCAAGAAAAAGAATTATCTTGTCGTCTATTGGAAGCCTCCACGAGAAACTCGTACACAGACTGTCAAAATGTTTCTGTTTAGGTCATTCTTACACGAGAAATGTAATCTCTTGTGCTCATTGTTTCCCCAACTAATTCGACGCCTTCATCCTCACTTTTTGACGAGAACTCGAGTCAATGTATTGTAATAAGTAAAGTGGACCGAAAAAACCTAAGTTGTCAACGTCAAGGCTACGCCCGAACCATTGATATTGGTCCGTCGGGTCGCCTACGAACTAGAGATGGGTATCGAATACTCCGTGTTTTAAAACATTCGACTTTCATCAAACACCGATGTTTTTCTTCCGATGTTTACCGCACATTGCTGTTTTTTTTCCTTTCTCCTAAATTTCAAACCTATTTTACGTTTCGGTATGTAATAGTGTAACATTTATTATGTAAATATTATGGGTTATTCCTTGTACCTACTTTTTCTCGAAATTATGGGTTTGTTGAAATGAACGTGATCAGGAGACGTAAGAAGAAGTGATATGATCATTCTCTTGGGAGTGGAAGAAGTGCGCCATCCTCGAGTCCTAGGCCTCTGTAGGGTTCCAGGCTCCTTACCTTCTTTCTGGACCCTCGCAGCCTCAGGGACACCGCCCGGATGATGGCCATTTGTAATTTAACCTTCACCCACCCAGAGATCTGGGACTGGGGTTTCCCCCATTTCTCTGTCAGTCCTGAGATCAGTCGTTGTTGGAACACTCCAAACTCCCGATGGATCACGCCTTCGCATGAGCACACTAAGGGTGTAAATGAGCCACGCAACTCTTCTGCCGCCAGATCGTACTTGTTGTGCTTTGATCGTGCAGCTGACTCGGCCACATCAGCCCATTCGCGGGTGGAGTGGGAAGGGGCGTCGGCGTTAATAACGCGGTTATCGAAGAAAGCCGCCCTTTCCCTACTCCAAACTCCCTGCACTTTGATGTCGGCAATCAATCCGGGGGTTTGTTCGTCTCCCTCCTGCATTACCGGTTCCAAGACGACGTTGCCCCACACCAGGTCAGCCATTTTTGCTACCTCATCTCGGATCATGTCGTGTCCTTGCTTGATTAGTCCGCCTCTCTTGCAGTTTAGGGCGTGATTTAGGCTCATGGTCACTCTGCTTCCATCAGCATTTGCGGGACATCCATTACAAGTGGCTGGGAGGCCGCTGGGCTCCTCCCCGTATCGCATGGCTAGTGCATCTCGGAACTGCGTGCTTGTCAAGTCCATGTTATCGCTGGCTAATGGAAGAATTGTGAGCCATTGTGATGCGTTTCCCTCTACGACCCTCTGCACGGTTTTCTTCTCACGGGGTGGTAGGTTTCCGATTGCTTCTCTACTCCTCTCCAAATTTGACTCCTTTTGAGCCTGCCTCTGAGCCATTTGCTCCTCTCTCACGTGATTTTCATGATTGGACGCTATGAAGGTGCCATGCGCTGCAATGGCATCCGTTAGAACTGACGCGGCTCTTCTGGAGGTCGTAAAAATCTGATTTGCATTACTCACAGGATCCACCAACGCTAACCCACCCAGCTTGACAGGTAATTTAAAGAGTTGGTGCTCATATTCGGAGATGTCACGTCCCAGTATGGCAGGTGTCAGAACCTCACGAATGGCTTCCCTCAGTGGTGTGAATTGGTTTTCACATCCATCTACCAACCGCTGTAGGTACGACCACTCTTTTTGGAGAGATTTTGTGAATGTGGCGTAGGTGGCCCGGGGGCTGACATGGGCGACTTCGGAGAACTTTCTGACATACTCTACCCATGTGGTTACCCTGGACGCAACGTACTCTCTTTTTTCATCGGGGGAGCCTTGGTCCCCCCCCGAGAACCTGTGGGAACTGACCAGTTGTATATTCAGCCCTTGAAATATCCTTCTCGCCGTCTCCTCCATTCCGGGCTTTACCACCAGGTAGCTCTTGGCCGGTTCTGGGAAATACCCCCATTTTGGTCCTTCCTCTAGCAATATGTCGAGCCATTCCCTGATACGTTCGAGCTTGCCTGCACATGCTGCGTCGTCTGCATACCAGTTCTGGTGCCATCTTGAGCTCTTCAGCTTTCTGATTAGGGGGAGGGTCCCAACGGCGTACATTTGCATCCCTAACGGATCGCCTTGTGTGGTCCCTTCTTGGCTGTGAATAACTCCCTCACTCTGTCTGAACAATGTTAGGGGGAAGCCTTTGTAGGTGTTGAAGAGGAATCGGGAGCACCGGGGCCGCAGAATTCGCGCGTTCCATAGAGCCAAGGGGCGGCTCAGCGCATTGAATGCATTCCTGGCGTCCATGAGGAGTACCCCGTCACAGTCGGTATCCTCTTCAAACAACTGAGAGATGCCATGGATTCCACCTTCCACACCCGCTTTGGCACCCCCGCACAGCTGGTCCGCCCCACATTCGTCTCGTAAATCGTCTCCGGTTAGCATAGCCATGGTTTTAGCACAGAGCCTTTGAAGGACCTCACCAACTCCAATGGGACGCACGCCGGGACGTTTGTCAAGGGCTACACCTCGTCTGGCCAGCAATGCTCTGATTGAGTCCCTTTCTACAATCCTATTTGCTATGCGGCGGGTGAGAGCTGCCGCTGCCTCTCGGAGTCGAGTGCTATGTGGACCGTACCGTAGTAGCATGTTGCGCCACTGTTCCGCATCTGTCCCACTTGGACCCGCACTGCCTTTGAGCCAGTGTGCTGCTTTTTCTATATGGACGGCTGTTACATTTACATCCACTAGTAGTGGGAGTTCATTCTCGGGGAGAAATGTGTCAGGTGAGGGGAGGAACTGGGGTGGATGTTTTCTCCTGAGCACTTCCAGGACTGTTGTGTCTCCCTCTACTCTGGAATCCGGATGCAGTACAGCGCCACCTGAGCGATCAGTAACCAGTCGTGTGGCGTCCCGCAATTTCCCTCTGGCGACTAGTCTAGTAAAGACTCTTGCAGTGTTGTCTCTGCCTCTACCACGCCCCCTTCCGAGCTGCTGATCACATCTTCCAGCCTCTTGCAGCAGTTCATCGTACTTTTCGTGCCGCCACATGTCCATCCTATTGCACAGCACCCGTCGTATGTCGTCCCCTGCTCTTACATTCTTCTCTCTTTGAAGTACCGTCGCACACAAACTGAAAATTCGTTCGGAAACCTGTGTCCCTTCTGCGACTGCTTTTACTTCTTCCGCTAGCAGTGATGTAAACTGTCTACCCACTGCTCCTTGGGGAAGATCGTACTGCCTCCCTTGCAATTTCATGGCTTTCTGCCAACGGATGTTCCAAGTTGACGGGATACCTCCTGGTGAATTTACCATAGGGGCTCCAAAACCTGTCACAAATTTTTCTTGGAAGGTTTCCGGGGTATGCGACCCTTGGCTTCCTGTGCGTGAGGAAGGGGTTGGTCTCGACGCGTTTTCACTTTCCCTATGAGAGCTTTGTATGTGACGCCTCATTCCTCTGCGTGTGAACGTCCTGTCGCAGTGTGGGCATTCTATTCGATCTTCTTGGGATGACACTGGATCGCCCATCTTTTGGAATTGGGTGATGCTTCGCTACCTAGTACGTTGGTTAATTTGGATTGTAATCACATAACGTAGTCCCTAGAACGGTAACGCGTAACAACAACAAAAACACATACGGAATTTTTTCTTCAATTAGCCACTTGTAATGTCCAAAAGTATGCCAAGTCCTGTCCTGATCTTCACCAAAATTTACACAATTGTTCACAAGCGTAGTACTAAATAGTAGTCCAAAAATTGTCCAGGTCCATGCAGATTTTCCTAATCAAATTGAAGTTTTTTTGCAGAGCACAATTACAAAACAAACAATTACACAGGTTTCCGGGTGACTTTTTGAGGTAATTGCATTATTTCTGTGCCTTGTTAGGAACTTTACTAATACATTATTTCTACATTATTCTACCTATTACATTATTTCTCATTTTACGTCGCCCTTATGAATTTTATTACCTAGCAGCTGCAGAGGTTAGGGTGCATATTTTGCATGTCAGTCATGGTTGACTCGAGATAAGACAGTAGGAATGAAACCAAAACCACCACCACGTCTACTGTAATCGGGAAACGTTTATGTTGACGTTATGAATTTAGCACGCTTCAATCCCTGATGAGCTTCATCTATATTTAAAATCTCCAAACAACAAAATTCATCAAAACCTCTTTGTATTTCTTTTTCTTTTTTTTTAACATAAGTGAGACATTTTTTGATGTTTAATTTTTTTAAATAAGAATAAAAATTACCCAAAAAATAGGCCACTAGGTAGATATTTGTACTTAGGTAGGCCACAGTAGGTAAGATATTTTCGGGAATAAATCAATGTTTTTTAGACATCAATGTTTGCCGTAAAAAAAAATATATATATGTGCAAACAACACAGGAGGTCTTCCATTCGATGCCAAAATTGTGATGTTAATTGAAATTACTGAAATCACTTATACGCTTTCACTATTACATACGCAGTACAAAAAACTGTAATGTCAATTTTCAAACAATGAGTTTTCGACTATAGTTTTCATACCTATTTAAACATAAGACTTATGTTTAGTGTCGTTATTTATGTTTAATTTTGAAGAAACTAAATGCTTGCATGCGAGTCTGCAACACATTGGGACATTTTATGTCTTTGCAGAAACGTATATGAAGCTTGCATTCGTGTTGACAATATAAATTATTGAGAATGATCACCTGTGTGTAAACAATTATTTAAACAATCACGCTCATACCGCAGCTTGTCGGCCACGCACTCCGCAGTGGTTAACGTAATATGGTTAGGTAAATCGAGAGCTATCCAACGAGTGGTGAACGATTTTTGTACGATGATAACTGGCGAAGATAAAGTTCCGTAGCAACGAATCGGTTGTAAGCGAAAATCATCAGAAATTTTCGTGACGATTTCGTGTGACGCTTTTTGTGTAACGTTTTTCGAGTTATGTGCCAGAGTAAAGACATAAAATGTCAAAAACATCAATGAAGACATCGAACATTGAACATTGATGTTCTTTTCCCGATGTGTGAACATCAATGTTTTACCAACCAATATCCATCCCGACTACGAACCCAACCTTGAAGCAGCCCATCTAATCAATAATTTTTCACAAACTAATTATTTATTCCTGTGGGTTGGCTACGAAACAACAGTAACTGCTGTTTCCGATCCATCATAAAGAAACTGTTTCTATATGATGGATTGGAATTTTTCGGCCCGAGCCAGGTGGTTATCTCAAAAAGAATAAGGCGGAATGGAGGAGGCAGTCGGCAACTAGATAGTAGGCATTGCAAATAGGGTCATTTCTTGGTAATAGGTTATCGAGTAACAGCGAACGTCTGGTAATAAGTTGTGGTATTAGTTAATTTTGGTAATAGGTGACCGGCGATTCGAGAACCTTTCCAGCGCCCAACGTTGTCCGTAACCTATTACCTGGTATTACCTGGAATAGTCCTAGCCAACCTATTATCACGGAATCCCAAATGGCCGGCGACAAACAGGCCTTTACCCCAAGTTCTCAAAACATTTATTCCATTAATACGGGTTTTCTGGTTATACCTAGGTTATTTGGTATTAGTTACTGGACAGTAATAGGTTATTTGAAGCGGTTACGTTAAATATTCCCCACCCCACCTGTATAGCTCAACGATGGTCTATACATGATGTCCATAAAAGACAAATGGAACATTCATATTGGTGATAATCTATTTATAAATGCTTCGTATGAGTATAATTCTGGGGGTTTTCTTTGTACCTAAAATTTTTTTAAGGTACTTGAAAATTGTTACTTGTACCTCGAGGAGATTTCATGAGGGTTTACCCCTTCAAAAGAAAACGCATCGTATAATTATGTGGCTTCACCTCAGGTTGTATAGTAAAACATCCATAAGCTCTTCACAAACAGCTGGCTAATTGTAAAGTCCTGTAATTGCAAGGGATTATTAGGATGAAGGAGGTCTTACGCTTTAGTTCCTCGCCCAGACTTCAAATTTACTAGAACTTAATTGGCTTCTTTGAAAACCAGGGTGAGTTCATAATTGATTGGAAACATCGCCAAGCTCTGACAGCGAAAAACACTGAACTACATGAAACAGAATTGCGAATTTATGGGTCGCATGTGTTCAATCCGACGCGGGCAGGGAATAGTGCAGGGAACAGTTTGTTCGGTCGAAAAAAACCAAAACGAAAGATGCGAAGTGAGCGGTGAGTGGGGATTTCGGGAATGACCTTGGGATCCCGGTGACCCTGATCGCTGAACTCCCCTCATGACATCACTCCCCTCAGGACTCTTCAAAATAACATAATTACCCTACTCCACCACAGCCGCCGGCTTGTCCTCGGTCATCCCTCTCTCTCTCAGACACACTGGCCGTCTATCTCCCTCTCCCTCCAGACCCTCTCACGCCTGCATCTCTATCACTGTCATCATTCCATTCCTTCTACTTCTTGCCTCGAAATGATGATCTCAATTTGTCCAATACCTGAGAACGAAAATTATATTGCCACCGGCTGGACAATGCTCGAGTGTCGCATATGGTATAATAATTATACCATGCGCGTATATCAATTATTGCTATGGCTTATGTTAATAACATGGGAAAAGTCTGGGTTACAATCCATTGTCTCACATCCAAAAGCTGCTAACCTGAATTTCTCCCTCTCTACCAGTATGGAAGTGGCTAAATGACAAGTTTAGGGGCGCTGTAAATAACGATCGGTACAACTAATAGATTAGCATTTAAAAAAAATTTACATTAGTGGACAATTCAATAGCGATCACCAGTAGCGATACATTGACGAAGGCGTTTTCAGACTGCTGAACTTTTTGACAGCTAAGATTGTGTTATTTCCTTACGTTATCCCAATTCGGACTGCAGAAAATTCTCCACCATCGAAACATAACATTTGGATTAACAGTGATGATACAGTAAGTAGTCAAGGCACGGCCCTTCTTCTCCGTTCACAGTTATACATCTCAGAAACCGTCTCCATCAGTGCAATGTGGCTGGTAATATTGTCCAAACGCCGTATTGATAACCGATTTGAGGCCAAATGCATATTCCAATTCCCGATGCTCCTGATATGAATTTTGATATTACAGGTGTTGGTAGTATGTAACTCCACTAGAGTCACTGAAACCAAACCGTCAAAGTAGAACTCCAAATACCCCCCCCCCCCTTCTACCGCCATTCTTGGGGCTTTATTAACTAAGAGATATTATATTGGTCATCGCTGGCGATTGTTATTTTTCTATGGTGCATTCATCTATTCTTTTTCATGCACCTACGCAGCCAGGAATGGTCGGATTGTCAGGAAGAGATGTGAATACCTACCTGTCGTATGTCTACGATTCCCATGAGCGGTGCGTGTTTACCCATACTCGTATATTGTGTCAGCTGCCTCTGTTGCATGCGACGGGAAAATCACTTCAATAGTCCGCCGATAGTTACTCTAGTTTTTCTTGGTTCTTTTGAATGCCACGCAAAACGGGTTGCTAGTACACGTATACGATGCAGAAACTAGAGATGAAAATGATGAAAAATGATAAAATCATAGTGGAGTAGGTTTTTTTTCATGAAACAAGATACAAGTGAAAATCAATGAAAATGATGATTGCGAATCTCGGGACCTCTTTGAACTCTGGTCACTCTCTGAAAATCTGTTGTTCCTGAATTGCTCGGCTGCGGATACTATACCATACTAATCTGGTTTTGGGAAGAAGTGGTGCCTTGGCGAAAGAGATGCCTCATTTGCCTAGTGTACAAGCGATATTGAAACTGAATAGGAACTCGATTCGATAATGCAATCGTCCAAACTAATTCACTCGCGACGAAACCGTGGATAACCAGAGTTTTTGAAAAAAATCGTCCATTTCCACTGAAATATGAGTGCACTTTTAGACCGGTTTCGTTGATTGAACAATCGTCAGTAACAGTCATCAGTATTGTTTTATTACTGACGATGGTTTAATAATCAAAACCGGTCTATCTAGACGATAAAGGCGATCGTCTAAATAGACGATTTTTTCAAATATATGTGTTTTCCTTTGCAATCGTCCATAATATTCTGAACCGTCTATTGCAAATTGGACATTCAAATATGTGGTAGGTACCTATCAGTGTGATACAAACCCGTTGAGTAACCTCCAAGGTTATCTCTCTAGAATTCGAATAGTCAATTGATTCGAATGTCAAGAATTCGAATAACTTGAAGTGACTCTGGTCCACATACAGAGACAGAGTTACGCTTTTATCATAGAGACGAGTTAATTTATTTACCAAGGTCGTTGCTGTCTCGTAATGAACAAACTATTGTCGTAATTTGGGCGCAAAACTATCTTCCATTGTCTTTTCTAATTTGAAAGAGTTATTTAGTTTCGGTGTAACAATCACACAGCTCATTAAACGTTTTCGGGTCGTACTTACCTCCAATGGCTATTATTCGGGTGCTGAATCTGAAAAGGTTCACTACCATAAATCAACGTTTGATATTGGTGGAGTATGAAGCAACCAAAGCAGTCCTTCAATTATTATCAACCGGATGTAGGTGCGGGTGAACAAGGAGAGAGTAAGGTAGCGCAAGACGAAGTATCGGATTGTATCTAGACCTGTTGAACAATAGGAGAACCTCTGAGCATTAGTATTCGTCTTGAGTAATTTAGAATCTTTCTTATCTGATCAGTCGAATGACAGATATATCGAATTATCAATCCAGCGAATCTAACCGAGTAATTCTTCGTTATTTGAATCCATATTCTGCTATCAGATGGTGAATAAGTCGAAAGTATCTGCTGAAAAGTACTCGTAGTTGTAATTTGAAGAGAAAAAAAGTATATCTACGAATCATTTTTTCGGATTACCAGTCATGGATTATGGATCATCTACCACCATTTATGTTTTTCCTTAAAGGTACGAGTCTGCTCCAAAATGTTAAGATTTTCAATCGTGAACAAAGGGAATATTCTCTAAAGGATCATCGGGAGCATGAACCTAAGATTTCAAATCTGAGCTTTGTTACCCGTGCTGTATTAATACAAGTTTATAAAACAAGTTTATCATTAGAAACGTGTGTTCATACGCATGATCATCCCTAGAAAGGTCATATGAGCATACGGTTCTAGGAAAACCGCGCCGATCCTATGATAAATTTGTCATTTCTATGTACGGATTTGCACATATATTTTCATAGTCCTCTCCCGACCTATCTTACCGACGGTCTGGAATCTGGTTGAATGATTTTGTTGACGATGTTACTGTTTCTCAAGAAATTGAAAGAGCTTCCCAAGCAGCGTCAAGGCTTGATGTGTTTGAATGAAACTAGCATGTATTGGAGGATTTCATAACCGTTGAAAACTCTGCATGACCAGGCACCCAAAAGAACCGCGGCCTTGTCTCTCATACTCGTATATCAACCTCAAGACGGAAGCAGTTTCGAAATGGTTCATGTCGATACAATGAAGCGTAAACAAAACTGTTTCCTCCCGGTAAACGGGGTTTCTGGGTGGCATGAATATTCTTATACTTGTATAAAGGCCGAATACATATTCATAGTTCTCTGTCAGGTACTTGTAAATATTGATTGTATTCGGCAAGTTCACTGTGTTTCTAACCATCCAGCCCCACAGTACTCGGAAATACGGGTACGTCCCTGCAAATAGTGTGAAGATGCGCATATGGTCCGCGTTTTTCCTCTATAGTATTGTACAGTTCGGTTATAAAATGAGTGGATAGAGCAAACCTCGGAATGGTCACTTCTTTCCATGAGAGAATTAGACTATTTGAAACAAGAGAAACAGAACAGAAATTTTGTTGCTGTTCGTAGCGTTAAATACAAACGGAGAATCATAAGATCCTCTGTTCTTTCCGCCCTTTAAATGATTCATCATTAATCATCATCTATCAAATTGAGTTAGTCATTGGTACGTTTCATTAATCACAAGTTTGATCCCTGCAATTTAAGATGGTTTGGAAAACAAAATAAAATGAATAAGTAAATAAAAACTGGAAGAAAGTTGTTGGACAACAGGGATTTCAGGTGGAAAAAGAAAGAGTGGATGGAGGGGTTTGAATGTTGGCGAACTTCTTTTCACTTGTCAACTTCCAACCTTTCAAAATGTTGGGAAAAAGCTACAACTCCAAAATTGCAAAATGGTTTTTTTTTTTTCAGGATGTGTTCTCACGACGCATTATCGATCCCCCCAAAAACACTGTAAAAATATCATTTTACAGCGGCCGGAAAAAGTAATGATATTGTTAAGAACACAGTAACACAAAACACACAACATATACGAGATGTACATGGGAGAATTGATGCACAAGGTTCAAGTACCGGAATTAGACTGCAAACTTTATTAGTTATGGGAATTTCCGGACAACAAAAGCGTTTCCAATCTAAATCACCTGTTGATGATCCCAACAATATCCCGCCCGCCCTTTTCCTTTCAACCTATCCTAACCTAACCACTATATCCTAACCACTTCACAAGCACCGTACCCGTTTTGAAATCTCCCCTTGGCGTCATGGCTTGACGTTTTTATTACTACACATCCATGTATTATGTATTGTGCATCTACGTATTCTGTAGTGTTTCTTCGGGGGATTATTAAAAATATAAAAAATAAATTAAATAAATTATTAAAAATATAATAAAATTAATAGATAAAATTTAATAAAATAAATATCATAAATTAAATAATAAATATTAAAAATAATAAATTAAATAAATTAATAAACTATAATAAAATAAATATAATAAAATCAAAATAATAAAATTATAAATTAATTATTTATCAATCTATTTTTAAATTATTTCTTCATTAATTAGTAAATTTATGAATTGATAAAATGAATAAATTAAGCAAGAACAAAGGAGAGGCTCTTTCCTTGCCTAACTGAATAAGAAGAAGAATATGATGAGGCTCCCTTTAAACCTAGCGACTTGAATCTTCTATAAGGCAAAGGCTGAAATTAAAACGAAGCGCTGTTCAAAAGTTCAAGTCAATCGATGAAGGTGGAGAGGCTGTAGCTTTCGCTAACTGAACAAGAAGAAACACATGACAAAGATTTATTGAAGTTATATAACTCGGCTCCCTTTAGACCTACCGACTTGAACCTTTCGGGGCTTTTTTTATATTATCTAATCCAAGAAGATCCGAACCAAAATTCAAGTTGATCGGATGTGGACCCGTCAAAGTAGCAAAAATTAGCCTGAATTTCAGTTATTTGTTCCTAAGATTTTCTTGGGTTGAGATAATCAGTTAAATGTTTCAAATGGCACTGGGTCATGCTATAAAGAAGGTCTGTGCGAAATGTCAAGCCGATTGGTAGTGTTACCTAGGCTGCAGACTCGTCAAAGTGGATACTATTAGCCTAAAATTTCGGTTTTTTGTTTCTAAACGTTTTTTGGATCAGATCATTGGTCAGATAAAGGGGTTAAAAACAGGTTAAAAGAAGTTATATAACTCGACTCTCTTTAGACTTATCGACTTTCAGGGCTTTCTAATATCTAGACCAAGAAGATCCAAACCAAATTGCGAGTTGATCGGACAAATAGATGACGAGATATGGATACCTGGAAAACGCGTTTCGTGACGTCCCGTAAACATACACTCGGTATGTACCGTTCGTTCTTCTCAACTTGTTTGCTTGGTGGTGCGGAAAGTTTTATCAGTTAACTTCATATCTATATCTCCTCCCGACCGCATGAGCTACAATGGCCGGAATCCATCAATCCTGATCCTGAAAATAACAAATATTTTTTGTATAGAGTCGCCATCAAAATCATTGGATCTATTCGGTAGACGAGATGGAACAATCAACTTGTAATGAGTGCAGTCAGGAAGAAACTGCTAGTAATTAATTATTTGTGAAGCTCGGTGGATTGTTTCGAAATCAATCATTCCACCCCGATAAGTATAGATTAGATTGAATGTGACGGGCTTCCACGGTCCAAGGCCTCATGTCTCGACTCACGTTTTTCCACTCATCTCATTTTCAGCTACGCCATTGGTGATTTCAATACGATTTGAAGCCAGACTCTCATGTTCACTATGAAAATTCTTTTCGTAGGTACGACTAAATTAGAAGTGGAAACTTTTGGAAAACCTGAGAGAAGTTCAAGATTGCCTCCTTTTATTGTTCCAGTGCATTGAAAGGTTCCAATATATTGGATCTTCGATGTGCGAATTGTTTCTCGTTTGAATTCCTTGACTTCCTTGTGGTCATCCTGATTGTGCGCCTATGGTACTGCACTGATACTAAATAGAATTTTATCTCCATGTGAAAAAAATCACACTAATCAAAGGTGCACTAATCAAAGGACTAATCCCGTCCGACTTTTTCATTGATTTTAATTTTTCGATTCAGTAACAAGTTTCGCATCTGACTTTCAGCAAGGATCGATCAAATAGCGTACAGTTGAATTATTTTATTAATTTTTTTCAGTGCATTTTCTTCTTATTTGTGGTTTTTCAGATATATTTTATATATCAAAAGATGTACCTACTAACAACGAATAACTTTAAGGTTGCATAAATAATTTGAGAAAAATGTTTGTTTCAAACAAAACTACCCCTTGCCCACATTCAATACTACCCCTATAAGAATGATCCAAGTCGAAAGAAATTCGCAAAGGCCCCCTCAAAAGTAACTTTTTTTTTTTTTGTCTCATTATAAACCTTGTGCTCATTATTTCTCCGTCTCTTAGGATCACATACTTGTACATACTTGTGGCGAGCCATTACAGATAGAAATGAGTGACCTGCCTAGGAATGAAGAAGAAGTTTAACCTGATACACGATACGCGGTTGTCCTTGTCCATATGGGCTCAGTTACGCATCAGTTATTCATCAGCATGAGCCAAGAATAACCCACACACATGCAATATTGCCGCGTAAGCTTCGCTGTTTTAAGGGTTCTATCCTATGTAACCGAACGGTTACCTATACTTATTTTCCCATTGTAGTCATCCTCGTCATTGTAGAGACTATAATTCTTGAATTGAGACTTATTATTGTTGGTCCAGATTATGTGATACACCTTAACGCCTAGAAATTTCAGTTTCATTGGCTCAATGGGCTCATTGGGGTCTTCTGAAACTCCGCAGTTGAGGTGTCGCTGTGAGCGCATCGGGACGCTCATTGAATTTTACAGAGCACATGAAGTTTTAACATCAATCTGATCTTGTATGCCAAGAGGAAGGCACTTTTTACAACGGTTAATCCTGTAGGCCGAGTTAAAATTACAACAGTTTGTCCTCACTGCCGTAAACCGTGAATGTTCCAGAAACAAGTATTATAAACCTCCCACTTTAATAAACCCAATCTTCATCCTCATGATTTAATTATCTAAATTCTTTAAAACTCCACAGATATTATGTAACTCGCTTCTCCTAGAAGACCTTGATGGTTATGCAATCCGTTTTACCAAATTTCAAAAGGAATTCCGCTATTGCCATGCTTCGGAGAGTTTTAGTACGTAATCTCCCATACATAACTGTTGGTATTGTGCCAGAAGAAGTTTACACAGAGAATTTTTTTAACATATGTCGAGGTATTGATGACAACACCACTGATACCAGTTAGAAAATAAGTGTTTTGTTTTGTCATATTCAGTTTTCGTCGTTCATCTTCGTTCATCTGTACATTTCGAAGTAGTGGAAATGCGCTGCTATTCCAACGACTCGCTAGTTTGTAGGTCACCTCAGAAATTTGCTCATTAGGTCATGCTGTTCCCTAACCTAACTTCACTAAGTATAACGCATCTAATATTTAATATTAGATGCGTTATACTTAGTGAAGTGAGGTTAGGGAACAGCATGACCTAATGAGCAAATTTTTGAGGTGACCTATGATAAATTTTATCATCTTTAGAATCACTGCCAAAGAAACCAGTAATCGCTTCATTTATCCTAGTATAATAATTATTTATAATAATAATATTTATAATTTGGATAGCGTACAAGTAGACCGAAGCCAAATTCAAAGTTGGTAGTCACAAGCTAGATCTTCTAAACAGAGTTTAAAATGAACTCTAACATTTGAAGTTCAAAATGTTCTGATTCATGTTCTGTTGTTGAGTGTTGGGATGGGTCAGTGGCCACCAAAAAGTTCTGTCACATTTTCATGACTATTGTACTGCTCAAGAAAAATCAGCATTATTTTCAACCATCCTTGAGGAACAATTTCAGCCAAACCCTGTTGAAGATGACCACTTCAACTCTCTTGTAGAGTCACAGTTAGAAGAACCGCTGCAATTGTCTCCATTCTCCTGCTACTTCTCTCCAGGTCAAGTCAAGAATGCAATAGATCGCTCCCATACAAAGAAAGCCCCAGGATACGACTCTATTACCCAACCGCTGTTAAAACTGATGTCGCGAAGACCACTTGTCTTTCTTACGCAAATCTACAATGCCGTACTTCGACTTGGGCACGTCCCTTCAAGCTGGAAATACGCAATAATCACAATGGTACCGAAGCCCGGAAAACCAAAAAGTGACCCAGCCAGTTACAGGCCCATAAGCCTACTCTCCCTGCTGGGAAAAATCTTCGAACGCCTTCTACTGCCGCATCTTCTTGAAACCCTAGAACCTGTTATTCCGGACACTCAATTTGGCTTCAGAGCTTCTCACTCGTGTGCTCAACAACTCCACCGAGTAGTTACTAATATTCTGGGAGCCTACGAAAGCAAATCCGTCTGCCACGCACTATTTCTAGACACAGAAAAGGCTTTTGACAGGGTCTGGATCCCAGGGTTACTGGCCAAGCTAAAAGAGCTCCTCTCGGACAGTATGTACAGGCTACTAAAATCCTACCTATGTGACCGAACCTATAGTGTAAGAGTTAGCCAGTCTGTATCACAAATCCGACCAATCAGAGCAGGGGTACCTCAAGGCAGCGTTCTGGGCCCTATTCTCTACCTCCTCTTTACTCACGACCTTCCAAGGTCTGATAGAGTACTAACAGCTCAGTTCGCGGATGACGTGGCGCTATTGTCAACTGGGATTTTTCACGATTCAATGAACGAACTGCAAAGTCTAGGGGATGATATAGTCACATGGTGTCACCAATGGAGAACAAAAATGAATCCAGCGAAATCCTCTCTCGTACAATTCACTTACAAAAGGAATCTTCCTCTCCCCGTGATCACCATGAATCAAGTCCATATCCCCCAACAACAATTTTGCCGATATCTTGGCCTACACCTGGACTCCAGGCTGACTTGGAATAGCCATATAACCATCATCTTACAAAGAGCCAGACATAGACTGAGACAAGTTTATTTCCTCATAAACAAAACCTCAGTATTGCCTTTAAAAGTAAAAAGACTTATCTACCTAACGGTGATACGCCCCATTTGGTTATATGGATGTCAAATGTGGGGGGCAGCATCTGATTCTCAGGTCAAACGCGTACAAACCTTCCAGAACAGAGTACTCAGAGTCATAACGGGGGCCCCGTGGTACGTGAGAAACAGTAATCTCCATAAAGACTTAGTCATCCCAGAAGTGAAAGAGATCGTGAAATCCAACTACCAACAACTACACGAATCAATGTCGACCCATCGCAACGTCCTCCTGCAACAGCTGTCCAGCAATCCACCACCACCAAGGCATCTAAGACGACTGAAGCGTAAACGACCACCAGACTTCCTCAACTCTTAAAATCTAGTCTTTGCGTTCCTATAACTTATTTGTACATTCATACTTATTTATTCATTCACACTTATTTATTCATCTTACTTATTCATTCATTCAGTTGCTATTAACTATACTTATTTATACATCAAAATTCAAATGTTATTTATTCATTCACACTTATTTATTCATCTTATTTATTCATTCATTCAGTTCCTATTAACTATACTTATTTATACATCAAAATTCAAATCTTGATCTCAATCTATATGTTTGCATACGACTATAGTGCTATCATCTATATGTTTTCGAATGTACACTTTTGATCCTACATCGTTAATTAATAAGTAAAATTATCAAATAGATATGTATATTCACGGGGACTATCAATGGATAGTACCCCCGTAACAAGTGACACTAGGGGTATCCCCTCAATTGTACCCTTCAGCAAAACTGGAATGTAATGAGAAATTACAATAAAGTTAAAATTAATAAAAATTAAAAAAAAAAAAAAAAAAAAAAAAACCGTATGGTTGACTAGTATAGTACTATGGTACCATAGTATGGTACCATACTATTTTGAGGTTTTAGATCTCCCAATTTGTGTTCCCCGTACCCCAGAGATACTATACATGGATTTAGTTGTCGTGTCATCCCTGATGCCATTAAGAAACTACGACTTCAGAATTGTTTTCTACAGTTTTTCGGAGTTGATCTTCGATTAACCACACATTTTATAGCAGTAGAAATAGAAAGCCACTACTATTCCGTTGTGGAGGCGTAATATTCACTTGTAGTGATGGCAGTACGATGGGAGGTGGTGGTATTCGTGTCATGATGGTGTTGAATATTTCAATACAACAACTCAACGAACTAATCAAAGTACCTCACTCACAGGCCGACAAAACGTGGCCTAATTGATATCTGTTTTGGTCAAGAGCTCTGTGATAAACGTCTTAGTAAATAACAAGACATGATTTACGTCTTGTTTAGCAACCAATCATTTTTTATAATACATGTCAACTGGCCATTTTCAGAAGCAATAAACGTCTGGCCTTATTCATACAATTTACAGGTATTCCTCGACGAACGAAAATTCATTTTTTGTTCAAAGTTACGGTCTCTTGTTTGCACGGAAAAATCTCATATAGTTAATAAAATAACAAATTATCAATTGAAATTATTTGATACTCTAGACCAGATAGTATGGTCCATCAAAGTGTCCGACTGATCCTGATTTTACATAATGAATCAAATAATCATTCGGTTGAAGTTTTGGGTGGAGATCAATTCTATTGTTCTGGAGGTAGTCCTAATGATACCTGTTTATCAATGAGAACTGCTTCAAGATACAAGGCTAGAACTATACTGGTTTTTATATCAGGCGAATATCCGTAATCGAAATTATGTCGACGGTTCTTTACTGCATGTCAGAGCTACTTGTTAAAGAGAGCGTTACCATAGAAGGCGATTTTGCTATCAGTTTTACTATCATTTTCAATGACCAGTCAGAAAATTCCGGAAATTTGCGTGGTTAAACGTTTTGTAGCCCAACCCAACTAATCATGGGCTGTGAGGTTGACATGAGGTTCTCCAACCTTCAGAGCATTAGAGTCGAATGTTTAAACACGAGATGTATCATGTGTATACTACCCCTCGTTATTTACAGGTGAGCCGCTGCGGGAGTTGAACAATGAGTGAGACAACCGTGTCGAAACCATTCCTGAATGTAAGAACATACAGTTTACCATAAATCTGCCACTTGTTTGCAAACTTGACTTCAACGAATATATTGTATTATTGCAAACCCGCAACCATGAGAATATTCATACAGCGTCTCGTTTGAAATGATAGATAATCCACGATTCCCCGAAACCTGTGTCAGAATGAACCGTCAGATGAATCTTATCGCATCTGTTTTGGTCGCTACTCGCCGAATGATACGATCGTTAAACACCTCAGACTAAAAGAAACTTAAACTTCTTCTTAGTGTTATCGTTGGACATACTCTTGAGCTTGAGGGGCTATTTTCATTCTGGGGTGTTCATGGGAATAATTACAATAAAATCTTGTCTCATGAACGTGATGTTTGTACAGAGCTCTGTGCGCTTGATATCTCACGGGTATTATGCTACCCATGAGGGGTATTATGCAATGTAACTTGTGATTGTTGTATTTTTACTTCCGCAATCGGAAAACCATAATATGGTTCATCCATAATGCGAACATATTATGTTCGTAAGAGAATCAATGAAAAAAAATTTTATCCATATTTACACCTTTATTTCGCGTTCTAAACAAGGGTAAAATTTGGTTCCCTGTTTGTATATTTAAATCATATCCCCTATAACTACGGTATTTCAATCAAAAACCAATTCAAATAAGCTGGAATTCGATTAGGTCGATAGGTCATCTCATAAGAACTTCATCGCAATTCTTATTATCGTGAAATTCTCGGAATACCCGAATCTTAGAATTTTCTGACTGATAGCGATTAAATATTGAGTTATCGCGTTGGTGGCCAATGCATTTCATTGCGATCGGATGACAGATGCGTAAACAACAACACCATTGTAAAGCTCATCTCAGGCTCTTTTGAACCAAATTCGATAAAATTTGACGGATTAACGTAAATTGGTTCCTTAACGTAAGTAACTCTCTACTAATTTCTCAGCGGTTTGATCAACTGTAGTTTCTGAGCGAGCGCCAACCCGGAACCCTAGTTGAATTCTCGATACATCGTTTGATTTCTTCAAGCTTGATCAGTTGATTATTCATGTTTAGATATACTGCAGTAACAGATTTTGGATACACTAACTAAATATATGAACCCTTTGAACGATGTGTGTAAACTATATTGCCCACACACTTAGTAGATGTTTATATCAACAATAATAGTTACTGCTTAAGACATTAATAATCACAGAAATTAGAATGATAATGATGATCCACCCCGGACTGTTTTCACCAAATATTGACCATTTATCACAAAATCCTAAAATAAAATAAGTAAATAAAAGTCTTGGAATGACACTTGATAGTTTTTATAGGTCCGATTAAAATCCCGCACCTGGGGAGGTACGATGTAAGTAACTCGTAAGGAACTACCCAGCAGTATCCTGCCTCATCCGTCATTCATTTGTAGAACTTTACCGTAACGTTACCTCCTTACGTTTGTACACTCATGATGTCTGATGATTGTTTCCACCTTTCTATACTTCTTACTCGCAATTTTATTAGTCCATTTTTAGTTCGCAATACATCACTGCTACGCTTCATTTTTCAAATCGGTTCATCAACTCAATCAAACCTCATTGATAGCGTGTTCGTAGTCATAATAATTGTTAGCATTACCACCAAACAACCAGAGGTCTTCCAGTAGACTGAATGTGACATTTTGGTAAGATGCCATACGTGACTGGTTTGATGTGCTTTCTTTGATCAGTATAATTCGTAGTTGGCACTCACGTACGTACTCGTAAGTCCCAGCACGTTCCAACTTGATGGCCACGCCCTGATTCCTCTATTGGAGTTGATGCTTCCATTAACCTATAAAGTACCCTACCTGGGATTCCTGATCGACTGGTTCTCCAACCTCATTCATCGACGAAGCAGGGCACATGATCGTATTGAACTCACAGCTTGAGAGCTGGCTGATGATACCAACAAACATTTCTATCTCAGTTCTCCAGAGATTTCACTGATTTAATTTCTCCAAACTCGATTTAAGCCAGATGTTAAAATGATTTGAAATTAATATTCAGTTTACTGTTTTCTAAACTGCAATAGGTTTCATCGAGCTGTTTGATTAGATTTTTTAGGGTACTTGAGGGTATCGAAGAAACTGCTGGTTTTCAAATGTGGAACTCCTCGCGAGAAACTAAAAAGTATAGTTTGCTTATATAACTCTTCCAATCTCTTTGGAAGAAATATTTCATTTCGCCCTTCTCTAAGTTTACTTCACGACAGAGTTAGCCTCGTCAAGTACCAATTGAGCGAACATCCGATTAAGCGTATAGTGGAGTAAAGTAAAAGCTATTCAGCCCCCCCCCCCCCCAGAATCGCGGAGCTTATCTAATGTTCATCAGAATTAGTTCTTCTTCTTTTATTGTTCAGAATTCGCCCTTCTCCCTATTCATTGCTTGTGTGTAGAGTGGTTCGCCCAAAAGATATGTGGGTCACACTTGAACATGACTCGGTTTGCCTGTGGCTATCAGCTGTCCAAAGATTAGTTGTAGAATTTACTTATTAGTTGAAGGTTACTTGTTCTGATCATTTCGCGCTCGGTTTTTAGGGATGTAACACCGGAAGCTTAGAGCCAAAAATACGAGTAATTGTGAGGACGAGTTGAACGCAAAGATCACTTTTTAATTAATTAACTTTTTGCAATTGCATTGCTGATTGAAAATAAACAAGGAAGTTGAAAAATCAACATGTGGTTGTAGTGTCGCTACAGGTAACTCATCCCTTCGTAATCTTGAACTGGGAGGGGTTCGCCCAACCGATACGAGCGCCATACTTGAACATGACACCTGATAAGTCGATTTCGGGCGGGATGTGAGGATGGAGTTGGTACTCAACATGATAGGGTATTCTTTTCTGGGTATGAAGGAGTATTCTATTTCTATTCTATTTTTACTAACTGCTGGAGTATTCTAAGTGATGGAGATAAATATTAGATTTGAAGTCACAATTGTACGAGTAGAATATACTCATAAGTCCACTCCACTAACCCACTAACTCCACTAACCTTTGGGATCGACTCCACGATCTCCTAAGTGTACGGTTGTGCATGCCAACAGTTCACGTGGTGTAAGTGATGGAAGAAATTTTACATACTCCGGCCACGCGAAATCGTATAGTTTTAATATAAAGGCGAAACTATTTTTCCACACGTGTTTTACAGGTAGATTGACACTAAATATTAGGCATAGAGTGACGTCGATCTTGAGCGTGGTTAACCCAGGCTCATTGTACTCCAATTTCATAAGATTCTCCTCCAAATCCTCGAACCAAAAAACGGAAATGTTATTTTTGTAAATTTTCAACCAAATACCAAACCCAGACTTGTTTTAGCCCACCCGAATCGTGAAAGAATGTCAGAATTCAACGCCAGACTGATTTGTTTGCACATGGAGGAGATGCAGCTCCCTTGGCAGGAGTTCAAATCTCACAATTCAGCGGGCGTGTTTTAAGGGAATCTTTTGATGAATATATCCTTGTGGTATTTCGTTTTAATTGATTCTTTGAAAGCAACTTTGCTGGGGAGTGTTGTTTTCTTCCTTTTCGTGAGGTCGTGCAGATGTTACTAGTACCCAGGATTAAGCTAGTAAAATCTATACTAGATGGCTCCTTATTATCAAAGTGACCCGTAAATACATTTTTCTTTCATCTTCTGAGGCTGCCTCGGATATGTGATCAGAACATATAGGGCTGAAGCGAAGTAAAAAACGCACTTATTCACTTCTAGAACGCGCTGAGGCCAAGCGAAGTATCTCACGGTATATAGGAAGGTTAAACAACTACTTATGGATGGTCAGAAAAAAGTGTCAACAAGTTTTTGTTGAGACTAGGATTTTTAAGAGTAATTCTACTCAAGTTCTCAGAAGAAACTCCAGCACTCTGCCCTTTCATTACTGTCTTGAGTTTGACACACGATGCTGTGGACAAAAGTATAAAAACAGTTTTGAATCCAGTCAAGAATTTTATGTATGTTGGTACGAAAATTCGGCCATTCTTCCACCTCCTGTGATTCAAACCGATTACCAGCAATGAGCAATACGACAGTTTCCATAATACGACATTATCCTTCTCAATGCGTAACATATTAATGATGACGAATTTTATTTTATTTTTCTTATAATGAACATAAATAAGTTATTGACATTTTATGTCTTTACTCTGGCACATAACTCGAAAAACGTTATACAAAAAGCGTCACACGAAATCGTCACGAAAATTTCTGATGATTTTCGCTTACAACCAATTCGTTGCTACGGAACTTTATCTTCGCCAGTTATCATTGTACAAAAATCGTTCACCACTCGTTGGATAGCTCTCGATTTACCTAACCATATTACGTTAACCACGGCGGAGTACGTGGCCGACAAGCTGCGGTATGATAATAATAATTGTTTACACACAGGTGATCATTCTCAATAATTTATATTGTCAACACGAATGCAAGCTTCATAATTTAAACTATAATTCAACGTTTATTACATTAATTAAAGAACTGAGTCTAATTACCAAATTCTTTTATGGTGAACACTACAATTAAGTATAACAACTACGCTACTGGGGTAGGTGATGTAGCATTGTTCAAAGGCCCCTGAATCCCTTCTTTAAATACATAAAATGTCCCAATGTGTTGCAGACTCGTATGCAAGCATTTCTTATGTTTAACTAAAGATCCTTTTGTTTTTGTTTTCTGATGATTTCCATATGTCCAAGGTCATATGGAAATATACGAAATGCTTTGAAATATTCGAATAATTGGAAATATACGAATAATTGGAAACATACGACAATAATTGGAAATATACGACAATAATAATTATTGTCGTATATTTCCAATTATTGTCGTATGTTTCCAATTATTCGTATATTTCCAATTATTCGAATATTTCAAAGCATTTCGTATATTTCCATATGACCTTGGACATATGGAAATCATCTTGGAAATCAAACCAATTATTGGAAACATACGAATAAATGGAAATATACGACAATAATTGGAAACATACGAAATAATTGGAAATATACGACAATAATTCCAAGGTCATATCGCCGATTCAACCCTTGGAAGAATCATAAATCATTCCTCCTTTTGGTTTATTATCTTCGATAATGAACCATTGGAATCGCCCAAAGAAAACATTTTTTTAACCCCCCCTCAAAATTTGTTGGTTTACGTTTCAAGATACGTAGATTCAGAAAATCGAATAAAAAAAAATCCGTCCGTCACCCGTACGCCGTCCACCGTACGCCGTCCGCCGTCCGCCGTCCGCGCCACTTTGCCCAGTTAGCGTTGAGCTAAAATTACGAAATTTGGTTTCTGGGTTTGGACCAGCCCCACAATGATCCTCGAAACTTTTCATAACCCTAGGTCAAGGGGAAGGGGTTCAAAACGAAATTTAAAATTTCGACGATGTCTTATCTCCAAATATCTAACTGAACCGTGTAAATTTTAGTCCACTTTTGAATGACCTGAAAAATTACGAATCTTTTAAGACCAATTGGATTTTTGTGCGACCAGCCGTTCGTTCACAGTGACCGCGCAAAGTTGTAGGAAAAACACTAAACTTTTGCGTCGAAAGTTTCACTACCTTTTTACATCTTCCCGGTAAACTACAGTCTAGAAATTTTAACCGTGAGTCGGGGATAGACCACATTGCAATATTTACTCGATTTCTCATCTGTAAAATTGTTTAAATAATACCTTTTTGTAATAATACAAATTAAATTTTGATGATGAGCTATTGACTTGAAATTTTAAGTGTAGGTCAGAACTGGATCACAATGCAATATTCACTCGGTTTCTTGTCTGTAAAATTGTTTAAATAATACCTATTTGTTTAACCAAATTAAATGTTGATGATGAGCTAGATACTTGAAATTTTAAATATAGGTCTGAAATGGATGACATTTCAGTATTCACTCGGTTTGTATGACATGGTATAAGTATGGTATGGTATATTATTGTATGTATGATTTGGTATAATACAGTATGGTATGATAGGAAAGAAATTCGTATGGTATGGTATGAGTACGGTGAGAATATGGTAAGGTGCCGATTTGCAATACAGTCTGGTATAGACAGAAGGGTGATCTGCACAAGGAAGATAATAAACCGTTGTGTCAAGAATTTGCAGAGTTTTTCTGGAAAAGTTTGCCATCGGATGACGCGATGGGGCAATCGTGGCGGCAGTTTCCCCGCGTTGGCAACTGAACTTCATTCGAGAGGGCTGGGCCCGGCCAGCTCAGCTGTTCTCAGCGTTCGATCAATATCTTGATGACCTTCGAGATATTTCCTTCCCTTGCCCTCCTTCCCAAAGGCTTTTTTTTCATTTCCATTTCTCTCGTTTTGTTACGTATGTATTTTAGTTGTTCATTTTCGTGACGATCCCAACGGAAGTGGATGGGGACGGTTGTTCGTCCCGAAATTTCATCATATGACTTCATATATTTTTTCTCACGCTCCCAAATCATCAGATCTAATTCATATTTCATGAAATCAGAAGACGAATTTGTCAAATGCAACTCATGAAACGCTGCTCCTGTCATGATTACACAATCCGGCATATGGTTAGAAAACCTGCACATGACCGGAATGTAATTATGATAGTGAGCTGAAAACGTTCAGTTCGACGTTAGGCATTAGTGACATCGGCAAAACACAAAGCCCTTATAATTAAGCCCCTAGTATTTAACCTTTCATTTTCGACCTTATTATTATTATTATTATTTATATTTTTTCCGAGGTAATATTCATATGACTCGTACCTACTTACTTGTTTATTGATTTTCATTTAAAATAAGATGGACGAATTGAGCTTTAAAGTATTCGATCATTGTTATAGAAGTAACATATGGAATGTGAAGACGTCAAAGGGAACATAGCTGAACCTTGAGGCCGGACCCCTACTTCCTCTCGAGTGGTTAGTCAATCACATCTGGAATGGCCTTACTTTAGCTGTTCCTCAAGTTTGGGTCGAGTTTAGATTGGTATGGCTAAAATTAAAAGACTAGCCTAAATAAAATAAAATGGATATACATATGGTGATGGTGATGGTGATGTTAGGATCATGGATCCTGATAACCTAGGCAGATATTTGTAATCCAATAATGCGTTTAAGGCCACCCCTCGTGAGCCATTTAGGTGTCACTCGTTTTCTGATAAACAGAAACTCAACCAGCACTATTGGATCTCCTCCACAATTTTCATCTCGATTTGGGCCTTTCCAATGCAGCCGTTCAAATAGGCTTCGGTAAGGTCAGTGAATATGCCATGTACAAAGGGGGTTTGTACTCCTCTGAAGAGGTTCCTCTGCCGAGGTATCGGAAATATATATATCGAGCATTGGAGTGTTTTCCAATGTGATTTATCGACGGGTGGGAAGAGTTATTCGAGTGAGAAAAGGAAAAATATATCTGAAAGGTAGTTCTTCTCATCATTCGAATCACGCTGGGGGTTTCGCCACGTTGGCTGGGGATGGTATTCAGTGAAGAGAAAAGGGAAAGTAAATCAAAGTTATGCCTCGAGGGTTATGGCATTTGAAGCCGCTTCCGTGGTTCCTGAGAGGTGGAATCGAAGGGAGGGGGGGGGGGGCTATAGTGGAGTTCCACAGAGAATAGAGCAAGTGTTATTTGTTCGTGGATGGAGCGGTAGGACAAAAGCCCTGCGACATGTTTTACTTCAGCTGTGGCATCCCCTTTTAGTCCTCGTCCTCTTTCACCTCCTTGTTGAATCTATCGTGTGCAGGCCACAAATCACAGTGGTTGCGGCACAAGGAAGCCTCTTCGATTCCAACTAGTGAGTATTGTTAAGTGGGTGAAATCCTCACTTGAGCCTCCACTATAAAAATTGAAACCCAAAAGACAAAGTGAAAAAATCTGGGAAGTGAAAATGTAAAATTGGAGAAATTAGGCAATGAAGAAAGAACGACTCGAAGCCAGAAGGCAGTGGTCAGGTGCAATACTTGCGTGGGTTGTCGGGGATTTCTTCTCCAAGGGCATTTCTCCAGTTGTTGCACTCGAGCATTTTTACTAACCTTTCAGAAAAGTAACCACATACTGTTCCTTCATGTAAATCTACTAAGTAAGTAACTTTTTTTTTTTTTTTTATGTTGGCCTAGTAGTGGAAAAAGTGGCCCTAACACACATGGTGGAAATTATTTTATGAAAAACGGGAGTCATCAAATCAGTTTCAAATTGCCCAAACTCGCGGTGCTGTCTGAACCGCACACTGTATGAAGGATCGGCGGGTTCCTGCTGTTGAAGAGTGTAGTAAAGGAAAAATGAGGACAGATTTATAAATAATAATATGCCGTGGAAACGAAAAAAGAAACCCTCCGCCTGCAAATACTATATGATGAATCGATATAACTTGAAAAGCAACGACGGTGCTGGAAAATACTATACAACGAGGTTCTGCTCTTCTTTACAGGATTATTACAATAATTATTTGTACCCTTTGCGAAACACTCAGTTCTTGTCACACTTTGAATGAGTGTTGAAGTATTCACCCTTCACCACATTCCCTCAGTTGGGAGAAATATATCGACGTATAAATGAGTTGACGCCCTATTTCGGTCGATTGGCTCCTCCCCGATTCCGCACCACCGTCTGACCGCACTGTTTCCATTTCTTTAACATAACCATACTTTGCTTCTCTAATTCGTAAATTATTCAAAATTCAATTAGGATGGAGGTGGCTCTAATGTAAGTTCTCAACCTGAAGTTAATATTTACGTTTCGTACCAGAGTCGAACGAGAAGAAAATTTGTGATAGTTTACAGCTTATTTGCAGCAGGATTTCATGTCCGTGATTTCACTTTAGATATTAATATGTTAGGGTGGTTCGAGTAAAACAAATGGACTCCTTAGGAACCTCGATGCCATTTCAAATTTACTATTGAGTCGAAAATTTACAGAACATTAATTTTCAGGACAGAATCATTAACCCCTTCTTTCCGCTGACATTACCCTCAAACAAGTAGGCATATTCAAACATCACTCATTATAACAGGCTCATAGAGGTTTACTGCAATACTCGTTTTTCATTTGAATCGATTGATTGATAAATGCATTATATGCGCGGAGTAGTACCCACCTTTAAATAGATACAAGTTCTAAGAGATAGATAGTTCTAGTTTAAGAGATAGATACTACGAAGAGCAAAAATTTGTAAATGTTGTGGCTGGATATGTATGTAAAAAGTTTTTGTATGTATGCATTTTCATTTATCGAGTGCATGATTTCTTTGTAAGTAAACTGCCACAATAATGTAAGACAAAATCAAACTTAGAAACCAAACTCGCGTTTGTCCTCAAAAGCAAAATGCTGCTGAACATCATGATTTACCTTATAGACATACTTGGCTGACCAGACAGTTTTTCTTCCACCATTGGCCGAAGACGAATCTTGCAAGAGCCATAATGTGCACTAATATCTTGGGTAAACTTTACCTTCTTTTGGTTCTTCTTCGGTACTCAACAGTGATAACGTTTTGAGATAGCCCTAGTCATAATAAGGTGCTATGACCGGATGATATATGAGCTCTTCACGAACTCTACACAAGTGGGCCACATGAAAACGTCTAAACATCATGGGCTGTTCAAAAACCGGCTGGTATTTACTCGTACAGTGAGGTCATACGAAATAGGCCTATGAATATTGTGATTGTGTAGGCCAAAGAACATGTAATGAACTTTCATAAGGTGACATGACGAGTCTTGATCTTGCTGTTAACGCCGCCACCCGTCAACCCGCTTGCTAACAACAAATTATTATTTTCGAGTCGAATCATACCGTAGAATCGGGAGTCCGCGAGTTTCATTGCGTGAAGTGTCCTGATTCAACCAAAATAGTCAAAAACCGCAAAGCTCCTCTATCCTACGAAAATCCCCATTTTCTCCCTTCTCCGCCTCGCCATCTACAGCCTTGCACACTTCGCCGCCTTCGTTCCCCGGCCGGGGGTAAGTGAAACTGGCCTCGAGACTTCGGTGAGTTTTCATCAACAACCTTTTCACACCTTCTACCATAAATTCCTTTCCCGAGGTACGATTGGTGGATCCGAGCGATTAATAACCAGCGACCTTAGTAGAATTTTCTATGGGAATAATTAACAAGTAAACCCCGCTGTCGAACTGCAATTCTCATATCAACAAACCTATTAAAATTGTTTACACTACTAAGTAATTAATTTACCCATAAAATATCATACAAATATTAAACATATTAGGCATCAATTTACTGCACGAAAGTAGTAATACCAGATAAATCGTGTTTTACCTTTATTCCACCTCATCGTCCATTGTCAATACGGCATTTAGAGCAGTAGAGAAGCATTCCTGAAGATGTACTGACATACAACCTGTAATTGTTTTTACTGGGGAGGTCATTATTGTTGGCCCCAAAATCAGTTGGTCCGATATGAGTTTGATCGAAATTTGAGTCAAATCAGATACGGACGCTGAACCTTACGTCGCCCATTAAATCAACCAATAAGGATGGATGGAAATAATTTATATTTCCAATAATTAGAATCACACACCGTGGGTGGGCATACAATTGGTTGAATTCTGAACGTCTAGGCACTTCCTGGGCCGTCAAGGCCGCGTGATTATTTGGGGGCTTTTTCCGCCCGACAATCAACTCCCATTTTCGAACTGAAGAGTATGATAATAGTCTGCTGCAGACCGTGACAGAAACGACTGAATTACCCACGGCTTGCGTGCCGGCAATGCCAACTCTATCTCGTGCAAACTCCGACCATTCACTTTCCATTGAAATCCTTGTGTATAAGTTCAAGAGAGATAGATCCTTATTCCCATTTCGGTTAGGCCCAATGTTCCTAAATAGGGCATTATTTGTTTCTGAGCATTTTTCAAAAATCATTTAGGCAACCATCAAATATCCAAATTTGGATTCATTTTATGAATAATTGATTCGTTACTTTAAATTTTATACGTGCTAAAGTGAGAGTATAAATACTAGGGACGGAACAAATCTCCACCGATAAAAACTTGTTAACCTACATTTGTGTAGTAAATTGTAGACCAATACAATTGAATTTCTCATCCTTGCATTTCTAAGGATAAAATTTCTCTGATTCGGGACCCCTGAATGAACTACGAGTACACTACCAACAGCCTGAATTTTTACATTTAGAGTGTGCTACCTTGATAAACTTGCGATGAACGAGACACTATTAGTTCGGATGATAATATTATAATGTCAGTTATAGAATTTCCAATAGTTGCATCTATTGTGTGTTATATTCCTCAAGTTATGTTTAATTGGAATGAGTTGTGTAGTCATAAAAATGATTAATTATATGGGTGTAAGAAATAGGAATAGGAAACATTTTTCCTGATATCATTGACAAGTGCACCTCTCATTCATGGATGGGAAGGGAGGATGAGGATAAGAAGTATTTAGTTGCTCCTTCGTACTCAGAAGTATTTCGTTGTTCCTTTGTTTCGATTAAGCCTGAGGCCACATTCAATAATTGCATATGTAAATATATATTTGCACTTAAAATTTTTCCTCCAATTTTTCGAGGCTGCTTGCGACATCTAACCGCGATCTAGCTTCAACTACTCCAATGCAGTGCATTTCGGTGCCTTGCACTTGAGGGGCGTAGGCGAGGTGGTGAGGAGGGAGTCTTTAGTTGGCCTTGGGCTTGGAGCCATTCACGGTGCTCTATTGGGCCTGTGGTGAAGTAGCATAGTGACAGAGCGGGAGGCTCCACCTGGGTATCTATCTCATTCTGTATATCCCCACCAGGCAGCAGGCTCGTCGTGCCCTTCGGGGTTCACCTGCATTTCCTCACAGTTGAATGTATGTATCTCCCTTTTTTATCTGTGATGTGGTTGAAATACTCAGGACGGAGCCTGTTAAGAAAGGGGCTTGTATAAATTGGGTAGTGTTTATAATTGAAAGGTTTGACGAGGCGCCTGCCTAACACCACAAGTTTTCCTTTCTAAAACTAAAACACGGATATTTCGAACAACACGTACCTAGTTTCAGCTAAAATTAAGCGTTATGAAGTCTGAAATACCCCAGCAGCCCCCATGCAAGACTAGCTGTAATTCTCCCGGTGTTCTTAAATAACCTGTGCTGCCAAAGTCAAAGCCATTCTTGAGCAATAGTTAACATGGATACATAATTTCTTTTTCTGAAACCTAAATTAGTGACGGGACTCCCAGTAAACATGCGTTTATAGCTCCACTATCAACAGTAACCATCAACCAATATCCATTAAACTTTTTTACTGCAATATATTTCACTTTTTGACGTGGCAACGGGGCAAAGTTTCGATTATGAATTCGTACACAACTTCATGGTATTAACTACTACACGCGAACAACTACTCACTTATTTTAGGAGCCTTACTCAGCAGAATCAACATTGGGTTCAATATGAAACACAACACTGGGGTTTCACAGAAATATTTAAACAACGGAAATAATATTGTGAGCAACTTGTGCTCAATTTGTTTCAACGTTGGCAGAATAATTAAATTAACGAAAATTTAAGAAAAAATTAAGTTAAAAAGTTACGTAGAAAAAATGGAGCTCATTAAAATGAGCTGATTACCTCGAACTATATTTTTTACGATAAATTTGCAACAACATGATTTTTCGAAAAATTTTCGACCTTGGTTCCAGATTTTTAAGGAAAGTTATGATTCCAATGTGTATGTTTATATTGGCATTGAGTAGAATCGCGCACAACGTTTATTGGATTCCAACTGAACAGATGATACATGAATTATGTATCAACTCTCAACTCTTCTTGAACTCACAATGTTTCCTTTATTTAACACAACTTTGATTTTTGTTACAGGATATATATCTTACAACAAATCTTTTGGCTGATGGTAAGTTGCTTTTTTCTCATATTATATGTTTCTCAATATTATAAGGATTCAAGATTTATATACGACCCCAAAATAGTCGGATACGTGGATTTCATTAAGCATAACACAATTCTGCTACCTACCATGATGATAGCTTATCTACCTAATGACCGTTTCAAAACCTTATAATAAAAAACAATAAAGTAACAAATAGGACCTACAAAGATTGATATAATTATTGATATAATTATTATCAATCTTTGTAGGTCCTATTTCTTTCTTACATCATTATTGAAAAATCGTTTGTGTTTAGGTATAAGAGGCTTATGGATTTACGGAGAATTTCATCTTACTCCTACAACTAAAATTCGTACATTAAGAACCTATCATAGTCCATCAGGCTAATCAAAGTATTTACATTAATATGCATGAAAAGTTAAGATGAATCGATCATTTTTGACTGTTTTAATTTTGACCATTGAAAAATTTCGTTTCTTCGGTTGTTTTCACTCTCCTCTCCTTATGAATGGTCTAATATGCATTATATTATTGATCGTAGTTCGCCACTTAATGCATGCATGTTGAAGAGAGAAATGTTTTTGAATGCACACTGACTAACACCTTTAAAACTCCACCATTTTGAGGTGAATAGATGTTCGCCTAGCCCCTTCGTTCGAAAAAAAAAGTGTTGAGAAACCCATGTGGTGATTAACATGAGATGGATGATTAGTGTTGACAGCGCTGGCAGATCCACAGAAGTGCTTCAATAAATGAAAGTCGATAACGATGTTTGTTTTCTCCTCGCATGAAGTTTACCTAACTCGTAAAACCTAAGAATGTTATTTGGTTGTTGTGTTCAGGTCCACGGAAAATTACTGATTCCCAACACACCTTTGTTTTTATATGTTCATCATTATTTCGTCCAGTTCGCACCATATGCAAGTCTGTTGTTGAGTAAGTACTCCGAATTATTCCACAGTTTTACATTGGCAGTGCTTGCTGACATGACTTTTCTTCTTGTGAAAAATCTCCTCTTATCCTGAGCTTTTCAGGTATTCATTGAGCAAACCTCTCAAATCAGTACTTTTCCATTTAGTAGAACTTGATATGATGCCCGAGACAGGTTCTACTGGCAAAAACCTGGTCATTATCCTTCACAATTCCCAATCTAATTCTGTGCATGTAAAAAATGATATTATCAGTTACTATCCCTTATGAGCTGCCTTCGATGCATCAATCCCCTTATTTTACAATTCAAACTCCTTATCATGGTTCCACCTCCGCATTTTGTTCCAAATAACGAAATCTTGCAAGTTTTCATTTTATAACACCCCTACAATTCCTCGTACATTTCTGCCATATTATCGCTTATGCTCTGTAGACTGATTCGAGTACAGGCACGAATGGTGTAGCTCATATTCTCCCTTTTAGTGAATGTTCACATTGACGCTTGTGCTTGTGTTTTGAATTAATAATTTCTTTGTGACTATACCTCTCAAAACTGTACTAACACGTATTATCGTCATCGTTGTACTTCACAATGAGTAATGATAAAAAAGATAAATTGTGTGTTATTCTCACAGAATTAATAATACGCACACAGGATTCAATAAATTTTGTCTCGAACAGTAATCAAGTCGTGGACCTCGATGCAGCTTTAAGATGCTGTGTTATAATAATTCCGAACGAATGAGTTGGGCTGAATACCTCGTAACACATTCATTTTGGAAAGATGTAGAGGTGAATTTGTATTCGTTCTCATATTGGGAGAAGCTCAATGTCAAATCAACAAATTTTTTTAAACATAGATCCAGTAGATTTTTTTGAGTGACATTATTTATTTTGATTTTCTATTCATTTGAGAGTTCGAAAAACACCCAATAATTGTATTTTTTCAAGTCTCGGATTTTTTGAGTCTGGATGTACAATTTCAAGTCAACTCCTCTTCCGTTCATTATGAGTAACGAAAAGAGGATGCCATTGTGATCTTTTGGTTCATCATCTTCGATAATGAACCATTGAAATCGATCAGGAGAAAAACAATTTAACCTCCCCAAATTGGTGGGAAAAATCCGTCCGTCCGCCGTAAGTCGTATTGTACTTTACCTTGAAGTACTTTATTTTAACTTCTCTTATATGTTGACGGACAAACTAAATTACCTTTGAAATTTTTTATAACCGTTTGACATTACGCTGGCTTATCATATGAAACACACTGTACTGCTCCCGAGTTTATACAAGTAGCGAAAGCTTTGTGATCACTTTTGAAAGGCGAAACTTTTTGTCATTGAATATCTAAATGTCTGCTTGCGTTCAACTGTTGTACAATTCGAAAGAGACCTACGCCGAACGGTTGCAGCTAAGCACCTATGATGGTGCGCCTTCTGTGTGTGCATTACTCGTATCAACATCCAATGAGAATATGAGATATTAACAAATGGTATCATGTTCGAAATTAGATACGTAATTTAAAGATACGCATAGCCACACGGTTGAAATTCACAAAAGATGAAATGCACCGTTTGAATGTTCTACGGTTTCATCACTGGTGCGACTCAATTTTTCGCTAGTTGTAAAATTGCCTATAAACCTCAGCTGCGCTGGTCAGTGATCTTGAACAATGTGGTGCGCATCTAATGAGAATGTTGAAGGTTCTCACTATGGTTCATTTCGGCGCATTTTGATGATGATTCACTCGATGAGTTGTCATATTTTCTTTACAATTAGCGTGAAGAACTAGAAGTTCCACGTCATCGTGCTATTCATTATCATAGTGAATAAGCTGCAACCATAATCCTATAAACTACCGCTGTCCACTTGTAGGTTGATAATTCATTCCGGGTTACGTTGAAGTGAGATTTCGTTTGATTATTTTACATTTTCGCTGCAAAATGTGTGTCTTCTCAAATGACCATTTTCACTCACATTTTGCATGTTGAATGCTATTGAACAAATTTGTGTCTGTCTGTGCTTCCGCGAATCCTCGCCCCACACATATCCAAATTCTAATTGAAATCGGGCCATATTCGTTTCTATGCATGCATGATGAGAAACATTGTAACACCGAATCCCTTTCTTTCCAACTAATTTTGATGGATTAATAGTGTGTGTGTTGAGATGCGGGTAATACAACAATCATTTCAGAACATGGCTTCTCCTGAAAAATCACGGTTTCAAGCTCAAACAAATGGTCCATATTATCCGTTATCGTATTACTTATAACCTCAATTTTTACATCAATACATAATATACAAACCGATCCATGGGTTTTCCATATTTCTCCTACAACATTCTGGGAAGTTTAATGTTTTCCAAAGGTTCCAAGCTCCAAGCCTCAATTTGAGGGTTTATAATCCAAACCGATTGTGATTTTTTCTAGTCGTCATGCAAATATTTCTATGACACCACCTCTAGGGAATTATATCCCCCCCTCCCCCCAATAAAGATTATAAGTTGAATAGAAGCTCAGAAAATGGCGTGAAACTCCAAAAAAAATTACCAACTACTCATAATAAGAGGTTTCGGAAAGGATCCCATTTGAGGGAATTGTCAAAAGCAAGCAGCAGAATTCAACGACTTGAGCTGACCTCATATTTCATGAAAGATTAATTCGCCTTGAAAAGTACTTCGTTCAGTTTCTGCTCACGAATAAACTTTTTCAATTTGAAACTTTATGAAAGTACTTTATCACTCATCGGTTGTGTCCAGTCAATGCAGATATCCCACAACTATTCACATATAAACTATTCAGATATCCCTTTATGTGTGCCTTCGGATGGGCAGGTGGGGGGGGGGGGGCAGTCGACAATTTCAACTCGCTGTGCGCATGCTGATTATGCGTCACGCTTGAAAGTAAACGGAGGACCTGTTGTCCACTACGGTGTCAATACTGAGCCAAACCTGAGCCCGCTCACTCTGCTCGGCCTTGGGGTCACGACAAGGTCGCTTCATCGCATTTTTCTCCCAAACTCCGGTGGATTATTTATTATAAAGCCCTCCCTCAATCGATGAGTTTTCGTGTCCTCCACTCCCCCATCCCCCTCCAGTTTAAGATCTTCGATAGATCGAATCGAGCTGTACGTGATTCTTCGATGTACTTGTGCTATAGTGGACGAGTTCAAAGCCACCCAGTCTCATCTCTCGGTTTCGACTCTCGCGGCCTTTAGATTGAAGTTTTGTTCTTTTACTTCTACCTTGACAGCCTTGGTCTAGCCGAAAATGCCTCTGATTAGCCGCTGTCTCAAGGACTTGCTATCTTCATTGCTTTACTTACGTGCGAGATCCAGACCTTCATTCCTTCATTACCTTCAGCCGTACGTTCTCTTTTTTATTCGTATGATATTAACGTAAAGATAATTCCCATTGTTACTCTGAATATAGGGAGTCAATTTCAAGTACGTAATTATAATCTACTCGATGCTCTCCATCTCAGCTACCTTATCGTATGATCATAACACAAAGACTATCTAATGTTACACTGAATTCAAGCATACCATTGCATTTCATAATATGCAATGCATTTCATAATACTCGTATATTATACGAGTATTCATAAGAAATAGTTCCCTACGAGCAACTAATAGACCCCATATTCGCTACTCCGTATCACCATTGCTTCAAATTAAGGTACCTATAATTTGTCACAATTACCACAATGTGAAAAACAAATTGTTCTTATACCCAATCACCCGCAGATCGTTCAATTTCGTCAATTGGTAATAAGGATTTTCGGTCCTTCAAAAGTCGATATTGTCACATCATTTGCAATCTGATCGAGAATTATTGTTACTCATCGGGAGTGGAAAAAGATGAGATCTTTCGTACTCCAATACCGTCTGAACGATGATTATCGCACATAGCCAAATAATTATATTTATTTTTTTCCTTCAATTGGTATCGGCCGGTAGCCATATTGCCATGAAGCATTTATTATAAAATAGAGAAGGAATTACAATACTTTGAAATACTTACGTACTTCTTAATTTATTAAATTTAATTCAATATGAAAAGGAAAAAATATTCATCAACCAATTATTATTTAAAAATTAATTAAATTAAATCTTCACATCTGTTTACACTGGGAGCGATTTTGAATAAATTATCTAATGATAATGATGATAATGCACTGAGATCTGTAGCTTCATCTCACATTTTAGTTCTTGCGGTTTCGTACTTGCAGCATTCCATGATGATGTGCTCGAGTGTTTCCATCGCGTTATCCCGGCAATTGGTGCACTCGGGGTGGTGCGCTGTCCAATGCGATGCAAATGTTCCTCACATAGGCCATGACTGGATCGCTACGAGCCACGATCCGAATTGGATTTCTGTCAAGGTCGTGTTGTCTGAACCATGGTTTCACGGATATCCGGGGGTTATAAATCCGATATCGTTCACCATATGATGATTGTCATTTTGATTTCAGGCTGTTATGTACTTGCACATACGTGTCCATGTATGGAAGATTAAAATAATTAGCGAATTATTATCAAAACAAATCATTCAAAACTGATAATCTCTTACTGTCAATAAAAATTTCGTCTGAGGGGCATTTCGGACCTACCTGAAGGGATTCTTTCTACCGGTAATAAGTTTAGAAATCCTTATAACGCGTAGATAAAGCTATAGAAAATAATGTTCGTAATGAGCCAAAATGTTGAGGGTCGTGGATGGGTCGTTTCCTACACGGTCAAAATATAGAATTCGTCAAAATCTCATTGACATTTTTTATCTGCAACCAAGAAATCCTCGAGACGCGCATGACTCCAGTCCTATCAACTAGCTTTTCTTGAAATTGATTGGGGTTATGAAGTCCTCAGACGTCAGGCCTCGGTAGCCTTGAATAATGTCAACCGACGGATTTCGAAGTGTTGAAATCCATAGAATTGCTTCATGTGACGGACATTCGGAAATGGGCGGATATATATCTTGTGATTCCGATAATCCAGATAATATCTTATAGTATATTGTATAGTATAGATATAGTATATTATACTAACATCACCTTCCCGGCGCCCCCTGGAGGAGACCTGAGCACCCGAATTACGTCTACATCACGTTTTACGAAACGACTACGGAACTTTAAGTTGAAAATAGGCACACTAAGCACAAAGACGAAATAAATCTCGATATTTTCAACCCCGCTAAAAGACCCAAAATAAATTCTAGGGATTTTTGTTTTAATAATCTCGTAATCTCCTTTCAGCTATAATTATGCCGGTGGATGGTGTTTTTTTGTTTAATCTTGTTTATTCCAAGAACCTTTTGTATAATGGAGATTCTCGAAGGAATCAGCTAAGGTAGTCTCCCGCATCTGTTTACTCTCCTTGACCAACACATCTTTCCCTCTCCTCGACGTTCTTTCCTTCGTGTTACGCTCGCATCATTCTCTCACTAGCATGATTCTATCCGGCTGCTATGCCGCTTGTGATTGATTTCGAGTTCGTTTGTTGATAGCTATAAGGATGGGTGGATGAACCTCCCTAGTAAAGGGCAGTACAGTCCCTAGTCGGTAAAGTGAAGAGATGGATATATCGTGTACATGTTTTTATATCAAGTTATTATTTGTCGCAATAAGTAGCAGGCTGATTCCAACCTTGATCGTAAATGGACGGTTTTTGTGAGTTGCCTTTCAGATTTAAAAGCACCTATATTACCAGTCTCATTATTTTGAAGGTATCCGCACTATAATATGCAATAAGTAATTTTTCTGTGACGGCATTTATCGCCAGGTCCTTCTCGCCAGGTCCGGATCGCCCGCTGGGACCATGTCACTTCATTCAGACTTTATTTCACCACAACTTCTCGCTTAGCTCTGAATTTCTTGCTGGCTAAATACATCTTCAAATTTCCATCATCGTCCCGGTTGGTTATGTTATTCTCATCCCCGAAAACTCCCAACCTATACGCCTACTCTTGCATCCAGCTCAATTTGTCAAATATACGAGTATAATATATGGTCCTTTACAGTTAGTTCCCCCGTGAGTTATCGATTTCAAACCTGTGCGTTATCTCACTTTTCAAGTCTGATTTGACACCAAGAAATTCCAGGAGTAAATTTGTTGTGAACAATAGGACAATAAAGTTATTACATAGAGAACCCCAGGTTATCATTGATACAACTCGCGCCTAATCTGCGTGAACTTTCTTTTTGACTTGAGAACCTACTCCATGGTGCATGTTTTCATAGCGAGAGTACGTGGTATTTACCTCAGCTTGCCTTCGCACATCGCCGAGAAAGTTGTGTGGAGATTGGACTGGATCCAACGGCGGATATAGTCCCTTGCATCGGCTGAAGGCCATCGCGTGGCTCGCGTAGTACTTTTCCTAAAAGGAGACTGAAAATTCAAGAGTTTCATAAGAATTCGTCATCACTCGCTCAAATAAGGAATACCTGGAAAACACATGTAAATCGTCAAGTTATCACTAAAAAAATCCACTGTCACGCAGCATGGCTATAAGAGCAAATGTTCGACAAAATAACTCGTTTTATGTAAAAATTTCTCCACTTTACTGGATTTATAAAGCACTTTGTCACTTTAGTTTTGCCGAGTAACACTTCAGTTTATAGATTTTTCAACGCTGAACACAACGGCGAAGTCAGAATTGTTATATCCCATTTCGTTATCAGATTAGAGCAGATGAGCCGTGCATAACGTATCAGGTAACAACCACGTTTCTTCATCTTTAAACTTTTCCAGTTTGAGAGCAGAATAATATATCGCAATTCTAACTTCACCATCATGCTCAGCGTAAAAACACCTTTGAAAAGAGGTGTCGCTTGGAGTTAATGGATAATTCCCCCCCCCCCCCTTAAAATTACCCTAAACCCCCCTTCCCTTAGAGGGATTCTGCCATTAGCCGATTAGCCTTTCGATTGCCAAGCCAGATTTTCTGTGAAAATTTAACTTAATAACTCAATTCTATCGAGAGTCTTCGTCTGGAACATAAGTTAAGTCTAAAGAATCCCTTTCTTCGTTTTAAACGGTATATATACCGTATATATAGAAGGCTATATATAGAAGGCCTGGTCATAGTGCACATTTTGATTCCATCCCCACATTCAACCATCCTCCTAAAAAGTACCTGGACGAAGTCGTCTCAATGACATCTGTCATTTGAACACAAAATGACCGCTGGAAAGTACTTAAAAAAAGCTCTGCTGTTGAGCTCATGAATTCGGACTTGAGTGGTTTTTTGCTGAAGCCAGTAATATATTATATCCATATATTATTATACATGTATATTTTTGAATCTTTTGGCAATGAATTCAGGATGATCTGAAACGGATTTTGGTATAAAATGTTTTCGTAAGTTCGATTTTAAAAATTTTGGACCGAGAACAATAGCTTCCTTTTCTTAGAAAATTCGCTAAAAAGTAAATCAGGTGGGTTCCCGCGATCTATCTCAGAAGTTCCATAAGTTGGTGGTGTGTATGTTAGTTTGTTTTCTAGAAAAAATGTTTGTATGATCGCTATTTAATAACGGACCTGAAGAACACATTGTGCCCGACAGCCGAGCCAACTTCACCCGTCTGTGAATAAATCGATTATTATTATTATTATTTCCTCGAACCAGGAAATTCCGTATTCGGATCACACTGTACCGCACAATGGAACTGCCTTTACGATGAAACCCTACAAAACATCAATCCATCACGAGCTGCCCCGCAATCTAAATCGATGGAACCTTGTGTTGAGGAAGCAGTTGAGTGTCTCAGTGTTCTTTCAGGTTGAATTCAATGCAGTATAACGCATTCGTTACATATCGTCTTACAATTTAACTTTTAGTGTCTCGTAAACAGTGCTTAGTTCCCTACAACGAAACTATTGAACGCTGTAATCCATTCAAACTATTGTACGCTGTAATCCATTCAAACTATTGTACACTGTAATCCAGTAAATACTCGTATCAATGCGGAGTACGTGGATGTGATTGTGAGTTCGATAGTGTATAGAAAGGTGGTCAAATTTCGGGGAATGGGTTTCAGAAATATTCTCAAATCTTTCTCACCTCCACTAACCTTGATGTATGTAGGGCGCGATGCTGCCTGTCATGAACGGTCGAAGACACTGAATTCATTCAATTCTGTAAATTTATTACAACATCCCAGTTTCTTGTTGTCTGGGTCATAATCTATCTATTCCTTGAACAACACTTGATGAATGATGTTTTGAGGGCAACCAACAGAGCATGTGAAATATATGAAACATACGTAGCATGTGATATATATGAATCCTCCTATAAAACTGCGCTGAGGTGCCTCAATTCAAATGTACGCGAGTCGCTCGTCCAACCGCTCGAAAATAGTTTCATATTACCGACGCACTCTATTGCGATGGTTCCAAAATCTACCGGAACTATTTCTGACGGCTTCACCAATCTCCTACGAGGCATCATTAAAGAGCTCAGACATCGTAACAGAATTCAGTTTAGATTTCCGAAAATCTCTTGCGGCTGGTCCAGTAATAAATTATCGTTAAACCTTAAATGATCCTCGATGATGTTATGTCGTAGTTTAGTTCCTTGAATTTCGCACTTGCTCCATTCTGAACGGTTCGCACCCTCGGTTAGTGTCTGCTGATATGCCTGTTCGCCGGCCACGAGTTTTACTAGTGCCAAATTTTGCCATAACAAAATTATAAATTGGGTAACACGGTGGTAGTTGGGACAAAAGTTCAAATTACCACCCTTTCACTCAACATCCATTAACAAGTCTTATTTGCTTATTCATACGAAACGTTTGGCCTATTTTCATGAAACGGTTCGGTTCTTTGGGTAGGTTCCTGATTAATTTCCTACACACTCCATTTCACTCCCTCTACTGTTTCATTGACAAATGACGTCATCGATACCCCTATCCATAAGCGCTTTCCTGCATAGTGCTAGACTCTGTTTTTACAGGCGGCGAAAGGAAAGAATAAATGCTTGGGACAATTCGGGTGCAAGCTTTTCGCGTAAGTATTATAATAATATATATAATAATTGTCCCAAGCAGTTAATCTTCCCTTTCGCCTCCTGTAAAAACAGAGTCCAGCACTTGAGCGGGTTTGAAGAGCTTCCCGCGCAGGTGACTGGTTTCGAAGGGCGCGGGCCACAGGTGAGCGGTTTCGTCCAAGTTCTGTGTCTGTTGAGCGGTTTTGAAGGGGGTTGGATGCAGGAAAGCGCTTATGGATAGGAGGTATCGTCATGTGAGTCATGTACAGTTCAATGTATTGAACTGAAATTCAAATACGTACCAGGGGACATTATAGGACAAGAGCCTATAAATAATGTAAAATAGAAATTATCTGAAGAAAATAAACAATTAAAAATGACTTTCGGGAGACCCCACAGACGCTAGGATGAATAAAATTAATGTAATTTATGCCGTAAAGCAATAATATGTCCAATTCAATGTTTACTTGCTTAATGATTTGTGATTTGTGCAACAATAGGAACTATGATGACACTCGAAACGCTCTTTAGTATTCTATAGCAATGATTAAATGTGTTATATAGCTAGTGTATCCATATATTTTTATTTATTATAATCTGAACTTCTGCCCAATTTATCGTGATTTGATTGATGTTTGATATTTTACAATCACCTGAATTCGACTTAACTCGAATCATTTAATGGTTTCACCTCGTTACTGGTTATTGAATATATATTCCCTTCTTCCATTGGGAGACAACAGAACCTCAGAAATTGAACGAGTGTCTTTATAGAAACGTATTAATAATCGTCCAAGATATCTATATAGTTACAATCGTACAGTTTGTTCATTTTCTCATCTGTTTTGCTCGATTCCCAGGGTTCATCAATCAGACAAAAGTTACCAACCGATGTTTTGATGGAATTTATTGTCCATTTGTTCTATCATTAAGGCAATCTGTAAAAAGCTGTTCCCCTAGGCAGGTGGTATTCTTCCCGAAGCCATTAGACAGTAAAAGCCGTACATCACAGAATATCTCATATCTTAAGGAAAACACGATATTATGACTCCGTGACACTATTGGTCGTCTATCATAACCCAGCATTATTTGAAATGTTGTTCGAAGATTGATGCACTTAGTGGATACTATATACGGCATTTATTTCAAAACTATGGATTATAAATCGATGAAGGACGTCTAGTCAGTCATCGAAGAAGCCACAACTTACGGAAATTGGGTGATATTTTATGCTTGGAGAGATCATTTGTTGAGGTACATTCGAACTGCCAACCTTCCCCGAATTATACTAATGCTAAAGTACGTAATCCATAGGAGCAAGTATTATTGTGGCCACTCACGAAACCGAAAACATGAGGTGAATAAATTCCATGAAAATGTAAATTCCTCTGTCCTAATCTCTGTATATTCGTTGTGATTCTTATCAAGTGAACGGAATCTGTGTGCTTTTAGTGACGTCTCCTTTTTAGATATGAGTCACCAGCTCCTGGAACCAGCATTTTTGAGAAGAGGACGCCCTATGGTTGCTTGAGGCAGGGTACCACCCTGTGTTCTCTACGTTTATTTGGTTGAGTGAACACAGCTGGTGGTATCTCAGCTTCATTCTACCTTTTCCGACTCATCAGCCGAATCTCATTGATCCCGAACGCATGTTGAAAGTCTCCTTGAATTGCTTTGCTCGATCCCATGATCAAATCAAAAAGTCGTAAACCAGTGTTAAGATCATTTGATCTTTTTGTTGATTTTGATCGCTTTTCTGTCTCCCCATGTTGCGCTGCCTGATTATTCCATCAGTCAAAACTCAGAGTTTGTCAACTTTGTTATGTTATTGATATTATATTAAAACATCGACGTTTAAAAAAAGTAGAAGTTCGATGATTCGTGTACACCGCAATTCTTGAATTAAATACTTTTATATAAATTTTATGTCTTTTGTTCAACTAAAGCAACTTCAAGCAAGTTGAAGTCTCTTTATGATCATCAAATTGATTCGAATGCATTGATAATTTTCGAGGTAATACTTGGACGTCATAGATCTATGATGATACTCGTAGTGACGTCAGTTATTAATCGCGCTGTATCCGAATTTAACTTAATTAATTCGAAGATTGTCACTGCCGCTCGAATACTACATCAAAAAATTTTGATGGGTACAATTTATACAATATTCCTCCAAAATTGTAATATTAGGAAATATCAAATGTTATAATAATAATCGAATCGTTAATGTTGATAAACAATTAGTGGCGAAATACACATTACTTGCTGATGTTGTTGTGTATAAAATAGTAAAGAACATGAAGGGATAATGATTGGATTGGCTGCAACCTTGAATCTTTATTTAGAGACTTATCGATCTACTCAGCATTGCGGCGCTTCACTAAAAGATGCCTGTTATATTCCGAATACTGTTTTAAACTATTTTCAACTACTCATGAGGAAACGACGTCTTTCTTTTCTGTCCAGATTTAAACAAGAGGCTTAGAGGATAAATTAAGCATTAATATTACACAATGATGACTCTATGACTTATTTTAGTTATTGTTTCCTTAGATAATAGATGTTGTATACTTATCAAAATTGTAGAAAAACGAGATGGATAAGAGATTTCGACTTTCTATTCTGCCAAGGAATCTATTCTTCCGAGGAAGAATAGAAAATTGAAAACAGCTACGGAATCCTTCGAAAATTGGCAAGGCTGCTTTACTAATGAAATTACCAACCTGTATGTTAGATATATTTCATCATACATTTAATTAATAGTTTTACCCATGCAACTTCATTTGTGAATTCACAGTGATGGGTAACAATAATTACTATCATCATCAACCCTGACCACCGACCAAATCTAATAATTGTGATCAAATTGGGATCAACCGTTTTCACGAGTTTGGCGGTTTTGTCGGATAACATCGTGCAGTTTTCACAGATTTTGATCAGTCAAACTTGGTGCCACAAAAACTTGAGACAACACAATCTATGATGAAGAATCCTATGAGTTGGAACTTGATACGAGGTCAAACGAGCATTGTCCACTTTTATATCAGATGTCACACCCGCTAAATATCGCCACACAAAAACAACTACCACATAACATAACGTTTCAGATACATTGCTTTGACAATTTTGAAAATTGCAATAATTTTGACTCATGTTATCAAATGATAGTCACTTATGTTGGCGTTTCAAATACTTGAGCGTAATCAATGTAGAATTGAATCTGTGCATACTTAAGTAATTACTTTCTCAAATAAGCGAGTTGATTCGTTCGAAATTTCAGCGCCAAGGATGATTAAGGAAATGGCTATGCTTAAAAAAAAATGAAGCGTTGGAATTTTCAACAATCTCAAGCTCTGAATCGTATAATAAAGGGGCGGAAAAGGAGCTTTATGCTTGAACTTCAATACCTACGGGAGGCTCTGTAAGCGGTTGACTGCCAAAAGGGAGAATCCACATTACTATGACCCCTCCTAAGCATTGGCGTTGCCAAATTGAAACACGAATAGGAAAATACGGTAAGCTGCATTTTGAAATGTCCATGTTCGAGTCCTAACATTTTCATAACATAGGGGAAAAATGTTTATTGATGCATTTGAATAGAACCCGAGGATACGCCCATCACTGTGTATTCGAGTATTGAAAAACGTGTCACGGCACTAGGAAAACACTCATGTCTTCTCACATTGGTTTAGTTGTTTCCTTAGTGTGACGTAAACAGCATGGTAAAATTAAAAACTACCTTACAGTATACTTTTGTTTAAGTGGTGCAGCTCGTACAAGACTAGAGTGACATATTTACAGTACCGCTCGTAATTGACTGGATTTATTATTTGTAATGTTAGTGAGTAATGCTGCAGAACATTGGTGATCAAATTGTTATTCAATAATACAACCAAGATTGTTTTTTCACCTTGTTTCATCCAAAAATATGTATTTTTGTCATATTTCATCGCTCCTCACCCGAATCCGCTTCCTTTTTCCTATTTCTTTTCTTCGGCAGTTCACGGTGCAAAACGATGCTTCACGTCGCCGGCGACTCACGGTTAATGTATGAAACATATAAAAATGAAGCTCCGATTGAACGTCAACGTCTGTAGGTAAATGAAGTATGAAGTTCTGATGGGTTTAATGGTTTGGTCGGGTGTCATTAGGTATTATCACTACGGTTAGTATAATCGAGCAGTTGGCTTGATAAGACTGAATTGAGATCGCAGTCAACCATGTCCCAACTACACACTATAGACAAATAAAATACTAGACTTTGTAATCATATACTTTATCGTCAGTTGAATTATAGAGCAAACAACAACTCAACAATGGTTGAGCAAAAAATAACTCACGTCAATATTGAGGAAATATTAATGGCGAGCTCTACTTGTTTGATGACAACACCCACAGGAATTGTTATTTTCGTCAATAATATTGCGCGGCAATTGGCCAAATGCCCGAGGCGCCACAAAAGAGTCGCTAGCTTTCGGTTTAACTACATTTCATACTTGCCATTACGCTGTCAAAATGTAGAGTTACATCTATTTATATGATCAGATCAAACATTGAATGTTTTATAATTATACATGTTATAAGTTATATTATAAACCGCTCATCAACTAAAGTAATACAGATAAATATCACTCTTGGGAGAAATCGGACCCCGTAACGACAAGAAGTTGGCATTTAAATAAGATTTAAAGGTTTCGCATATTATGCGGATTCATATGTGGTGTGATCAGACCTGATCTACATAAAGTCCGGAAATGCTTGTTTTCCCTCCTGATCGTACTTAAAATGATCAATAAATCATTGCGATACTTCTAGATTCTCATTATTATCGCAATGATTTATTTATGACAGTAGTCATTTTAATACACTACCTGCAACTTATTTCTACCAAAATGTCTAGAATAGTTCTTTTTTGCGAGACCATTCAATGCCGTGAGTAGCTTGGGTGGATCCACGTATGACTGTTACCCGAACAAGAAAAATTGAGGAACACAATTCAGTCACCCGGTGTAAGGAAAACCATGAAATAAAATAATAAATGAAATAACATGAAGAGAATGATAGAGTTGTGGTAATGAGACCAATAAATGTACGCAACTGACATTCAACTGTCCGCCATGTCCGCCCAGCGCCAATTGAAATGGACCGCGCGGGTAAGTCCCTTTTCACCTGCGAGGAATTCTCACTTTCGTTTCAATGGAGGGGGAAAATTGATTGATGGATGGTAATGATGACCTTTGTGGTTACAAAGTTTCGTATAGTTAATCCGTCACTTGAAATTATCAATCTGAATCATATCTCTACAAAGGCAAACACAAAAAAATTGAGAATCCGTTTGTTAATTTTCTGGTAGGTAGGTACTCGTATTTTTGTAGGTGCCCACTGTTTTTACGCATTCAAACTTGAATTTCACCATGAAATCTATAAGGAATCTCAAAGTTGACCATACTATTGGAAAGCTGATTATATTTGCAAGTTTTCATCAGATTTGCCAGCATCCAGCACGTTTTTAGGAAATGAAGGTAACGTACAAGTATTTTCAAAATTTTTTTTTAAATTGTCAATGTTTGAACTGTAATTGCGGTCCTTAGGAGTTCGTTTTTGATTACGAATGTGAAGTGGGCGTATGTAGAAAATGACGCTGAATCCAAAAATGTGGTCAAAAGTAGAAAAAAATTGTTTAAAAGTGAAGAAACGTGGGTCTTTATGGCAAAAAACGTGGTTTTCTGAAAAAAAAAAAAACCTGAAAACATTTATCTTCAGAACTGATTGGGATAGAAAGTTGCGGTTGGCGGCGTTCTACTCCATTTTTAGTCTAGTTTTACCCATTTGTTTCTTTTACACCAAGTGCCGAATCCCCCGTATTATACAAAAATCTGTCCATTGTATATTATACAATTCATGAGCATTTTATTGTATTACTAAGGCTTTTTTCTGCAAACTGCATTTTTGACTAACCCTATCGGTGTCAATCTCTAACCATGTGTGACTAACGAACTTCTCAAATGATATCCAACTGGATTTATTCTGATTATTCCAGAACTCTACGAAACGAGGAAATTCCCATAGCTGTTTGATTACATTTGGGATTGGAATTTCAAACCGGTCTATTTATGTTACATAGACACATTTTTATGGTAATGTGGACGTCCAGTTGCATTTCTTTTACGACCGACTAACATATTCTTTTGTGATGGATTTTTCTCGAGCAGTAGGACATCGGATCTTGAAACCGGGCCTAGGGCCCTGTGAACATTTTGTAGTATCTTACCACACCATTTTCCTATGCAGCAGTTTTTGGCAGTGTATACTAAAATTAAGAACAAATCACGTTTCAATGTTGACACAAACCATGCGAAGGCATCAAAAAAATATCTCGTTACCTACCGTGCGTCAACATTGCAAATACAGGCTCATTCCGTTCATCCTTGATCCAATCTATCTTCACCCCATTTCTGCCGAGTTGTTGCAAATGTCGCCCCTCGGGACTAAACCCGTCGCCACAAGGAAAATTCTCAACCTACCTCCCAACCATGTTTCAGCCAATTCGTTGTTCAAAACCTCTGGCAATGAGATTCCTCTAAAATTATTATTTAGATTCAACGTTACCCGTAATGAATTCCGAAAATACAGGTTTGTCAATAATTGACTAACCTCTATTTTCGGAATTAATAATACACTAACAATAATTATTAGTGTTGGTGGATTTTTTTCCCTCTTGTTGGTCGCTATGACACCCGTCTTCCAAATTCTTCAAATTCCTTGGACATCATCAAATATCAATAAAACCAAGGGATTTATGAAAGTCAAATCTAACTGCTTTGAATCAAGTTACTTTGCCCAACAAGCTAAATATACTAAAAGAAAACTGTCATCAATGCGACATGTTACAGCGTAGTTGAAATACGACGTGTTACAGCGTACGGCGTGTTACAGCGGAGTTCACTCTGATCCTAGTCGAGAAACATGAGTGGTAATACGTCTCTTTCTTGTGACTGACTTGAAGGAGCAATTTTATTCCATGCGGGGAAAACGACATAATTCAAAAAGTGACACTTTTCTGGAACTAAAACCCAAATATTCTCCTTATTAGTGGCGGTATTCAGGGTTGCAACGAACTTGAAAAGCATAACCGCACCAATTTAATGTGACACTGTTCTTCAATGAGTTGCGACAGAACCACAGAAAAGAAACGGCAAAACGACATTTCCATCGACATAACCTTAACCTACGTATCCTACATTCGTATAAAACTTCCAGAGCATTAAGAAGGCGGCAAAAAGTCAATTAGAATTCAGCCATAACCCGAAATCGCCTACGTTGTAACGTATTCAATATCCTCAAAAGTTATAAGGAATGACTAAATACAATAACAATTATTGTTGAACTCTGATAAAGGAGCCGAATATTTAATTGTTTCCCTATGAAGACCTCAATAAGCTGAATAGACATATTTAAGTTTTATCCGAAGGCCCGAGATTTGAACGAAAAAGATATTAGGAGGATAAAAGGAAGTCATCTCATCAAGATCGTACAACATTTATGCCCCGAGCTTTCCACTATGTTCATCGACTTTTTCAGACATCATCTGCTTTGTGGTGCCTGAAAAAGATATGCGAAAACTATAACAATGGAATTTAGGCTTCGTGAGAATTGAAGAGAATAAATCGGCGAGAGCATGACTGAATACCACTCATCTAATGATAGAATAAATCAGGGCTCGAAAGAAGTTGGTTGATGGAAGGGGTAGGTGAAATAGAGCCTCAATTTATCTTGTTGTGAACTCTCCATGGGGAGGGCTATACCATCTGGAAACAAATGGGCTAAATTATTTATTTAAATAACGCCAACAATCCACTTATCTAAAAATAAGTATTCGATTTCTCGACTCCTACAATAAATACCTACTTATACCTGACGAAATCATAGAGAATTTCAATGGCAGGGAAAGATAGCGGTTGATGAGGAGAGAGTAAGTCCAGTAATTGAGGTCAGTACAGAATCTTCTGGCGCCATCCTCCTGCGGGTGTCTACCATTATTGGGAGCCAGATGAATAGATAGACGTAATACTCCTATTTTATTTGAGGGTTTTGCCGGGTCGTGGTCCACGCCGATTTCGCTGAAGTTAGCATAGTTGGCGTCAACCTATAAAAGTCCTCGTGACCATGTCATGACCATTTCTCGACTTCAATGAAATTAGAACGTACTGGGGGTCTAAGCGCACCCTCTAATTAGAACGTAATAATCGAACAATTAGAACGTAATAATCGAAAATGCTCTTTCGCGTCTCAGCGTACTACCGTGCTGTACGCCTGTGGTGGTCTCCAAGGAATGCGACTACACAATTCTCGCCATTTATCGTTTTATGAATATCTGGTATTCCAAAAAAAAGCCTTAATTTCATCTTTGTCTATTGTTAAAGACCCACCAATCAGACACCTTTTCACGTGTGAAGTCTACGAAAGTACACTGCGCCTTCTTCTCGGGCCTCCACCCAACGTTGATAAATACGAATAGGTAATCATATGCTGCTAAATGTTTCAGTTATGAAATTTCCCCACTTTAATCCCTCATTCCCAATTTGAGAGGCGATTTCATGGAGATGTGACGGCAGGTTTTAGGTACCTCTTCTTGAATATCATGTAATTCTAACATCGAGCATGTAGTTTTTTTCCGGAGGTACAAAAAACTTCTACAAACTCGAAGTAGATCGTACAGGACACCATCAAGCCTTTTTTGTCCATGGCAGAGGCTCACTCATATGGAAGTTGCCATTTAGCGAGAGATCTTCGATATCTGGTGCTGCATACAAAAATGTGGGCGGTTTTATAGCGTGGAATAACGAGATACACAATCCTCATCGGGATTTCTACTCAAGGCACGTAACTGATTTGATACCAATGACCAAACCTGCTTCCTTCCTAGGTTTCACAAAGGGTAATCGTCATGATTTTATTCATGTTTACATTCTTTTAATCACAAAGCATCCGTTGTCGCTAACACTTCAATAATATGGACGCAAAGCCAATTCCAGTTTTATCACTAATCAGATTAAACTACGGTTGCTTGGGAGTTACATTATCTCCTTCGCCAACAAGAACCTTGAAAAATATATCATTATAACAACGTCGATAACCTCGGATCAACACGATATTACGCCTCAATATGTTTGACATTGGGTGACACGTAGATTTTAAACGAAATATTTTTGTTTTGTACAAGGAAAACAAGGATCATATACGGTACTTATTCGTATCCAACACAGTTTTTTTTTCCTTCACTTGGCAATTAGTTTTAATTGCCAGTGTGCTCATTTTCCATTGCCAGTGAAACTTTTTGCCTTTAAACAGGTGTTAAACAGTTGTTCTGATGTTTCCTATCAAAACGTAACGTGTTGATAAGGAGCTATGTAAGAAGCTTTTCAAGGGTTACACGTTTGCACATGAGCGGAAGACATTCCTCGGACCAAAATCAATACGTGTCCAAGATGCAACCCTTACTTCAATGTTCCATTAAAATTGGTTGAACAATTCCGTAATTTCATTAAGCTCTGACTATTACAGTACCATTGAGAAATTGGGAGAATTGAATGAAATCCATATAAACTTAGTACTTCTCAGAAAATTTCGATGGACAGAACATGCGTTATGTGTATTTCAAGGATTTCGTTCCGAAAGTCGGATAAGCAAAGACCAGTGAAATTTTTCCTTTGAGGGAACACGTTTTTCTTCCCTTATTGGTCAACTACTTCTACTACAATGGTGAATTTCCAAGCCAAAACCTTTGTTGAAAATAAACATGAAACATTTACGAACTGGATTAACACTTTCGAAGCTCGTACAACTTATTATCGTAACACACTAGCAGTAGAGTAATCCCAGCTGTTGGCGGAGGACAGTGCAGGCGGAGTCAATAGTACTTCTCATCTTTCAAGGACAATGATGTGGGAGGATTTCTTATGTCCGTTTCCAGTGCTGCAACGTCATTGCGATTAAATTCTACCGGACGACTTTCAAGGCCAACCAATACAATTATTCGCTTGTGCAAACAGTTATATTGTTTCTAACAATGAGTATGAACGGTACCATTTTTCTATTCTTCACCATTTTTCCTGTTCGATTACGAATTTAACACATTTCGACGGGGTGAAGGGTGGATCCTGGACTACTGCCGATATGAAACAGTTCCAATTCCCAATGTGAGACTATCTACGAGTAATCATTTCCAGCATGCATCTGTGTATGCCCTGTATATCATGTATTTCATCTGCGACAATTCTATATCAGAGGAGTTAGAAAAATATCATTAAAAGGAGCTGTAGGACGTACGGATCTGAGGTAGAACCGGACATCGAGAGAAAAAAATTATTTAAAACATATTTTTGGATCTGTACGTCAGAGCCACGAAGCCACTTGAATATTTGTATCGTATCTCATAAATATCGCTCCCGTTGCGATAGAATTGAGACATATTTGGGCTGAAAATGTTATGAAATTGACCAGGTAGTTTCAGATACTAGCATACTGAGCTGTTCCCAATATAGTTCTTGGCTTGTTTGGGAAAGCTATCACAAAACGATCATAGCTGAGTACATCTCGGGAATGTGTTTATCCCCCCAAAAAACACTCCGTGTAAAAATCGTGCAAATATCATTCTTCAGAGGCCGGAAAAAGTTATGATATCCACTTTCCCCGCCCGCCCTTTTCCTCATTAAGGAGCTAAGTATAATGAAAAGCCTAACCACTTCACAAGCACCGTACCCCTTTCGAAATCTTCCCTTGGCGCTATTGCGAGACGTTTTTATTACTTCCACAAGCAACTAATACTTGTATAAAACGTTAACCGCCATCAAGTATTAGTTGCTTGTGGAAGTAATAAAAACGTCTCGCAATAGCGCCAAGGGGAGATTTCGAAAGGGGTACGGTGCTTGTGAAGTGGTTAAGCTTTTCATTATACTTAGCTCCTTAATGATGAAAAGGGCGGGCGGGGAAAGTGGATACCATAACTTTTTCCGGCCTCTGAAGAATGATATTTGCGAGGCGGGGTGATTTTTACACGGAGTGTTTTTTGGGGGAATATCACATCTTTTTGTTGTTGAAGTGGGTCATTTTATAAAGAAGGTCTATGCAAAATTTCAAGTCGATTGGTCCGGTTACCCAGGCTGTAGACTCGTCAAAGTTGCCAAAATTAGCCTAAATTTCAGTTTTTTGTTTCTAAACGTTTTTGGGTTGAGATAATGGGTTAAACCTTTCAAAAGGCACTGTCTGATGTTGAAACGAAGCTCTGTGCAAAATTTCAAGTCAATCCGTGAAGGTGGAAAGGCCTAACTGATTAAGGAGAAGAAGAACAGGTAAGGGTGAAAAACCGGGTTTTTGAAGTTATATAACTCGGCTCCCTTTAAAGATATCGACTTGAATCTTTCAAAAGGCACTTGCTACACTTGAAACGAAGCTCCGTGCAAAATTTCAAGTCAATCGGCGAAGGTGGAGAGGCTGTAGCCTTGACCGACTGAAAAAAGTAGAAAAACATGGTAATTGGTTTTTGAAGTTATATAATAACTCGGCTCCCTTTTGACCTAGCGACTTGAAACTTCCAGGGCTTTCTATTATCCACACCAAAAAGATCCATACCAAATTTCAAGTTGATCGGTCTACTAGGAGCCGAGATATGGCCATAATTAGCCTAAATTACCCTAAATTTCAGTTTTTTTGTCCCTAATTTTTTTTTGGGTTGAGATAATTGCTTATTTCGTTCAAATGGCACTGAGCCATGCTATAAAGAAGGTGTGTAAAAAAATTCAAGTCGATTGGTCCTTTTACCCAGGCTGTAGACTCGTCAAAGTGGACAGAATCTTCCTAAGGTTTCTGTTTTTTTGTTTCTAAAACTTTTTTGGGTGGAGATAATGGGTTAAATCTTATATAAGGCTCTGTCTCAAGATTAAATGAAGCTCTGTGCAAAATTTCAAGTCAATCGGTCAACGTGGAGAGGCTCCAGCCTTGCCTGTCTGAACAAGGAGAAGAAGGAGAAGAAGAAGGAGAAGGAGAAGAACAACTCCGAAGAAGAACTCGGCTCCCTTTAGACCTATCGATTTGAAACTTTCAGGGCTTTCTAATATACACTCAAAGAAGACCCACACCAAATTTCAAGTTGATCGGTCAAATAGGAGCCGAGATATGGATACCTCGAAAACGCGTTTCGTGACGTCCGGTAAACATACACTCGGCATCGTTCGTTTTCTCAACTTCTTTGCTTGGCGGGGCGGAACGCTACCGCGTTCCTAGATTTTTGTTCCCAATCATTACAGTTTTGTTAAATCATTTTTCTGTAAATCTTAGTAGGGTATTTTTGGTTTATTATCTTCGATAATGAACCATTGGAATCGCCCAAAGAAAAAAAATTGTTTAACCCCATGTCAAAATTTGTTGGTTTACGTTTCAAGATACTTGGATTCAGAAAATCGAATTAAAAAAAAATCCGTACGCCGTCCGCGGCACTTTGCCCAGTTAGCTTTGAGCTAAAGTTTCGAAATTGGTGTTACGGGTTCCGACCTACCCCACAATGATTCTCGAAACTTTTCATAACCCTAGGTCAAGGGGAAGGGGTTCAAAACGAATTTTGAAATTTTGAACATTTCAAAACTCGAAAAATTCCCATCAAACGGTGTGTTTTTTATGTGCATATTTATTCATATTTAGATAGAATTTATTCCTTAGAATTTTTTAAGACCATCCACAGCTTTGTACGACCAGCCGTTCGTTCACAATGACAGCACCACGTATCTAACTTTTTCCAACTTTTCAGGAGGATGAAAAAAACATGTTTTAATCTAACATATTGGCACTTCTGTCATTTTTCTCGCCATTTTTTATTGACTAGGAGGTACCACACGTTCCAAAAAATGGTGAGAAAAATTACAGAAGTGCCAATATGTTAGACAAAAACAATGTTTTTTCATCCTCCTGAAAAATTGGCAAAAGTTGGATACGTAATGCCGCCTCTTAAGCGACAATATGGTTTTAGTGATGTCGAGTCTTTTGTTCTGAGGTACATTTCGTGCTACGGAATGAAGGTAATTTCGAATGTTTCTTGGTAAGTACTACTTATTATTATTAATTAATAATTAATTATTAATTATTACTAATTATTATTAATAATAATACAAATTATTAATCCCTAACAATAAATTATAATAATTTTCACTAGGTACTTGATAAAATTATTAATAATTAGTGATAATTCATAATAATAATTAATCTAACATTAAGGATCTAGACATTTAGACCTAGTGATCTAGACAGAAGGGTGATCTGTACAAAGAAGATAATGAACCGTTGTGTCAAGAATTTGCAGAGTTTTTAGAAATAGCTACGGGGTGTCCGTTGATTGGAAAAGAACCTTTAGGTTGTTTTACTAACGAAACAATGGTCCTCCCTATCAATGACGAATTTTGTGCTGAGTCCGAATATTCCCATTATCCTTTACCTGTAGTAGAGTATGAGTATACTCGTTATAACGATTCTATATACAACTAATATTTCGAAATAATAAACCGTTCACCAACGCATGTTATCCTCTCCACAATTTATCGCTACTCAAGTTTTATCACTACTTCAAGTTTTCATTTATCCCACCTCATGTTTTCAAAATATGTATAAACCGCTCCAAACCAAAATAGCTGCGTTGAAACAACGAACCAAATTTATGAAAATAGAGCATGAAAATGACCAATCCATTTACATGTTTTATTGAAATTATGGTTCGCTCCCACGCCTAAGGACATTTTTAAACACCTTGCAAGAAAATATGATTTCGTGTGGTAAATTATTTTTATTATTAAATTGGCAAGCGATAATATTGTTTACAAGTAGATCTCAATTTATTTATTTCCGAATCTTTTCTATACAACTTGATGAAATTAGTTGCCGATATAATTTAGAAGAAAGTATTTATGTATAGGTGTATACTCGCATCGACCTACATCAATATGATTCAAGATAAAATTAATTGTCCGGGTCATATTAATGAATTGTGTTGTAATCATTTGGATCGAGAGGTTATCCATCTTCCGAGCTATCACAGATGTATATCGAATATTAAAATCACTGGTTTCGCTAAAACCACAAATGAAATCAGTTTCACCGACGACGCTCTCGAGGTATAACCTACCGATCACATTAGGTATCAGGGAGTTCATCAATGCAATTCCTTCCAATTAAATGGAACCATCGAACGACATGAATAGGGTTGGGTTGACCTAATCAAACAACTAGCGGTCGACAATAATTGAGGCGATATCCTCTTCCCTCAACCAAGGTTTATTGCTACGAGTCAACGATTAGTGGGGGGTAATATCCACCTGACCTTCCCCTTGAAATGTGCAATCCTTGCCTTGCCTTGCCTTTGCGGTAAGTGGGCTGAATTATCCCTTCGACATTTCCGATTGAATTGAATCAGGGGGATTCATCACCATCGTTCAGGGCCTTCGCCCACTCAACTCCTATTAACCAGCCCTTTAATACCGTGCGAACTCCATGTTCAGTTAACGTTCTGACCATTTTTTATTGTGCACAATCAAGAAGGTATAATATTTGTTATATTGTTGGTTAATTCTACTGTTACTGTTATTGTCAATATAATATTCCCCTTTGATTTGATTTACTGCAATCAACTTCATCAACTGTTGCTATTTTACATAGCTCAAAAAACAACGTGAAAGAAAAACATTTGTGTAATGAAAAACAACGTGAAGCGTTGAACAGCACTGCACATTCTTAATAGATGTTCAGTTGAGTTGGGTACAAAGTCTTTGGTAGACTCTCGATCTAACCGTGGGGAGAGGTTTATTCAAGAGGCCACTTGAGGAGACCTGACAGGCTTCACGCCAGGATGTTGGAAACTCTTGAGCCCCCAAACTTGGCGTCAAGTGGTTTTTTTCTTAACTAGTCATTACTTCATTGCTCGAACCAAACCCACACCATCTCATTTTCTTTGTTATTTTCACTTTCGCTTGACGGAATCAGGAGTTGATATTTAAACAACTTGCTATGGAAGAGTCAAACATTTTAAATAACGATCTAAGGGTCTTTTAGTATACAAGTTGAAGCTTTGTGTCCACAGAAAAATGATTGAATATGCTGGGCATCGATAATTGTATTCGCCTCCTATCTCTTACCAAACAGATCATTTAGTTCGAACGGTAGGCACAGAAGTAGGCGCCGCCGACACTAGCTGGCATTCAGAAATAGGTAGGGTTGGTTTTTTTTTTTTTTTTAATGTAATACCTACTTGTACACAAGTCCATTCTTCTATCCACTCCTTATGTTTCTTACTATTTAAAACTACCCAACCTGAAACATGGAAAGTATTATATTGTGAAATCCAATTTCCCTGGAGGAGTGACCGAGGCTTTATGGTAATGTGTTCATTTCAAGGTAAAACTAATTATTGTCGCCCAGAAGTGACTAAGTTAGGTATTCTACTTGACCTCTAGAATTGATCAAGAAATTCAAAAGTTAAATGCTTCAGGTAGTTAAGTGAAGGAGTGATTTGAACATCTGTCTCTACGTTTATGTTTGTTCGCGATAGAATTGCAATCCCAGCACCAGGATTTTATGAATAGGATGACATTGCCTGATATGAGTATGGGTAATAAAATGCCCTGGAGCATGAATAATTCATTGGAATTGAAGAAAATTGGAGTAAGTTTTAGAAAGTAACCATAATTATTGTAGTTACTCTCTAAAACTTACTCCGATTTTCTATCTGCTATTATAATTATTGTATCAAGAGTTTGAAACTTTTATCAACTATATATTTAGTCAACCAGAAAACATAGAATGGAGTTTTACTTTTAAGGGATACATACAATCTTATATTTGCTACATGAATATTTTGAGTTAGAGATCTAGATAGGGCCGGATTGGAGGAGGACTAATATAGTTCAAAATTTAGACACACCGTTGCGATGTTTTTCCCGAATTCCACTAAAATCAACGGATCAAAATTGATAATGAAGATTGGTTGATAGGTATCATGTAGGACAGACATTTCACATATTATTTATTACACTCTCATTCATCTCAGGGTAACTCAGGGTCCATATTCATTCAAATTGGATCGTCCAGATGCATGTGGCCACGATGTGCGAACAAACATAAACGTAGAGACAGAACATACCAAATTGATATGATGGTGACAATGTGTTGAATAACAATATATATATCACCCAACAATAATACAAATATACAAGGTGTCTCAACTTAAATCCGAAGGACTTCAGGGATCAATTCTATAACTAATTTGCGACAAAAAGCGTCACGCAGTATTTTTAATTAGGTGCACTCTAAATGCCACTTTTTCCACTTTTAAGATGTTTTTTGTGTTTCAACGTTGAGTAATTTAAAATGGTTTTAACTTCCTAAAATGGTTATAACTTGCACAATTGTTGTGACGTTAAATAACTGGGAAATTATCAATTGCTTTGCCGAATTTGTTCATTTTCTTAACAAGAGCACCTACTTGTCTAACTTTGTAACATTTTAAGAAGAACATCAAAATTATTTATTATTACTAGGTACTTTATTATTATTACCTATTATGGTATCTATTATTACCTATTATTTAAAAAAAATGTATTAATAATTTCGTCTTACTGAAGGTAAAAGTCACTAGGTGTATTTTGACTTATCCCCCCAAAAACAACTCCGTTGTAAAAACTGGCCCGCCAAAATCCTCGGCCGCAAAAAGGAATGATATCCATTTTGCCCGCCAGCCACATATATAGGATGCTCGGTGCTTCGCACCTCGCTGTTGAGTGTGCATATAGAAACCTGATCCTCCTACCCCTAACCTCCACCGTCAATGATTTCCTGTTCCCTGTCTCCTTCCCACAACCCCCTCTCACCCTTAGTCACCCTCGGTTTCACCTAATATGTTTCCTCTGTTACACCAGCAGGGAGCTTTACGCTTCTTTCAATGCTGTTGGCGGGAGCTTTTTGCCAGATGAACAAGCTAACATAAGTATTACTGGTGGTCACGAGTAATCAGCGGTGGTACAACTGTAATGAAGTAATACTTCAATTCAGGCTTGTTCATCTGGCAAAAAGCTCCCGCCAACAGCATTGAAAGAAGCGTAAAGCTCCCTGCTGGTGTAACAGAGGAAACATATTAGGTGAAACCGAGGGTGACTAAGGGTGAGAGGGGGTTGTGGGAAGGAGACAGGGAACAGGAAAACATTGACGGTGGAGGTTAGGGGTAGGAGGATCAGGTTCCTATATGCACACTCAACAGCGAGGTGCGAAGCACCGAGCATCCTATATATGTGGCTGGCGGGCAAAATGAATATCATTCCTTTTTGCGGCTGAGGATTTTGGCGGGCCAGTTTTTACAACGGAGTTTCACATCTTTTTCACATCTTTTTCACATCTTTTTGCACGGCTAGTTTTCGAGTGGTTATACAATCCGGTTCAATTTAACAAAAGTACCTACGAGGTAACTAGTAAATTTTTCCGAAATGAAGTTTTATCCTAGTCAGAATTTAGTAAAAAATTAGTACGCCTACTAATTTGCCTTTTTGTTTCTTGTTTTTGTGACAAGAATAATTATTTTTTGGAAATTATTGTTTGTTATCTGAAATGTGCTTGAAAAATAAGTAGTTTTAAAATTTTTGCAAATTGGTTAAATAGTAGTTTTTGATCAATTAAAACAATTAACAATTATAAACAATTATTAAAATATAATACAATTATTCTTATTATTAAATTTAAAAAAATAGAAGGAATAATTCTAAGGATAATTTCTAATTATAAGAAATTTGAATGATTTTGAATTAGAAATGTTTTGAAAATTGGTTGCATTTTTTCTTGGGGATTGTGCAAATTTTTGTTGTTGAGAATCATTACAATAATTGTAATTATTGGTGTCGAAGAGAAAATGGAAAGAGAAAGTTTGCAAAAGGTAAAACGCACGTTTTTATACCAAAAATCGCGAATAACTCGAGAACCGTTGGGAAAAGTGACAAAGTGCGCTACCTTCATTCGAAAGCCCATAAAATTTCCTATCGATCCTTAGACAGGCGCCACTCTACGACAATTTTTCTGACCACCGTTCAACTTTGATGTTTTCGGAAATTGGCCAAATCAGTAGATGTGGAATTTATTCACGTATTTTTGGCTGTAGATTAGTTGAATCGATTGAGATTTAGTGCAAAATTATTGAGCATATACTAGATAACCTACCGGACATTTTAAGACCAACCGCACCAATTTCCATCAATTTTGGCAGCAGTTATTGTTGAAAATAGAAAAGTCGCCATAACTCCTTTATTTTACCCCTTAGGAAGCTCATTTTGATCTCAAATTAAACAGTTTTAAAAGCTGAATACAACTAAAAAAGAAAATATGAAAAAGCTTCAATTTTGAAGGAGTTATGACCATTTGAAATTCCTAAAAATTACTATTTCCCCCCTAATTGGGAGGGAAATGGGGGGAGGGAGAAAAAATGTTCAAAAGGCACTCCCTTGGAGCATAACAAACGTGTGTGCAAAATTTCAGCTCGATCCGATTTGTCTGCTGGGCTGTAGCCCCGTCAATGAACAACAACAAGAAGAAGAAGAAGAAGAACACGAAAAACGTGAAAAATAGTGGTTTTAAAACTGTTATACCCCCGACACCTGATGTTCCCGAGAGCTGAAATTTGGTTTACGTCCTCACGTGCCCCTGGAGAGTTGGTGTACAAAAAATCAACTCTCGAGACACTCAGGGGACCGACCTACGGTAGGGTGAAAACCCCAACTTGTTCCTTCGCGTAATCAGTGTCTCAGTCGCTTCGGTTTTCAGGACTTCGGTTTTCTTGGCGGGCGGGATGCTCCCGCGTCCCTAGATTACCACCAAGATGTCTATATTGTTGATTTTTTTCCATGGTATGAACGCTGTAACCGCTATAATTTTCTAAACGAAACTACACAATAGTAAAAATCATGAAGTGCACTAAGAAGAAAAAAATGGAGGGGTAAAACTCAAGTTTATTGAGGTTTTTTGGCTCTCCTGAATTCCACTTGGTGACTTTCACCTTCACACAGACGATTTGACTCATCAAATTTCATTGGAATGAAGACCCTTCAGTCGGTTGTGGACAATTGAATGCTATCAACCATGCCAACCCTATCCGAACCAAATCTTGCGTTTTATTGCATTATAACATCATTTTCTCCCTAAACTCAGTTGCTAATTTATTTTGAGTACACCGTTGGAAAGGAGAGATTTTAAGCAAGGCTTTCCCATAGATTAGAAAAATTACTAAAAGAGAGACAACCGATATAAAAACGTCAAATTTCTGGAAAATCTCAAAATTTACACTTTAATTTCGTTTTGTACGATTAAACCCGATCAACCAATTTTGATTGTACTTCAGGGAGATGGAAATTTTAGTTGACGGATTAAGGAAACAAGATCGAAACCACGAAAGAAAAGTCTGCGAGACACTTTTTGTTACGAAATAGTTACAGAATTGACACCTGAAGTTGAGACACCTGGTATAGTTTGGTCGAATCAGGGGTAAACGTATTAGACGGCCTCAGTTGGGAGCGAAGGCCAGTAGAGTTTGGTCACCTCATGAATTCACGGTCTCGCGACTCCCTCAAGTTCAGGGACACGCTCCCCAACTCATCCTCGCTAACATGTCCAGTTCGAGGACGATAATATGTTTGGACGAAACCCGAAAGTTCTACCGAATATAAATGACACGGAGGTCACATGTCACTTCCATTTTATCAAACCGACTGAAACACGTTGCTCTACAATACTTGTGGTTTATTATCTTCGATAATGAACCATTGGAATCGCCCAAAGAAAAAAATTTTTTAACCCCCCCTGAACATTTGTTGGTTTACGTTTCAAGATACGTAGATTCAGAAAATCGAAAAAAATAGAGTATGTTCAGTAGAATTTTTTAAGACCATCCATAGCTTTGTACGACCAGCCGTTCGTTCACAATGAGGGCTCAAAGGTTGAGCCTGTCAACACGATCGTGAATCAAACGGTTGAAATACAGGTCAACTTTCATAATATCGAGCTGTTTGAAACATCATATGGTTTTAGTGATGTCGAGTTTTTTGTTCTGAAGTACGTTTCGTGCTACGGAAATGAAGGTAATTTCGAATGTTTGTTGGTAGGTACTTCTTTTATAGAAAAATTATTACCGACGTAGTATCAAAAACCCCAGAATTATATCGGTACATTTTATTTGTAAGTAATTCATCATCTCTATCATTCAGGTTCTGCACAAAGCAACCCAGGCGATTCCAACAGCCGGATATCGTATTGATTAATCATAATTAATAATAATTATTATTAATAATAAAACAAATTATTAATACCTAACAATAAATTATGATAATTTTCACTAGGTACTCGATAAAATTATTAATAATAACATTTAGGATCTAGACATTTAGACCTAGTGATCTAGACAGAAGGGTGATCTGTACAAAGATTTTAAAACTGTTACGTTTAAGGAAGACACAATTTATTTTTAAATGTATTTAACGAAAGAAGTGTTGAGTTAAGCAACTTTTGTATGAAGAAACAATTTTTTTATGATGGAAATAGGAATTGTTAAAAAATACTTAACTCGACGGTAATTTGATATTTTATATAATGGAACTGTTGAGAGTACAAGTATATTCAAGATTACGATCCGTATTTACATAATGCTTATTAATATTAGTAAGGAAGAAATGGAGGTTTAAAATATTTGGCCCCCTTGACCCCTCTGACGTCATCCATTCCTGCTGGTCCACGTACGTCATCCACCCCCTGCCGGTCCACGTACGTCATATCCTGTGAGGTGTTATTGCCGGCCACTTGTCTGACGTCATCCACCCCCTGTCGGTCTACGTACGTCATCATATCCTGTGAGGTGATCTTGCCGGCCACTTGTCTGACGTCATCCACCCCCTGCCGGTCCACGTACGTCATATCCTGTGAGGTGTTATTGCCGGCCACTTGTCTGACGTCATCCACCCCCTGTCGGTCTACGTACGTCATCATATCCTGTGAGGTGATCTTGCCGGCCACTTGTCTGACGTCATCCACCCCCTGCCGGTCCACGTACGTCATATCCTATGAGGTGTTCTTGCCGGCCACTTGTCTGACGTCATCCACCCCCTGCCGGTCTACGTACGTCACCATATCCTGTGAGGTGTTCTTGCCGGCCACTTGTCTGACGTCATCAACCCCCTGCCGGTCCACGTACGTCATCATATCCGGTGAGGTGATCTTGCCGGCCACTTGTCTGACGTCATCCACCCCCTGCCGGTCCACGTACGTCATATCCTATGAGGTGTTCTTGCCGGCCACTTGTCTGACGTCATCCACCCCCCTGCCGGTCTACGTACGTCATCATATCCTGTGAGGTGTTCTTGCCGGCCACTTGTCTGACGTCATCCACCCCCTGCCGGTCCACGTACGTCATATCCTGTGAGGTGTTCTTACCAGCCACTTGTCTGACGTCATCCACCCCCTGCCGGTCCACGTACGTCATATCCTGTGAGGTATTCTTACCAGCCACTTGCCTGACGTCATCCACTCCCTGCCGGTCCATGTATGTCATATCCAGTGAGGTGTTCTTGCCGGCCACTTGTCTGACGTCATCCACCCCCTGCCGGTCCACGTACGTCATCATATCCTGTGAGGTGATCTTGCCGGCCACTTGTCTGACGTCATCCACCCCCTGCCGGTCCACGTACGTCATACACTGTGAGGGGTTCTTACCGGCCACTTGTCTGACGTCATCCACCCCCTGCCGGTCCACGTACGTCATATCCTGTGAGGTGTTCTTACCAGCCACTTGTCTGACGTCATCCACCCCCTGCCGGTCCACGTACGTCATATCCTGTGAGGTATTCTTACCAGCCACTTGCCTGACGTCATCCACTCCCTGCCGGTCCATGTATGTCATATCCAGTGAGGTGTTCTTACCAGCAACTTGTCTGACGTCATCCACCCCCTACCGGTCCACGTACTTCATATCCTGTGAGGTGTTCTTGGCGGCACCTGTTTGACGTCATATCTTTTGACGTAGTTGGTCGCTTGTGTTGCGACGTCATATTATCTGAGAGGCCCGTGGATGAGGTGAATTAAGGAGACAAAATAGACTTCATATCGAATCGAGGTGTTTATTTGAATTCTTCTTCTTAGATGATTGGGCTTCAGACATGCCAGTCATAGCTATTGGATTCGTGATTCAAAGCAACCATAAAGTGGGTACAGCTTTCGTACGAGTACGCAACCACGAGGAACATTTGAGGAGCTTACTTTCAAAAGGGCTTATATCCACTTCGAACTTTTTTTGGGAAAACGAAAAAAACAATTTATGATATGATGCAAGATTGCAAAGGTTCTCACGTTTCCATTATAGTTTCTACATAGCAGTGTAAAGAACACCATATATTTTCAATTATCTACTTTACATATTGAAGGTGATACCGCCATTTTTAATTTGGATATAAGCCCATTTGATGAAAAACCGTGGATATGAGCCATTTTGAAAAAAAACTGGGACTCTTGAATAAAAACATCACATTTCCATCCCTTGTTATTTAATATAAAATTGAAAGATAAAAATAATATTCTCAAGAAACTTTTTTCAGAAAACCGTACAATATATAATTTGAAAAAAAAAAAAACTGATAATTAAACATGCAGTTCGCCGCAGTCAACATCAAGGCAGTCACAACGTTGTTCATCTTCTGTGTCTTCATTTCCCTCAGGATCTCCAGTGGAGTCATCTAGAAGTGGAAGGTACCACTGGAGATCCTGAACATTCTTCCAATCTTCGCCAAAATGGGACATGAGAAGATGTTGGAGCCCTGGTTCAAAGCCCCCACTGTGTCTTCTTCCATCATCACAGTAATAATTTCAATTCTTAAAACACCACAAAACGAAACGAATGAAAGAAATCGTAATCAAAAACGGTTAATAACAGTGGCCAAGAACACAATAATTCTTTACTCCCGGATTCACCTTTAAACTCCAGAGACTCCTGATAGTAGCCCTTGCCCAGTGATAAACACAGGTGCCCAAGGGTGATGGCGATGCCACCTGTTGTTGACATAGTTTACTATCGTTCAAAGGGAGCTTTGCCATGTGCTCCTACCTATCGGTTGAAAAATGAATCACATTCAAAGTAGGAGTGGAAAACATCAGTTTGGATGTAAGCCCATTCGATGTGAAATGAAAGTCATACACACCAGTATCAGATGGATGAAAGCCACTTCGATGAAAAAGATTCAGTTGAACATAACGGGGTGGATATAGGCCATTTTGGTGGTAAACCGATTTTCAGTGAGCTTTTAGAGGTGGATAGAAATCGTTTTGGAAGGAAATCAACTCAGGAGGTGCTAGGCTTCACCCCAAAGATTCATTTTCCACAAAAAAAACGAAAAGTGTAAAAAGTGGATATAAGCCCGTTTGAAAGTAAGCTCCTCATTTTATGTCTTTGCGCCCCCTCCCACACCCACACCACGTACCACGTACCTCGTACTTCATTGTTGTAGAAATCGTACCTGTGTGTAAACAGTTATTTAAACAATCACGCTCATACCGCAGCTTGTCGGCCATGCACTCCGCAGTGGTTAACGTAATATGGTTAGGTAAATCGAGGATCCAACGAGTGGTGAACGATTTTTGTACGATGATAACTGGCGAAGTTGAAGTTCCGCAGCAACGAATCGGTTGTACGTGAAAAGCATTACAAATTTTTCATAACGCTTTCTTCGTCACACCGTCACCGTCACAATGTCACAATTTTCGAGTTATGTGCCATAGTAAAGACGTAAAATGTCAAAAATGAAAGAGTAGGTAGGTACGTATTTTTTCCGTACAATTTGCTCATGAAGCGTGCGGTTGAATAAAAGTAAAATAAATTGTGTTCGGATGAAGAATTTTTCTTTAAACTTAACATGAAAAGTATTTTGGGCTGATAGGGCTAAGGCACTCCTAATTAATAACAGGTGCCTGTTTACTTAATTATTGTTACGGGTTCGGACCAACCCCACAATGGTCCTCGAAACTTTTCATAACCCTAGGTCAATGGGAAGGGGTTCAAAACGAATTTTGAGATTTTGAAAATTCCAAAACTCGAAAAATTCATATAGAACAGTATGATTTTTATTTCATATTTAGATACAGTTTATTCCTAAGAATTTTTTAAGACCATCCGCAGCTTTGTACGACCTGCCGTTCGTTCACAATGACGGCTCAAAGGTTGAGCCTGTCAACACGATCTTGAATCAAACGGTTGAAATACAGGTCAATTTTCATAATAACGAGCTGTTTGGAACATCATATGGTTTTAGTGATGTCGAGTTTTTTGTTCTGAGGTACGTTTCGTGCCACGAAAATGAAGGTACTCGTCGTTTTGAATGTTTGTTGGTAGGTACTTCTTTTATAGAAAAATTATTACCGACGTAGTATTAAAAACCCCAGAATTATATCGTATTAATTAATCCTAATTAAAAATAATTATTATTGATAATAAATACAAATTATTAATACCTAACAATAAATTATAATAATTTTCACTAGGTACTTGATAAAGTTATTAATAATTAGTGATAATTCATAATAATAACTTATCTAACATTTAGGATCTAGACATTTAGACCTAGTGATCTAGTCAGAAGGGTGATTTGTACAAAGAAGATAATGAACCGTTGTGTCAAGAATTTGCAGAGTTTTTTTTCTAATTTGTATTTTATTATTGCTCCAAGACATGCATCTCATTAAAAATATTCGTCTGACCTAATTATATTAGAATACATGGTATTTAGGGCTAACGATACATAACTTAGTCCTCATTTTAATTTATTGCACACACTCACTCCCAACACAAGCTCATGTGGCTTAGTGTGCTTAAGAAGCTGTGGTCAACTCATGTACTTCGAGAAGCTGGACAACTTCTTCATTAACATGGTTTTTAAGTCTCTCAAAATGAGCGTTAGCTCATCTGCTCTATCATACTTATCTAGGGACGCGGGAGCGTCCCGCCCGCCAAGAAAACCGAAGCCCTGAAAACCGAAGCGACTGAGACACTGATTACGCGACGGATCATGGTAGGTTTTTTACCCCCCCCCCCTCCATGTTGCCTGCCCCCTGGGTGTCTCTGGAGTTGATTTTTTGAACACCAACTCTATAGGTGCCTCTAAGGATGCAAACCGAATTTCAACTCTCGGGATCATCAGATGTCGCAGTTACAGCAGTTGTAAAATCACTATTTTTCACGTTTTTCGTGTTCTTGTTGTTGCTACAGCCCAGCAGACAAAACGGATCGAGCTGAAATTTCGCAAACACGTTTTTTATGCTCCAAGGGATTTCAAATGGTCATGACTTCTTCAAAATTGGAGCTATTTCAGATTTTCAGAGTATTCTGCTTACTAAACTCTTCAATTTGAAATAAAAATGAGCTTCCTAAGAAGATAAACAAAGGAGTTATGATGGTTTGCTATTTTCAATGATAACAGCCGTAAAAATTAATCGAAATTGGTGCGGTTGGTCCTAAAATGTCGGTTGGGATTTCTAGTATATGCTCAATGGTATTGAACTAAATCTCAAACGATATGGCTAATCCAGAGCTAAAAATACGTCTACTAATTTCCGAAAACATCAATGTTGAACGGTGGTCAGAAAAATTATCGTAGAGGTGCGCCTGTTTAAGGATCGATAGGGAATTTAATGGGCTTTCGAATGAGTGTAACACACTTTGTCACTTTTCCCAACCGTTCTCGAGTTATTCGCGGTTTTTGGTTAAAAATCGTAGGTCTCGTACGTTCAGCAAACTTTCTCCAATCTCTTCCACACCAATTACGAGTATAATGATTCAACAAATTTTCAACAACAAAATTATTTTTTCTTAAATTCAATTATTTTTTTTTAATTTGAAGTTCTTTTTTCAATTCAAACATTTCTGAATTTTTGCACCATCATCATATTAAGAAAGTATCACTGTACCAATGCAAAAAGATGTGACATCCTCCCAAAAACAACTCCGTTGTAAAAACTAGTAAAAACCAGCTGGCCCGCCGAATAACCTCCGCAGCCGCAAAAAGGAATGATAATATCATATTATCCATTTTGCCCGCCGGCCACGTATATAGGATGATCGATGCCTCGCCCCTCCCTGTTGAGTGTGCATCTGATCCTCCTACCCCTAACTACCACCACCAATGTTTTCCTGTTCCCTTACTTCTTCCCAAAACCCTCATTTCACCCTCCTCTGTTTCCTCTGTTGCATGTGCAGTCTCTTTGTTACGGTAGGTATATATTTCTCAGGCAATCCTAGCTTGCAATCAGTACTTTGATTCACATAAGGATAAAATTCAAAACTTTGCGCAACTCGCTTCACAATTTATTCCACGCGGTGGCAAACATTCTTCGTTCGGAATGGATAAGCAGCGACATCTCTCAAAGTCAAGGAATTGGTTGAGAGGGAGGACTTAACTTTATGCTCCCTGGGAGTGTCAACTCCTGCTTGTATATGCCCTACAAACGGCCCCAGCCTGGTCATAAAACAAGAAAGTCCCACCAACCCTAATGCATGTCAGGGGCTTCGCGTGTTTTATAGGGTGTATTTAATTCAGGCATCGCTGTTCCATCCAATATGTACATACCAGACTCTTTTAAAGGCACAAACGTTGGAGCTCAAAAATGGAAACTGTTTGATAGCTTTCCATCTCAACGTTAAATAAATAACCTCATTTAAATGAACCTAATTGAACAGCTCTTTATTGGCGAGGCTAACGCCTATTTAATGCATGGGCCCATGCCCAGCTCACAATGATATTAAATTGAAAAATGATTAACCACTTCTCTCTAATTGTAGTTGTATTCAAGCGATACCACACCATGGAAACCATAGATAATCAACGTTCACCCAATAAATAGTTCATCTGAAAAAAAAAACATGAACCATCCTTTTGGTTTAGATAGATAGATGGATAGAAAAAGCTTTTTTATTTCTTTCTTTCTTTTTTTAAACAATACATCCGCCCATACAGCTATGGTTGTAGCAACCGCCAGCCGGTGAACACCACACTCAAGTTACATCATGATATGCACACATTCTAACACAATATCCTAACACATTCAAAAAAATTTCTCTTCTTCTATAATAATACATTTCTTTTTTCTTTTCTTCTATAACAAATTTCTTCTCTTCTATAATAATACATACAAATACATTTCTTCTAGCTCATTATACATAGCAACAACATAAGACTGACAACCGAAGGAATATGAAAGTGGCCAGACAAGGGTGGCCAGGTATCCAAGTACATAATACTAGGTATCTAAGGGAAGCATGTTTAAAACACACCCACAATCTTGCATTCAACTAATAGTTGAATTGGGAGACGAGATAATTACGGTATGGGAGAGCACTTTTTAGGTACTTACACAGTCCGTCCAGATCCTCACCGTCCAACACTCGTACAATCCGGTCCAAAGTGAGTTCACATTCTCCGAAACAGCTCAAGCGCTGTGCTTTCAATACTGGACATCTGCCCAAAAAGTGCTCGGTGGACTCTATTTCATTCAGGTTGCACAATGAGCACAACCAAACATGCCCCTCATCCCATGGCTTGTAATTCAAGTGCAACATTTCCACCCTAGTTTTAAAAATCAGACTAATATCCCTCAAATGGTCCCTTTTGGTTAATCATCTTTGATACTGAAAGTTTTGAATCGCCCAAGAAAAAAAGAAATTGTAACCCCCCCTCCAACCACCACTCACATTTTCTGGTTCACGTTTCAAGAGACGTAGATTCCGAAAATCAGATGGAAAAAATAATCCGTCCGTTCGCCACGTTAGCGTTGTGCTAAAATTACGAAATTTGGTTTACGGGTTTGGACCAACCCCACAACGATCCGTTAAACTATTCATAACCCTAGGTCAATGGGAATGGGTTAAAAATGTTGAAAAATTCACACGGTATAGTGAACGGTATAGTTATCACTTCACATTTAGTAATGGTTTATTTTTTAGAATTTTGCAAGACCAGGTTTGCATGATCAGCCGGTCGGTCACAATGAGGGCTCAAAGTTGGAGCAGATCGAAATCCGTGAATCATGTGGCAGCCTGTCGGTTCAATGTTCATAATGGCCCAGCTGATTCTAACAGCATAGGGTTTCCAGATATCGAGTTAATGAATAATTATTATTATTATTAATATTTAATAATCTACAATAATAGTTATTAATAACTAACAATAATTACACGACCCCACAAATGAAAAGAAAAGTATAATCAGAATTGCTATATTTTTTTCGATGCTGAGTCCGAATCTGAGGTCCAAAAAATCGTATACCCACATATTTATTCGCTAGGAAAGTTTTATGTGGATAAATTATCCATAAATTCCAAAAATGAAACATTCTGACAAGTGACACCTCATTTTAAATATTTTACAACGCTGAACACGATGGTGAAGTCAAAATTTGGATATCTAATTCCGTTATCAGATTAGATCAAATGAACCGTAAAGAACATCTCGAGTCGTTTCTTCATTTTCAAAGGGAATACACTATAAATAGGAATACACTATCCTAGTCTCCGGAATTTGATTTTTTGTTATTTGTGGGCTTGTGTTATTCATTAACAATAATTAATAATAATTTACGATAATTGATAATTACTAATAATCATTAATGATAGTTCATCATAATAATTATTCAATCATTTAGTGATCCGCTCAAAAAAGATAGTCAACCGTTGTGTTAAAAATTTGCAGAATTTTTTCCTCTCTACACTCATCTAGAAGGTCGGATTATACTCCTAAGCAAAATACAGATTGTTGATTCCGTTTTTATGTCAAAACTAGCCTCCTCTACCACCTGCCTCTGAACATGCGTTCAAGTAGATGAACGAAGTACATAAATACTCGTACTTATAAACTAACCATTTTCGTTTCAACATTGCTCCTGGTCGACAGTGAATTTGCTTCAATTTACTGTGTTTCGGACTCCATTATTCCCCTCAGTTGCGCCGACCAAATAAATTTCTGTAAATAGCTCCTGTTTTTACCGATTTAGTTATCACGATCGAGTTAAAAACAGAAATTTGTGAAGTGGACACTGAAAAAAAGTGGGGTCGAATGTGAGTGGGTGACAGTGAGCCAAAATATTACTTGGAATGCTTGGCACGCAATCTTCCTCATAAGATAGAAAACAACATTGTGTATTTGAGCTCATTTATGTTTATTATCATTATTTTTAATCCTGATTTCATTGCCCTTCGATTGTTCGCTTCAAGTTTGATTGGAATAATAATAGTAAGTGATCAATGTGCTATACAAATATAATACATGTATATATTAGATACAACATTGTGTGTACCTATAAGCGACAAATTTGAGAATGACATAAGATATCGCAATTCGGACTTCACCATCGTGTTCAGAGTTAAAAGATCTTAAAAATGCGGTGTCACTTGTCAGACTGTTTTGTTTTTAGCATTTATGGGTAATTTTTCTCTCTTTAAAATTCCCGTAAACCCCCCTTGAAGTGGCCCGATTCATCCCATCTACGAACTTAGCTTTTCGATTACCACGAATGATTTTTTCCTGCAAATGTCAACTTTTTATCTCAATTCTATCGAGAGTTATCGTCTGGAATGACACTTACAAAAACATATATCTATATGATTTTGCTGTCTTTTTGCAGTGGATTCAGGATGGTCTAAAACGGATTTAGGTTTACAAATTTTTCGGAAATTCGATTTTTAAAAATTGTGGACCGAGAACAATGGCTTCCTCTCCTTCGAAAATCCATTGCTTATGTAAAGGTTTCTTTTATTACTTATATAAGGAAATTATTGACAGTCACTCCCCCAACTGTTGTGGAAGAATTTTCGATTATTATGGGTAATTGTTGGTGATGATGAACCAAAATTGTATCTAGTAAATGGGTTGTTTGTATCTCATAACAATGCGTTGATTTTGGTTTATCACCCCCACCCTTATTAAAAAAATACGTCAGTCCGCAGTCCAGCGTCCGCACTTGGCCCAGTCACCGTTCTGCTAAAATTACGAAATTTGGGTTCCGGGTTCCAACCAGGCCCACAATGATCCTTGAAACTTTCATACCCTAGATCAGGGGTCTCCAAACTACGGCCCGCGGGCCAAATCCGGCCCGTCTGTGTCCTCAATCCGGCCCGAGACAACTAATGGCTTATTGTTGTTTTTATGAGTTGGATTAAAAAATACAGAATGATAATAGTTCGGTTTTATTTACTTGCTAAGTATGCTCAGGGGGCGTACTCAGCGACTAGTCTAGAAATTATAGATACTGGCAGGAAAATTAAAACGGTGTTGGCCCTTGGAACTCACTAAAGTTATCAGAATGGCCCCAAGACTGAAAGGATTGGAGACCCCTGCCCTAGATCGATTGGCAGGGGTTTCAAAACGTCTAGTAACGTTGGTTTCAAAAATCATCTAGTTACGAATCGTTGGAATCACTAGTTACGTTTCCTGAGGTGAGCCGACCGTATGGTGTAGTACTGGACAACATCCAACTCACTCCATTCATTCGTTATGCTAGTATTCTCTCAGGCTTACACACATAATTCACTGTGAGTTTCCCACACATAATTCATACTGTGATGTCGGCTACACGTCGCGCCGCAGGAACTTGAGGTGCTTCTGTATTCCTTCCTCCATAAACCCTCCGATGTAGGTTGGCAGCTTCTCATATTTGGTGTACATATCTTGCAAGCGAAGTTTCCCTATGAATTTCTCAAGCTATTGTGCTTCAATAATGGTCCCTGCAACGGGTTAGAGGGTAACTTGACACATTTTCAGCCCGCTAAGTCAAGTGTTGTATCCCAGATAATATCATAACATATTATGAGAAGGCCAGTGTAGATGCTTGAGAATAAGAGCGAATGAAGTTACCGTTCCCCCTGTTGAAAGTATACCGATTGAAACGATCCAAATCAAACGACATGACATGTTTCAGCAATTCATAGTACCGTTTCATGTTTTCTAACTCCTTGTGGATCAACCTCAAGTAGCCATTATTTTCATCAATCCCAACTATGAACTCATTGCAAGGACTAATGTTTCCGGGTTAATACGACAACAAACTTCATTTCTTGATGAAAAGAGTTTCGGGTGATGATGAACTTTATACCAAACTAGCTGTGTACCCGCGCTTCGCAACGGTAGAACAGACACCCCCTTTAGGACAGGCCCCCTTGTTCACTCAACATTTTCCCTAAGTTTCATTCAGATCGGTCAAGTAGTTTTGAAATTCCGGTAATACCCCCCCTCCCCCTACCCTAACTGCCTTTAACCCCCCCCCCCCATACTATTGACCCACCCTATTGACCCACCACAACTCACAAAATAGTCCCATAAAACCCACAGCTAAAGCATATTTTTATTTTTCTCGATATTTCTTGAAGGGGTGAGGAAAGTAGAATTGCGCCTCAATCCCGATTTCTCATATTCGCAAAGCATGTAGAATGGGACTTATTTGTGACCCCAGATGCATCAACCGTCCGATTTTCAGCTTGTTTCGATTAGCATGGAGAAATCGGTGTTTCACAAAAACGTGTTCGCACAACAAACAGCTGAGGATTTGATTGTTTCTCTACGGTTTTGTCTTTGAACTCACCTCCAATGACTCCTCCGATCTCCGAAGAATGCTAATAAATTGCTTTTGAACCCCTCGACACACATCCCAACATACACCAATAATCAGTTATCAAAATAAGAGCATTGCATTGAATTAGAGCTCATATTATATAGATTTCTATATTATAGATTTTTGGCAAAAAAACAAGGTAAACCTAGAAGAACCCTTCTGATTACATGTTGTTCGAGATTGAATTCTACGTAAGATAACACTAATCACGTCGACGATTTTTGGCGAATTGTCAAAGTTTCGACTTGTTAGTAAATCCCTTGAAATGACGGAGATCGGTGGGTTGTGTGCCAAGGTTCATGTTTTTATTGGAATTCATGAAAATATTATTTGACATTTAAACAAGAAAAATAATTTTCAATAAAACTGTTATTTGGTTGACTAAATGTTCTTTGCATTGTATTGAGGCGGAATAAACTTTATCTTTTACGGGCTCACAGAGGAACAATCTAATGGATGAATGAATGCAAATTGCGTTTAAAGAATTGTCTGAGGAGCCTCATTAAATCTGCACGCCGAAAAGTTCACTGCTAGCGACGTGATATTTGTGACGAACCTGCTGGAATTTTATTAGGACATATTTTTGTTTGTTAAAATACCAAATAATACCGATAAATGATCTTCGAATATGTCGATATGTTTCGATGAACTCCTATAGTAACATAAACCTTATTGACTGCATGACACCCTCCTTTCAAGCAATTTACTAACAAGTCAAAGCAGCCTCTCCCTGGCTTCGACATGTGATTGGTATAATTTTACGCAGAATTCAATTTCAAACTTCGTTTATTTTGAAGTTTGTTGTCCTTATTTGAACATCAGAACACCAGAATAACGTTGAATATAGTTTTCAATATTTAGTATATTCGTAATTAGCATGACACTTCCCATGTCCTTTGAGTATCGTTCTTTTATTTGGGTCCATCCTGTATATTAGAAAAATAGTGATATATTGTATGTATGGCCCATTGAAAACTCTAGGGTCGATAACACTGTCCGCTACGCGAAGAGAGTATGTAGGTACCATCGGAATCAAACTACTAACGTCTTCCGATTACCATACAGCGAGAAAATTCCACTGCATGCTCCCGTGACAAAAACAAGCGTCCCTCTAACCTCATTTGAAAATCGACGGCCGTTCGGGTTATAATTGATGTGTTCTCGTTGGGACCCGACTCACGCTCGTCCTTGAAAACCCAAAAAACTAATTTGGTCCGTTCTTGGGCTGATGCACCAAATACGTTCGGTATTTCGTGACCAGTAAGAGCTCCTACAAAGACTTTAAATTAAACCATTAAGCCGCTGCATCTGAGGTTGTATATTAATTCTGCTGGAAACTTTATTGACTTATTACTTCGCTTTATATGCCTTCATTTTCAAGGCATTATTAAGTTGGTAATGAAAAAAAAATTTCATTTCACGCTATGATGAAATTCTGGTGCTAACCACAGAAACATTGCATCGTATCGAACATTGATGAAAAAAAGGAAATGGTTGAAAGACGGTGATGGAAAACACAAGGCAGGATGCATTTGTTATAAACAACCTTTTTACGGACTGTGAAGTAAATGATTATAACTTCAATCCAGTTGTCAAATCGGTCATTAAAAAATATTGTTTCACAAACCATTCAAGCCTTTTGAAACAGTAACCTTAAATAAAACTTAATTTGGTTGAACGAGTCTCGCTCTTCACTCGGCAAATGCGAGAATATCTCGGCTGAACAAACTGCACACGGTTCCTGTCAGCTGTCTTCGAGTGACGACACAGGGGGGGGGGGGATATCCGATGATTTGAATTGTGTTGTTCGGTCGAACGGGAAACGGAATTGACTCGGTTCCCTACTCGTATCTACTCCTTTGAGTGGCGCAATCCATCTACTACGCCTCATATCGTTCCACTCACCACCGGGTTTCTGAACTAATCAACTCAACTGGGCATCATCGTAGCTGGTCACAAACATGATCAATGAAAATACGATTAGTTATCGTGCGACGCAATATCCATTTGAATAACGAAATCAAACTAAATCCCTCAGCGAATCAATAATATTGAATTGATTCCCTTGATTAGAGGCAATCCTATTCATTTTCATGGATTTCAAAGCAACAATTTACGTATGCGAAATGGCCTTTTTACGCGCTGTCGATCACTGAGTGACAACTAAAACTTGAAATGATAAACAGTGATACGAGCATATTTTAATAACTTCTCGACGTTCAGGCCGGTGGAATCGATCAGTTGGAAATCTGAACTTCCACTCGTCATCATTCACTACTTCCTACTTCACCACCAGTCCATTCGAGCATTTCCAACCTTTGCGAGAACCTCTACGAGAAACCTCTGATAGATCTTAATAATTAAGATAAAATAATTTGAATTATTTGGTTGTTCCTATTCCGAACTGAGCAGAATACTGCCCAGACTGAAAGAATCACTTCGGCACCCCACGCACCAACTCATCCAGAGAGACATGGAGGGCCTCGTGGTTTGTGGTTTGAGATCGTGGTAAGAATCAAGCTGCGAGCATTAAGCAAATAAGTCATTGAAGATCAAACGAATGAATATGAAGGTTTGGCGATAGGTACTTCTTTTGTTGAATATTTTATTATTTCCAGATATCACGAAAATTTTACAATTACGGAGAATATATTTTAAAAGTATGTATACTTTTAGTATTTTGTAAAAAAATAATATATCAACCTGTAGCTCGTTAACAAGCTTTTCCTTTTTTTTATATTTTTTTTACGCTGAGCTCAAGATATGTACTTCAGAAAATCGAGAATAAATCTCCACACATTTTTCCGCAACTATCGTTCATTATTTCTACAGTCTAGACCACTGTTCTGGGTATACAACATCCTTGCGAGTCCTGAGCTAATGAGCTAAAATGATGTTAGAATAGGTGACCAACATTCATCGCCGAATGGAAGGTGGCCTCATAAATTATGGTGATGGTTTATAAAATTTATAATTTTATCACTTAATGATTTATATAAAGGACGAAGGAAATAATTATGTGAGTGATAAATTATTTGGAATCCATGTGTATTAGTATAGTTCCGGTGTTTTTAATTGTACCTACCATATAATTTATAACAAGATGTATCTACCAACTATTTTAGCCGATTCCTCCAATTACGAGTATTTATAACATTTATAGGAACTTACAGTGGTATTGTATACAGAATAGTTATCTAGACAGAAGGGTGATCTGAGGGCAGAAGATGATAAACCGTTGTTGAATAATTTGCCCAGTTTTATCTAGACTTTCGAAGATAGCTAGTAGGAATTCAACGAATAGTGGCTCTAAGCATTGAAAGTTAGAATCTCAATCACAGACTAAAGTTTTTATTTGCCAACATACAAACATATGACTTGGAGGTGACAGTACTATTGGGTTTGAACTTGTCAATGATGTCAATCCCAATAGGCCCCTGAAGTTCTAACTGCGTCTGGTATAACTCCAGCTCCATTCAAACACAAATCCAATTTGTTTTTCGGTAGCGGTTTCGTCAGGAGATTTGCAATCATCTTCTCTGTTGATAAATATTTTAGACTCTAGGATATTTGGCTTCACAAAATGGTTCCTGATGTATATATGTTTTGTCCTCTGTCTGTATACCGGATTCTTCAAGTGTTCCTGCGCCCCCTGGCTGTCGTCATACGAAATGATAGGTATGCCCACAGGAAACATCAGTTCGCGAAGAAACGCGAACTTTTCAGGTACCTACTTACTAATTAGTAATTAGCCTCCTTCACGACAGACACATCAGCTCCACTTCAACGGTCGACAGAGACACAGGTCGCTGTTTCATTGGCGTCCAAGAAATTGCTGCTCCGGACAAATTAAACACATATCCACTGAATGATTCCACAGATCCACTCTATTCTACAGTTGCCCCAGTCAGCATCCGAGTATCCTGTCAGTTCGTCTTTCAGTTTCGTGTAAATCAGCTTCCTATTCATCGTCCCCTTTAGATATCGCAGTATCCGTTTGGCTGCTTTCCAGTGAATTTCTAAATATCGATGATTAAACTGGCCTAGATAGATAACTGCATAATTTATGTCAGTTCTAGTACCAATAGCCAAATACATACCTAAGTGATCTCATCAAAATTCTTAAAGGAAAATTCCATCTCATTCGGTCTCTCGTTTGTTGGATTTGCTGTTTACATTTTAAACTTTTTCAAAATTTCATATTACGAAATCATAGTCTTATTAATATAGTGATTTTAGACATTTATTTCAAAAGTCAATCACTGCGTAAGATATCCTTCAAAAACTTTTCAACCTAGGTTGTAGGCCAGCCTAGAAGACCTAGGTTTGAAAGTTTTTGAAGGATATCTTACGCAGTGATTGAATTTTGAAATAAATGTCTAAATTCACTATAATAAGCAGTAGATACCTAGGAGTTGGTGATGGCTGAATTTTTATTTCTTCGAATGACGTACATTTCTCGAATTTATTGAGGTACCTTATGTAAGAGTATAAGTTTATTGTATATTATTGAATTACGTATGTTGAAATTTTATTGCATTTTTTATTTACAAACTTTTTCCATGTTTTACATTATCCTCAACCTTATCAAGACTTCAGCTAACCATATTTGGCAAAAATAACCTGTGTAGGTACATAACAGGGAAAATTGTTTCCACAATTTCCATTGAGGCTATTTTTAATGCGGCACCACGTACCGCCCAAGACTTTTTTTTTGTTAAAAAATGCACTACATACATTTCTAATTGAACTCTCATCTTATCATCATCAATGAATTTGAATTGTCGCACAAGTGACAATACCTAATACCTATATTACTGACTGGCTCGAGACCAATAATTACACTTTCTCCATCGTGGTAGGAGGGAGAAAAAATAATACCAACCACAAGTTCCTCTTTTCCCCGTCAGAAAAGAAAGAAAAAATAATTCCTCTTTCGAAATCAACTTCATCAAAGGCAGCGGAGAATATTGGCTTTTCTTGTTGTTTGTATTAATTAGAAGCGCGTTGGTTTTCCACAGAGCACGATGGAACACATGAATATATTGATGACATTATGAATATTCAATCATGTATGACACGTGCAGAAGACCGGAAAATAACAAATTCCAATGTCATAAGTATCAAACTGATGTGGGAAGGGAAATTGACGGGTTGTTATCATGACTCTGTCGTCGGATCTTCTCGATTTCCGTTTCTATCCGTTTGTCTTCTCGTTTGATTTTTTCCGGATCTTCTCAATACTCGTTTCAACCGCAGAGCAAGACAGCAGTTGAGGATATGTTGTCGATTAAACTAACAATGATAGCTGATTTATGAATAATTGAAGAAGGCAAATATATAGTATATATTTGCCTTCTAATAGCTAACCAATAGCTAAATACATAATTGAAATATATATTATATATTTCACTTATGTATTTAGCTATTGGTAATCGAACTGACATAAATTATGCAGTTATCTATGTATACGATGGATTGGTGAAAGCGAAAATTTCCGTTATCATCAAGTTTTTCTGTAAGTGTTTCTATTTACTATTCATCCTCCTGTACAATCATTCAAATTCATATATATAGTTGTAAGTGTGTAGGATTGGTTTCACAAACCGAAATAAAACTAGTGAATCGATGCTCAAACTTTTAATTGAGAATCGAAAACTATGTCGATTCTAACTAACGAACATGAGTAGCTTCATTGACAAACTGAATAGAACTGATTCGTTCAAAGATATTACATCCCTGAGTGATCGATAAGAGACGGCGAAGTAGATCACAATCACAACAATAGATCACTTGAGCAAAAGGCAACAGCGAGAAAGGAGGGGGGGCGAAAATCTTACATCTCCCGTACCATACGATAGTAAATCAAGTCACGATTAGTAAACAAAAAGATAAGTAAACACTAGAAAGATAAGTGAACATTGGAAGTGGTAAGTAAACACTGGAAAGATAAGTTAACAATGGAAAGATAAATAAACGATGAGATAAATATGCGTGCAATAAGTGTACAAGTAATGACCAATAAGTGCATATTCGAGCGTACAATATGATTATAACAACAATGTGGTATATTAATGTGCACAAGATAGTATTACAAGCTACGCCTGCGCTAAGTCAATTCACTCTGTAATCAAGTTTACCATGGAGAAAAATGGTTGCTGGGGTACATATGTCTGGTCATTGATCGTTTATCCTGATGATCTTACTTATGTGGTGCAAGCGCTTGTCCTCTTTGCCTCTGTAGCCTACATCTTCTTGATATACTGAGTTAGATAACTTATTGACAATGGAGAAAGGTCCCAAACGTATTTCGTCTAACTTATTGCGGTTTAGTCTATTCCCATTCTCGACACTAACGTTATCTCCTATTTCTAGTGAAATGCATTTCCTTCTGGAATCGTATATTTTCTTGTTTTCTTCGTGTGCTTTAATCGAGTTTCTGAAGGCTATATCCATGTCAAGCTGAAAATTTGGAATTTCAAGAAACTCTCTGGGAGCCAAATCTGGTATAACACCGTTCATTAAATAATTTGGAGTATACTGGGTGACACTATGTAATGTATTGTTATATTCCTCAGTACGCCTCCTAGCTATTGACGACCACGCTGTCTTTCGTTTATTTTCGTTTATCCTGCATCGTATTCTATTGACTAGTGTTTGATTTAGCCGCTCGTTCAATCCGTTCGAAGCAGGGTGATCGATGGCTGTATAGAGGTGATTTATATTCTTTTCTCGAAGGTATTTGGTGAACTCTTTCGCGCTAAGACCTGCGTACTGGTCCGTTAACCGCGTGCCGATTTGTGACCCACTCAGTACGGGTTTAATTAATTTAATGAACTCGCTAGCAGTTTGATTCGGTGATGTTGAAATATACACAAAATGAGTGAAGTGATCAACTAGTAAGTGGAGATATCTCTTTGTTGATTTATTTTCTCCAAATTCTCTTATTGTGTCGATGGACATGATTTGAAACGGCTTACTGGCAGGTCCCAAATGACCTAAAAACCCAGTTTCTCTATTTCTTCTTGATTTATTTTTAAGGCAAACGTCGCACGTAGAGCAGAACCGATGGATTTCTTTATACATATTGTAGAAGTAATAGTTTTTTATTGTGTTTATAATATGTTTCGGACCTATGTGGCCGTATTTTAAGTGTACGTTTTTAACTAATTGTAGCCCATAATTCTTATCGATTATTATTTGTTCTCTAGTCTTTGTTTTTCGTAATATTATCCCGTTTTTTTTTTAAATATCCCGTTTACCCTTAACTATGTTTTTCTGACTCTTCCTAATTTCCTGTAAGTGGAGTAGATTAGCTGTGCATAGGTTCATAGGTTCATATTCATCGTTGTTGTAGGCGATATCTAGTACAGGATTTCTCGATAGGCAGTCTGCTTCAGCATTAGTTGACCCAGGTCTGTAGATTACCTCGAAATCGTATTGCAAGAGATAGTTTGCTAGGTCTCCCAACTCTTCATCCGTCCTTGCTTTTAGTTTTAGATTTTATAATGGTTTATGATCTTTTATAATTTTAAACTTTCGGCCTATTAACCAGTACCGCCAGTATTTCACGGCTTCTGTAATGGCCAAACTCTCTATGTAGATTGCTTTCTGTCTCTTTTGACTCTCATTTAGCTTCTTCGAAAAGTAGGTGACGGGTTTTTCAATACCATCGTGTTGAGGCTACTTAAGAATAACACCAATACCTTCTTTGCTCACATGAGTGTAGATAACAACTGGTAAGTTTCTATCAAAAATCGCCAGTACGGAGTGAGAGGTGAGATAATTTTTTATTTGTTCGAAAGCGTCCTGGCATTGTTGGGACTCCAGTGGCATATATTGCTAATCTCAGCTATCGAACTAACCGCTTCCCGGCAATTTATAAGAAAGCACTTTTGATACCTCTCTATAAAAAGGGTGACCCGGAGGATATGGGGAACTACAGACCCATATCCCTATTGTCAACAATAGCAAAAATAATTGAAAGATTAGTCAAGAAGTATTTAGTTGATTATCTGGAATCTAACGGGAAGTTGAGTCCAGCCCAATTTGGTTTCCGGGAGGGAAAGAGCACGGATGATGCGATTAGTTTTCTAGTAAAGAACATTGGATCGGCTCTGGATGCTGGTGATAAAGTTCTTTGTGTTTTTAAAGACCTAACTAAAGCTTTCGACACTGTCCCTCACAATAATCTGCTAAAAGCAGTTGAGGAAACAGGAATTAGTAGAGGCTTTGTCAAATGGACAGCCAGCTATCTGGAGGGCCGACACCATTCAACAAAGGTGGGAGGAGTCATCAGTGAAGAACGTTTATGCAGGTGTGGAATCCCTCAGGGTACTGTTCTTGGCCCAATTTATTTTATTGTATATATGGAGAGACTACTAAGAAAGCAGCTGAGCGGAATCTCCTTTTCTTTCGCAGATGATACGGTAATTTTAGTATCGGGACAAACATGGGAAGAGGTGATTAAAAAGGCTGAGAGCAGCCTGACAATGGCGACTCATTGCCTTGGGGAAATGGGAATGTTAGTTAATTTTTCAAAAACAAATTTTATTGCCTTTGGCAATAGAGACAGTGATGTCCCTTGTCTTGGCGCGATCAAATGCCACGATAAACATTGCGTTTGCCCTCCTTCTGGAGTCATGTGTGGATGTCCCGACATTAAACAAACTACGTCCGTACGTTACTTTGGTGTGGAGATAGATCAATGTTTGAGGTGGGATAAACATATCAATATGTTAGTTAATAGGCTCCGCAAGCTAGTTTACATATGTAGGGAGGTAAGAGGATTTTTGTCGATGGAGGCAATCAGAACGCTGTATTTTGCCCTTGTGCAGTCCCAAATGATTTACGGCATTTCGGGATGGGGTGGTGCAGGCTCAGGTCTTTTGGGTTCCGTCTCGGTAGCACAGAAATTGCTCATCAAAGTACTACTTAAAAAAAACATAAGATATCCTTCGGATGAGCTCTTCCGGCGGATGAACGTCCTCTCATTCCTGAACCTTAGAGATAAAATAACAATAATTAGGATAAGCAAGGAGGTGCAGGGGGGCGCGCTGCCTTTGCTAGAGAGAGGCGTCACCCGGGATTCAAGCAAAGGTTTGGTTAAGCTGCCGTTTCGTAGGACCACACGAGGTCAACTGATCTATGATTACAGAGGAGGGAAGCTCTATAACGCATTACCTGAACATATTCGCGCTGTAACATCTACTTCGATTTTCAAGACGAAATAGGGAAGGTATTTTTATAATATGCAAAAACAAGATTTATAAAATATTTTAATATTTATCTTTGTTGTTTCGTCCGCTATATTTTTATTTTTGAAGCATCGGTTCAGTGAAATACTTTTTTATTTATTTATTTATTTTCTTCTTTCTCTCTGTCTCCTTTTTTCTGCCACAACTTTTAATGTAAATTGTTCTCGCTAGAGTGGTATTGTGGCAAGTTTTTCAAAAGCACTTCTTTAATTCAATAAATATGTACTTCTTTAAATTAAATATATGTACTCTAACTTAGTTTGATGATAAACGCAACTCCTCCCCACAGCACAAGCTTTGCTTAAAGTGGGGAGTAGCATTGATGATTTATGTTATTTGTAAACAATCATGTATTATTTCTCAATAAATGCAATTTAAAAAAAAAAAAAAAAAAATTGTTGTGTCCACGCAAATTCAACACCTCTGCGGAGCAAGTTATGAAAAATGTCTAGCGTTTTAGCTGCGAATGTATTTATGATAAAAGTTTATTTTTCCCAAAAGCTGACGAATGTTTTTCCGGTTTTTTTGGAGTAGATTAAAAATTTCTCTACTCCAAAAATACTTAGTATATCATGTATATAGTTACAGCAGAAGTCACCGAGACCATTCCGTCGTATAATACCTGAAAGTATTCTTTGGAAGATAGCTGGTGACGTTTTGGGGCCAAAGGGCATACTGACCCACTGCCAGTGGCCGTGTTGGGTAAAAAATCCGGTTATAACGATACATATTGGTATTGACCAAAAAGCCATATTAATATCTAAGGCAGTCTACATATCTGTCCTCCATCAATTTAATACCATTTACAGTCTCGGGTTTTAACAATAATATCATCGATGAGAGGAAACAGTTGGCTCTCTGGAACCAAGAGTTTGTTCAGTTCTCTAAAGTCAACGCATAATCTTGTTTTCTCTTTTCGCAATTTTCTCCAATTTTTTTATAGGCTAACGTGACTGGAGCGGCAAAAGGCTGAATATGACCCCTCTATGATGCCGCGGTTTAGAAGCTCACCAATCTGTTTTTCAATTTCTGTTTGGTCGTCGTAAGAACACCTATAGGGCTTTTCGCTACATATCTGTCCTCCATCAATTTGATATGCGCTCCATATTCGCTGACAGTCCCTATATCGTATTGGTTTTTATGTTTTTCAATTAAATTGTAAATCTGCTTCTGTCTATCGGCTAGGTGTGCTATTTTTATTTCGAATTTCTCGATAGGAATATGCTCGTTCCAGTTTATTTCAATTTTCTCACTATTGTAGTTGATGCATTCCAATTTTAATTCCGGGATAGCTTGAGTGATGTCTAATTCGTGGTCTTGACACAACTTGAATTCTCGAATAGTATCTAGACCAATTAGTATGTCGTATTTAAAGTCCTTGTTATCTATCACAAAAACTCTTGTTTTTTCCCGTACGTTAAATATTTTAATTTTCGTGTAGGCTATACCTTGAATTTTATCTTCTCCACTCATCGTTCTAAAAGTCAATGGTTTGGAAGTGTACATTTTGGTTTTTAATCTTCTGAAAACGTGTAGGGGTAACATTGTGATGTTAGCGCCTGGATCATACAGGCCCGTTGCTGGTGTATCTTTTGATGTGACTTTAGTTTTTTGATTCAATTTCGTTGTTCATCAATTGTTCTAGTTCCGTGTTGTTGGCTATTTTTATATTTTTCTCGTTATTAGAATTAGAAAAGTTGCTGGAGAATTTCTTAGTGTGGCAGATCGATTCATGGTGCATTCTGCCTGGTTTACCTACTTTCTCGCAATGAGAGGAAGGTTTTCGTTCAACGGATCCAGTTTTATTGAAAGATAAGTTTTATTACTGTTGATGCCGGTGATACTATTAAATGTCAAATTTTGATCTAGGCTGAAAGGCTCTATCTAGTTGATTCAATTTTATCATTCATTGGTTTACGGTTGTTATTTCGTCCCTGTTCAACCTACTCTTGATAGACAATGGAAGTCCCACCACAATAAAACACATGCGAGTATTTTCTCTTGAAGTAGGATCGGTGTCGACGAGCAAACTAAGTTTCTTCAACGCGTATTCAGAAATGGACCCTTCGAGGATTTAAAGTTGTAAGCGTAACTCACGTGTGACCAGCCCTTGTTGGAAAAATTGTCGAGGAACGATTGTTTCCAGGTTTCCCAGATCCGTGCAAAATTTCAAGTCAATCGGAGAAGGTGGAGAGGCTGTTACAGTAGCCTTGACCGACTGAAAAAAGTAGAAAAACATGGTAATTGGTTTTTGAAGTTATATAACTCGGCTCCCTTTAGACCTAGCGACTTGAAACTTTCAGGGCTTTCTATTATCCACATCAAAAAGATCCATACCAAATTTCAAGTTGATCGGTCAACTAGTAGCCGGGATATGGCCATAATTAGCCTAAATTACCCTAAATTTCAGTTTTTTTGTCCCTAATTTTTTTTTTTTGGTGGAGATAATGGCTTATTTCGTTCAAATGGCACTGAGCCATGCTATAAAGAAGGTATGTAAAAACATTCAAGTCGATTGGTCCTTTTATTCAGGCTGTAGACTCGTCAAAGTGGACAGAATTTTCCTAAGGTTTCTGTTTTTTTGTTTCTAAAACTTTTTTGGGTTGAGATAATGGGTTAAATCTTATATAAGGCTCTGTCTCAAGGTTAAATGAAGCTCTGTGCAAAATTTCAAGTCAATCGGTGAACGTGGAGAGGCTCCAGCCTTGCCTGTATGAACAAGGAGAAGAAGAACAACGTAAGGCCGAAAAACCGGGTTTTTGAAGTTATGTAGCTCGGCTCCCTTTAGACCTATCGATTTGAAACTTTCAGGGCTTTCTAATATCCACTCAAAGAAGACCCACACTAATTTTCAAGTTGATCGGTCAAATAGGAGCCGAGATATGGATACCTCGAAAACGCGTTTCGTGACGTCCGGTAAACATACACTCGGCACCGTTCGTTTTCTCAATTTCTTTGCTTGGCGGGGCGGAACGCTACCGCGTTCCTAGATTTGCAGTGTACCATTTGTTTACCGGTCCCTCGATGAACAGCCTCATGACTTCGCAATAGCGTTCCTCAGGAATTGACAGGCGTGCACATTCGGTCTCTAGCTTTGTGATCCATGTTGTAGCGTTGATGTTTTTCCCGTTGAAGTTGCTCAGGACGAGTTCCTTTGTAACCGATTGTATGGATTTCCGTTCGTGTATTGTCGCGTCTTGCGATGATTTGTGGGTGGGCTCTTGCGATGAGTTATCAGGTTTCATGTAATCTGTGAGTTCCTCTCAGTTTAGTTGTTACCTTATGCCACCCATAAAAACGGTCAGTCAAAACATCAAAGATCTGGGGAATTTTTTTTTTTTTTTTAGAAAAACAAATTTAAGAGTTAAGCGCATAACTTCTGAGTTGCATTTCTGCAACAATGGCAAAACGTACACCTACTTACATTCTAGGAAAAAACATGAATAAAGTTGTTTGAAAAATCACATTCCGAATAGATTCTCTCAGTTGCTGATAACCCGGAAAACGTGCCCAAATACCTGCACGTGGATGCTATCCCACTCGGCATGCGCGCTGAGAAGCGTCCATTCGGTCACCAAGTAGATGCACCAGTGCATCTGCAGGTGCTAAGGCCTTAGCACCTGCAGAATGGATACGATCAGGATGCGGTTGGATTACATCCACTTGCAAGAACAAACCTATTATAATCTAAATACGCGTAACAGGAATAATAGTAATATGTAGGTACTAAATGAAAAACTCATTCATTTTTAAAATGCGCGCAAAAAAGATTGAAAACTATTCAAAAACTGTAGTATACGAAATTTCAGATCGGATCTTTAAAAAATAATGGTGTTTAAGACAGTTCTCTAAAACTAAAAGATTTACTATTCATCCTCATTTTCCGCTTCGAAATCTAGATTCCCGTTGATCCCATCAATATCCCCCTCGAAATCATTTTGCGTCGCAACTCAAATAAATTACGCGAAAGCGCAAAAATTGCGAGAGAGAAGACGAGTCATGATAGATGGCACGGCTGGATAAACGGATGAGACAAGCAAACGGGGTCCAAGCACCACATTGCAGTGGCGCTTTGACTCTTTTTGTAAAATTAAAATATAGCCTGGCGATGGACTCTTGTTGCCAAATTCGGAAGGCTCATTATGAGGATGGCACTTAGATCCTTAGCTATCTGTTACAGTTAAGAAGAATAGAGGGCGCTAAAATCGTGAAAAAATGAAAGCTCTTGAGATGAATCCAAAGATACCAAAATCTCATTTCTGAAAAAAATGTCGCTTGGACCCTTGTTGCATAACACCGTCCAACTCGTATTGGCAGACAGTTAACTCTAGTCAAAATGAATCTCACAGGACCAAAGAAAAAACTCATTTATCGAGTTTTTGTTTTACATGGGATTCATGATGTCGAGAGGAAACTGAGCAAAACTCGTTGTAAGAGAATAGAAAAATTCAAAAAAGAATAAATTAATTCATAACTGGTTTTATTGACACAATTGTATAAATAATTATAGTACTTTGCATGAATGGTTCAAAACATCAGGGTATACTCCGAATTAGGGATGCAAATTAATCGGATAATCGAATATTTGACCCAATAATCGATTAATTTCAATTGATGTGGAGCTGCCGATTAATTTTATTAATCGATTACTGATTAATCGATATTAATACTGATTAATCGATTTTTGAATACATCAGTATTTGATGCATTCTGATATGCTTACAAAATGCTTTCAAAATCCAGATGTATTCGAAAACCGATTAGGTAACCGATTAATACAATTTAAGACAAACCGTAGTTTGTTATTATTATACGAGCTTATTATTCTGTTATTATACTCGTAGCTTCATGGATGAAGGAAAGAGGTACCTATCCTTCAGCCATGGAGGGAGCGGTATCCTTCATCCATGAATTTTAGTGGAGGAGGAATTTTCGCAAGCAATTTCAATACATTTTAATGTCATGTTTCCATCAAATGATTCTGATTAGACCATAACATAATTGCTGATAGCCACTTATTTGATGATACTTACCAACATCCATCTATCTGTGAATATAGTTCCCATTGTCTTCTCATTCATCATAAATCCTTGAGTTGAAGAGCAAAATTGAAGTCATAGTCGTTAACACTTCACAGTTCACTTAAATTTTGGTGGAGGAGCGGATATCACACATTTTTGCAAGAAATTTCAATGACATGTTCCATTAAATGATTCTGATTAGACCTTATTAGATATTATGATGATACTTACCAACATCCTCCGTGAATATAGTTCTCGTTGTCTTCTCATTCATCAGAAATCCATGAGTTCAAAATTGATGTCATAGTTCACGCTTGTCGTCAACACTTCACAATTCACTTACATTTTGATGGACGGGCGGATATGAGGGATGCAACATCGCAACCAAATAATCGATTATAACATCAAATGATTGATCGCTAATAATCGATGTGACCGATTAATGGGCATTGAATAATCGATTATTCAAATATGTTGGAGCAGCTCAATGATCATTAACATGTGGGTGAATCGTAAAGCAGCCTGTCAGGTGTATGTTCATACTGGCCCAGCTGATTCGAACAGCACATGGTTTTCAGATATCAAGTTATTATTTTCAGATCTTATAATTCATAATAATAATGATAATTCATAAAAATTATTAATAGGTAACTAATAATAATTTACACTACTTGATAATAATTATTAACAATTAATGATAATAATGATTAATCTATCTTTTAGTGATCTAGACAGAAGGGTGATTTGTAGAGGGGATGGAGGGGGGGGGATTAAAAGATAATTAAATAAGGAGATTATTCTCAAAAGCGGGACTGACGCTGACCCAAGAGCAGAACTGCTTGAAAGGTGATATCCCCTCAAAACTTTTATTTTTAGAAGATGTCCCAAAACACTAGTTTTTTAATATAAACTTTTTATCGGTTCAATTTATGGTTCCCTCAATTTCTAATAAAAACTATTTTATTCAATTTTATTCATTTTGGCATTCCCTTACCTTCTTCATTATCCTTAAAATTCAACAATAGTTCGTCACCTACAGACGAAGAAAACCATTGGATTTTTAGATAGTGAGAAAGCAAATAATCATGCGTTTGAAATGAGTACCTTAAAAATCGAGTAGTTGCTTTCGATTAATCGAGCATCGATTATTCAATAACGAATAATTGGTCAAATCGTTTATTAGCTTACGATTAATCATTTGATGTTATAATCGATTGTTCTTCTCAACTTGATTGCTAGGCGAGGCGGAACGCTGCCGCGGTTCACTCTGTGCATCGACGAAGGGGGCTGGTACTTGGCCGATATGATATTCAAGACCTTGCCAGTCAGTTCAATGTTTCGAGATATGACATTGTCGAAATTTCAATGTTTGTTTTGAATCCCTTCCCCTTGACCTAGGGTTATGAAAAGTTTCAAGGATCATTGTGGGGCTGGTCCAAACCCGTTGAAAAAATTGCGTAATTTTAGCTCAACGCTAATTGGGCAAAGTGCCGCGGACGGCGTACGGCGGACGGACGGATTTTTTTTTATTTAAGAGTATTTGATTTTCTGAATCCACCTATCTTGAAACGTTAACCAACAAATTTTTAGGGGGGGGGGGGTTAAATGATTTTTTTCTTTGGTCGACTCCAATGGTTCATTATCGAAGATAATAAACCAAATTTTGAAATTTAGAAAATTTCATAACACGAAAAATGCATAGTTCTTAGTTTATACTTGGATAGAGGTTTTTGAATTTTTTAATACCATCCGCAGCTTTGTAATCAGCCGTTCGTACATATTGAGGGTTCAAAGTTCGAGCAAATCAAAATTCGTCAACTTGAGGGTGAATCATGCGGCAGCCTGTCGGATCTAGATTCTAATAGAACATGGTTTTCAGACATCGATTTGATAAATAATAATTATCAAAAATAAGTCGTAAACATTAATAATAACTAACAATACCTATTTGTTTAAACAAATTAGATTTGGATGATAAGCTAAAGTTTTGAAATTTTAAACACGGGTCGAAAATGGATAGTAATGCAATATTCAATCAGTTTCTTGCCACTAAAATTGTTAAAACAATGCCTGTTTGTTTAAACAAATGAAATTGGGATGTTGAGCTAAAGTGAGTGATATCCTGACTGTACAATTTTTCAAACAATACCTATTTGTTTAAACAAATTAAATTTGGATGTTGAGCTAGAGACGTGAAATTTTAAACATGGGTCGCAGATGGATGACAATGCAATATTCATTTGCTTTCTTGTCTGTAAAATTGTTTGAACAATACTTATTTGTTCAAACAAATTAACTTTGGATGAAGAGCTAGTCTTGACATTTTAAACATGGGTTCAGGATGGATTACAATGCAATAATCACTAGTGTGTGTGATTTGTTGACCGTCAGTAAGAATAGGGTCGGTCAAATGAGCGAATATTTGAAGGTATTGCAGCATGTATATGAGCTAATTTTCGAAGAAATAAATGGTTTTATGTAAAATGAAGGACTTGATGTCCATGAAGAACATCATAAGTATCAATCACGTTTCTTCATCTTCATCTCCAGTTTGAGAACGGAATGGGATATCGCAATTCTGATTTCACCATCGGTTTCAGCGTAAAACAAACTTTAAAATGAGGGGTCACTTGTTAGACTGTTTCATTTTGGGAATTTATGGGTAAATTCCCCCCTATAACTCCCCAAAACCCCCCGTTAGAGTGGCCCGATTCCGCCCATCTACGAACGTACCCTTTCGATTGTAACGGCATTCACATCAAAGACAGGGTAATAGTAGTTATGTATTTGTCATATTTTACAAAAAAACTTTTTTGTAGGTAGAACTCATTAATTTTCTATGGAGGTAACCAAAACTTTTCTTTTTTTAGCAAATATAGTAAGAAAATGAAATCGCACTTGCGATGGGTTCAAACATATTAGTAGCGGATATTTTCAAAACAAAAGTCCGTTATACAACCAAAAATCTGAAGTTCGACATTTTTGGTTTATTATCTTGAACAATAAACCATTGGAATCGATTGAAAAAAAAAAATCGTGGGTTTACGATGAAAATCCACAGCAAATTTTCGAAGAAATTGCTGGTTTCATGTCAAATGTCTCTATTAAAGAACATGATGTCCATGAAGAACATCTCGAGTAGCAACCACGTTTCTTCATCTTGAAAGTGCTCCAGTTTGAGTGCGGAAGAAGATATAGCAATACTGACTTCACTATCTTAATCAGCGTGTAAAACCCTTGGAGTAAAAGTAAAGTAAAGTAAGCAACCATTTCAGGTTGGATTTCCGTCCGACTGCCGTTTTTTAGGCGTCGCGGACGTCATCGGCTGTCCACCTAGGTGGATCAGAATTGTTCCGATGATTTCGCTTAAAGCTACTCATTGCCTCGCCCCCTTGAGTTGAGAGGGGATCGCCGTACAGAAGCGTGAAAGATTACTTGGACGGGAGACCCACTTACTTGGGCGGTCACCCATCCAAGTAACATCCACGCCCGACGTCGCCTAACTTCCGTGATCTGACGAGAACGGGTTCGTTGTGACGTCTGCCCCGTACGTAAAACCCTTGTGTCACTTGTCAGACTTTCATTTTTTGGGTGACCCCCCCCCCCCCCAACTCCTCAAAATCACCCTCAGCTTTTGAACATTTCGACGCTGAACACGACGGTGAAGTCAGAATTGCAAAATCTCATTCCGTTATCAGATTAGAGCAGACTTAACATGAAGAACATATTCTTGATTTTCAAAGTACTCAAGTTTGAGAACGAAATAAGGTATCTCAATTCTGACTGCATGATTGTATTCAGCGTGTGAGAACCTTTGAAATGAGGTGTGACTTGTCAGACTTTCACTTGTTGGGTGACCCCCCCCCCCCCACCACCCTAAGCCCCACCATAACCCCCTCAGATTTTGGACATTTGAACTCTAAACACGACGGTGAAGTCAGAATTGCGATACATCTTACCGTTATCAGATTAGGAGAGACTAACCATGAAGATCATATCAAGCAACAACCACGTTTCTTCATCTTCAAAGTGCTCAAGTTTCATAACGGAATGAGATATCGCAATTCTGATTTCACCATCGTGTTCAGCGTGAAAAAACCTTTAAAATGAAGTTTCACTTGTCAGAATATACAGAATATATCATTTTGGGAATTTATGCGGAATTCCCCCCCCCCCCCTCCCCTAAAACTTTGCCAGCTTTGCCTGGTTGAAATTGACCTAAAATTATGAAATTTGGGATGCGGACCACCCCGAGGTTGATCTTTGATACTTTTTATAACCCTAGGTCAATAGGGAGGGGTTCAAAATTAATGTTTAAATGTTGACATTATCAAATACAATAATAATATTTTGTAATCAATTTTCTTTTTCTGTAAACAATTTAATGGAGTACAGTTTAGAGAACTTTTTTGAAACGGTGCTGTGTTCGACCAACCAAGTAATGCCAAATCTGAGGATACCGTTGGAGGGAAAATTAAAATTCCTATCTCTCTGGTGCCAAACAAAAATCTTTTGCTAAGGTTCAGCCTAAAAAGAAAAATTTGTCAAATCCCGGAAATTTCCATATTTTTCAATCGCCTGTGAAACCTACTACACCAACTTGAATGTTTTGTGCAGTTACTGCAAAAGTTGGCCAGAAAGCTCAGCTGTCCAACGGTGTCCTCAAATATGAATTTACATAGGAAATTGAAGGATAAAATGTCGTTTCCCCGTAAGAAAACGCATTTTTACACAAATGTGTTTTAGCCATGGACTAACTAGCCAAAAAAGCTAACGAAATTTCGTAACGAAATCAGGGACGACAACATGGATACCGATGATACGGAACTAAGGATCGTGTAACCTGGTGTAACCTATGAGCAGTCAATATGACCTATCAGTCGAAAAAGGTTCCAAAATTATCACGTAGTAACGGTTTCGTTTACCCAGAGTTTCCCAGTATGGCTACGAGTGGAGTCAATTTCGAATGTTGAGTCGCAAACATTCAAAACAACTACTCGTTCTTTACCATCTGTTATGGGGTTGTTTAAAATAATGTTGTAATCTCAATAAAACTATAAAATACCTTCTTATCTGAAGACTGACTTTTTAAAAGGCTATCGATGATACGGAACTAAGGATCGTGTAACCTGGTGTAACCTATGCGATATTTTGTTATGACGCGGTGAATATATAAGATTCTGATTTAGTGGGAGGAAAGTAGCGAAATTCTGATTTAGTGGGAGAAAGTTAACCAATCTTCAACCGAAGATTGAAGACGGGTTTATGTGAAACGCGTGAGATAAAACACATTCTGTGTTTCTATAATTTCGTCCGAAGTATGTAAATAGAGGTAACCGGGGGTCCAGGGGGCTTGAAACTGTGAAACAATAATTTTTTTCACGCGAAATTGAGGTTGTGGGGTGAAAAATGACTAGGTACTTCACGACGAGGATTATTTTCTCGCTAGGAGAAAAAAGTTCTACGCAATATTCTACAAGTAAAACCCGCCAATTAATCCTAAATAGGTTATCATTCTTATAAATGTTTCATTTATCATCTATATAAATAAATTGTAGACCATCACTGAGCCAATTACCTTCACAGGAAATTTTGATATTCCAGATTTTGTTGTAAACCCATTTTGTACACAGTGGACAACAAGTAGAAAGTACTGAGCATTAGCGCATAAAAAGAATCCAAATTCTGTTTGTAGTCCAAAACCCGCTTTGAATTGTTAGTTGGTAACTGGTAACACTACAGTACTTTATAATACAAAATTCTTGATAAGTCTGAAGTTATTCTTGTCACTAACCACACAAGTTCAATAAGGAATACTCTATAATACTGATTCATGTCAGTATCACAGTAGTTCAAAGATCTGTGAAATATGTGAGGGTATCCATTTTTACTCAATGTTATGAGGCTTTGAGGAAGCAGAGTTTTTGTTGAAAATTTTGTGTAGGTTGTGGGGGGGGGGGGTTTGTATATTAAGTTGGGAGGGGCTGGCAACAAATCCTTGGTTAGACTATTATGGGAGATTATGGGGAATATTGATTTTATTACTGGTTTCAATTGTTCAATACCAGGGAAATAGGTGGTTAATAGGTTCTGGTGATTGGGGGGGTCTGAAACGGATTTTGGTATGAAATTTTGGACCAAGAACAACAGCTACATTTTCTTCGAAAATTCGCTAAAATATAATGAGGAGAAACGAATGTTTTATGGGATTGTGTGAAAAGAAGGAATCTATCAAAATATCATCACGTTATACGAGTATATCCTCAAAATGTGGATGTTTCACGTTCACAATCAAGTTCCACGACCGGTCAAAGAATATGTATTGCAGGGATGAGAGCGATAAATAAATATTATTGACGATCGTGGCGAATGCTGCAAGTAGGACGAATCGTACCAGAACGAGCGTGGGGGTTTGGAGGTAATCTTTCCGTTTTTCTCCGTCCGTGACGGTGAGAGCGGCGTACCTAAATCACTTGAGTCTCTGCTAGAGAGACAATGGGACTGCCTTAAACAATTACGCGCAGGTGTGCTCCCCACCCCTATCACCGTACATCTACGTCATGCGGGTATAGCTAAACATGGTTTGATCGACTGCTGAACATCTCTCATCTAGGGACGCGGGAGCGTCCCGCCCGCCAAGAAAACCGAAGCGCTGAAAACCGAAGCGACTGAGACACTGATTACGCGACGGAACAAGTTGCGGTTTTCACCCTATCGTAGCTCGGTCCCCTGAGTGTCTCGAGAGTTGATTTTTTGTACACCAACTCTCCAGGGGCACGTGAGGACGTAAAACAAATTTCAGCTCTTGGGAACATCAGGTGTCGGGGGTATAACAATTTTAAAACCACTATTTTTCACGTTTTTCGTGTTCTTCTTCTTCTTCTTCTTCTTCTTCTTCTTCTTCTTCTTCTTCTCGTTGTTGTTCATTGACGGGGCTACAGCCCAGCAGACAAATCGGATCGAGCTGAAATTTTGCACACACGTTTGTTATGCTCCAAGGGAGTGCCTTTCGACCATGTTTTCTCCCTCCCCCCATTTCCCCCCCAATTAGGGGGGAAATAGTGTTTTTTAGGAATTTCAAATGGTCATAACTCCTTCAAAATTGAAGCTTTTTCAGATTTTCTTTTTTAGTTGTGTTCAGCTTTTCAAACTGTTTAATTTGAGATCAAAAAATGCTTCCTAAGGGGGGAAATAAAGGAGTTATGGTGATTTTTCTATTTTCAACAACAACTGCCGCAAATATTGATGAAAATTGGTGCAGTTGGTCTTAAAATGTCCGCTAGGTTGTCTAGAATATGCTCAATAATTTTGAACTAAATCTCAATCGATTTGACTAATCCACAGCCAAAAATACGTGAATAAATTCCACATCTACTGATTTGGCTAACATTCCGAAAACATCAAAGTTGAACGGTGGTCAGAAAAATTGTCGTAGAGTGGCGCCTGTCTAAGGATCGATAGGAAATTTTATGGGCTTTCGAATGAGGGTAGCGCACTTTGGCACTTTTCCCAACGGTTCTCGAGTTATTCGCGATTTTTGGTATAAAAACGTGCGTTTTACCAGTTGCAAACTTTCTCTTTCCTCTTTCTCTTCGACACCAATAATTACAATTATTGTAATGATTCTCAACAACAAAAATTTGCACAATCCCCAAGAAAAAATGCAACCAATTTTCAAAAAATTTCTAATTCAAATTTATTCAAATTTCTAATTCTTTCTATTTTTTTAAATTTAATAATAAGAATAATTGTATTAAATTTTAATAATTGTTTTTAAATTGTTGATTGTTTTAATTAATCGAAAATTTTAAAACTAATATTTAACCAATTCGCAAAAATTTTAAAACTACTTATTTTTCAAACACATTTCAGATAACAAACAATAATTTCCAAAAAATAATTATTCTTGTCACAAAAACAAGAAACAAAAAGGCAAATTAGTAGGCGTACTAATTTTTTACTAAATTTTGACTAGGATAAAACTTCATTTAGGAAAACATTTACTAGTTACCTCGTAGGTACTTTTGTATTGTATAAGTTGTTGAACCGTATTGTATAAGTACCACTCGAAAACTAGCCATGCAAAAAGATGTGATATCCCCCCAAAAACAACTCCGTTGTAAAAACTGGCCCGCCAAAAAACCTCAGCCGCAAAAAGGAATGATATCCATTTTGCCCGCCAGCCACATATATAGGATGCTCAGTGCTTCGCACCTCGCTGTTGAGTGTGCATGTAGAAACCTGATCCTCCTACCCCTAACCTCCACCGTCAATGTTTTCCTGTTCCCTGCCTCCTTCCCACAACCCCCTCTCACCCTTAGTCACCCTCGGTTTCACCTAATATGTTTCCTGTGTTACACCAGCAGGGAGCTTTACGCTTCTTTCAATGCTGTTGGCGGGAGCTTTTTGCCAGATGAACAAGCTAACATAAGTATTACTGGTGGTCACGAGTAATCAGCGGTGGTACAACTGTAATGAAGTAATGCTTCAATTCAGGCTTGTTCATCTGGCAAAAAGCTCCCGCCAACAGCATTGAAAGAAGCGTAAAGCTCCCTGCTGGTGTAACAGAGGAAACATATTAGGTGAAACCGAGGGTGACTAAGGGTGAGAGGGGGTTGTGGGAAGGTGACAGGGAACAGGAAAACATTGACGGTGGAGGTTAGGGGTAGGAGGATCAGGTTTCTATATGCACACTCAACAGCGAGGTGCGAAGCACTGAGCATCCTATATATGTGGCTGGCGGGCAAAATGGATATCATTCCTTTTTGCGGCTGAGGTTTTTTGGCGGGCCAGTTTTTACAACGGAGTTGTTTTTGGGGGGTACGTTATGACTAAATAAATCGTTGGAATATTCTGTTCGAAGGATCGGAGGAGTGTCTCAGACAGGCGCAGGCGTGAACACATATTTTTGCTATCGCTCCAAATCTGAGATGCGGGCGATGTCCCTTTTTCCGCCCGAAGCACATCATCCATCTCTCGGCCAGTCGGTCTCTCTCGGAAGCGAGCAATGACTACCAACTCGAAATACTCGGTCTCGACTGCGTTGAGATAAATAGGTACCTAATACTACCTCTTAAATTCTAGGTGAGTCATCGTAAGAGCATTGAAATAACTACTATAATTGCTCATAGTTACTTGATTCACCACATAACAAACGCGTAGACCAGCGATTCCCAACCTGGGGTGCGCGGGAGCCCCTTTGGGGGTGCGTGGAAAAAATAGAGTAATGGCGGACATTTTTGGGGAAAATTTTGATTAATATTTTTCGTTCTTTTGCCACACCACGTGATCGATGGCCTTCTCGCGGAACCTTTGACACGACTATTTCAACTTCGGCAAAAAGTAGCACTTTTTTCAGAAGACTATCCATTTACATTGTCGTCAAAATTTCATGATCCTCAGTGGCTGCAAATCCTCTCTTATTTAGGTGACATCTCCAACAAAGTTAAAGACCTCAACCTGTCTCTTAAGAGAATTGAATTCAAAACAATACCAGCATCTTTTACGTCGACTACAAAATAGAGTCAATGAAAAAGAAACTTACATTTTGGAAGCAATATTGCTTACAAATGTGTAAAAAACGGCCAACTTGAAGTTTTTGAGACCCTCCATGATTTTTTATCAGAATCGAAGCTTACACTATCTTACGGTGACAGGATCTTGGAGCATTTGGAGGGTTTCAGTCAATCGTTTGAGAAGTACTTTCCTAAGCTTGAACCTGAACACTACGATTGTGGTTATGATTCATTGTGTTTTAACTGTGGCTGTATGTTGTCAACCATGCCAATAAAGAATTTGAAAAAAAAAAAAAAACCTGAACACTACTAGATTTCGGATCCTTTTCTGGAGGAATACCATCAACGTAATATTAAAACATATAATATATTATAGTTACATATTATGTAACTCCTACTCAACTCCTACTCTTTCGATCTCTTTAGTTACCTACCTACCTGTGTTACTTTTACCTTGATGCTGATGTGCATTGTTTTTACTACAAACTTTTTTTTAAAATCTGTCTGTGTACTTATACACTATATCTTATACTGTTATACATATAGGTGCTAGTATTCCACTAGTCATCAAGATCATAACACTATAGGTACTTATAAAATAAATTGTGTGTATACGATTTTTTTTTTTTTTTTTTTTCAAGTCTGTTATTAATCAACATCTGACACAGCGCCTTCACTATAGGTACCTATCTATCTATTTGGTATTTACGTAAGTCGGGGGTGCGCCGGCGGAAACTGAGTTGCTGAGGAGTGCGAATGTGAAAAAAGATTGGGGACCGCTGGCGTAGACAATCATTGAAAATCTGTCTAAAGTTCTTCATTGATGTGATGTAGGATGAATGGCATGATGTCTTCATATCCCTAAAGAGCCCAGAGTCCTGTTACCTTGAACGTATTGCCGCTCAAATACGAAATCCAACATCCCCCTTCAATACTTGAAAGGTACAAAAGTATGCTATTTACCTACTAAGTCTTTAAAAAAACTATGAATGAAAAAGGACAAGACAAAATATCAAAAGTTTGAACTTCAAAAATGATCATGGAAAATTACTCAATTCGAAAGAGAAAACTTGAAACAAACTAAATTTCGACAACATTTAACATCTTACGAAAATACTCAAACTTTGGTATAATAGGCAAACCTTTAATTTGCGCATCGGCTATTTGTTCATTCGTTGGCACATACATAATTTCAATATCACCAGAAGCTGAATCAGGAATAAAATGATGAACCACATCAATGTGTTTAGAACGCTTGGTTTCTAAAGACTCCGCCTTGTTAATGGCTGATTGATTATCTTTGAACAAAAACATTTTTCCAACTTACAACTTCAAAGAGTGAACCAAAACTTGCTTCAAGAAAATGCATTCTGATAAGCATAGAGACATTGGGCGGTATGAATAAAACGAAAGCAAATGCTTTTAAGCATTTGCTCGAAGGAAAAGCATTTGCTTTGGAAGGAAATGCTCGAAGTAAAAGGTTTTACTCTTTTTCGTATGAATAATCATTACCTTCACTCTGAAGGATTTGCTTCAGGGAAAAGAGTAAAAGCCTCGTATCATTTTGGCTAGGTTATGCAGTATAACGCACGCCACGACTATTTTAGGTACTCTGCCTTGTTTAACCCAGCAAACGTAACTACTTTAAAATTGGAAACCTCCTTTTCAGTTGACCAAAAGATCTCTCAACACACTCTTTTTTTGTCAGTAAGGTATTAAAAGATCTTTCCAGATCATTGCTGGAATTACGAAAAAGGACCATCAGCCATGGTTCAATGCCATACCCACTATCACCCAGTATAACAGTTTTTTCAGTGCGAGACATGCAGGCACGTGTAATGGAATTCTTCCATATTCGACTGTCATGGACAAAACCCGGCCATCTGACGTCTACGCGTGTGAACGTACACGTGGCGTCACACGTTGCTTGCACGTTCAGAGATGCTCGGCTTTTTCTGTTGATATATTAGTCCCCATGTACCGATGGTTTTTCGATACCAATATGAGTGCAGTCCACGACACCAATTGCACTGGGAGAAGAAAAATTACGGAGCTACAGTTTCTTTGCCCTCACTACTTCCTCTTCTGCCGTCGGAAATCATATCCAAGTGTCCAATTCTTTCAACAACGAATTTCACCGCCAATGACACACTCGACTGGTGTATACCATGTTCTTCCCCGTATGCCTTTTTGGAACCCGGGATCCGCTAGATAAAGCGAACATGCTTTCATTCCCAACTCCGGAGATGGGGAACCACCGCGAGTATCGTTGACATCATTTCCAATAAAATGATCTGCTAGCCATTTTTCCTCCAAAAATCGCAATTTCGAAATCTTGTTCCCGTGGGGACCTTCGTTCCTTATAACATTTACGATTACGTATATTCACGATTTCCGCCATAATAATAATATAAACGCACTGACAGAGGAAGCAAAAAGCACGAAATGCACACTCACACTTGATAAACGACCGATATGATAAATTGAGGAAAGTGAATCTACTCTGGAGTAGATGCATCTTTTTTAAAGCTTTTGCTTCACAAGCGAAGTAAAAGAGCAGCTTTATTCATACTGAATACTTTTGATTGAAGGAAATGCTTTTTTTTCTAGCTTATGCTTTTCCTACAGAAGCAGAAGGTTTTGCTCTTCTTTTTTTTATTCATAATACTTGAAGGATTTGCTTCGTTTTCCGAAAGTAAAAGGTTTTACTTCGTTTTATTCATACCGCCCATTGAGGCATCTGAATATGCATTTAATTGAAAACTGGCATTTTTCGCCTTTGTGTACAACAAACCAAAGTTCTCAGTATGCTTTAGATATCTTAAAACATGCTTTAAATAGTTAAAATGTTCCTCATCAAACTGATTCTGATAGCGACCAAAACATGTAACTGAATAAGCAAGATCAGGTCTAGTACCTATCATAATATACATTAAACTTCCGAGAATTTCTTTATAGGAGTCCTCACAAGTTCCTGAACCATTCTTTAAAAACAATTTGGGCTGAATAGGAATTTTCGATGGGCGATAGTCAGCCATCCCGATCTTTTGAATACCTTTTTCTATCAAACGTTTTTGACTGAGAAAATGACCTTCCTTAGTTTTCTTAACCCTCCGTAAGGAACATCTTTTTTTTGACGGTAAATGGGAACATCGGTATGTGATACCGCTATTCCAGAAAGTCTATATTTTTCATAAATAATTGCAACTTTTAACAACTCTAACATTTTATTTAGGATTCGGGAACGTATAGGGATTATTCAGGAACATTATTCAATGCAATAAACGTTTATTTAGATTTAAAAAATAAAAATAAAAACATAAAAAAAAATAAAATGGTACAAAATGACTTTTCTCACGTGTCTGAAACGTCCTCAGACCTTTTTTTAAAAGTACATAGATAACATCGACCGAAATGTTAGAATTTTTATGACAAAATTTTGAATAAAATAAACATTTCAATAAACTTCAATAAACTTGAATATTTGGTAAAAAAAAGATATATATTTGAATAAAAATAAACACTTGAATAAACTTGAATATAAACATCAATAAACTTGAATATTTGGTTAAAAAAATGTTTGAATAAAAATAAACACTTGAATAAACTTGAATATAAACTTCAATAAACTTGAACATTTGGTAAGGAAAAATTAGACATAATTATGTAGTAATAATCGAAATCAGGAAAGTGCCAACTCCAATGTTGGTCTGTGAAACAAGTGCCTACCTAAAGTGACTAGGACGTACAATCGTAACAAGTTTTTCTTGTGTGCGGAAGACATATAGGTTTATCGCAGTTGAGGCACTTGTAGAAAGATTTCCTTTTTTTGAAGAATGTTTGATGCCATTGCAACCTACAACAAAACATCCATTGTGTTAGCAAAAATATTTGGAAGCTCGTAAATTGCATGGTAGGTACTTGTAGACAACATGAAAAATGTCTGATTGACAGAAAAAAATGAAAGTTGTTGAGTAATGATAACATTGGTATATGATACTGGCAACCTTTTAGTCGATTAGAAGGAACATCGGTATGTGATACCGGCAACCTTTTAGTCGGTTAGAAGGAACATCGGTATGTGATACCGCCAACATTTTACAAACAGGTAACTTACCGTGGGAAAAAAAGGCGTGAAAATTCCTCCAACCTTCTACCTGTGCTTGCCGGTAGCTAACTGAAGATGTCACAGGGACCCAGTCGTCTCCGTCGACCCCTCGCACCCCCACCACTCAAATTAGGAACCATAGCGGTATGTGATACCGATGTTCCTTACGGAGGGTTAATTTCAATTCCTAAAAACGTCATATTTATCGAATCAGACAGATCACTGAGCTTGAACTTCGATTCCAATTGAGATTTTATCAATTTATTCTCACTGGATTTTGGAGTAAAAATTATAAGATCGTCTACCCAAACAAGCATATAGGTGCTACTTTTGTGATACAAACAGGGGGCTTCTTAAAATGATGCTTCTTTAAATACCCATAGCTAGAAGATGTTCATTCAGGGTTGTGTTCCAAGTTTTGGGAGCCGACTCTGGACGATAGAGGCTCTTGACAAGTTTGCAGACATGTCCATTGGGCACATGCAAGCCTTTGGTCTGCTTCACCTATACTGGTCTCTGAAGAAATCCGCACAGGAAAGCAGCCTTCACGTCATATTGGAACCACTGGAGATCCCTCTCGACAGCGATTGCTAGCAGCAGCCTCAACGTGATCATCCGAGCGACTGGAGCATAAAGATCAGCAGTGCTTCGATCGCGTGTATCTTCCATGAATCCTCTTGCGACCAACCGTGCACGTTTGACAACAACGTCATCAACAAGCTTTGGACGGAAAACCTACTTCGAGTCAACAAGAGCAGGTACAATTCTTAGGTGCAAGTACAATTTCCCAGCTCAAATACAAAATCCAACAGAGCTAACGAATCCAGAGGAACTACAACATAGCCATGAAAAGTCTGTAGATCTTCCCAATAAATTCTAAACATTGAGGTTTTCTCAATAAATTCTAAACATTGAGGTTTTCTCAATAAATTCTAAACATTGAGGTTTTCTCAATAAATTCAAAACATCTATGGGTTTTTTTTTAAAGAATTTATTCAAATATTCGCCTTCATCTTTCACTATTTTCTTTTAACTTTATGTTAAATTCAACGAACGATATGAAACAGTAAGAAATGAGTTTGTCGCCAATCATGTACGAGAACAAACGAGTTCGTTTGACAAAGGAAGTTGGCGGTCAAAAAACGTATTGGTCGATACCTACTTTTCATTAGAGATACGAATCGTAGGTACATAAAAAATGCGGTGGAGTCTCATTTTACAGCTCTCAAGAAAGGTCTTTCGTCAAGGAAAAGATAGAGCGAACGGGGAGGGAAATGGCGCAAACACTGGCATTAGGTACGTACAATAACGATAGAAGATGCAACGAGGAACTGAATTGACCATTTGATTCCGTATTTTCGATCAGTAATTCGTCGTAAATTAGTCATTGCTTATTGGACAATGGAAACGCCAGTCCTACTCAAATTAATGGATACCTACTCAAATTAAGAAGAAGGAAAACATATTAAGAACGGTAATCAACTGTTCTACCTATAAATTACATACTCGTTTGACACCAGTTCAAATCATGATTTGCAATTGCAATTGTCTATGTTACGGCCACATTACTACATTTCCTAAAGAAGAGTTGAAAACGACTGAACTTTCAATTTAACTGGCATTAATCCCTAAGAATTCTTTATTTTATTATTATTATTATTTGTTTATTTTATTTATTTTTTTTTACAACGTATTAAAACAACTTTGCACCCAGTTGGTGAAAGTATTTAGAGCTGCTCACCCTCTGGTGCCCTCACTGTACACCCTCTGGTTAGGGCTGGAATTATTCACACTAGTAAACATTCACTGAAATGTTTGATGTGTATTACTGAGCTATCAGAATAGTGTCTGGCGCCATTTATTTCAAACAACAGCTAACTTCGAGACCTATGGCTTGAATGTTTTGGGGAGTGGTCGTCGGCCGAAAATATATCTTTTTTTTAATCATTTATTTATTTATGTTACAACTGTATTACAACATCTAGCAACGTTTTTCTAATACATTAGAGCGTTCCTGTTGTATATAGATCACTACCTATATCCACTACACATCACTCCATACTAGTGAGTCATGACAAGGTCCAATGGTTTGGTCCTCTTCAGTCTCCGTATGTCTCCGCTGTTGTCCAGTAGATTCAGTACTTCGACGTTTGGATGTTTGTGGAGCCGGCTCTCGTACTCCATCGCAAGTTTTTTTTATAGTTTCGCCAACAGTCTCCATCTGTAGGTCGCGATGGAAATCAGCTGTCCGTACGTACCAAAATGCCTCGACAATACACCGCAGAACTTTGTTTTGAAACGTTTGTACAAGTTGTATATTACTTTTCTTTGTGCAACCCCACAGTTGACACCCGTAAGTCCAGATTGGTTTGATTACTTGCTGAAAATTTTTTGTAAATTTGTTGCATTTTTTCTTGGGGATTGTGCAAATTTTTGTTGTTGAGAATCATTACAATTGGTGTCGAAGAGAAAGTGAAGAAGAAGAAGAACACGAAAAACGTGAAAAATAGTGGTTTTAAAACTGTTATACCCCCGACACCTGATGTTCCCAAGAGCTGAAATTTGGTTTACGTCCTCACGTGCCCCTGGAGAGTTGGTGTACAAAAAATCAACTCTCGAGACACTCAGGGGACCGAGCTACGGTAGGGTGAAAACCCCAACTTGTTCCTTCGCGTAATCAGTGTCTCAGTCGCTTCGGTTTTCTTGGCGGGCGGGACGCTCCCGCGTCCCTAGATACGTACTCGCACTGGAGCCTTACATAAAAATACGAGTTTCATATCGTTGTCTGCAGTTTCCAACGTGCTGAGTTGAATATAAAAAAATTGCATACAATGTTTTTATTCTTAGCGCATGACAAGAATCTTACGTGAGGCTCCAGATTGCCAGGCTCTAAAGAGTATATAAATATCAGAGCACTAAATACTCTTCGAATACACCTTCCCGGTTCACGGCAAGCTCAACAAATTTGTTTTATAATCATTATATCCATGATTCAGGTGATATTTTCAGCTGTAAGAACCTCACACCCGTCTTGGGAAGCCATTAACCCCCAGTGTTCGCCATTTACAGTCGAAACGCGACGCCGGATTCTGATGGGGGCGTAGCCAATTTACCCTAAAGCCTTCGAATATGCATTTATTTCAAGTAGGCCCTAAATTTTCCGATAAACATCAATGTGTACGAGTATGACATGAATGATTGCGCGGCGGGCAGTCACGCGACGTACAGCAAACTAAATCCCCTCCATCGATTTAACCTTATTTTCCCTCCTTCTAATCATGATACTAATGAGTTTTTATTTGTTTGATATTGAACTATGTTTGCAGCAAGCCTCCAGGATGATATCTAAAACACAGAATACGAAAGGTGATTTGGAGGACAGAAATTTCATTTGATTGTGGGATGATAACATGAGTACAAGAGTACGGTAGTCGGCAAAGGTTTATGGAGTAAGAGAAAGCAACAAATATGGATATGCCGCCCAAGTTTCTCTATACGGACTATATTGTAGTTTCCCTAAATACTCGTAGATGCGAATGTACCAATTGTATTCTACGCTTCTCAACATCCGTTTTCGAGACATAAGATCAATTTCAACAACAGTCCTGCTAGAGAACAGTCGACTCATTCTTCCAGAGAGTGGATTAAACCATATCAGATCGCATTTGGAGTTACAGACCGGTCTCTTCATCAGGTGGAATCATGTAGAATGGCAATCAGGAATCAACTAAGATGGGCTAGGCCTCTCCGTTGGACGTTCGCCGTTGTTGACCAAACATGCGTCATTAGGGAGTTCATGGTTATTGGTAGGTGGGGGGGGGGGTCCTAACAGGGTTGCTAATATTCAGTGTACCTACTGTACGAGAACGATGTGGTGCAAATTCAATGGTCTATTCTGAAGCACATAACGAACGAATGAACGAATTGTAAAGGAGACTTGAATTCCCATCAGTAGATTTGTGTTAAAGGGGAGCCTAGCTCGACAGCTGACAATCTACGCCCACCCAAAAGGCTGAGACTTTCTCTCCAGAGAGGACTGTTACTCAGTCAAAGTCCTCAAGTGATCCCCGAGTTCCTGTTCTTACCACATATAACCATATAACCACACATAACAGGTGGAATCGAGTTTCTAACTCACTATACTAAATATGCAGGCCCTTGTACCAGTTGAGAGACACCAGATGAGATCCCGGTTTTGCGGCACTGTCGTATCTCCAGATGCCAGAGAAAAGTGTCTGAAAGGACGCAGCCCGAGCATTATGGTTGCACTCAGGGAAGGAGGCATAAGGCTCGGCGATGGAGGTCCCTTCACGTATTGGCTCTTCATGCACAAGATTCCTCTTCATGCTCATTATTGTACGATCAGATCTGGTGAATTAGAAATGTTCGTTCATTTTCCAAAATGTTAATACCTCATATTGTTATGACAATAAATGAATGTCTATCTAACTCCTAGGTACTTGTACACAGCCAAATCAAGGTTTTATTTTTTATTTTAACCTTTGAAATCGTCCAAGACAACCCACTGCAAGCTAGAGGCGAGTTATGAGTGAGGCATCAAAGAGTAGAAACTGACTGGGGCGATTCCTGTAAATAAAAAGTAGTTTGGTTTATATGAAGGCAATAATAACGATTTTATCAGAGAAGATCATTTGGTTGTAGCATTTGACCCCACATCGTCTATTATTAGACCTAAATCATGCGGTTGTCCAAATACCGGATCACGAATTTTGGGCTGGAAAATGTATGCAATTATTCTTCAATTCTTTATTCTTAATACCAAGGCTTACGTTACTCGTGTAATTTCACTCCTAACATGTGACCAGCGTGCATCAGGACAGTAGTATGTAATGCTAACCGCACGTTGGCTCACGTATGTTCTTGATTTGTATGGAAGATAGACAATTCACATTGATATTGTCATAGAATCCGTTGTACAACATGTTTCAGTGGGGGTAACCATTCTGGTTTACTGTTCTAAAAGGAAAAGATAGTCTGATCTTCAACCTTGACCCACAGTTTTAAAAACAGTTTGCGGATGAACTATAATACGAGTATTTAATTTTACTGGGTTACTCAACCATGTCCTCTGCATCCACAAGCATTGAGTGTTGTCTGAATATTTGATGATGAATACACCTTCGAATCATTAATGGCTCTAATTCAGTACCATTCTAAGAGGAGTAAACCGTATTCTGAGCAAGGAATGGTCTGTGTTCGGGTCGGGGATCGGGGCTTTTGGTGTTTACTTTGTTGGATCGGAGTACTCAACATCAGGAATTGACATGTCCTCCCTCTCCTATCTCACATCTCCACTTTTTCTTCACTTGCGCTCCCGATGTCAGCGGTATTCCTCTCTCTCAACCAAAATCCCTGCATAGTTTTTCTGAACAGTTCTTCCCATAGCCCCGACAATTCATACAATCGTGCGGCAGTTGCAACTTAACCGGATCGGCGGGACTTTTTCGTTCATCTCCTGGATATCCTGGTGCACCAGGGAGGCGCGGGAGAATCGAAGACTGAACAATACCACAGGTACCGAACATTCCATTTTTTCCTTTCATGTTTCGCCTGTTTGTCATAGTTCATTTCGTTCTTTGGGGTGACACCATTAGCCCCTCATTTCCCTTTTTTTCTTTTCTGATTTATGTGTAGAGCGGGTACACTGTAATTACCTATATCATACAGTCCATTAACCATCCATCCATACTCGGGTGTATCCGATTCTGTACATAAAATTGGTCGATTCGAACCGAATTTGAAATATTTCATTAATTTTGATGGTATAATAAATATTTGAGAGTACCTTTTTGGTTAATATCCACACCAAATTGATCATACCGTTATAATAGATAGATACCTACCAATCGATCTTGCAGGTATAATTTCACGCTATTTCCTTCATACCATCTCATTAGCCTTATTCAAATCCTTTTCTTGTCTATTTTGGCGCAATATTTCAATTCATATATTCGCAAATATTCTAATTTCAGTCGATAATTGTATAACTCATTGATACGCGGTTTTGTATGCCATGTGGAGAAACTTCTAGACCTTTCTATCAGTAAGTGACGTCATCATTGACTCACCCATTGTTCATTGTGGAATTCTACCTTTTGAACTCATTTGCACAACCTACAGCTACAGCTTATACCTACAGCTTATAGCTATAGCTTTTCTCCATTCTCGACACACTTCCTTTTAGAGAGCAATTTAGGTAGGTTTCTCATCAATATTTACCTCTCCTATTTTTTAACATTTTCTAGCATTTTTTCTCCTCTTGCATAAGTATTCCCTGTACATTTTCTCTATCTCTATACATCTCCTTCCCATATATGTAACCTTTTCTTGCTGGTGACACTTGGGAAATTTCGTAATTTGTTTTCAATTTTATTGTCTGCAAAATGGGCTTAGAAGATGCCGCCGGAGCTGCTGATCGTCAGCGCACATTTAATAAGCGTAAACGCCTTATTGCAAAAGTAAATGTTACATTTGACATGATCAAAAAGCTCCGCGAAAATACGGGGATTTTTCTAGCTCGCGTTGAAGTGTTGCCTGGTATTTATAGGGAATATGACGATATACTTGATGAATTGGGGGAGATGCCTGATCTTCTTGATGCCAATAAATTGGATATTGCTGCACTTGGAGAAGAATTTGATACATTTTATTACTCCATTCAGGCTAAAGCCGATCTTATACGTCGTGACACTTCACTTCGTGTATCCTCATTGCATGAACATTCCACAGACCGTCGTACTAAACTACCTCGTGTGGAAATAAGGAAATTCACAGGAAAAATAAAAGAATTTTCAGCATTTCAGAGTATGTTTGACACTCTCATCCATGGACATCCTGATTTAACAGACATCGAGCGTTTTACATATTTATTGACGTACCTAGATGGTGAACCACTTCGGCTGGTTCAGACTGGCACCTACGCTCCTGAACATTATAATACAGCGCACGATTAATTGAAAAGTCATTATACTAATCGACGTATACTAGCTTCCCATTATCTCAACAAGTTATTAAATATGCCTCGTTTAAAATAAAATTCTTCTTAAGATATAAGAGAATTTGTGGATTGCATACAAGCTAATTTCACATCCCTCACAAAAATCAAAATTCCTGATTTTCGTGATTTCTTCCTTTTGCACATATCCTTACGATGTCTCGATTTTTCGACTCGTAAAAAATTTGAGGAAAATTTCGTAGTAACCGCCTTTCCCACCTTTCATAATTTGGTGACTCATTTAGAAGATCATCGTTCTTCGGGGTGACACCATTAGCCCTCATTTCCCTTTTTTTCTGATTTATGTGTAGAGCGGGTACACTGTAATTACCTATATCATACAGTCCATCCATACTCGGGTGTATCCGATTCTGTACAGTCTGCTTGTAATGCCACAAGTCGCAGAAGTGTGAACCTAGTTTAAAATTGGAGTACCTGGGGATGGTCTCCAAATGATGTGTTGATGAACACTCATCTATGTGCATGGATATCATTTGGTACACGTTTTACATATGACGGTAACATAGGGTAACAGTAACACGCAAGTAAAGTTGAATTCAAGCTGCAATCGAGATTATGATTTTCAGCTGGTGAATAAACGATTCGTATGTCAAAACCACACGTAATGTGTTAAGTATATTATGGATTTCAAGCACAATCAACCAAAAACTCTGCCAATTCTTGACACAACGGTTTATTATATTTTTCTGCAGATCACTCTTCTGCCTTACTTATTACGAGTATCAATATTAATTATTTATTAACTCGATATCTGACAACCCTGTGCTGCTCGAATCAGCTGGGCCACAATGAATATTGAGCCGACTGGCTGCCTCACGATTCACCCTCATGTTGACTACTTTGATTTGCTCCAACTTTGAGCCCTCATTGGGAACGAATGGGTAGTCGTACGAACCTCCACTGATCTTGAAAAATTTCGAGTGGAGGTACTTTTTTTTTGGGGGGGGGGGGGGGGGCGATTCCAAAGGTTCAATTATGAAGATAATAAACCAAAATGTGACTTCCCTCCAGCTCGTAAATGCCAGACAATGTTCAACCCACGTTGTTGTAGATGGCGTTTGTCCTTTCATGACCTGGTGAGACGGTGTAAGTTCAAGAAAATTGAAAATAGCTAAATGCTATGCACTACTCGTTCATTGTACCAACGCGGTCCTTTCGGAGGTATTGACAAAACTCTCGAATGAATCGTGTTTTACCATATGATCAGGGTGCCGCTCAATAAATTGCCGAAATAAGTACCTGATTTCCCCAACTTGCTCCCTGCTGCTCCCGATATTGACAACATGTGAGCTTATAGAGCGAGTTTCGATGTGACCCAACCAATCCACCAACGTTTGGAGCACTTTGGGAATGTGATGTGTAATCCACTAACTCACACCTCAAGAAAATAGTGAGAACTAGAATCGTAGTTTCAATGGATTTATAGGTAACAGTCGAGGTTTTAAACCTATTTTAATCCCCCTCCCCTCTACACCAGTTCGTCCCCAGATAATTACATTGACTGCTCTTCTCTCATTGAATAATGCACCCTTATTCATTCAACGCGCCTTTACGGATTTTTCGTGTCATTTATTTAGGCGAGATCCACCCAAGAATATTCGTTAGAGAGACTAATAATAATCGCCAAACAAAATTAAATACGTATTTAAATACGTACGGTCACTTCAGCAAACAAACCGATCATTCAAATTCAAATCTTGTGCCTGAAAAGAAGCATAACAAGCCAAAACAGTAGTACACGAACTTTTTGAACTGCCAGCCCCTCATCACTATTATTTTGAAGTAAGTAAAGTTGAATTATCATGTAGGCACCATTCTAGTCGTCAAGAAGGCGATTTCTATTAGACATGACTGGATACATTAGAAGAAACATAGTGATCATTGGAACCCTGTATGATGAAATTCAAACTTCTAAGAATCCCTATCGCCTTTAGTTACCATGACTACGGTTGCCGGAGAGTAAGATGTTGCTAAGCTGATTGTGACAAGTTGTTCTGGTATTGTAAATCATGAGTAACTCTGTAGAACTGTTGTAGCCGCCACTTTCGCGATTGCCACTTCTGTAACTAATCCTTGTGTTGTAGAGCAGTTGACAACAAGACAAACCATTTTGTGATTTCATCGCAAACTAATTTATTAGAATTGATAGTTCGATATTCCCATAAACAGTTATAACTTTCAAGGCCTCACGGTATTGGAAACAACATTCAAGTCCTCCCGACCCCGTGCCAAGCACACCTTCCACTGACCTTTGCTGGCTCACGACTTAACTGTGTTGCGGGTTTAGCCTATATCAGAACTCAAGGAGATCTATAGTCATCTCTCTCGCTTTTTCACTGGAGTAGAAAAAAAATGGGACTAATGTCGCAGAGCTAATGAAGGTAACCAGACACCTGAGGAATGGACGGTAACAGTGGAGTAACCTCCCCCAGTTGATTCAACCAAAACTAGCAGGCGATACTAAACCGCACGACACAACAGCACTAACTTTTTGAGAGGATATCTTGATTTTCAAGATTGTGTCACCTCCCAAATTTCGAGGGGTTACTCAATAGGTCCATACTAAGGATGAGTTCGAACTTGGGCGTGTGTGGCGTGCGAAAAGTGGCAATAAAAAAAATTCAAATCGCAAAATCGCTCACAAACATTGATTTACCCATGTACTTGTAGGAGTTAAGTATAAATTGAGTTATTTTCAGTCATTCCCTAAACGCTCTATATGCAATAGAAAGAATTAAATCGCTAAAATAGCTCTGGTTAGGCTAGTTTATGGACATCCTGATCCCCCCCCCCCCCTACTGTTCTTGTAATCTTTCACTTAACCCATTTATGCCCACTATTTTTTTCGGGATATACTTTAACTACCTCTAATAGATCCTCTATCGTGCTTGTATTTTCCAACTGCGCCATTTTCCTCCAGCTCTTGTTTCCCTTTCCTTATGTAAGCTAGTGACAGCGGACGTATTCCTTTGAATGTAAATGGAAGCAGCCTGCCTTTGTTATTAGTTCTTTCTCTTGAAACACATGGGATCAAATTACTTGTAGAGACTAGTCCCATCCCCTGTAATTGATATCCCTCCGGTACAGTAGAGAATAGTGTAGTTGACCTAGAAAAGTAGGTATCTAGCTCCAGTCTTAATGTAACATTACTGTGCAACCCTAACATTTGATATGTTCACTGTACAACGTCTATATAATTAACAGGTAAATAATTAGAAATAATGCGATTATAGCCTCCCTGGCGATTTGGTTTGTAACCCTATTAACTTTCTTGTCTTCTTATTTCCCCAACAGATGTATTTCAATCTAATCGTAAACAAGAGAAAACAAATCCACAGTCATGCAGCTTGGCTATAAGAACAAATTTTATAAGAAGTTTTATGAAAATGGTAACAACCACGTTTTTTAACCTTCATAGTGCTCCAGTTTGAGAACGGAATAAGCAATTTTCCAATTCTGACTTTACCATCGTGTTCAGCGTGAAAAAGTCTTTAAAATTAGGTGTCACTTGTAAGACTGATTCATTTTGGGAATTTGTGGGTAATCCCCCCCTTAAACTTGACTGATCAATTTGTTGTAAATCTCTGTATCCCTGTATTTCAATCCTCACTGTTTTATCGTTATTTACAATAAAATGGCTGTTTTCCCCGTACTCTCCTTGGTTACGAAAGTAAAAGTTACCTGCTAAATAGTTACATTTCTTCTTTGGTATGTTAGTTGTTGCCCAATAGGAAAAAAAGTAGTTCCGCAGAAATTCCCAACTTCCCGTTTACTAGGTACATATTCTTTCTTTAACAAGCACAGATTTTCCTTCGCAGTCTTCTATGCTAAATATCTTAACAACATGATACTGCCGCAAAATGGATCGGTAATAGGGGTAAGATCACTTTTTGGTGAATAAATTTTCCATATTTTCCAAGTTCCAAATCTTTCGTATGTTGGTTTAACCTTCCATATTAACCTGCTTCCCATTCGCCGCCTCAGCTTACGCCCATGCCTCGGCCGACGGTTTGGAACTTTGTTATTGTTAGAAAATATGGAAAATAATAACCTTGTTTTCGATGTTGTTAATTATAACTTTTACGCGATAATCAGTCGTGATTCACGGGAAATTAACTGTTGTGTCGTGCGGGTTGGTAGGTTTGGTTGAGCTAACTGGAGGAAGGTAAATTCTACAAGGGAAGTCCAGAAAGTAATGTTACAAGGGCTGTGTGGGACAAAGGGAATTTTGTTTTTCAGAGTTGTCACCACTGGTAGGTAGAGTGGTTTCTAACGGTAAAAAAAAAAAAAAAAATCATCAAACGCCTCCGACCGTCACGAAAGGTCGTCACAGCAGCCAAACGCGTCAAACAGTTCGTCCTCCAATCGCTCCACCAACCGCTGCCCGCGAGTTTCTTGAACGGTATGAAAGCGAGGGTTATGCCTGGTGACGATACGTGGCAGTCTCTACAGTGGCGCCATGCCCATTCTCCATCAACTGAACAATTCAAAGTCCAAGTTTCAGAGAGGAAGATCATGACATCTGTATTTTGGGACCGGATAGGGATATTATTGGTCGATTTTATGCCTAAATAAACCACCATAAATCCAGGTGCATACTTAGGGAGACTCAATAAGTTGACGAAACAAAATCAAGGACAAAAGTAAAGGAGTGCTGACTCGTGGTGTATCACTCCTTCATGACCTCATACCGCCCGTCTCACTCAGGACCTGCATGTTTCATTTCGGTGGGATATTGAGACTCACCCACCGTACTCCCCGAACCTGGCACCATCGGATTATAATCTTTTCAAAACATTAAAGGAGGTTTTGGGTGGACAACGATTTTCTAATTACGAGGAGGTCCAGGATGCTGTCGGATGAGGGTATACAAAAACTGGTCCCTAGGCTTCAAAAATGTATTGACCTCAATGGCAATTATGTAAAGAAATTATGACCTGTTTTGAGACTTATCTTCCAAATTTCCTTTAAATATATTCATTTTTCAATTTGTGGTCGTCCCTCGTACTTCTCTGGTATCAGGTCATTTTCATTACCCACAGGGCTCCTATCATAGGTACATATGTTTACAGACCTGGCAGAACTGTATAAATAGATTATTATTTAGTATTTGAATTCGTGTACGTTTAATCGATTGATCTGGTATTTACTTTTCTGTGCATACAATTGAGTTGATTTGTGTTCAATGACATTTAATTTTTATGGAACCAAAAAGCACTTGCCGTAAATCTTAACGGTACGTAAAACTTAACGGAACTAATTGAAAATTAATTTAGTTCTCCACACATTAATTGCAAGTTGAATAAATGCAAGAGTTCGTTGTCACAACATCCCTACACGTCCCTAGGCATGTATGCCTAAATCTTGTCTCATTTTCAGGTATTTGTTATACTATACAAACCTTGTTATGATGGAAACCTCGGTTGGCTAGTTCGTTTCATAAAATGTGTAGTTAAAAAATGATGGATCGGTATAACGTTTTTATACTCTTTTGTTACAGATTTTGCGTTAGGAACTGCCAAGAAAAACTGCTTGATTTTGGTAAGTCAACCTTCAATAAAGAAATTTTTATAATGATGATCATTTCATAGGCAAGCGGTTCTATCTATGAATGGCTTCTTAAGTGGCACCATATCGATACCTTAATTCACAAAGGGAATATGTCCATCATAAATTCTGAAGGACATATTCCCTTTGTGAAGTAAAGTATCGATATAAAACTTGGTTTCGGTGCAATTATTTCGGAAAAAATGTGAGAATTTCTACTTTCGTGTTGACTGATGAATCTCTACTGATTGGTCTTTGCATATCATGCACCAATTTTTTATCAGGAAATCACAAATAATGTCCTCATTTCTGACCACTATATTACTGTAAGCTCAAAACGTCTATAGCTGAATATTTGTTGTGGAGGAGGTTTGTGACAAAAGGCTTTTTCTTGATAATCGTCGTTTTAAGCATGAAATTCAGAAACTTCATTCCTTAATGCTGCATAAATGTCAATCATCATAAAACTAAGGATTAGTTGAAAGAACAGACATTGTGGAATGGAACTAATCTACCTCTCAACAAATTATTACAAACAGTATGGAATTGAGAGTTTGGGCAGGAAAATATTTTAGCGTAAAGAAAGATGCATGCGGGTTAGAAGATTCGATTCTTCCTAAGTTCCAAATTACTGTTTACAAGTCTGGATGTGTCTATGATCTACACCATATCCAGTGACCGTCCTCAATAATAAAGCCCAGGGGCCGAACAATAATTATTGAGCCTTGATTATGTTTATTGTTCAAAAAGTTCAATTAGGATTCAATAGTTTCCTTCGAGATCATATAAAGACATGAATTAAGACACGGCAGAGTAGTCAAATGAATTAAAAAGACGTTTAAGGCTGAGGAGTAGTAATTTGCTTGTATGCCCAGTATGTATTTTTTATTTGGTTACCACTTCATATACCACACCTATCTTTTTAATCTATATCAATGTTCTATGCAAAGTTCCTACTCTTACGTAGGTCATTATGGAAATGATCCATAGAAACACCTACTAGGATGGTACTACCCCAACTACCTTTTTTTCATCTTCCCAATGGGCTAGAGACTGGAAATTTTAACCTTGAGTCGGGGATTGACCACATTGCAATATTCATTCGGTTTCTTGTCTGTAAAATTGTTTAAATAATACCTATTTGTTTAAACAAATTAATTTTTGATGTTGAGCTAGAGAAAAAAATTTTTAACACCCTCAAAATAAATAATAATAAAATAGATAATAAACCGTTGTGTCAAGAATTTGCAAAGTTTTTGGTTTATTATCTTCGATAATGAACCATTGGAATCGCCCAAAGAAAAAAATTTTTTAACCCCCCCTCAAAATTTGTTGGTTTACGTTTCAAGATACGTAGATTCAGAAAATCGAATTAAAAAAACTCTGCAAATTCTTGACACAACGGTTTATTATCTTCCTTGTGCAGATCACCCTTCTGTCTATACCAGACTGTATTGCAAATCGGCACCATACCATATTCTCACCGTACTCATACCATACCATACGAATTTCTTTCCTATCATACCATACTGTATTATACCAAATCATACATACAATAATATACCATACCATACTCATACCATATCATACAAACCGAGTAATAATGAAATGTCATCCATTTCAGACCTATATTTAAAATTTCAAGTATCTAGCTCATCATCAACATTTAATTTGGTTAAACAAATAGGTATTATTTAAACAATTTTACAGACAAGAAACCGAGTGAATATTGCATTGTGATCCAGTTCTGACCTACATTTAAAATTTCAAGTCAATAGCTCATCATCAAAATTTAATTTGTATTATTACAAAAAGGTATTATTTAAACAATTTTACAGATGAGAAACCGAGTAAATATTGCAATGTGGTCTATCCCCGACTCACGGTTAAAATTTCTAGACTGTAGTTTACCGGGAAGATGTAAAAAGGTAGTTTTATTCTGGGCGTCTGGGGGCTGGGTCACATAACGGCCGTTTTCGACGCAAAAGTTTAGTGTTTTTCCTAAAACTTTGCGCGGTCACTGTGAACGAACGGCTGGTCGCACAAAAATCCAATTGGTCTTAAAAGATTCGTAATTTTTCAGGTCATTCAAAAGTGGACTAAAATTTACACGGTTCTGTTAAATATTTGGAGATAAGACATCGTCGAAATTTTAAATTTCGTTTTGAACCCCTTCCCCTTGACCTAGGGTTATGAAAAGTTTCGAGGATCATTGTGGGGCTGGTCCAAACCCAGAAACCAAATTTCGTAATTTTAGCTCAACGCTAACTGAGCAAAGTGGCACGGACGGCGGACGGCGTACGGCGTACGGTGGACGGCGTACGGTGGACGGCGTACGGGTGACGGACGGATTTTTTGTTATTCGATTTTCTGAATCTACGTATCTTGAAACGTAAACCAACAAATTTTGAGGGGGGGTTAAAAAAATTTTTTCTTTGGGCGATTCCAATGGTTCATTATCGAAGATAATAAACCAAAATCCGTCCGTCACCCGTACGCCGTCCCCCGTACGCCGTACGCCGTCCGCCGTCCGCCGTCCGTGGCACTTTGCCCAGTTAGCGTTGAGCTAAAATTACAAAATTTGGTTTCTGGGTTTGGACCAGCCCCACAATGATCCTCGAAACTTTCCATAACCCTAGGTCAAGGGGAAGGGGTTCAAAACGAACTTTGAAATTTCGACAATGTCATATCTCTAAAAATTCTCATGAAACGGTGAAATTTTTAGTTCACTTTTGAATGACCTGAAAAATTACGAATCTTTTAAGACCAATTGGATTTTTGTGCGACCAGCCGTTCGTTCACAGTGAGCGCGCAAAGGTTTAGGAAAAACACTAAACTTTCGCGTCGAAAACGGCCGTTATGTGACCCAACCCCCAGACGCCCAGAATAAAACTACCTTTTTTCATCTTCCCGGTAAACTACAGTCTAGAAATTTTAACCGTGAGTCGGGGATAGATCACAATGCAATATTCACTCGGTTTCTTGTCTGTAAAATTGTTTAAATAATACCTATTTGTTTAAACAAATTAAATTTTGATGATGAGCTAGATACTTGAAATTTTAAATAGAGGTCAGAAATGGATGACATTTCAATATTCACTCGGTTTGTATGACATGGTATGAGTATGGTATGGTATATTATTGTATGTATGATTTGGTATAATACAGTATGGTATGATAGGAAAGAAATTCGTATGGTATGGTATGAGTACAGTGAGAATCTGGTATGGTGCCGATTTGCAATACAGTCTGGTATAGACAGAAGGGTGATCTGCACAAGGAAGATAATAAACCGTTGTGTCAAGAATTTGCAGAGTTTTTTTTCTCAATTTGGTGGAGTCAAGTAGGTTCTGTCGTTCCAGGCCAATACCTCCTTCTATCGTACAATCAATGATCGTTTCATTCAATTCGACGAGATCCTGGAAGTAGCGATACAAAAGCTCGTTTGTTATTTACTGCTCTCCTCTCACTTATCTTTTTATTTAGTAAAGATTTTCCCTTCAGAGAAGAAATAACAAGGCCAATTAACTCTGCAACTCTTCGCTTAATGTCTAGTGGATTTTCCTTCTTCAATTGCTTTGTAGGTCATGGAAAAATGACTAGTACTGCAGGTAGCTATTACAAAATTTAATATTTGCTTCGTAGCTACTGAAGTTATTCATGCAAGGACGTCAAAGAACAAATATGGTTCCGCCTCTGTCCACGTGTCTGTCTCCACTTAATTCCTTGTAACAACCTCAATGGGAAAACAATTTGTCCAGTTGGTCCGCATATTGGGATCATCGAACTTCACCGAAATACTACCGAACTTAACACCAAAAGTACTGAATCGATTTTGATGATTTCCACAAGAATCGTCTAGTTGGACATCTGTTTTCATAGCAATCGGAATGATACTATATCGCCTACTCTCATATCTTCGATTGATCGGTTTTCAACGAATCTGGGTTGGATCTTTGATGGTGCCTTACAAAACTGATACTTCGAAACCAAGTGTGGAACAATAGTAGCATATCTGCGCATTCGCGTTCGACCTGTTCAGATGAAATTATAGGAGGTCATGTTGGTTGAAAAATAGTCTACTTTAACATGTGTATTCGATACATCAACAAATAATGTGAATCCTAACCACTCAAACTGGCTTTATTTTTGTGTTGAGAGCTTATTACCGAATCATGTTATTATATTATTAACGCTCTGCGTACATCCGCCACATTCCCAATAACTGATTGCAATAATGAAAGAAAGCTCTTAGAATTTAATTTGTTAACAAATAGGTAGATATTGTTTAAACAATTTTAATTACAAGAAATCGAGTGAATATTGCATTGTCATCCATTATTCTTGACACAACGGTTTATTATCTTCTTTGAGCAGATCACCCTAATAAATTAAGAAAATGATTGATGAAACTTTAGCTCAACATCCAAATTTAATTTGTTTAAACAAATGGGTATTTTTTAAACAATTTTACAGTCAGGGAACCGACTGAATATTGCATTGTCATCCATCTGTGACCCATGTTTATAATTTCAAGTCTGAAGCTCAACATCACAATTTAATTTGTTTAAACAAATAGGTATTGTTTAAACAATTTTAATGACAAGAAATCGAGTGAATATTGCATTTACATCCAGTTCTGACTTATATTCAAATTTTAAAATCCCTAGCTCATCGGGACTTTGAAAAACAAGTACCGTGAAAATTGTTATTAATTAGGTACTGTTAGTTATTATTAATGTTTATGAATTACTTTTTAATAATGATTGATAATAATAATTATTTACTATGGATTTTTTTCGATATCTGAAAACCATGTCCTATTAGAATCTAGACCCGACAGGCTGCCGCATGATTCACTCTCATGTTGACAAATTTTGATTTGCTCCAACATTGAACCCTCATTGTGAACGAACAGCTGGTCGTACAAAGCTGCGGATGGTCTTGAAAAATTCAAAGAAATAAACTCTATCTGAATATGTAACTAACTGATTTATCAATGCAACTAGTTGTTATATTATTATTATCTGAATACACGCATGAAAAAGAAAAAACTTTGCCCAGTTAGCGTTGAGCTAAAATTTCGAAATTTTTTTACGGGTTCCGACCAACCACTCAACGATCCTCGAAACTTTTCATAACCCTAGGTCAAAGGGAAGGGGTTCAAAACGAATTTTGAAAATGTCAAAACTCGAAAAATTCAGGTGAAACGATGTATTTTATATTTCATATTTAGATAGAGTTTATTTTTTAGATTTTTTTTAGAACATCCACAGCTTTGTACGACCAACCGTTCGTTCACAATGACGGCTCAAAGTTGGAGCAGATCGAAAATCGTCAACATGAGAGTGAATCGAGAGGCAGCCTGTCGGGTCCATTTTCAAACTGGCCCAGCTGATTCAAACAGCACATGGTTTCCAAATATCAAGTTAATAAATAATATGTGATAATAATTATTAATAATGAAGCATAAAAATTATTATTAACCAACAATAAACATTAATAATTTACACTAATTAATAATTATTATCAAGTAGTGTAAATTAATAATGTTTATTGTAGATTAATTATTAATCTATCATTCAGTAATCTCGACAGAAGGGTGATCTGTTCAAAGAAGATGATAAACCATTGTGTCAAGAATTTGCAGTGTTTTTTTATTTTATTCGATTTTAGGAATCTACGTATCTTGAAACGTAGGGGGGGGGGGGGTAATTTTTTTTTCTTGGTCGATTACAAAGGTCCATTATCGAAGATATTAACCAAAATTACTGAATATTCAAAAAATCTACAGCCATGCAGCATGGCTATAAGAGCGAATTTACGACGTTTTATGTAAAATGTCCATTTTACAAAAGAACATGATGTCACGTTTTTACACGTTTTATGTTAAATGTCCATTTTACAAAAGAACATGATGTCCATGAAGAACATCTCAAGTATCTACCACGTTTCTTCATCTTCAAAGTGCTCCAGTTTGAGAGGGGAGTAGGATATAGCGATTCTGACTTCACCATCTTAATCAGCGTGTAAAACCCTTTAAAATGAGGTGTGACTTGGCAGACCGTTCCAGTTTTGGAATTTATGGGGAACATTCCCACCCCCTTAAAACTCCCCCCTCACACTCCCTTAGAGTGGCCCGATTTTGCTCATCTACGAACTAAGTCTTTCAATTGCCAAGACAGATTTTTTGTGCAAATTTGAACTTTTTATCTAAATTCTATACATATAACTTTGTACATATGAAAATTTTTCGAAAATTCGAGTTTTAAAAATTTTGGACCGAGAACAACAGCTGAATTTTCTTCGAAAATTCGCTAAAATAAGCCATATTCTTATCGAAATTTTGCCAAGAGAAAACAAATTTCACAAGCAGAAACGTTTACATTTAAGGACCAATTCGCGTCACTCTTGTTTTTATTAGAACTTATTGACATGCCTGGTATACGGTTGGTTTGTAAGAAAAAAACATCTTCTGAACTTAGTTCGGTCAATTATTAGATTTAAATCCTCTCAATACAAAATTGTTCACAGTTTATTTGTATGATGTTATTTGTGTCGATGTTAAAACTCTTGGTAGGAAGAAACATGAATTCTAGTCAGTGAAGGCAATATTATTCTAGTTATATGCACGAGGACAATTTGAGCTGTCATCGTTGTTAACTTCCCTCCACCAGACCCACCCACTTAAACTGATTTCCCCCGCCATTTTAACAACAGTTAATCACGCGAAGCAATATACCTGCAAAGTCCCACCCAAAAAAAGGAAAAACTACGAGCCCTGAGGGATAAGCTCGAATTTAATTTCCGACCATTATTCATTAATAACTGCGCATAACCGGAGACCTTCGGAGCGGGAGACTTGAGAAGCAGCCATGGCAGGGGGGGGGGGGAGTCGGAAACGAAGGAGTTTTTTGATAACTAGGTGAATAATGGGTGCGGGAGTAGCCTGATGAAAAATTACTGTCGTTCCTATGAGGATTTGACGTTCTATGGGATATTACGTTTTATACAACCATCAATTCAGTGGGCATACTGAGAGCTCTTGTATTTTCTCTTTCGCTCTCGCAGATTATGACATTCAATCCTTGACCCAAAATAAAAGCATGGAAACACACTTTGATTTATTATTCAAGACTTCTTGTACAAATTCAAATGTCAAAGCCATGGCAGTGATTCAGGTCGGATTCAAATTCAATCAGTGTCCAAACTAAATCCGCCAGATGATCCACCATCTAATCTCCATTCATTTCATGATGAGTATACCTATAGACAATAGCCAGACCACTATGAATGCACACATCGGAAATGCGGCAATCAAACGTAATCGATCACGCCGTACAATGGCATTCAGACCCCGCAACTCTCTAGCAAGTCGCTCTCTGAATTGCAAGGTTATTTGAGTTGCTGTTTGCGGGATGAATCTTTTCTGAAATCACCAACAATGACTGAATCCGGGAAGAAGATGGTCGACGAGAGGACTGTGATACGGCTACCTAACGAAGTAATTTCTCGATCTGCGATTACAGATGCGCCTTTGTTTTGAAGTCAGATTTAGCGATACTACTTCATGTATCAAGTAATTGACGAGTGGATGCTGTTTGGAAATCATAACAGAACTAAGCTGCATGGAACTGACTTAGCGACAAGTTGCATCTAGCGAGTGGGGCGGTATTGTTAAATAATGTGCTGGGGATCCCTAAGGCCCGCAACTGTTCCAGCGGAAACACCGTGTACCTACCAGGAAATTGCGTTTCTGCCGCATTATTCGCCAACATTCAACTTTTCGTTTCCCAAAGTCACTTCCTGACTTCTGAATTAGGTTTGCAGAGTTACTGCAGTAAACCCGTGGCGGAGACAACTTTATGGTCAACGTTGTAGGTCTTTGAACTCACTAGCATGCTTCTGGCCCTCAACTGATAAACGTTCACTTGTCAGATTCTGTATTCAATTTCATAACAAAGGAGTAGCATGTAATACGCGATATATTGAGTTCCAGGTGAGTTCTCAGAACATAATACACGAGAAAAGAAACTGACAAATCTGTTGCTGAGTATTCTAAATCCATCCTTGGCATTTAACAAACTTGTACATGTATATGCGAGTTAATTAAGAGGAGGTTGTGCACATAACTTGCGTGTATATCATAAATTTTACTGATACTCATGTAATGATATACACGCAAGTTATGTACACAACCTCCTCTTGATTTATTAAATACAGTTATTAACTGTATTTAATACAGTTTTGGAGATCAGTGTGAGGTGTTCCAAACATAACTACCCAAATATAGTGAATTTGTAAGGTGACACCAGGGTAAATAATCCAATGAAGAGTCTAGAGACTTGACATTTTTAGAGAATACTCAGAAAGCCCTCAAAACGTGAGTATAACTTTTGGAGCATCTGTTAAGTAGCGACGCCTGGAAACAATTACGAGTTTGGTGTTGGGTTCTTCGTGGATTTTGGAAAGCTCACACGATTTCCGAACTAACGTACGCCTGAGTTCGATGTGACTCAACTCTGGCGCCACTGGTCCCGGTTCATTCAATAATAGCAAAAATTCGATAATTCAAAAATTCAATAATAGCAAAAATTAGGAATAAATTCCGCAAAATCAATAATAATAAAGGACGGTGGTAGGTACAGCGACATGGATTAAACTATTGTTGAGATGAAGAAGACGTGCAATTACGTGATAATTCTTTCATTAATCATGTTGCGTGACTGGACTTTTTTCCCCTCCTTTGGATTTCCAAGTAAAGTAGGGGGATTCATCGCGGGCTTCAAAAATAGTTCAGCTGATCCTGGTGATCGAATGAATTGTGTTGGTTGTTGATTATTAGAAACACCATCAGGTGTTGATTCTGTTTATAGGAAATTCCCGTTTCTATGTTTGGACATTCTTTTTTTGGATGTGTACCGAAATATACACTGTGATTGATAAAAACGAATCTAACAAAGGTTATGGGCCCAGATCACGAGAAAACAATACAAGAAAGGAAACGAAATGGTTGATGAAGAGAATGGTAATGGAACGAAGGTAAGCGGCATTGTGAAGTTGAACAGGAAAAATTATAACTGCGATAGGATGTAAATGGGTTTTTAAAATCAAATACATGGCCAGTGGTTCAGTTGAAAGATACAAGGCTCGTTTGGTGGCTCAAGGATTCACTCAAAAGGAAGGGGTGGACTACGACGAGACGTACAGCCCTGTGATCAGTCTTCCTGCAGTCAGATTGATCTTAAAGTTGGCTGTGAAAAATGGTTGGCTCATTCATCAAATGGACGTGAAGACTGCTTATTTAAATGGAAAACTCAAGGAGGAAATTTATATGAAACAATCAGAGGGAGCTATTGAACCTGGTTCAGAGAAGAAAGTCTGCAGACTCTTAAAGAGCTTATATGGGCTGAAACAGTCTGGAAGGTCGTGGTATGAGACACTCGATAAGAAGTTGCAAGAAGGAGGGATGAAAAGATGTGTTTCAGAAACATGTATTTATTTCAAGAGAGAAGGTTCAAAGATTATGATTACTCTTGTGTACGTTGATGATTTGATATTGATAGCATCCGATGATAAAGCAATGGATTCGTTAAAGAGTATGTTGAAGAACAATTTTGAAATGAAAGACATGGGTGAACTCCATTATATCCTTGGGATTGAGGTAAAAAGGCAGAAAGACGGTTCATTATTGCTGAATCAACAAAAATATATCAAAGAAATTTTGACGGAATTCAATATGACAGATTGCAGGGCAGTATTAACACCAATGAACCCTAATGAAGAGCTGACTAAAGCGAATTGGCCGAGTTCTGAAGAAGAAAAGAAAGATATGGAATCGGTCCCGTATAGGAGGTTAGTAGGAAAACTAATGTATCTCGCTCAAGCAACGCGACCGGATTTATCGTTTGCAGTTTCCAAGCTGGGACGGTTTGCTTCAAACCCAGGAAGAGTAACTTGGGCTGCAGCGAAGCGTGTATTACGTTACCTCCGTGGAACCATGGATCATGAAATGCGAATTGACAAGTATGGAGATGAAGTGGTTGCTTATTCAGACTCCGATTGGGCTGGCTGTAAGGATGACCGCCGATCGACATCGGGATTTATAATCCAGTTAGGAAGCACCCCAATAATTTGGAAGTCAATCAAACAAACTTGTGTAGCTCTTTCAACAATGGAAGCGGAGTTTGTTTCTTTGGCAGCGAGTGCTGTCGAAATTGTCTGGTTGAGACATATTCTCCAGGAGATGGATTGGTTGGTTCGGGTTCCCCTCATAAAATGTGACAACCAGGCAGCAGTCAGTTTTGCGAAAGGCAATAGTGTCAGCTCACATTCTCGCCACATTGACATTCGGCACCACTTTGTTCGTGACATGGTCAACGGTAACGAACTAGAAGTTGAATATGTTCCAACCAATGAAAATAACGCTGATCTCTTCACGAAGCCTTTGTCTAGAAACAAGAATGACTTGATACTAAGAAGAATTGGAGTCCAGAGGAAAGAAGAAAAATCCAGCCAGAGTTTGTTGGTTGTTGATTATTAGAAACACCATCAGGTGTTGATTCTGTTTATAGGAAATTCCCGTTTCTATGTTTGGACATTCTTTTTTTGGATGTGTACCGAAATATACACTGTGATTGATAAAAACGAATCTAACAAATTGTAAGTATACGTTCAGCCTATTATATAATATAATATAGATATATTATATCTAATCAAGAATAACATTCGAGCACATGCTCACTACCTGGTGATTGATGCAACCTACTTATTACCGACTATCTAAGCGTTTTTCAGTTTGATCAGATTCATATTCCGTCAGTATGATTTCACAAGGTATCAAAAGTCTTATAAATTCATCATTTCGATTACCAACATAACAATCAACATAATTGAATCAGTCTGTTACAGTAGCCTAAAACGATGTGTAAAGAGAGGCAATTTTGATGTGCCCATGTAATGTGGGATTTATTTGAACATGACAAAACAGGCTCATTGGAATGATCTAATTGCAGTGTTATCAAATATTATCAATTGATCGTTCAACAACTTCAATTTCAATTTCATGTATCAACAATGGATCCAGCATACCAAGCTTATCCTGCTTATAATTTGAAAGTAATTTTAATTCAACTCGAACTGTATCGCAACGAAGGACATCGAATGTTTTCACAACGTCGTCCGATCTCACGCCAATACCAGTCACTTGGAACATTGCGCCATTTGCTCATCGCAATTCACCTACTCAGTTGCACAAGACCTATTTTTAATCGCCATTTGTTTGATGAGGCCGAAAGTAGGGGGACTCACGGGATGGACGAAGTCTATGATGCCAACTAGTCTGGTCCTGAACACCTAAGAAATTTATTTTTTCTCAAAGGTTTCGTACAAACGGACTTCTGAATGAAGTCAAGTCTTCTTCTTTGACTAGAAAACGGACGAGTATGCCCCTTGATTGAACGAATTGGAATTTGGTTTGGGCGCCCTTGCTTAAGGTCTATTGTACTGTTCAAAAGATCACAAAAATATAACGATAAAAAAAATATATTTTTCAACCCTGCTTGATGAGCTCAACATTTTATTACGAAACAAGCTTTTTTGCACTACTACCATTTTTCAGAAGTTCACTCCTTCATTGTTTTATATACTATACAAGTAACCGCGGGTTGCAATTACCTGTGTGCCCTGTGTTCCAAAATCACAGCCAAACAGTTGAACCGATCTGCACACGGTTTTGAAAATTGATGAGCCAGTTGTTGTTCGAAAATAGGGTATAATATAGTGGCTGTGTTTTGCACTAGACACCGGCGGACCTTAGCGGGGGCATCTGGACAAGTGTGTACAGAAAACCACATCTGGAAAAATTTTCAACATTTCACCTAGTTGAACGGGTTATTTCAATCGACTCAGAATGTTTGACATGAATCCACCAAGTTTTGCATGAGAGATGTAGTGCCAATGTTTCACCATTTCTATAGGAAGGAGGGGCGTGGGAGGGGGAGGGGGCGAGAAAACAGAAAATTTGAAGCAGATGAACAACAAGTTTTTTTTTTCTCAGAGCCATCACTTTTTATGAAATTCAAGTATTTCTAGGCCCGAAGAATGAGGTGGTTTTTTCCAAAACCAATACCAAGGTACCAGATAGTAGATTCTACCTGTTACAGATATGGTAATATTGTTAAATCCCTACTAAAATTACTAAAAAGTATTTGGTTGTGGTGTTGGTGAAACTGACCACTTATACCTTTGAACAGGTAGTGCAATGATGACTATAATGGAGAATATGAAGCCTATGTAGAATGGAATTCAATTTGGGCATTCAACGTGAATTGATGGTCTCCAATAAGAGAGAGCCTTTAAAATTGAAAAGAACGTGAAAGAAAAATCAAGGCAACTTTTTAATGTTTGTTCGAACTCGCCACGATTTTGAGGATTTCTCCACTCTGAATCGGTACAAGTTCTCACACCTTCACTTCATGGTCTCTGGGGTCCAATCAATGTGGTATTTGTCTGGCAAATCGGTGGTGGAGGAATCAAAATGCTCGAGGGAAAAGGGCTTTTAGATTAGTATATGAATCAGATCGTGGAAATATGGTTTATCCAGGTGTGAAATTCAACTTCAATTTTTATTGTTACTGTATAATTTGTTTTTAAGTGTACAAAAGTGATCACTCATAATTTCGTAATAACTTGACCCCTCGAGCAGGTAATTGTGAACCTATTTTTAATGGGTTACGAATGACTGCCGAACCAAGTCAGACCTATAGGAGGGGGTAAATGGCAGGGAGGAGGTTGCCAAGTAGGTTGACCGCGGAAGTGAAATGTCAAACCGTCATGTGAGGAGAAAGCCGTGAGGGGCGCTAGCGTCGCCGTACTACGCCCCCTCCCCCCTCTCTACATCGCCCATACCGTCTTTGCAGGGGGCCGAGCGGGAGAGGTAGGCAACCCCCTTCAGTGTGCAGTTGGCCTCTCACTTCACAGTCTTGTGTTCAGTTAACTCCCGTGTTCCAATCCAGCTTGGGGTGTAGTGCAGCCTCCATCCTGTAGGAATGCTCCGGGTTCCTTCTTTCATCCCCACCTACCCAACGCTCCTGGATCAACCCCTTTGCTGTCTTCCCCCATTCCGCCAAACAGGCGCACCTCGTCGCATCCCTCTTCGCCTTTCGTCTCTTTTTGCTCTATTTCCTCTAGCTGGCCGGCCAAATCTATTTAGGTACCGACCCGATGCAGTTACACAAAGAATATGCCTCGCAATGCCATAATTTATTTACATTCAGATTTCCACCTTATTTAACTATTCAGGTAACTCTTCACGCCCAAGTTTACTTCTAACAACATTCGAAAGTCGTCATTTGTTAAACAATCTTTCATAGTAACAAATGGCTTCACTCTTCCCCGTCTCCAAACAGTTCACGGTGCACCATAAACTAACTCCTACTGCAGTAGTTCCCTCCCCTATCCACTTCTCATAAGCCTAATAAATAAATACCCCTTGAGATTTTAATAGTGTTCGACACAACTGTTTCTTTGTTTCAACACAGAAATTCGAAGTAGCAGTATAGCTAGTGGGGAATGACCCGTAAACGAGAGTTAATAAGTGAGGTTAAATAATATGATCTGTACAGACCCCTCGCGCTCCTTCTCCTTTTCTAGCACTCGACCTAATTCCATCTGCATGCCTTGAAAAACTGTAACTTCTCCGAGTGTTTCGTTTTGTGCGTAATGATTTTGGTGTTCCATTCATGCAATCAAAGGTAATTTATGAATTTGTTATCAAGTCTTCTAATTACTAACTGCTTAATAACGTTGGCTAACGTGAAGTACACAACCGCTTGGTTTTTCTCCTTTGTAAAATTTAGTGTTTTATTGTTTTTTAGGGCTGCACTAATTTTGAACTAACCGGTATACGAGGATTGCGCCCACAGTTCATGAGCTGAAGAGTTTCTGCATCCTGCGATCATGACACCAATGTTTCTCATTAGGTACTTAGAATGTCTGGGAGTTTTGGTTGGGTGGCATTAATATAAAACTACGAATATCTTAAAAAGGCGCTTCATGTCTAACAAAAATGCTGATATGAACTAAGTTTACACGTAGTACAAATGACTCAAGTAGGATTTTAATTGTTGATATGAGAAAATGTAATGGTTATAATTCAAAAAGTTACATTGACTTTATGAGGTCCTAGTTCAATTTGTTTGCTACAGAATTTTTGAATTTCGTTGTTAGAGTCGTGAATTTCTTGTATGACCACGTTATCAGGGATGTCATAGAAAAGAAAAGTCTTCTCCATGGTCTTAAAAAATTGTTTACATTTTCATTACGGGGACGTTGTATTGATTTGGTATTTTCTGGCAGGTTTCCCTTTCCCCTTCCTTCCCGCCCCTCACCTTTCTACAAACAGCTGCATACTCCCTCCCCATCAGCTGACTGCGGTCAGCTGGTAAGAATTTCATTGTCTTCGAATAGGGTCACGCATTGACTTAAATGACTCCTATCAGACTAATTGCTGATCATTATCTCAATCTTCGTCCGAGTTCGTAGTTATTATTCATTCAGTGTTGCCACTCACTGTTTCCTGGTATAACTTCTTTTTTTTCCTTTTTTACGTAACTCTGTTTTGTAGGTTTGTATTCGAACTCGTTACCCACAATTTTTAAGATATGTTTTTGTGATATTGACCAAACGCTCATAATGTTGGTGATTAATGACTAATTCGAATTCGTTACCCACAATATTTGTCATCACCAACATTATGAGCGTTTGATCAATATCGCAACTTATGGTGCAGTGCGGGTTTGACACCATGGTGGGAAGGGGGATGCGGGAAATAAAACACAGGCTTTTGTGAAAGCACGCAGCGCGTAAATCGCGAGACCATGGAGGGAAAAAACCTCCCACTCTAAAGCTGTAGGAATCACATCGGGCTGCTCAGCTGATATATCCTCAGTTCCAACAGCTGTTGCTGTAGTGCTACGTTCGGTTGCGGTTTACTGCAGTATACCCCTAACACCTTCCTCTCCATCAATATTAGTGTTCTACTTTCATTCACCCTCCACGAACTCCCTTTCAACCTTATCCATCCTCGTATACCTTCTCTCAACCATTAGAACGGCCTTCTTCGTGCTAAATAACTTCTCTAAACCTTGAAATTCATTTCACTTTTCCACCTTAGCCAAGTTTTTCAACTCACCCACACTCCATTGCTTCGAAATTTTCCTCTTCCCAATTTGGAAGTACAATAACTTCTTCACCATAAATTTTCTGAATCACTGCCAATAGATAGGCAGCCAATATTCAGCTAAACATACTTAAGAGGTACATTACATATACACATATACATACACTTTTCTTTTTTCCCTTCACAACGAACCAGTACTGCTTACCTTTCAGTATAACTCTAAATTAGGTCGGGTGCTTTCTTTTTACGTTAAATACCCATGAACATTCATGTAATTCATTTACCCATAACACTCATCAATATCACGTGTTTTTATTACACTTGCCCCATGTCTCTGTTATTCTTGATTGACACATGGCGTATGTTTCATATTAGGTCGTAAACTAGCACCCTTTAAAAAGGGTATTCCGGCGGGCGGTTGGATTATTTTGATTAAGCATTAGCACTCCTCTATAATTCTAAAATCCTCGTATTCGGAATGTTTTCACACTCGTAATTCACAAACCGTGAGCAATTGGGCGCTACACAATCACGGGACTTATCGATGACCTGAATGAACTCAATTAGAGTCGTTTCGACATTTCCCAGGTTTGTTTTCTCCCATTCAATCTCTTTATTAATCTTCACATTCATGTTCTCAGCAAGAATTATGTTTAGTCAAATGTTACGACCAGCTCGCCAGCTCATAACTTACCTAGTTGAAACTATTTATAGGATACTTATTAGAGTTCCAGAAAGTCCCAAACGCTTCAGTTCAAGATGCGGAAGGTTCTGAATCCGATTCCGGTTCTGAGATTGACTCAAAGTTGAAACTTTTGATAATGGTTCCTCCGTTTCTGCAATTTTATCATTTGCCCCTGATATCAAGTGAATCACCTTAATCTCTTAATCACCTTAATAATCACCTTGATCTCTTGGCCATTTAATTTTAAAAATCCCTTTCGTAAATTGTGACACGTGGGTTCTGTGCCAAGATTGCTCAATGCTTTCTTGTGCAATAGTTTCAAGTTTGTCTTGGCTACAAATCGAGCGCATACCTGCAGTCTTATAGCGTACAACGTACCTACCCCAGCAAGGCCTCATATTACACCATAAATAAATTAGGAATTTTCCCCCTTAACAAACGGAAAATTTCACCTATGTTTCAAATATTTTTTGTTATTTTGAGGGGACCAAAATATGCTCTGGCAGTAAAATACCAAATCAAACCACGTTTCAATTAATCAATTATTTTGAAGAAATCAAGTATTGTATTTTCATATCCCCACCTCCTCCCTCACCTACTCCCTTATCTTTTCTAGTAGGATTCTACTAGAATCCTCACCTACTCCCTTATCTTTTCTAGTAGGATTCTATCATCCACTTATGTTGATTTCACAACACCGTCACCCTCACATATGTGATAATTCCACTGAATTCCACTTGCGTACGTCTTGCAAGGCATCTAGAGTTCAGATACTTACAGCAATCAGGAAACCTTTATCAATGCGATCTCAATTTGTGTTTACTAATATGGAATCATATCAATGAAAGGCATAGTGAAGTCAGTTGCATGTATCAAAATGTATGTACTGTTCTATTTTTGTGCGAACTTAGACGTAGTCAGTGACTGTTCAATTGTATATGTGCTGAACATTTTCCAGGTACCAAACTGTGAAAATCATGTTTATTTGTGGCCTGCAGAACCTTGAATGAGTTTTGGCAACTCCCTACTTCTTTTTGTTTCAGTTATGACTAGTCTTCTGAACTTTATGGAAGCAATTTAAACTGATATCTTTAATTGATCACTTTTTTCTTGAGTGTTAAACTCTCCAACAAATATATTATATTTGTTCACAACGTAATTATGAATTTAAATGCTGGGTTATATTGTTTTACATAAAAATGTATGGGTACTAATTTGTAGTGGAATCTTGTTCAATTTATTTCTTCATTCTAATTTTCCATGATGTTTAATTCATTGGTTCCTCTATTGAATCATTTTGCGCACTCATCAATCGTTATGGGGCCAAAATCAATACTTTGAAAAAAATAGTTTATCTATGAAAACCGATCAGAAAAAAATGATTCATAGTTGTGTACTTAAAAAAAAAAAAAAAAAAATGACGATCAATATGAATATGTACCTACATACCTACCTCTAATGGAACGATTATGTGAAACGTATCACGGTGGTATGTGGTTTCCTTTAACAAGAGGGAATGTGACTGGCATCGAGTGGATTTTTAACAACTGGCTTTGTGTAAGAGTAAGTACAAGCATGTACGATACGATGTTTTCCCGATAATGCATTCTATGTTCCAAGCACTGTAAATCAGTTAATGATTCTTTTCTTCTGTTGTTTATTTTGATCGTTTTTCTCCTTGATGTGGTGTCGATGTATTCCACCTTCAGCATGCCTCTCTTTTGCAGCTCGCCTAATCCACAACTAACCCTTTTTACCGTATATGGAAGTGTATGAGAAAACGTGCCTCACTTCGTTGCAAATTTGAAAACGGCATTAATTTTTTCTCACATTAGTAATAACTTTCCTGCGATTACCGTGACACTAGATCAATACCAAAAATTATAGGCAGGGATCATTTCTGGTTCAACATTCACCTTTTACTTTAATAGCAACTTTGTGTATCGCCTCCTATTCAAATCGAAGTTTCCAGTGTAGGTTAATATAATTCCGATCGATGGCCTCGTTCCCGATTCAAATTCAGCCGACCAGTTTTCATCTCACTGTAGCCGTCACGATTATTTCTGATTCATTCGTGGATCATTGGTAAAATGGCTTGGATTTTGAGTTTTCGGAATTGATATGCTTTAAAAAAATAAATGATCGCTTAAGCACTTTAATTTTTTTCTACAACGGGTAACAATGTAAAATTGGCAATGAGCCTGTATTCTCATACACTTCCGCTTGCAAACTAACACGATAACCATTGATCGTTCATAAAACATATATATACAAAGTAAACCCCCAAAGCTATTAGGTATGCGGCTAATAACAGTTGAGTAGCTCCCTATTCCAAAATTAAGTCCGTTAATGGTTGCAAAATTTAGCCTGTTATTGCTCGAGTATTCAGGGGAAGATCAAAATGTATCACTCCTGACACACCAAGTCAGTGGGAGCATATCTCTAGGGAGCAAGTCAGTGGGAGCATATCTCTTGGGAGCAAGTCTCTAGATCACTAAACACATTAGTCTAAAACATTGTTCAACCTCGATTTCCCACATGTTCCAGCAACGCCCATGCATTATTGTGGAATAATATGAGTACCTAAAAAATTAAATTGTCTTATTATGAATGTAGGTAAACGACTTTCTCATAGTTATTCCAAAAGTTGCAGTGTCATGTTTGGTTGATTTTGAACATCAATGGTTGTCCATAATTTTGATATATGATCCCAACTTGTGGATAAATAATAATGCCTGTTGATGTGTTTGTATTTGTAACTGAGGAAACTACTGTGGTTTATGTATGTAAGTGTATTCAACTATTAGCTTGAGTGTTCTACCTGTTCATGACACACCTCTACTACATGCCCACAACTTACACATAGAATTACAATTACGAGTAACGTAGCCCTTAGCACAATGCCTGTCTTAAATGAACAAATAATTTCAAACTTATGAACAACCTAGCTATGAATATTTTTCTAATTAAACCATTTAAATATACAAAAAAGTCCAATACTATATACAAACTATAATAAAAACATATTGTTTTTTTCCTAGAGAAATTAACTAAATTGGAGAAGAAATATGGCTACAATTTTCAATCAAACCTTTTTTTAAAGTAGGAACAATAACAAAAATAATTCAAATTCGACTAAAATTCAATATTATGTCGGAGCGAGATATCTGAGCATTGTTGTCGTACTAAAAACTATTAGGAGTAGTTTTCAATCCGCATAAACGACAGTACACTTTTTAAGTAGCACGTGTTCAAACTGATTGTTCATTGTTCCCAACAGTCAGTAATCAAACATCCATCACCGCTGATCATTCAATACCCTGAGCTCGTGAACAATGAACATTGAACACTAATCAAAATTCAATTTCCGACTCAATAATCACGCAAAAAAGTACCTAGTGAATTTAATCCAGGGATCTCCAACGAATCGTCGTGATCGGAGTGAAAACTTCGTCGAGCACTTACATTCACCTAAATTAATCGATTATTATCCGAAATTCGGATACCTAATTTGTCTAACAATACTATGATAATTAATTTAGACCCCTACATGAAATATAGGTGAGACCTAAATTTCTAATCAATTAATTAGTGTGCATGCCGTGGCGTTAACACACCTTTCCCGTCAAGGCGATAGTTATTCTGAACCAGTGCTTAAGACGATGCTCAGATTACTATAAAAGATTTTACTAACCACATCGAACATTAATGTATCTCCTCAATGATATCCCGCAGTCATTAATAATGCAAATGTTCAGTTATTCTGCAGTTCGATTCTCGTTGTAAGAACCCCCTTGAGTGTTCTACTAACACTCATACACTAACAAGTCTAAAGAAGTCCCATGTAAACCGTCTGATTTTTCTTCTTGTATGTCTGAAAGGAAGTGGAGACAAAACTAAACGAAAACTCATGTCTGTATCCAGATTTGTGGCCTTTCTCTCTCTTCGGTTTTCTTTTATAATTATATATTTAATCCAGCATTCAAGACGACACACATTTTGGGCCCATCTTCTCCTCTCTACTCTAATAGTGTTGGTGTGGGTGCCAGGAGGGCATTTACATGGGTTTCCTGGTTGTTTTCTGTAAATGCACTATCTGGTACGACACACCCTCACTAACCTCTCTTCTCAGCACTTCATACCTCCTGCAAAAAAAGAACTTGAAAAAATACTCGACATAATTATCTGTGTCATCACCTGCTTTGATTTTGTTTCATCTTTTCCTTGTATGTTTATTTTAGTTTTTTATTTAATCATGGGATTGCTAATTGGTGGTGGATTTTTTTAGAGCTTCAGTAGTTACGGAAATATTCATGCAAAATAGGTACCTCTTCAAATTCATCTTATCATTCTTCATAAAAGATACCTACCTGTAGACCAGGGATCCCGTACTTTTGGTATCGAAATTGTGATGTTAACTCATGAGAAATATTTTAAAAACATCTTTAACAATCGACGTTTTATATGGTTAAGTTATAGTCAAATAAAATCATGTAAACTACAAGATTTAGCTTAGTTCTAAATGAAGCTTGTTGCTACGTTTTAACTTGCATAATAGCACCAATTATTGAATTGAAGTCCAATTAATATTTTGTGACTGGACCAAAAATTTGATTCAAACATAAATATGTACGTTATGAACGAAGGAATTTATCGAGCTATTTGGAACCCGTAATCTCCCATTTATTATCACAATAGGAATTTCAAAATGCAGCGGTCTAAGGAGAATCACTGTACGCATAATATTCAGCTTAGAATTCATGTAGGATTTTCTGTGCACGGTGTGGGGGATGCCGCTAACGGTACCTGGTTTACCCATAATGCTTGACAGTTTCCACTTGAATTTACTTTTGCTATGAGATCCATAAACTGATATCGAGTCTGCATAATGGCTTTGTACTTTTCTTCAGTCCAGAAACCATAATCATTCCGATTAGGGTAGTTGAACATCTACATCACAGGGAAATATGATTTCACATAGCAACACATTCCCATTGACATCGTTTCATAAGTATGATATTCTTGAAGTTGCTCACCCACTCTACCTTGTATACAATAGTGATAACGAATTTCTTTTATCATATTTGATATACAAATGTTGGAGAGGCAGTAGAAGTCCATGGGTCAGGTTTGATTTGATTTGATTCCTTTTCATCATTACCTGGTCCACGCAGAAGACCCGACGGGTATACAGGATTGTTAGCGGTGTCCTAATCCCCTAGAAAAAGCTAAATGCCAGTCACTACCTCGATCAAGCACTTGCAGGGTTAGTAAAAACTGCTCTTTATGACTCTTTTTAACCCGTACCATTTCAAACCCGTTGATATTATATTCAGCAATGTGACTTGAAACAGTATTATCATTTAAATACTGATTCCATCACCTCGTACGAAATCCACTGGTACTGTCCATAATGAATTGCAGTTGATCAAAACGCTTACTACTAGGAAATAACTCGTCTGAGATTTCATTCAAGTATTTGGGCACATTTACAAGCGGATCTACATTATTGTAGAAGACTGTTGAAACAGGAAATAAAATATGTCGCAACTGCCATTAAATACGCAAATATTTTCCATTAAACTACATTTTCTCTGGCAATTAGCTCTGAATAGGACCTGGGGGAAAATAAAGCGCCTGCAAATATCAAATCCCCATACATTTTTTCCTCTCTTCAAAGAAGCTATGTTTTCATTTTATTCAGTTACTCTGTACCCAAGAATCTGCGTGTGTACAATTCTGCTGAATTTGAGCATGTTACATCGATGTTGTAAACATGCAATGCATTTTTCTATAATAAACGCTATTGAATGGTTTATATACATATATATGAGCTCAGTTTAGTATGTCGTAAATGTGTGTTTCTTATCATACATATAAAAATGTAATCTATGCCTTTCCTTGATTTGATCATCAATTATAAATATTGTTCTATGGTAGGTAGATGTAATAAAAGATAAATTTCAGATTATATTTTGTCACAATTTTCAGTTTATAATCAATCATTTCGTATCCCCTACTTAGACATTCTCTCTACACCTATAACCTGGGATTCATGGTTAATAGATTCATATTTTTCATTACCCTAAGTTTTGCTTTCATTTGTGATTTTCCTATCATAATTAGGTGTTAATCACTAGAAGAATTGTTGTTATAGTCAGTGTTCGACCATATTCTACTGTGTGTATTGTTATTTAAATATGATACTTAATTTTGGTAAACGGGATGATTATTAAATGTTTTGATCGTACTATGAGTTATTTTTCTCTTCCTGTGACTACTTGATGGTAAACCCTAATCAGCCATTTCGCTCGCCCTAGTTAAATTGAAGATATTTAGCTCGCATGCATATTTCGAACTACCCGTGGACCATTCAGTACCTGCCATCAGTACCGTTGAAGGTAATCGAAAAATGCAAACAAGGTTAGGGTCGGAGCAATCTCTACGAAACAAATAAAAACATCACCATCGTCTTCGGAAGGCAGGCAGAGTATATTAAACAAAAAACACATATAGACCCAATTTTTGATTTGTAGTAGGACTCGGCGATGCAAAAGGTAATCTAACTTTGTATCTGTTGAAAGCAATAATTGTGTGAAAGCAATAATTATTGTGTCCCGGATGATTTCCACGTATTTGGTCCAGGTGGAGTACACAGTTACAAACATTCAATTGCCGATGCCAGAGAATTACACAAGCAGATGAAACAAGAAAATATTGTTGATGTGGGTGAGTTGATGATTACAGTGGACGGTAAAGGAGAGTTGATCAGTTTACAACAGGTAAATAACAATGGAAGGTTTATACAGCAACTATCTAGAAACAAGTTTCCGACACTGTATTTCTCCACCTTTGTAGAGCGTTTTGAAGATTGGTTCAGCGTCCACTTCTTGAAAGTTTGTAGTTCGAAAGATAGATACCGAATATCAAAATTACAACATCATGCACTTAAAAATGGTCTCACTTGCTTTTGGCCTCATTGGTTGGTCTTCAATATTGCTTTACACATGCATCATTGTATGACACTAAGATAATAAACCAAAAAACTCAGGAAATTCTTGACACAACGGTTTATTATCTTCTTTGGGCAGATCACCCTAATCTAATCAACGAACTGATAGATGAAACTGAATCTCATCATCCAAATTTAATTTGAAAAAAAATATAGGTAGGTACCTATTGCTTAAACAAATTACTGACGAGAAACCTAGTGAATATTGCATTGTAATCAATCCTCAACCCATGTTTAAAATTTTACGGTCAAGAAACCGGCTAAATATTGCATTGTCATCCATCTGTGACCCATGTTTAAAATTTTACGTCTGTAGCTCAACATCCAAATTAAATTTGATTAAACAGATAGGTATTGTTTAAAAAATTTTTCATGCAAAAAAACCGAGTGAATACTGCACTGTCATCCATCTGCGACCCATGTTTAAAATTTTAAATCTCCAGCTCATCATCAAAATTTAATTTGTTTAAACATTTTAAATTTTAAACTCATATTTAAAATCCCTAGCTCATCAGGATAATGTTTATGAATTATTTTTAATAATGATTGATTATTATTATTATTTACCCGATATCTGAAAACAATGTTAAAATGTAGACCCGACAAGCTGCCGCATGATTCACCATCATGTTGACGAATTTTGATTTCGAACTTTGAACCCTCGTTGTGAACGAACGGCTGGTCGTAAAAAGCTGCGAACGAAATGCAAGCTGTTTTGAAGTTTATACAAAATTTCAAAATTTGTTTTGAACCCCTTCCCCTTGACCGAATGTTATGACAAGTTTCGAAGATCATTGTGTGGCTGGTCCGAACCCGGGAACCAAATTTCGAAATTTTAACTGAACGCTAACTGGGGAAAACGGCGCGGACGGCTTACGGCGGACGGACGGATTTTTGGGTTTATTATCTTTTTTTATTCGATTTTTGGAATCTACGTATTTTGACAAGTAAACCCTTAAATTTTCAGGGGCGGGGGGTAATTTTTTTTCTCGGTCGATTACAAAGGTTCATTATCGAAGATAATAGACCAAAATCAGTCCAAATCATGAAAATGAATGTGAACAAACAACCAAACAGAAGTGGGTTCATGTGAATTCAACCGAATCTCACGCTGAAATGCCAATAGTATAGGACAATAATGAGATAACGTAACATAATATATTTATGTGGAATGTCATTGAGCACCCAAATTCATGATTCCCGTGGTGGAAGTCAAACTCAAATTCCCAAGTTCTACTGACAATACATTATGATCACAGTGACCTTGGTCTAATATCTAGAAGGGTATTCGTTTGGATTCTACAAACTCCCTCGCGTGATACCGTTCATCCACACAAACGACTTAAAACTTATTATGAGTTATTGTATGTTACTGACGATGGTTTGGTGGGTTTCAGTGGAAATAGACAACGTTCCATCATAATTCCGTTTTTCGTTTAAAATGAGTCTCCACGAGTAATTTAGTTTCCTTTATATTTGTAATACATTTCCAAGAAAGATGATAAGATTGTATAAAACTGAAGGATGGCAAATGGTTCACAACACGAATTGTTCCCATATCAGTTTAATCACGAACGAATTTATAAATATGTATTTAAATACCATAAAATATCATTATTAACTCTAGATATAGAATTTGTATATTGTTACCGGCATTTTGGATTTTTATGGACAAAAATCAATATTGGTCGGTGATTTAACACTGTGGGAGGTTCCTATAGAGGTATTCATCAGAAATAATCTCTTTTGATAATTAGGCTGGGTCACCTTGGAGGCACTGGCTACAGGAGTTCTGAACTAAACTAATTTCTCTGTTGACGGTAAGGTTTTGATAGTTGATAGCAAGGGTTGATAACAGAATCTTATTGTACATACAGCTTATCAACCAACTCCTAGTAGACTCAAGACTATTTGGTAGTCTGATTATTGATTATTTGGTAGTTGATTATTGAGTATAATTATTATTGGACCTGAATCCAGTATGTACGAGTACATCTATGTGAATTATATGTTTCAAACAGGGATCTCAAATGTAGTACATTTACAGTACTAACAATTTGCCCAACAACAACACAGTTGCGAAAACACTTTAATATTGAACGTATCTGGCTTTTACGGTCTGGCTGAACGTTCTGGCTTTTACACAAGACTTCTCACAACTCTCTCAACGTGAACACAACACCCGGCTCAGTCCGCCTAATTGTTCTTCATTGGCGAGCCGAGTATAATAAAGGTGGTGACATAACTTTGAACCACGTATTCTTTCGAGTGTCGTGCGTCGAGATGGAATTATTGTGTTATAACAATAACACTAAAGGAGATGGACGGGTTCGTTGTCCGAATTACACATCATCGTGGATACACCTTGGAAATTGTGTTCGTTGATGAAATGTGTTCGTTCAATCTTAAAGCAAATACAATTTCCAAAAAGCCGAATGTTTGAGGTGTACTGAAAAAACGTATGACGAATGACGTAGGCTGATGAGGCATAATGATTAGCTTTCTCCCTTGCAAGAAATAGCTGAAGCCGAAAAACGCTGCAAATTCTTGGACAACTGTTTATTATCATCTGTACAAATCACCCTTCTGTTTGGATCAGCATTCTGTGAGTTCTGTAAGTATACGAAACAACTTAAGAAATGAGCTAAACTATGGTTCCGACACTTAACAACATAGTTAGCTTCAAATATTTCCTTTCTTTTGATCACCAGTACACCCAGTGATGGCGATGCAGATGCAAAACTCATTATTATCAAAATAAAATAATGAAATACTCACATGCTTGATATCGAGGGTCTCACAGCAACTTCCCACATCGTCATTTGGGCAACTATTCAGCAGAGCAAGAAAACCACTTGCCAATGACTATGTTTACTGAGTAATTCAGCAAAATAAATCGTGAGATTTAGTGTTATCTAACTTAGGTGCCTTGTGTTGTGTTTCGCGCCTTCCCCTTGCAGCGTTCCAGTTCCACCATAGAATTATAAAATCGAGGGTCTCAACTTCACACATCGTAGTAGAGCCAAAAAACCATCTACCAATGACTATGTTTACTGCGTAATTCAGTAAAATAAATCGTTTGATTTAGAGTTACCTAACTTAGGTGCCTAACTTATACTTAGTTAGATCGATCCGCCGGGGGAAGACGCTTCGAATGGTATGCATAACTCATTTAGGCCAAAAGTGACGATGTGGGGTGTTGCCATGAGACCCTCGATATGTATTTCCTCTTCGTTTTGAGTTCTTCTGTTAGTTTAATAATGAACTTCGTACCTTGTATGAAGCGTGAGTTAAGAGTTTTTCTCATTTACTCCCGTTTCAGTCTCAAACGCCCAAACTTGTACCTAACTCTGAGACACTGTCTTACCACTTTCCAAGCCCTCTGCTTCTACGACTTTTCAGGTTTAGTTGTATTTCAAAACTTATACATGGCCCTGATTTTGTTAAATGTATTTAGAACCAATGGACTGCAACACAGGACCGTTAATGGGTAATAGTATTGTCAGACGAATAATGAAACCATAGCAATTATACTGCACTGTTGTGTGGATAATATGTATGGGCTAAGTATCATCAAAATCCTTTTCGTTCACACTATTCTAATCGAAAATTCGACGAACAATATACGACCTATGAACACAACTAAGCCCCTCTCACTCCACGACCCTAATTCATAATCACATTGTTCGACCTGTATAGGGTTGTCTAAGACTTACTGGAGCACGAGAAATAGCCTCACTCGTAACCTCTCCATGTACTCCGTCCGTGATTTCGCCTGACAAATCGCATCAACTATACGAGTTCTTGTAACTGATTAAGGTGTGCTCATTAATCCACAACAGACTGTATTTTTCCATCCACATTGATTCACGCGATTTAACCAATTACGCACCTCTACAAAGCGCACTAACTATCCTAGATTAATGTGTAGACAGTCTAGCAGTTGACCAAATTGACTGCCAAGCACTTAAGGGGGACCAGGAACTAATTGACAGGAAAGCGCCAGATATTTATTTGCTCTGTCGCATTGTCATATTAATCCGTTTAATCCGTAGCATATTAATCCGTAGCATATTAGTCACTCCTTCGTGCTATTCTCCGATAGAAATAACTTGTTCCTCAGGCCCTTCCTTCGTTGGGCCACGTGAAACGATTGCCTTCCGCCTTGATTCCCTATGCAACTTTGATTTATTTTCCAATTCACTTTATAGCCTCAACAGTCTACTGAAAACTCGGGATTGATTCCTTCCCCACTCCTCCTTGGAAAGTACTCCGATTACCATCTTCCATCTTGAATACAACGAACAAATTCATCAAACCATGTGTTTTTGCTACTGTGCCCCACATTAATGTGAATAAATTAATCATTAACGCAAATAGGCTGTAAAACATATGAAATTACCTTTAGGCCTCCTTATTCGGAATGTGAACCATCCACCAATCGGCTTACAGAGATTCTCTGCCACGTATCTTACATTTAGTCCTAATAAAATCTGTTTTCGAGACGGAGCTCAGAGCAAACCAAGGTGCTCAAACGAACGGTGCGAACGGTAGCGGGAAGGTAGGGGATTAACTGAAGATGGAACGCTTTGGCTTGAGCCCAAAACTAATATGTCTTTCATCCCTTAAGAATTACAGCGTTGAGCTCGGGATAAAGATACCGTCTCCTGAGTTGGTCTCAAAAACAACCTTCCATTTGGAGATTAAAACTATCCACGTCCACACCAGCAGTTCCCACATCGACTGTTTTCACGGGGCAGGATTTTCGTTTGATCCTGAACCAACCCATGAAATGTTTTTATTCGAGTCAGTAGGGTTACATCAGCAAGATGGTAGCTTTCAGTAGCGGTGTATTCATGGAGACGATTTCCGAAACGTTCCACTTTTTTTCGGTACATATGAGTAGGTATTGTCCCAGTGGCAGAAATCTTTCTTGTTCACGGAAGACGAAAATGTGCTGTAGTACCCGCCCTCCCCGGTTCAAATAGTAGTAACGTTAATCATGATATCAACAAACCCGTACCTGTACTGTAAAGTGACTGTTCCAGTATTGGTAAGTGTATAAGGAAAATAAAGATTGGCGTTAGTACAGTGTTTTATTTCCTTTTGTTCCCATCAAATACATCATAAGGAAATAACGATTGAATAAAATAAGGTTAATTGAAATCACATTACGTTAGACAACACCAAAATACGTCGATGAACGACTGAGCAATTACGCTACAAATTACGACTGAGCAATTATTTGGACTTATTACACGACTATTCTGTGCACTAATAACAGAAGGACTTCACAGTAATAGTCGTTTCCTAATACAAGACAAATCCCCGCACAAGTCCCCGCAAATCCCCGCACAAATCCCCGCACAAGTCCCCGCAAATCCCCGCACAAATCCCCGCAAAACACAACCCTAACTCACATGTATCCCTCGTAACCCTCGTACTTCCAGTACTCCGTGGCGCAGCTTTAACTCGAAGAAAGTAATTGATTTAGGGACTCACCCAATGTCCAGACCCAGCTCATCTCCTGGTAGTCCTTACCGCAAGCCCGACACAACACCAACTGACTTGCTCTCGTAGTGCTCGGAGCGATATTCCTCCGAGGGGCCATGTGTTCTGTAGAATGTTATCATTCCCACGACTCTTCTAAGATGGAAAATGGACATAGGCGGAATAAGACCAAAGGCGGCGATCCCGCGACTCCTCTAAGTGGCCCTGTGTAAACAGAGTGAGGTCAGGTCCTCGTCTTGTCGCCCCGACGGTCGGTCTCGAGTTCCGATCCACTTGTCAGGTTCCCGATCCATCACATAGCTCCCCCCATTTTCAAAGTGGCGCCACTGGCGCCACTTTAGGCCATAAGCCATGGCAGACCACTGGGAGGGCAGAGTCGGGGTGAGTAGGGGTGAGTCCCTTGGCGGCAACGTTCGATGACTTCCTCAGCTTCGACGACGAGTGCCCAGCCAGCAGGCCAGGAAGACGACCATCAGGATTCCAGCCGAGGTCAGCGTTGAACGAAGCGGGTGAAACCAATCGCTGCTGTAGTTGGGGGTGCTGACCGTCTCTTGTAGGGTCCGGGTGGTGGCCAGCAGGGTCTGCAGCTCCACCCCTGCTGCCCGGTCGTGACCTTCCTTCGGTAGTTCCTGGCGGAGTTTCTGAAGCGCAGCTCGCAGCTGGTCCCCACTGTTTCTTATCTCCGGGATAGCAAACAGCCGTTGGGATATGTTCTGCAAGACAGGCAATTCCACACTAACGTTCACCTGATGATGGCTGACCTGGGTGGAGGAAGGCAGTACCAGGTGGTTTGCCATCTTGATTCCGCAACCAGGGGCCAATTTCATCTGTCCCGCTCCCTGGATGAGGTGCTCCTGGCTCGGGTGGTTTCTACATGTTACGGTGACGCGAGTGCTTCCTTCTACGTAGTACCTCCAGGTGGAGGGTTCCTCTCCTCTTTTCCATACAAACGCGTTTGCGGCGGCGGCCACCTTCCAGGTACATCGTTGCAGCGCAGCCTCCCAGTCCTCGAAGTACAGCGCCGTCAGACAGGAAACCAGGCGTCGATGGGTAAGTATGTATGTGGGGGAACAGACCTGCTTCAGTCTGCCTCGGCAGGACGACAGTTCAGACTGTCCAATCTCCACATAGTACTCATGATCAGCTCGGATCAACAAATAGGGTGTCGGGCTGTCCAACTGAATGGTTGCGTTCAGTTGGGGGTTCCATGAGGGCATGGCGATGACTTGGTACAAGCGGTAATGAGATTCTTCCGTTTGGAGCGGGAAGTCAACGGCAAAATAAAGAGTGCCGTTGTGGGCGTATCCACTAGTGGTTGCAACTTCGTAGTGGATGAAGGCTTCTCGGGGTTCGGCACCTGCAATCAAATCCAATCCCAGAGGCAAAGCATGCGACACCTCACGGAGTATCCGTACTAGGTCCTGGGGATTCATGAGGGCTACTCCCAACCTCCCCTGAGAGACCTCCCCAATTACGCCCTGGATAGCCCGTACTTCCTGGGTCAGATGCAAGGTCACCACCTCTAATTCCCGTAAGTTGGAGAGGAAGGGTAGGGTAGCATTAAGGGAAAGGACGGTGTGGTCAACAGTTACTCGCAGCTCCTCTAGCGCCTGTCTCGACTCGTTGAACATTTGTTCCACGAGGCTCACCATGGCCTGCTCTCCCTCTCTCACCCTGGTTTCCAACAACCGGGACCAGGTCAGATGCCTCTCGATTACATGCAGGACCTTTTGATCCCTCGCCATCCCCTCCGCAATTTGCTGTTCCGCCCACTCCCAGTCATATGCGTCAGGGTTCCCATACAGCCACTTCAACATCGACCCACCCGCGTTGATCAAACCTCGCCTCACCCGTCCCTCTTTTGGAGGCAAGATGCGGTCCAGTTGTCGAACGTTTGCCCCCAATTGGAGCGCCATCCTCTTTACTCTCTCAAGTTGAGGGTAATACCCCTCTAACTCCGGCAACGTCTGCCTCATCCTCCAGTAGTCAGACTCAACATCCAGAACGGCCTTGCCCAACCGCTTCACCTCTTGACTCATCGTAGTGACATTGAGACTTAGAATGATTCTCCAATAATCATTCGTTAACACCACTTCTCGGCCTTGGTCAAACTGAGCCCCCAGGGCATCATAACGACGGCATCAGTCCTCCTCCCACCAGCATTCCTGTAACAGACGAAACACACTCCTGTTACCGGCTTTCTCCTCTCAACGGCATCTCACGTATCATTACCTTTCCCAACACCTAACTGGTCTCAACACTATCCCGCTTCCAACAAGGTACGACCAGCCTCGACGGAATCACACATCCGACCATGTACGATAGACATGAACAAGTATAGTACCTTCTAAAGCGGAACAGTTATTCTGACCACGACAACCCTAGAGAAACCTAGAGGATGCGGCATAATCAAATTCTCTACTTCCAGTCTGGCGACCCGTGGAATGCCACTTTCACCATTGAGTGCATGCAAGGAGAATGCTCCTCACGTTGCACCCTTAACTCCAAGTTCGTCTCGTGTTCACTCTACAGAGACGGAAATCAAGGAAATTTGCAAACAGTGGAAAACCACTTTCATCATGGAGTGGGGCAATGAGAACAATCCTCACCCCTAACTCCAGGTTTGCCTTCAGCAAGCAATGCCAAAAGTGCAATGAGAATAATCCACAACCCACAGTAGTGGAATCAATTTACAGTGGAAACCCACATGAGTGCAAGCAAGGAGAATGCTCCTCACGTTGCACCCTTAACTCCAAGTTCGCCTCGTGCTCACTCTACAGAGACGGAAATCAAGGAAATTTGCAAACAGTGGAAAACCACTTTCATCATGGAGTGGGGCAATGAGAACAATCCTCACCCCTAACTCCAGGTTCACTTTCAACAGCAAGAAAGAAAACCACCCCGAGAACAAATGACGACTACGTCAATGAACCTCTCCCGACGGCGACCACACCACACAGAAGCAACAAACAAAAACAAAAAAAAACAGGCGTAGACCACAACCCAACCAATCAAATCAAAAAAAAAATAATAATAATACATATATATATATCAGAAGTAGCAGAACGGAAAAGGACAAGGATGTAAGGATAATATGCAAAGGGTACTAGGGTTCTCATGTCGTTATTATTGCAACGACCCCACACCTGACACCATTTGTAGTACCCGCCCTCCCCGGTTCAAACAGTAGTAACGTTAATGATGATATCAACAAACCCGTACCTGTACTGTAAAGTGACTGTTCCAGTATTGGTAAGTGTATAAGGAAAATAAAGATTGGCGTTAGTACAGTGTTTTATTTCCTTTTGTTCCCATCAAATACATCATAAGGAAATAACGATTGAATAAAATAAGGTTAATTGAAATCACATTACGTTAGACAACACCAAAATACGTCGATGAACGACTGAGCAATTACGCTACAAATTACGACTGAGCAATTATTTGGACTTATTACACGACTATTCTGTGCACTAATAACAGAAGGACTTCACAGTAATAGTCGTTTCCTAATACAAGACAAATCCCCGCACAAGTCCCCGCAAATCCCCGCACAAGTCCCCGCAAATCCCCGCACAAATCCCCGCAAAACACAACCCTAACTCACATGTATCCCTCGTAACCCTCGTACTTCCAGTACTCCGTGGCGCACCTTTAACTCGAAGAAAGTAATTGATTTAGGGACTCACCCAATGTCCAGACCCAGCTCATCTCCTGGTAGTCCTTACCGCAAGCCCGACACAACACCAACTGACTTGCTCTCGTAGTGCTCGGAGCGATATTCCTCCGAGGGGCCATGTGTTCTGTAGAATGTTATCATTCCCACGACTCTTCTAAGATGGAAAATGGACATAGGCGGAATAAGACCAAAGGCGGCGATCCCGCGACTCCTCTAAGTGGCCCTGTGTAAACAGAGTGAGGTCAGGTCCTCGTCTTGTCGCCCCGACGGTCGGTCTCGAGTTCCGATCCACTTGTCAGGTTCCCGATCCATCACAGTGCCTCGTCGCTACTGAAAAAACTTAGCAAATTCATGACACAACGGTTTATTATCTTCTTTGTACAGATCACCCTTCTGTCTCGATTACTGAATGATAGATTAATTATTATCATGAATTATCATTAATTATAATTTTTTCTTTGGGAGATTCCAATGGTTCATTACTGAAGATAATGAACCAAAATGTATATCACTAGGAAAATAATAGCTCTTTCCGATCAATTAATTATATTCTACTTGAGTGATTGTTGCCGGTGACCATATTGAATAACTGGTGAAGAGCGCGATTGTTTGACTCCAACGATCAATTGTTGAGTGGCTGCGGTGATTACGTGAATCGGACACCAAACGAACGAGCAGCTGAATTCAGTTTCAGGCGACTATCTGATTTATATTCATTTTGTCTTAGCGTCAAGGATCCTATTATTGACGAATAGACGTACCAATAGGTGTAATAGGTGTATTTCCCACTTGGTTCTACATTCTTTAACCGCGTGTAAGAACTTGAATATCTTATTACAATATTCGATATTCGTATGTTTTACCATTATGGGTATATTAAATGTCATAGAGTACATATAACGATGAAGATAAATGTCATAAATGTACATATAACGATGAAGAATTCAAAGATTTGGGGCTAAAGCCTAGAATGTGCCAGTAACGTTCCTAAATGACGTCGGAGTTATCAATCGTCATACACTATTGTTGTCAATTTTGAGGCATTTCAACCTCCACTGACTTGTTTCTACTAGGCATTACTGCTCTTCGGGGCCTGTGAGGTCGAATGTAAAAGTAGTAAAGTAAGCAACCATTTCAGGTTGGATTTCCGTCCGACTGCCGTGTTTTGGGCGTCGCGGACGTCATCGGCTGTCCACCTAGGTGAGGTCGAATGTATTTCCTCATATGCGTCATTTTCGATAGCTGATTCAAGGCGAAATTAATATTATCGTTATGTTAATCGTGTTATCGGTATATATATAATGCATGGGGGGGGGGGGGGTTCACCCAAAAAATGAAAGTCTGAATGAAAATGAACCTCATTTTAAAGGTTTTTTATACGCTGCATACGATCGTCGAGTCAGAATTACGATACCTTATTCCGTTGTCAAACTTGAGTACTTTTAAGATGACGAATACATTGTTCATGGTTAGTCTGCTCTAATGTGATCACGGAATGCGATATCGGAATTCTGCCTTCACCGTGTGGGGAGGGGTTTACCCATAAATTCCAAAAATGAAACGGTCTGAGTGACCAAAAGTGACAACTCATTTTAAAGGTTTTTACCCGCTGAGTAAGATGGGGAAGTGAGAATTGCTATATCTTATTCCGCTCTCAAACTGGATCACTTTGAAGATGAAGAAACGTGGTTGATACTTGAGATTTTCTTCATGGACATCATGTTCTTTTAATGGAGACATTTTACATAAAACCAATTATTTCTTTGAAAATTCGCTCTTATAGCCATGCTGCATGACTGTGGATTTTTTTTTTTTTTTTCTCTCTTAATTCAACAGGAAACAACATTTTGGTGAGTACGTTAGAAAGCTGACCTTTTGGCGCATTTTTTAGGATACCTTCACAATTCTGATATAAGAACTGATAAGGATACCAAGCTATTAAAACACAGGTGATTTTGAGATTTTGACCATATTCCCTTTGCGGACGCGCTAGTGAAAGTGAAAAACAGATGATTCGGTCAACATGGCAGTCAAATCCACTTATCAATCCAAGCGAACGTGGGAAGAGATTCAGAGCTTTCCCGAACCTTCCCATGTTGGTATAGTCGACTCAATTTGCCGGAGTGGATTTACATTCCACAGCGAATCGACGGCAGCTCCCCATACTCGATGTTCGAAGGTTCCGTTATTGATTCCGCACACTCCTGGACCCAACACTCGTCTTTCAGCCGTTCTATATTTTTCCAATGAGTGTTTGGGAGCATACTGTGAACGGGCGAACCTTTCTTAGGGCTATTCTATTGCTCGAAATGAGGCAGGGCGTGAAATCACTCCAGATTTCTCCTGACCGTTGGGGAAGAGCGAGTCTCAAACCCTTTTGCGCTATGGCTCAGAGAAATTCTTCAAATCTTTATACTACCGTCATTTTAACCTGAACGCTTATGATAAGTACGTAGGTTTTTCAGCATGTACCCTCCACGTCTAGAAGGTACTTAGAAGAAGGTCTTACCCATGGCAAATACATCCACCCACAGCCTTATTTCTTTCTTGGGATCTTAATTGATCAACTTTATTAATTTTGCTCAGCTTCATATTCTTTTAAATATAGTTGTCATGTTGAGGTCTTTTTTAGAGTTTTTTAAAAGTTTTTTAGAAAAAGTATGAAATAGGCCTTGCAATTGGTAGTTCGAGAACTTGGTGTACTTTCACGTTATATTGTACCTACGAGGACGGCGAATGCGAACAATCAAACTCAGCCGGCATTTCTGTCCAAATGATTTATTGAACAGAATGAATAAGAACTACTTATAATAATAAATAATAATGTCAACTTGATTTTCAGCTGGTGGCCAAACCCGTATTGCTGACAAATAGTTCAATCATTCATCATGAAAAATACAATATCTCTCTAATAGTGTTAAAAAAAACTCCAAATTCTTGACACAACGGGTTCTTCTTTTGACACAAAGATTCTTCTTTGTACAGATCACCCTTCTGTCTATATTACGGAATGACAATTAATTAATTATTAATTATCATTATCAAGTAGTGTTACTTATTAATATTTTAATATTGGTTATTAATAATGTTTATGATTCATTATTAATAATTATTATTAAATATTATTTATTGACTAGATATTTGAAAACCATGTGCTGTTTGAATCAGCTGAGCCAGTTTGAAAATTGACCAGACAGACTGCCTCACGATTCACTCTCATCTTGACGATTTTCGATCTGCTCCAACTTTGAGCTCTCATTGTGAACAAACGACTGGTCGTACAAAGATCCAGATGGTCTTAAAAAATTCTAAAAATTAAACTCTACCTAAATGTGAACTAAAAACTATACCGTTTCATCTAAATTTTTTGAAATATGGATTTTTCAATATTTCAAAATCGTATTGAACCCCTTCCCATTGACCTAGGGTGTGGAGTTGGTCTGCACCCGTAAACCAAATTTCGTAATTTCAGCACAAAGCGAACTGGGCAAAGTGGCGGGGACAGCTTAAGGCGGACTAACGGATTTTTCGGTTTATTATCTTCGATAATGAATAATTGTTTTAATTCGATATTCTGAATCCACGTATCTTGAAACATAAACCCTCAAATTTTGAGGGGAGTAATTTTTGTTTTTTCTTGGACAATTCCAATGGTTAATAATAAACCATTGGAATTACCCAAGAAAAAACAAAAATAACTCCCCTCAAAATTTGAGGGTTTATGTTTCAAGATACGTGGATTCAGAATATCGAATTAAAACAATTATTCATTATCGAAGATAATAATTATTATCGAATACAATAAACCAAAATCCGTCCGTACGCCTTACGTCATCCGCCGTACGCCATCCGCGGCAATAATTAACTAATTAAGTAATCAACTAAAACGTTTTAGTTATAGTAATTACATTGATAGTAATTAATAATAATTAATTATAATTTCTTATAATAATTAATCCATCATTTACTGATCTACAGTGAAGGGTGATCTGCACAAAGAAGAATTTGCCGAGTTTGGTACGTGCTACTGCTAAATAATTATATTTTGTAAAATGGGCCGTCAAGAAAGTCGCCAAATGAATAGAATAGGTAATATCACCAAGCCTTAACAAGACGTAGGACGAGGGTATCCAAAACGTAAACAACAACACCGCGGATTTCGCTCAACGAACACGTTTAAAATGGCCTTGACCTACTTTACATTACAGGTAGCCATCAGTAATTGATATCGGCAAAATTGCCATGACAATCGAGCATTTTCAAGTGAGCCAGTCACTTTCTGAGGTCATTTCCACTCGTACCTCAATTGTCCACTGTCAATAGATTACTTTACTGTATAATCATTTAATTCTACCCTGAAGTAGTACAGTGATAGTAGTACTTACTGGTCCATAATGTACAGCCATCTGCGGTGCCTTTCGAATTTCTGTATCGTATTGCATTCAGATTGTATAGGCCCCAGGTGTCATCAATAGGGTTCGTAATGGTCTCTATAGGTGACACGCCTCGTCCTACGTCTTGTTGAGTGTTCTATTCACTGTCACACTCTGACAAGCCCGAGAAATAGAGGTTATATGTGTACGAGTTTCTGCCTGTTCTCTGAGTCTCAGTTGGCAGATGAAGTGAAGTACTGATGATGTGTCCACTCTCAATCAGCCGTCCCCGATGCACTGTTACCAAATGATAAATAGTACCTAATGATAAATCAATAAGCGAAATCAATTCAAAATTTGGAAAATAAAATAGTAAGAATTGACTTCCAGCTTCTTGCCAATCGTCTCATTATTATTTTGGTTGAGTATTGGTATTTCCCCGCTCTAGTTGAAATTATCCTGCGTCCGCGTACTCCAACGTCGCCTCTGGACGTCTATTTTAGAGGAACTCGTCACAACCGATCAGAACATCGAACGATTAGTAGTAAAGAATAAACATGATTAAAAAAACTGTATTGTGTTTAAACATGCTATAATTATAAACATGTTATAATTATGCTACCAGATCAATTCCTCATTCGGCTTTGTTATAAATAGTAGGTAGGTACCTATTTCATTACAGCGTTTATATTAGCTCCTCTTTTATATATTTATTTATTTTTTAAATAAACGCTTCTGAGTTTTGAAAATTCACAGTCATGCTGCATGGCTATAAGAGCGAATTTCCGAAGAAATAACTGTTTTTATGTATGACGTCTCCATTTTACTGGTCTTATAACAAATTTTGTCTCCTTTTTTGCCGACTAACACCTCAGTTTATAGAATTTCCAACGCCGAACACGATGGTGAAGTCGAAATGGCGACATCTCATTCCGTAATCAGATTAGAGCAGATGAATCAGGAAGAACATCTCAAGTAACAACCACGTTTCTTCATCTTCAAAGTGCTCCTGTTTGAGAATGGAATAAGATATCGCCATTCTGATTTCGCCATCGTGTTCAGCGTGAAGAAAAAGCTTTAAAATGAGGTGTCACTTGTTAGACTGTTTCATTTTGGGTATTTATGGGAAACTCGCCTCCCCCACCCCCTTAAAATTCAAATTTGCACAAAAAATATTGATATATCGAGAGTAATCCCTGGAATGAGACATACATAAACATATAAATATGTAAATATATTTATATGGTGTCTTTTGGCAGTGATTCAGGATTGTCTGAAACGGATTTTGGTATAAAAATGTTTCGGAAATTCAAGTTTGGAAAATGTTGGACCTAGAACAATAGCTTCCTTTTCTTCGAAAATTCGCTAACATGGTTCGAGGATAGATTAGAGTGCAATATTCACTCGGTTTCTCGTCTGTAAAATTGTTTTAACAATACCCATTTGTTAAAACAAATTAGATTTGCTTGATGAGCTAGAGTCTTGAAATTTGAAACGTGGGTGAAAGATGGATGGCAAGGCAATATTCACTCGGTTTCTTGGCTGTAAAATTTTACCTATTTGTTTGAACAAATTGGATTTTGAGCAAGAGTCTTGAAATTTTAATATTGGGTTGAGGATGGATGAAATATAGGTCGGTACCCTGCAAATAATTGGATGGTAGGCGATGCGAATCGGATTTCTCACTGCATAATCTTCATCGCATTCTGCTCTGCATACAAATTGCATACTGGGCAGAACTTGTAATGGAGAAGGATCTGACATTGTATTGTTTTAATTCATGAACATGAAAAAAATAAAATAAAATAGATTTTGATTACTTTTAGGGTTAAATTATAGAATTTGAACTATTATAGATAGTGCACTATAATATTTCATGACAGTTACGTAATATTTCATGTAGGTACGTAATATTTTTAATTTCAGACATTGGCAGCTAAACAGGATGTGCAATGCGTGGGGAATTTCCTATACTGGCCCTGTTAGAGTCTCATCAAAAACCGATTGAGATAAAACTTAAAAACCCCAGTCATGCAGCATGTCTATAAGAGCGAATTTTCGAAGAAATAATTGGTTTTATGTAAATGGTCTTCATTAAAGAACATGATGTCCATGAAGAACATCTCAAGTAACAACCACGTTTCTTCATCTTCAACGTGCTCCAGTTTGAGAGGGGAGTAAGATACAGCAAAATTCTGACTTAACCATCTTATTCAGCGTGTAAAAACCTTTAAAATGAGGTGTCACTTGACAGACCGTTTCACTTTTGGAATTTATGGGTGAAACTCCACCCCCCCAACATCCCCAAAACCCCCCTCAGCTTTTGGACATTAGAACGCTGAACACGACGGAGAAGTCAGAATTGCGATATCGCATTCCGTCATCAGATTAGAGCAACGTATTCTTCATCTTCAAAGAAGGTACCTACACAAGTTTGCGAACGAAATTAGGGATCGCAATTCTGACTTCCCCATCGTATTTAGCGTGTGAAAACCTTTAAAATGGGGTGTCACTTGTCAGACTTTCATTTTTTCGGATGAACCCCCCTCCACCCCCCCAAACTCGCCAAAACCCCCCTCAGCTATTGCACATTTTGTTGATTTTTAAGTTGCTATATTTTGTATTGTGCTAATAGCTACAATAGGTACCTACGTAGTTTTTGTCACATTGAAAAAAATCGACTTCTGCCTAAGGGTGGCAAAAACATTAGATATCGGATGTAAATCATCGCTAGTTCAAGACATATTATGCTCATCCCGATAGAAAAGTGAAACATTATTTCTCAATTTTGGGTTTTTAATAGATTGTCTCTGGTAATGCCAGGAGACACTCAAGGGAGTCCTGTAACAATACTCGACTTGATAGTGACGAAAGATTCCTCCGGTACGTATAAGTATTAATTTTCCCTCGATGGTTGATTACTTTCTGTATATAACTCTCATCCGTCTAGAGCACTGTTAGAAATAATTTCAATAAGAGCTGTGACCTTAGCGTGATATCAACAATAATTAATATCAAGAAGTACCGACCGAAGATACCGAAAGCATCTCAGAACAAAGACATAGCCACAAAACAATGTGCCCATTGAACCAGCTGTTCCCGAGTAGTACCTGAATAGCCATGAAGTTCTACCGTTTGATTCACGCTCATGTAGGTGAATTGTCAAGCCCACATTTTGCACCCTTGGGGTGGTCTTGCAAATTCCCTAAATCAAAATCTGCCCAAATAGGATTAATAAAAAAAACTATACCTTCCAATTCCAAGTTCCCGTGCATCATCAAGTTATCATTGGAATTTTATATTATTGTAATTATTATTCTTAAATTATAATATTTAATACTTAGGTACTTTATAGTTAGTTCAATTAAATAATATTTAATGAAACAAGTTTAAAAATGTCAACTCCTATTTTACACCCCTTTCATGGGTTATGGAAAAATTCAACGATCATCTTCGGCAGCATGCCAAATTTCAAGAGGGCAAATTTTTTTCTATTTGACATTACGATTCCAAGTAGGTATCTAGAACACACTTGGTCAATAGTTCATTTTTCAAAAGAGGTTTTAAGAGACTTCTGATTAGAAGAAGGTGGATTATCTTTAATCAGTGCTGCAATATCACATCCTTTTGTGGAGTTGAACCCTCATTCTATTCATGACGGCCTTGGGTCTCAAACTCACAAATACTTGTTTTTTTATAATATAATGATATTATCATTCTCTCTCTAAATATGTCTTGAAGACATATCTCTAAATATGTCATTCTCTCTCTAAATATGTCTTGATTAGATGGCAAGAGGCACCAAGTGAATACTGAATTGAAATGTTCACAAGGTTTGTTCTGCATCACCCTAATCCTAGATCACCCTAATCCAATTAACGAAATGATAGATGAAACTTTAGCTCAAACATCCAAATTTAATTTGTTTAAACAAGTACCTAGGTATAAGTTTGAACAATTTTACAGAGTGAATATTGCATTGTCATCCATTATTGACCCATGTTTAAAATTTTAAGACTCCAGCTCATCATCAAAATTTAATTTGTTTAAACAAATAGGTATTGTTTAAACAATTTTAATGACAAGAAATCGAGTGAATATTGCATTTTCATCCAGTTCTGACATATATTTAAATTTTAAAATCCCTAGCTCATCGGGAACTTGAAAAACAAGTAGTGAACATTATTATTAATTAGGTATTGTTAGTTATTATTAATGAATATGCATTACTTTTAATAATGATTGATAATAATTATTATTTACTATGATTTTTTTCGATATCTGAAAACCATGTCCTATTAGAATCTAGACCCGACAGGCTGCCGCATGATTCACCCTCATGTTGACGAATTTTGATTTGCTCGAACTTTGAACCCTCATTGTGAACGAACAGGTGGTCGTACAAAGCTGCGGATGGTCTTAAAAAATTCAAAAAAATGAACTCTACCTATCTGAATATAAACTAAAAACTCTGCATTTTTCGAGATATGAAATTTTCAAAATTTCAAAATTTGTTTTGAACCCCTTCTCCTTAACCAAATGTTATGAAAAGTTTCAAGGATCATTGTAAGGCTGGTCCGAACCCGTAAAAAAAATTCTTAATTTTTACTCAACGCTAACTGGGCAAAGAGCCGCGGACGGGGAATGACGGACGGCGGACGGACGAATTTTTTCATTCGATTTTTTGAATCTACGTATCTTGAAACGTAAACCCTCAAATTTTGAGGGGAGGGGGGGGGGCAATTTTGTTTTTCTTGGTCGATTACGAAGGTTCATTATCGATGATAATAAACCAAAATAGTTCTGTGTAAGCGATACCGTTCTGCATTTGAGATGATGTTTCAAGACTTTACAAATCTACTACGAGTACGTGAACAGAGTGGAGACCCGAATTCAGTGTCGGAGGGTGACTGAAGTTAGGAAGTTGATGCATATATTTGTGGAAAAACGAATAATGGTCTTCAAATGGAGTTTTTCGATAGCTTCCTAATTTATGTTATGATTGAGTGTCATTCCGATAATATTGGGTTGTGTGATGGGTACAAGGTCGGCTGGGTAACCAATTTGCATGATTTCAACCTCGATCTCAACTTGGCCTTCATTACCCATGCAATGTTCATTCAAGGGGAATCAAAATAGACTGAGGATTGAAAACAAGTCTTACGTGAATGATGAACTGATGGGCATTACAAGATTATCCACATAATAACACATAAGAAGTCCGCGAGACGTGTCGTACTGTTGTTGATGAATGAATTCTATATCCATGAAGATATGAAAGGTCAACAAAACCAGGACACGATCGCTGGAAACGTTAATCATCCCGCTACCACTGAATCATTGTTTGACCGCTTTCTCCCTATCTCGCTACATATTACCCGTCATATTTCAACGAGAGCGTCACCACTCATCCTCATAAGTTCACAGTCTGTATTCATATCTCTCATCGCAGTACGTGGGGTGAGACGGACATGATGGACATTAGTTTCCTCGCATCCTCGACGTTTCTGGTTGTAATGAAACCAAAGTTTATTGAGAACGGACGAGATATAATGATTATACCATGCGCGCCGAGAAAGTTATTGATTCGATCACAATCAAGTCCACAAGAACTGAGAACGAGAGTTATGAACGCGGTGCACAGGAGGTACGGGACGAATGCTAAAATGAGGTGTACCATAATATGGCAACCCTTTTGCATTTTTGAGGATCATAACGTTCCATTCATATGAAAAATACTGTGGATGTAACGTGCTGTAACAGGTGTAGATGACAAGTAATAACCGCAATTGACATTGGTAACGAACTCTGCGGACCTGTCGTTGACATTCTTCAGTATTACGACTATGTATTGCAACGATTTCATGTTTGAATTAGCTTATTTAAAGGAATATATATCGGCTCTTGACATGGTTTTTCTTCCAGATTTCCATACCTAAAGATGGCCACCAAAAAACACTCTGTGTAGAAATCCCGCCTCGCGAATATCATTTTACAGACTCTAACCACAAGCTCCGAAGAATGTTGCCAGCAATATATGTTGCATTATTACAGATGGATTCTTCAGGGTGAAGCATGAAGATGCCTACTCAGAAGTGCACTAAATACATGCTGGACGTGGAAGTGAGTGAAATCCATTGAGTGAAGTCCGTTCAGTGAAATCAGTGATCAGTTCAAGTGGACGAAGTTGCACTCTCAACTTTCAAAACTATCAACGACTTAGTTGAATATCTAAGTTCTATCACAATCAATTCACATGTCAAAAATATGTTGTTAATAAGTTGTTACTAGGCGCAATAAATTATTACAAAAAAAAATCTTTCAAAGAGACGTCCTTTCAAATCTCCCCTTTGCGCCATGAAGAGACGTTTTTATTACTTTCACAAGCAACTAATAAAATAATACATAGATGTGTAGTAACGAGACGTTCGCCATGGCGCCAACAGGAGACTTCGAAACGGGTAAGGTGCTTGTGAAGTGTTTAGGATATCATAGGTAACTTTTTCCGGCCACTGTAGAATGACATTTGCGTGACGCGGTGATTTATACATGGTGTGTTTTTCGGGGGATATCATATCTTTTGGTTTATTATCTTCGATAATGAACCTTTGTAATCGACCAAGAGAAAAAAAATCAACCACCCCCCCCCCCCCACAAAATTTGAGGGTTTACGTTTCAAGATACGTAGATTCCAAAAAAGGAATTGAAAACTCTGCAAATTCTTGACCCAACGGTTTATTATCTTCCTTGTGCAGATCACCCTTCTGTCTATACTAGACTGTGTTGCAAATCGGCACCGTACCATATTCTCACCGTACTCATACCATACCATACTGTACTATACCAAATCATATCATACAATAATATACCATACCATACTCATACCATGTCATACAAACCGAGTGAATATTGCAATGTCATAGTTCTGACCTATATTTAAAATTTCAGGGATCTCCCAAAACAGTTTTACTTACTCCTAAAATCCTACCTAGCGAACAGACATTTCAGGGTAAAGCAGGGTGACCAATACTCTGTCTTGAAGCCTATAAAAGCAGGGGTACCACAAGGCAGTGTCCTAGGCCCAGTACTCTACCTGCTGTACACACGAGATCTTCCGCAACAGGAAAATACAACTGTAGCTACTTTTGCTGATGATACTGCCATCCTCTCTGTTGGAGGTGACGCTGAAACTGCAACTCGCAATCTACAGACGTCCACTAACAAGGTTGTCAATTGGACCAAGATGTGGAGAATGAAACTGAATGAAACAAAGTCAGTGCACATCAACTTTACTAATAGAAAAATCTCAGCCCCAGAAGTTGAGATCAATTCAAATAAAATTCCATACTCTGACACAGTAAAATACTTAGGGATGCACCTTGATTCCAAACTTAACTGGAAATACCACATTGAAAAAAAGAATCAGGAACTAAAAATCAAGTTCAGAAAGATGTACTGGATGATGGGAAGGAACTCCCATCTCTCACTACACAATAAATTACTCATATATAAACAGATACTGCGCCCCATCTGGACCTATGGGATACAGCTCTGGGGTTGTGCGAAAAAATCAAATATTAAAACAATCCAAACCCGACAAAATATAATATTGAGAAGTATAGTACGGGCCCCCTGGTTCATGCGGAATGATGATATTCATCGAGACTTGAGGGTAGAAACGGTCACCGAAATTATCGCCAAATATGCAAGGAAGCACGAACATCGCCTCCACAAACACGAGAACCTGGAGATGCTCAACGTTTTAAACAACGAAGGAGAGCTTCGGCGACTCAAGAGAAATAAACCTCTGGACCTAATTGTGCTGTGCAAATAGTGCAAGTGTAATCCAGTGTTTTTAACTGTTCTTGATACAAGTATGGGCCAGGTTTTGCTGTAAACCTCCACCCCCCCTAGTGAGCTTATCATGAAATGAAATATTGCTAGATGAATTGTACTATGTTTCAGTTGCAATAAATAAATCACGAAAAAAAAAAAAAAAGTCAATAGCTCATCATCAAAATTTAATTTGTATTATTACAAAAAGGTATTATTTAAACAATTTTACAGATAAGAAACCGAGTGAATACCTATTATTGCAATGTGGTCATCCCCGACTCACGGTTTAATTTCCAATCTCTAGTTCACCGGAAAGATGAAAATAATGATAATTATTATCAAGTAGTGTAAATTATTAATATTTATTGTTGGTTATTATTAATTTTTATGCTCCATTATTAATAATTATTATTATATATTATTCATTAACTCGATATTTGAAAACCATGTGCTGTTTGAATCAGCTGGGCCAGTTTGAAAATGGACCCGACAGGCTGCCTCACGGTTCACCCCCATGTTGACGATTTTCGAACTGCCCCAACTTTGAGAACGAACAGCTGGTCGTACAAAGCTGTGGATGGTCTTAAAAAATTCTAAAAAATAAACTCTATCTAAATATGAAATAAAAAAACATACCGTTTGATTTTGAAAAAATTTTTTCTTTGGGCGATTCCAATGGTTCATTATCGAAGATAATAAACCAAGACATACCGTTTGATGGGAATTTTTTGAGTTTTGAAATTTTCAAAATTTCAAAATTCGTTTTGAACCCCTTCCCCTTGACCTAGGGTTATGAAAAGTTTCGAGGATCATTGTGGGGTTAGTCGGAAACCGTAACAAAAATTTCGAAATTTTAGCTCAAAGCTAACTGGGCAAAATGCCGCAGTTGGCGTACGGGGGACGCGTCTACGTCTGAATCTACGTATCTGTATCTACGTATACGGACGGCGTCCGGCGGACGGACGGATTTTGGTTTATTATCTTCGATAATGAACCATTGGAATCGCCCAAAGAAAAAAAATTTTTAACCCCCCCCCCCCTCAAAATTTGTTGGTTTACGTTTTAAGATACGTAGATTCAGAAAATCGAATAAAAACAAATCCGGCCGTCCGCCGTACACGCCGTTTTGCCCAATTAGCGTTGAGGTAACATTGCGAAATTTGGATTCCGGGTTCGGATGAGCCCCACAATGATCCTTGAAACTTTTCATAACCCTAGGTCAAGGGGAAGGGGTTCAAAACGAACTTTGAAATTTCGAACAATGTCATATCTCGAAAAAAGTTCCCGCCCGCCAAGAAAACCGAAGCCTTGAAAATCGAAGCGACCGAGACACTGATAACGCGACGGAACAAGTTGGGGTTTTCACACCACTGTACCTCGGCCCCCTGGGCGTCTCGGGAGTTGATTTCTTTGTACTTCAACTCTGTGAGGACGTAAACCAAATTTAAACTATTTCAGAGGGCCCACGACTTCAATCATCTCAGGGTGCTTTCCTCGATTAGACAAGTTTTGAAGGAAAGGTCTTTTTCCCTACCCCGACATGATCCTCCGACCCGTTATCAGGTCTTTGGATCCATGATCCTCCCCCGCTGTGCCACAACTGCTGGGATTAATAGCTATAGGTATTTCGGCGCTAAATATTTCAATGCGTTACCAAGCAGCTTGAAAATCAGCCTCCTGGAGAATCCACAACGTGTCAACACCTTGTTGAAATCCCATTTAATGCTGTCAGTATACTAATTATTATACTGTTAGAAATTTTCCAACAGTATAATAATCTACTAATTTCTGTAAAAATAATTCAATAATTTCTTTGTTACTAATTATTAATTAGTTAATTATTTTGGTAAGAGTTATGTATGTTTTTTGGACAACAAAGAAGTTCTGATTTACTTTTGTTCAGTTTATGAGAGACCTGTGTATGGCTAGGTACCGGACTCATCTCCCTAGCTCGGGCTTGTAGCCCACATAGGGGAATATTTTCTTGTGAAGCTATTGTTATGTTTGTACCTATGTGTGTTTATTAGAAATAAAGAAATATTTAAAAAAAAAACTCTCGGGACCATCAGGTGTCGGGGGTATAACAGTTTTAAGAACGCTATTTTTCACGTTTTTCATGTTCTTCTCGTTCCCGTTCTTGTTCATTGACGGGGCTACAGCCCAGCAGACAAAACGAATCGAGCTGAAATTTTGCATACAAATTTTGTAATGCTCCAAGGAAGTGCCCTTTGTACATTTTGTTCCCCTCCCCCCCCCCATCCCCCCACCATTTGAGGGGGAAAGAGTAATTTTTAGGAATTTCAAATGGTCATAACTCCTTCAAAATTGAAGCTGTTTCAGATTTTTTTTTTTTTAAAGTTTTATTTAACATCCTGAACTCTTCAATTTGAGATCAAAAGGAGCTTCCTAAGGGGGGAAATAAAAGAGTTATGATGATTTTCCTATTTTCAACAAATTGATCGAAATTGGTGCGGTTGGCCCTAACTTTTCCGGAAGGTTGTGTAGTATATGCTCAATAATTTTGAACTAAATCTCAATCGATTCGGCTAATCCACAGCCAAAATACGTTAATAAATCCTAAATCTACTAACAATACCTAATTAATCATTATTTTCACTAAGTAGTTGTTTTTCATGTTCCCGATGAGCTAGAGATTTAAATTTTAAATATAAGTCAGAACTGGATGAAAATGCAATACTCACTCGATTTCTTGTCATTAAAATTGTTTAAACAAATTAAATTTTGATGTCGAGCTTGTTATGTGTTTAAGTGGGTCAGGGCAATAAGAGATGAACACCATTGAGGGCTGCGACAGACATTATAATTTTTAGGAAAAAGGCACAGACAATGAGACATCTCCACATGCCATCTAGAGGCTGTGCCATCTAGATCGAGGTAAGTATTTACTGATAGTTCAACAATATAATTATTATCATAAGCTTTAGTAATATATTAATTAATATAATTAGTATTAGCAAGTACATATATAAATTTAATAGATACAAGTTACTTATATTAAATTTACTACATTCATAACAGAGCTAAAGTTTCATCTATCATTTCGTTAATTCGTGTAATTTCGTGATCTGCTTAAAGAAGATAATAAACCGTTGTGTCAAGAATTTGCAGAGTTTTTTTGTTTTAAATCCCCAAGAAACTCTAAAGCAATACTAAGAGTTTTAATTTGTACTCCAAGAAAAATGGTGAATTTTTCGTTCGTTCTATAGGCCCGTTTGGTCCCAGTGTCCTGTCGGTTTTCAGACCCCAAAGGTTTCAAGCAGTTGTATGAATACATATTTACTAGGTACGGCATTGCGCCGTATCCCCGTGTATTGTTTGAACCTTAAACAATAACGCAAACACCAGCATATCATTTCCCATTCAGCAACTCGATTCCTGAAATTCGAGCCCGCGATCCTCAGCCCTCGGTCCGTATTTCTCCTCAAATATTTTCCCTGTCAGCCTCATCGCTCTGAAAACACTTGTTGAATATCCGTAGCCCAAGCGCAATGCGGAAACCCCCCTCTCGAGCTCCGCCCCCTCAACGCGGAAAACACTCTGGTCTTGTAAAAAAGTTCAACTGTCTCCCAGATAAACCCTCCTTCACACTCTCTAAAAATTTGTAATTAGTTCCCTTTCACGCACAACTTTTAGGGAGTTTTCGAGTGCTAAAATAGGAACTACGGTTCATTATTGGTTTATTATCTTCAATAATGAACCATTGGAATCGACCAAAGAATCAATTTTGTTAACCCCCCTCAAAATTTTTAGATTTACGTTTCAAGATACGTAGATTCGGAAAATCAAATTAAAAAAAAAAAACTCTGCAAATTCGTGACACAACGGTTTATTATATTCTTTGTACAGTATTTTCGAGTTTTGAGATTTTCAAAATTTCAAAATTCGTTTTGAACCCCTTCCCCTTGACCTAGGGTTATGAAAAGTTTCGAGGATCATTGTGGGATTGGTCGGAACCCGTAACAAAAATGTCGAAATTTTAGCTCAAAGCTAACTGGGCAAAGTGCCGCGGACGGCCTACGGCGGACGAACGGATTTTTTTTTTTTTAATTCGATTTTCTGAATCTACGTATCAACGTAAACCAACAAATTTTGAGGGAGGTTTAAAAAAATTTTTTCTTTGGGCGATTCCTATGGTTCATTATCGAAGATAATAAACCAAAACCGTCCGTCGATTTTTTTTTACGGATTCGGATCAACCTCACAATGATCCTCGAATTTTTTCATAACCCTAGGTCAAGGGGAAGGGGTTCAAAACGAATTTTGAAAGTTTGAAAATTTCGATCAAACGGTTTATTCCTTAGGAATTTTCAAGACCATCCACAGCTTGGTACGAACAGCCGTTCGTTCACAATGAGGGCTCAAAGGTTGAACCTGTCAACACGATCGTGAATCAAACGGTTGAAATACAGGTCAATGTTCATAGTAAGGAGCTGTTTGGAACATCATGTGAAGGGTCTTGGGGGAAAAGGATCAAAGTCCTTTTTTCCTAATTCTGAGAAAATCGAAAAACTAAGTTTGAAACCGTTTTAGACAGACACTATCCATTTAAAAAAACAGCTGTTAGGCCCACCTGAGAGGGAATTTAATTAAGTTCAAGTAACAAGAAAGAAAATCACGTAGATCAAAGATACTTTCCGGAAATAATTTAAAATTTCAAACATGGTATGAACTTTGATCTTTTTCCCCACAAATATTCTCGTTCTTTGTCACCATGAATATTATTATACAACTATGTGTTATAACCACTATAGGTATTACCTACTGTTTATTCAACTCTCGTTATTCATTTGGACTATTGCTAGGGTAACTAGTACCTACCTTACTGTCATGTTCAGGAAAATTCTCCAAACAAAATGGCAATTTTGTCCAAAACGTAGGTATATTTTGTGTACAAAACATACTGTGACATCTCACTGCACAAAAAGGCAAACAAATTCATTCAAAAATCATTCTTCGAAAGGGTCATCGCAATATGAATCATCAGCATCATCCTCTCCTTCATTCCTCACTTCGCTGATCCTTTTTCCCTGGAGCCTAGTTTTCGCTTTAAAACAGGTGAATGCGACCTTTTTCCCCAGAAGTGAAACAGCCATTCTGTTCTACTCCTCCCACCCTACAAGATGGCGTGTCTATTTCAATTCGGCCCAAAAATGGACTATGATCATTTTTCCCCACGACCCTTCATATGGTCGTTTGAGGGCCGTCTCTCGGGTGATGTCGAGTTTTCAGTTCTGAGGTTCGTTTAGTGCTACGGAATGAAGGTAATTTCGAATGTTCATTTCCTATGGAAAGTATTCACTTTGTAAACCCCATGCCTCCCTCCGTAAACTCATCGAGTCATCCTGAAAACTGCCATTTTCAGATTGTAAAATAACGTATATTTCAAAAAAAAAGAGGCTGATCACATTCATTCCGCCACCAGAGCGCCACGCCACGCGTCAGAATCACACTCGACAGCCGTCCCCAATTGTCTTAGTACGAGGAATTTCTGTAGAGAAAAATCCACTCCATCGTGGAGATGTCAAGCAGTTTCAGGATTGTTCATCTATCCTTGCATGTAGGGATGCAACATCGGAACCAAATCAAATGATTAATCGTAAGCTAATAATCGATGTGACCGATTAATCGGCATTGAATAATCGATGTTTGATCAATTGAAAGCAAATAATCGATTTTTGAAGTACCTACTTATATGAAACGCATAATTATTTGCTTTCAGATGGTTTTTTCGTCTATAGGCTAATGAAGACAAAGGAATGCCAATACGAATAAAATTGCATAAAATAGTTTCTTTAATAATAAATTGTGGGTAGGTACCATAAATTTAACCGATAAAAAATGTACTTTTGAGCAGGAAATGACGTGGCCTTCATTCATGGAGGTAGTAACAATAGAGACTTTTCGCAGCCGCTTCACTCTCGTAAACGGCAAGTGCGCATCCGCGACGGCCGGTCGGCGAAACAGGTCGGCATGGGACACCAGCAAAAGCCGGACTCTGAAATCGCTGCAAATAATAATAATAATAATAATCGATTAATAAAAATAATCGGCAGTTAAATTAAAATTAATCGGTGTTAAATAATCGATTGTCCTATTAATCGATTATTTATTTGAATCCCTACTTGCATGGCTCACCCTCGACTCAAACACTGCTCTTTTCACCAAGATATCAACATGGGTATTCAAACTCATACTCTTCATTTTTCAGGTTTTTGGTTTATTACCTTCGATAATGAACCGTTGTGTCAAGAATTTGCAGAGTTTTTTGTTCTAGTTTCATCAACCACTGTTCTCGTTCAAGAGAGGAAAACTAATGGGTTCCCAACCATTCAGCAGTTGTTTTCAAACATCGTAAGTTCCAATGTAATGCGCCACCTGCCAGAGAACCTTGAGGAGCGTGAACGACTACTGAACTTTTATGATTTGTGAAATTTATGTCTGAGCCACTTAGTCCAATTTGCCTTTGTAATAAATTGTATGATTCCGTGTTGTTCATAGATCTTAGATATTCGTTCTTCAATGAAATGTGATTTCTCCTTTATTGACTCCTAATATCTGATATTGGGATATCTCCTACCCAGGGTTTTTGTTGGTTGAGAGTGAAGTTAAAATAATTCAAGTTCCTTCAATTAGATAGAGACAGACACGAGACGTCTCCTTTCTAGTTTGAAGAAGTTCTTGTTATAAACTGATAGGGACAGCCGAGGCGTCTCCAGTTCAGTTTATAATAGAATTGAATTTTGCAATTTGTTTGATCGGTGGAGACAGACGTCGAGACGTCTCCTTTCTCACAGACAAATCGTGAAGTGGATGGGGGAAGTTAAGTTTGAGAATTTCGTGATACCTGTATAGAGGATAGCCAATGTTGACTAGTGTTTGAGAAATGAGAACTAGAAGTTGAATTTGAAAGTGACGTTGCAATCAACTTGGCCAGTGGTAGAGAGGGCTTTGAGTTTGAAAGTAAAGAACGAGTGAATCTCGATTCGCCCCTGTGGAGACTACAGAGCACTGAATACCCATACTTTACCAGATCGCTACAACATTCCGAACATAAGGGATTGTAACTCTCTACTGGAAGGCACCTCGGTATACTCAACACTCAACATACAAAAAGCATTTCACCATATACCTATCGCACCGGACGATATTCCAAAAACGGCCGTTATTACCCGATTTGGCCTATTCGAATACGTCCGCATGGGGTATTAACCCAACTTTGCCCAGTTAGCGTTGAGTTAAAATTACGAAATTTTTTTATGGTTTCCGACCAACCCCACAATGATCCTCGAAACTTTTCATAACCCTAGGTCAAGGGGAAGGGGTTCAAAACGAAATTGAAAATTTCGACAATGTCATATCTCAAAATATTTAACTGAACCGTGTAATTTGTAGTTCACCTTTGAATGACCTGAAAAATTACGAGTCTTTTAAGACCAATTGGGTTTTTGTGCGACGAGCCGTTCGTTCACAGTGAGCGCGCAAATGTTTAGGAAAAACACTGAACTTCGCGTCGAAAACGGCCGTTAGGTGGGTCAACCCACCGACGCCCAGAATAAAACTACCTTTTTTCATCTCCCCGGTTAGCTACAGTCTAGAAATTTTAACCGTGAGTCGGGGATAGACCACATTGCAATATTCACTCGGTTTCTCATCTGTAAAATTGTTTAAATAATACCTTTTTGTAAGAATACAAATTAAAATTTGATGATGAGCTATTGACTTGAAATTTTAACAAAAAAAGGTCAGAACTGGATCACAATGCAATATTCACTCGGTTTCTTGTCTGTAAAATTGTTTAAATAGTACCTATTTGTTTAAACAAATTAAATTTTGATGATGAGCTAGATACTTGAAATTTTAAATATAGGTCAGAAATGGATCACAATGCAATATTCACTCGGTTTGTATGACATGGTATGAGTATGGTATGGTATATTATTGTATGTATGATTTGGTATAGTACAGTATGGTATGATAGGAAAGATATTCGTATGGTATGGTATGAGTACGGTGAGAATTTGGTATGGTGCCAATTTGCAACACAGTCTGGTATAGACAGAAGGGTGATCTGCACAAGGAAGATAATGAACCGTTGTGTCAAGAATTTGCAGAGTTTTTCAATCCATAATGAGGATCCTCGGGATCCACGAAGAACGGACCACTGCGGATAACCCACAATGCAACTCGAAGATCGAGAGGTTTCATAGAAGTCTAAAAACATCCCTAGCATGTCAATTTAACAACAACAATTGGTTCACCAACCTTCCTCTCGTCATGATCGGACTTAGGTCCGCAACGAGCGACAATGACAACCTGTCCGCGGCAGAACGGACATATGGGCGAGCTCTACGACTTCCATCAGAACATTGTGTACATCGCACTGTTGCGGCCATCCGTCTTTCACCTTTCATCCTTTTGTATACAAATACCGAAACAAGATGACGGGAATCGCTAGTAGTAGAGGGGGGGCTGGATGCAAGTCGATCAGGAGCTAGCACGTGGCATCTCAGTCCACCACGAATCGTCGACGACAGTCTGCACGACACTAAAATAAATCGCTCCGCTCCTGCTGGAAAAGTGCTCCTCTCAAGTTGGACCACCGCTCATTTCATCTTGCCGGATTTCCACCAATTTATCACTCACCATTTCTGCACGAGGTACGGATTGATTCGCTTCATTCACATTTGACGCCCAATAACCCTAGGACCTCAGTTTTAATTGTACTGATTTTCATTCTTCAGGAACGAGCGCCTTCGCCGTCAGCTCCGTATCCAGCGCAGAAATAGCGAGAAATCCCCACACGACAAGACATTCAAGTGATTCCATCACGCCATCATCAAATTCCCGGTCAGTTCTAATCCATTAGTTATAACCCCCCGATTTGACACGTCTCTAAGAAAAGTTCTACTTCAGTTTTATTTTATTTTATTCAATTCGCATGTAAAGAGCGCTCTATAGGAGAATATTAAGTTCCCTATCGGCCATTTTGGTGTTTTTGGAGTTGGGCACATGGCTGCGTAGATCTCGACGTGGCGCGTCTTTTCTGCCAAAGTAGAATTTCCTATCTCCATTGGAAAGGTTCGAAAAAAGACTTTATCTTATCTCCAGTTTGATGATCTGGGCCCCCATCCTGCATTTTTCTCGACATGAAAAAAATGGAGATAGGTGGTTTTAACTTACGGTGGCAGTATATATTTCCGTTTTTCTTTTCTTAATACAGTCCACTTTCAGTCAATAAATATTTTATTCGAGGAATTGTCAGGAGTTATAAATTCAACCCCCAATTCACGAAACATGCACAAACGCACGATCATCCTCCTTGTACGTGGTAACATTAATAACTTTTCACGTAGGCTCAACAGTGATATGAGTATTTAACTTAATATAATTAATAGGTATATCAAGTTAAATACTCATATCACTGTTGAGCCTACGTGAAAAGTTATTAATGTTACCACGTACAAGGAGGATGATCGTGCGTTTGTGCAATGTACACAAAAAATGTAGCAGGTATTCGTGTTATCTAATTTGCGAGTAATAAGAGTAGTAAAAATTTGAGAAAACGATAAGGAGATGTTGTTTACCACTGTTTATTCATTTTTGTCAATAGGTACTTCTGGTACGAATGTGTGTAACAACACTTTAATTTTAACTGAAATGAAATCTTGTTAAATAATTATGTGATTTTCCGAGTGGTTTTCTGTTAATGTTGTTCAGCTTGGTTCCCAGATGTACACTTACTTACGTCAACCTAATAATATGGCAAACACTTATTATTAATATTATCAGTTTGTTTTTTGTACTAACATTGACTAAAATTAGAACAATTTGGGTCCAAAGGAGTACTTACATAACCACACTTGAACGCATTATGTCGATAACAAATTTTCTTTGCCCCTTGTTGAATCGTAAATAAGGAAGTTTACAATTAATTTATGTTGGAGATGGGATAGGTATTTAGTTTTGTTTTGGCAGACCTGTCTCCTGCGACCACAGGATAGAACAGTTGCTCTCGAAACCCCTCGTGGTACCGCTCGTTTCTTGATTCGGAAAACCTTTTGAAAAACCTGCTCACTCAACCTGGTCAATCTGCCCTCAATCGGATCGTTGGAAAGGATCTGGATGCGCATCCTCATCACCCCACTTCGAAACATCAGGTGAGCTGCCAACTCATTTCCATCTCCATTATAGGTTTTGTTTTCCTTCGTCCAATTAATTGTAAACCAAACGTTTTCTGTTAAAATTTTAAATCGAATTGAAATCCCGTTTGAACCATTAAGATACAGTCCGCTTGCTGTTGGTAGTAAAACAGCTATACACCCCTGAATTTCTATCCAACATGACTAGAATGTTCCCAGCTACAGTTGACTCGCTTTTGGCGAATTTTCGAAATGTAGCTATTGTTCTTGGTCCAAAATTTTTAAAACTCGAATTTTCGACAAATCGTCATACCAAAATCCGTTTCAGACCATCCTGAATCCACTGCCAAAAGACACCAAAAATTTTATATAAATATATATATACTGGATAAATATTTTGACAGGAGGAGAAAATAGAAGGATAGAAACAACTGAACATAATATTATATACCTAATATATATATGTACGTGTCATTCCAGACGATAACTCTCGATAGACTTGAGATAAAAAGTTCAAATTTGCAACAAAAAAATCTGTCTTGGCAATCGAAAGGCTAAGTTCGTAGATGGGCAGAATTGGGCCACTTTAGGGGGGGGGGGGGGAAATTCCTCATAAATTCCCAAAATGAAACATTCTGACAAGTGACACCTCATTTTAAAGGTTTTTTATGTTCTGAACACGATGGTGAAATCAGAATTGCGATATCTCCTTCCGTTCTCAAACTGGAGTACCTTGAAGATGAAAAAACGTGGTTGTTACTTGATATGGTCTTCATGTATATAATCTATAATCTGATAACGGAATGAGATACCGCAATTCTGACTTCGCCCTGGGGTTTAGAGTTGAAATGTCCAAAAGTTGAGGTCGGTTTTCGGTATTGGGGGGGGGGGGGGGGGTCACCCAAATAATGAAAGTCCGACAAGTGACACCTCATTTTAAAGGTTTTTACACGCTGAATAAGACGATTAAGTCAGAAAGTTTGAAATATTGTCGTGGTCCCTCGAAAACCTCTCATCAATTTAAATCAAATCAATGTATCTTACCTATTTATTTGGTTGTACTGAATCATTTGAAATATTAAAGGCCAGCTCTTGATCAGTAATATGATGTAATTTTATGTCATAGGCTCTCGATGATTTAAGTCAGCACGGCCACATCTTGCTCTTCGGCCATCGCCTGATGAGTAAATAACCTACACCCTCAGACCGGCCTTCGTTGACGTGTTCTTTGCTATTCTCATAACCCTGGCAAAACAACTGCATAGTGAAAGATGGAAATTGTTGATTCATAAATGTATTTTGAATAGTACTGACCCGAATAATTTGAATTTTCCAGTGTCATTCAAATATTGCTGTTGAGAAGATGCGGGTCGACTGTACTCCTATGCAAGATGCCAGGTTGCTGCTTGAAACACTCGTCGCCTTCGATCATTCATAAGAAACAGTGGATTCCACTCCTGGTGGCAGTGTGGTTAGCTGGTTGTGTGTGTTCATTATTGTTTCACGCCACTTTCCACACTGCCCCCAGGTCAAAATATCTCCGGAGTCGCAAGCTGCAACGTCGCTAAGCGAAGAAAAACATCACGATGGCATCATGGTGAAGCATTTTAAAAGCAATCACTGATGGTTTGTACACTACTACTTTGGCGTTTGCCTCATAGCAGTGTCCGGCGGCGGTTGTGATTCTAAATTAGGATGATGGTTGTGTAAATTGTCAATAAATTCTAGTTGCCATATGTACATATTGATGCTGGTACCCATAACCAGCTTTCTAATTTTAAATTTACATTGTTAACGTGAAATGTTCAAAAATTGTAGCCTCGCTATAATAGAAATGCCCGTCTTCCTTATTCAAAATGCCACTTCTGGCGCTCGATGTCTGAGCATCACTTCATAGTATACATACGTGCCTTATGCAGCCGTACGTTCATTGGCCAACGTCACCAATTTCTGTTGAGGTTCCAATCAACATAGTTGAAGGTTTGAAACGTGGGTGTGTTTGGAATATTATTACCTACATTATGTGCTCTTTTCTTTTTTGATTTTTTTACCCCCCCCCCCCCCCCTCAAAATGTGTTGGTTTACGTTTCAAGATACGTAGATTCAGAAAATCGAATAAAAAAACTCTGCAAATTCTTGACACAACGGTTCATTATCTTCTTTGTACAGATCACCATTCTGTCTAGATCACTAAGTCTAAATGTCTAGATCCTAAATGTTAGATTAATTATTATTATGAATGATCACTAATTATTAACAATTTTATCAAGTACCTAGTGAAAATGATTATAATTTATTGTTAGGTATTAATAATTTGTATTTATTATTAATAATTATTATTATTAATTATGATTAATTAATACGATATCTGGCCGTTGGAATCGACTGGGTTCCTTTGTGCAGAACCTGAATGATAGAGATGATGAATTAATTACAAATAAAATGTACCGATATAATTCTGGGGTTTTGGTTTATTATCTTCGATAATGAACCATTGGAATCGCCCAGAGAAAAAAAAATTTAACCCCCCCTCAAAATTTGTTGGTTTACGTTTCAAGATACGTAGATTCAGAAAATCGAATAACAAAACTCTGCAAATTCTTGACACAACGGTTTATTATCTTCCTTGTGCAGATCACCCTTCTGTCTATACCAGACTGTGTGTTCTCACCGTACTCATACCATACCATACGAATTTCTTTTCTATCTTACCATACTGTACTAAATCATACATACAATAATATACCTTACCATACTCATACCATGTCATACAAACCGAGTGAATATTGAAATGTCATCCATTTCTGACCTATATTTAAAATTTCAAGTATCTAGCTCATCATCAAAATTTAATTTGTTTAAACAAATAGGTATTATTTAAACAATTTTACAGACAAGAAACCGAGTGAATATTGCATTGTGATCCATTTCTGACCTATATTTAAAATTTCAAGTATCTAGCTCATCATCAAAATTTAATTTGTTTAAACAAATAGGTATTATTTAAACAATTTTACAGATGAGAAACCGGGTGAATATTGCAATGTGGTCTATCCCCGACTCACGGTTAAAATTTCTAGACTGTAGTTTACCGGGAAGATGAAAAAAGGTAGTTTTATTCTGTGCGTCTGGAGGTTGACCCACGTAGCGGCCGTTTTCGACGCGAAAGTTTAGTGTTTTTCCTAAACCTTTGCGCGCTCACTGTGAACGAACGGCTGGTCGCACAAAAATCCAATTGGTCTTAAAAGATTCGTAATTTTTCAGGTCATTCAAAAGTGAACTAGACATTGCACGGTTCGGTGAAATATTTTGAGATATGACATTGTCGAAATTTTGAATTTCATTTTGAACCCCTTCCCCTTGACCTAGGGTTATGAAAAGTTTCGAGGACCATTGTGGGGCTGGTCCAAACCCAGAAACCGAATTTCGTAATTTTATCTCAACGCCAACTGGGCAAAGTGCCGCGGACGGCGTACGGCGGACGGACGGATTTTTTTATTCGATTTTCTGAATCTACGTATCTTGAAACGTAAACCAACAAATTTTGAGGGGGGGGTTAAAATTTTTTTTTCTTTGGGCGATTCCAATGGTTCATTATCGAAGATAATAAACCAAAATGAAGTACGAGGTACGCGGTGTGGGTGTGGGAGGGGGCGCAGAGACATAAAAGGTCTCGTCGTATGACGCACTAGTTGGCTCCTGCCAGCCGTATTACGTCATACGCTCGTGCGTCATAGGCTCTGATGTACTTGTTGGCCTCCTGCCAGCCGTCTTACGTCATACGCTCGTGCGTCATAGGCTCTGACGCTCTAGTTGGTCTCCTGCCAGCCGTCTTACGTCATACGCTCGTGCGTCATAGGCTCTGACGTACTTGCTGGCCTCCTGCCAGCCGTCTTACGTCATACGCTCGTGCTTCATAGGCTCTGACGTACTTGTTGGTTTCCTGCCAGCCGTCTTACGTCATACGCTCGTGCGTCATAGGCTCTGACGTACTAGTTGGCCTCCTGCCAGCCGTCTTACGTCATACGCTCGTGCGTCATAGGCTCTGACGTAATGGCCCGCCGGTCGCTTGTGTTCTGAAGTGATCTGAGGGAAAGAGTGAATCAAGGGAACAAATGTTTCCCGTTTCAGTTTATGTGCCAAAGCAAAGACATGAAAATGTCAAAAAAATATGTAAATAGGTACCTAAGCCCAACTTTAATGTCAATTTTCTGACAATGAGTTTTCGACTATAGTTTTCATACCTTTTTACTTAAGTACTTATTGCAATTTGAGACTGATAATGAGCTGTTTGCAAATAAAAAGTCTGCTAACTACTTTATTACATCTTATTAATCTATTTTCAAGTTCCGATTCACAGTTGAATGTATTTTATTTAGATGTCGTAAAATTCGAAAACGATGGAATGACGAAACCTGTCGACTACTGACTCAAGTGATACTGTCGACTTCTAACACATGTAGGTCGACTACTAGTGCAAAACCATGTCGACTACTGAAGAAAATGTTGGTCACTGGTATCGACTACTACCTAGAGCATTGGGATTTTTTACAAAACTTGTTTTTCCCTTTTCAAACCATGTTGAATAATATTTCCCGCGCCAGGTCTTTTAGGGAAGGATCTTGGGTACACAATGAACAGGTTTGCAATGAGAAAAAAACCGAGTGAATATTGAAATGTCATCCATTTCTGACCTATATTTAAAATTTCAAGTATCTAGCTCATCATCAAAATTTAATTTGTTTAAACAAATAGGTATTATTTAAACAATTTTACAGACAAGAAACCGAGTGAATATTGCATTGTGATCCAGTTCTGACCTATTTTCAAAATTTCAAGTCAATAGCTCAGCATCAAAATTTAATTTGTATTATTAAAAAAAGGTATTATTTAAACAATTTTACAGATGAGAAACCGAGTGAATATTGCAATGTGGTCTATCTCGACTGACGGTTAAAATTTCTAGACTGTAGTTTACCTGGAACATGAAAAAAGGCAGTTTTATTCTGGGCGGCTACCCGGGACAGCCGTTTTCGACGCGAAGTTTAGTGTTTTTCCTAAACCTTTGCGCGCTCACTGTGAACGAACGGCTGGTCGCACAAAAATCCAATTGGTCTTAAAAGATTCGTAATTTTTCAGGTCATTCAAAAGTGAACTAAAAATTACACCGTTTCTTGAGAACTTTTAGAGATATGACATTGTCGAAATTTCAAAGTTCGTTTTGAACCCCTTCCCCTTGACCTAGGGTTATGAAAAGTTTCGAGGATCATTGTGGGGCTGGTCCAAACCCAGAAACCAAATTTCGTAATTTTAGCTCAACGCTAACTGGGCAAAGTGGCGCGGACGGCGGACGGCGTACGGGGGACGGCGAACGGCGGACGGACGAATTTTGGTTTATTATCTTCGATAATGAACCATTGGAATCGCCCAAAGAATTGGCCCATTGATTTCTTCCAGTAAGCACCTGAATTATATTGCCAACGTTTAATTTGTCCAGCATTCACTGATTTACCAACACTTTGGTTTATCGTAGTTCCAAAATAAGACCCAAGTATGCAGCAATTTTTAATTTGATGTAACATTACATAATATTGATTCATGTAAAACACGCAAGAAGATTTTAAGACAGTATTTGCCGAAACACAGGGAAAATTCTGAAGTAAGTACTTTTTATAGCTGCATAACTAGGCTTTGTAGTCTTTGTTTGCTGCTAAGTCTGGTTGTTCTAGAGGGGGTGACAAGCCTATACAATGAACCCTTGACTTTTGTTAGGTACTCAACATTTGACTCAGTTTCAGTGGGCACATTTTTTTTTTCTTTTCGATGGTAACAGTGGGAAAATCTTGAAAAATACTCAAGCTTTGGAGGGACCGCACATGGGCACTTACACAATAAGCACTGACAGTAGATACGTGAGGCGTATAATGGAATCTGGTACCATAACACATGATACATATACATGATAGTACCAAAATATCGAAGGTGACAGGACAGACAGTTCTGTCTGTTTGATATGATACAACTGTCAAGGTTATTCATGTTACAACCATTTGGTTTTTAAATGTCCTTCCTTTCCATGAAATCCGAGATGTTAGTTTTCCATTTACTTTTCTTCTGAATCTTTGGCTTCTCTCAAACTAAAACCTACCTTATTGAATATGTATGACGTAGTAAAGAAGGGGCTGAATGGATGAAAACACGATGATTATATATACAAAAAATATACATTTATTATTTCAACCAACAAAAAAAAAAAAAAAAAAAAAGGCGCAATTTGAGCTCAAATCCAATTTCCATAAACTAAATTTTGATTAATAAATAAAACTTTCATCAACCTAATTGCTAAACATTTCATGGTTACAGTAAATGAGGAAAATCAGTACTTCTGATCAAAAATTAATATAAAATAAGTTGACTTTCAAAACTTTCGATTAGCAAGGTGGAAAAGAAAAAAAAAAAAAAAAGAATCGGAACTTCAAGAAGCAGGAGGTGGAGTGTTGCCATTATCATCATTTGCTTCCATTGCAGCTGGTGGTTGATTCTGCGCTCTAAGAAGAAACTGTTGTAGTTGGGCTTGTTGTAGAATCATCGGTAGTTCGTAGTGATGGAAAAAGTATAACATAGAATGCTGAAAAAGTAAGTAGGAATAGAATACCATACAAGTTTTATCGTCGCCTTATAATGAGAACCTCTCATCTCCGCTAGGAACCCAGAATGATAACCTCCCATCTCCGTACAACTTAACTTTCCAGGAGAAGGAAAAAACTGCGCAGCTGCTTCATTTCTTGTTTGTGTGCATAGTGATTCCGCCCGTACATGTATCAGGTTAGATCCTAACACCATTTGGCCAAAATTGACCTCAACGTCGTCGTTTGTGATATAGAAGTTTTTCATTTTACAAAAAGTGGTACATTTTAACTCGGGAGATTCTCATTCTCTAGGTCAATACACAAAAATGTGCCGATTTTCAAGTCTATCGGTGAACGTGGAGAGGCTGTAGCCTTGACCGACTGAATTTTGAAGAAAAACATGGTAATGGGTTTTTTAAGTTATATCATGAGGCTCCCGTTAAACCTAGCGACTCGAATCTTTTAAAAGGCACTTGCTGAAGTTGATGCAAAGCCCCGTGCCAAACTTCAAGTCAATCGGTGACGTGACAGTAGCCTTGACCGTTACGATACGAAGCTCTGTGCCAAACATTGCCTCTGGTTACTGTTGAGAGAGTCACTGGTATCCACCTCCATTTATCATAGTTATCTGCTGACTGAACAGTAACTGTTCAGTCAGCAGATAACTATGATAAATGGATAACAACTGTTGTTATGCGTTTTTGAATTGAATTTAAATTACATTCGTATTTTGAGATTCGCTCTGGAATGGACTAATTATTTCATATGGATTAATTCCAACCTCATAGCCGCCAACACGGTGCAGAAAGAAATTCCGAAATAAAACGTTGAAAACGATAAAATCGAGAAGAAATTATAGGTAAATAGGATATCACTCACAAAAGCAGTACTTGGTGGAGATGGGAGTTTATCATGTTCGGCTGTTGCCGGGGCATTCGTAGGAGGTATTCATATTTTATGAGGGTGACTTCTATGAGATAATAATGACAATGATTTTGACGCTAGGGGGTGAAAAACAAGTTGGAGAAGCCGAATATATAAAAATTCAAAATTCTGAGAAATTTGGAGTTGACAGGTTATCATTCTGAGGTCCACGTGGAGATGAGAGGTTCTCATTATAAGGCGACGTTATGCAACAAATAAGATACAAATAATAATGCTTTTGAAATGAGTAATCAATGATTTGTTCATTTCTGGGGCTACCCACTGACCCTCGTTGATAGTTGCCCAAACCAAAACCTGAACTCTTGCTTTTACCTGTATCGAATTTTCGGTCATAGAAAAGCTTGGCACCTACTAACAATCTTTACTTGTTTTATCCATAAATTCTTTTGGATTTTGAAGTCAATAAGAGATGATGAACTTTTATGACAAATATAATATATTATATAGGTAATAAATGGTGGGTTTAATATTTTGCATGCATATCATGGTGTAAGGTAGCAGCAATCTTGTGTGCCACTACTTTGATTTCTCATAATCCCGTTTATAAATGAACTATACACATTTTGAGACCTCGACTTCATAAGGATCAAATATACATATATGTATAATACTCAGTGTACTAATCTGCGTTCATGGCCAAAGTTATCTTCAATGATTTCTCACAGAAATGCGCAACATCAAACGTACTCAGCATCAGTGATGCTATAAGAAATCTGTTATTCACATGTCCCAACTATTTATGTGAACGTATGTGATGTGATAGGTTGTGTTCGACCCTGTGACGCAGCATTATGAATTGTCTGCTCTTTTTGCTCCCATGCAAAATGGGAGAGTTATTTTTGTTTCATTATGACAAAACAACAATCCAGTAATACTGACAAGATTTTTTTCACTCACTTGAATAAATAGCCATGATGTGATCAGCGCCAGGCTGCTGTATTGTCCATTGAATCGATAGTGGTACGCGTAGAATGAAAAATGATACAGATAGAAAAACCTGAAACATAATTTAGTTATACAGAATGAAGCAAGTAAATATAACTCAGACATAACAGCATTCACTTTTGACATCCAATGGCTCAAAATATACGAAGTCTGGCTAAAAAATAACGGGACTGGTTTTCTAAGAGACAAACGCCATATTAACGAGCCGCCTGACACCGCCCATCCAAATTCTGGGCGGTTCGACGACACTAGGTTGCTTAGTTCAGCCACAGCCTTCGTTCGTGTCGGATTTTTGGTTTATTATCTTCGATAATGAACCATTGGAATCGACCAAAGAAAAAAAATTTTTAACCCCCCCTCAAAATTTGTTGGTTTACGTTTCAAGATACGTAGATTCAGAAAATCGAATAAAAAAAAAAATCCGTCCGTCCGCCGTACGCCGTCCGCGCCACTTTGCCCAGTTAACGTTGAGCTAAAATTACGAAATTTGGTTTCTGGGTTTGGACCAGCCCCACAATGATCCTCGAAACTTTTCATAACCCTAGGTCAGGGGGAAGGGGTTCAAAACGAATTTTGAAAATTTGAAAATCTCATATCTCGAAAAATTCATATGGAACGGTATGTTTTTTATTTCATATTTAGATAGAGTTTGTTCCGTAGAATTTTTTAAGACCATCTGCAGCTTTGTACGACCAGCCGTTCGTTCACAATGACGGCTCAAAGATTGTGCCTCACAACACGATCGTGAATCAAACTGTTGAAATACAGGTCCATTTTCATACTAACAAGCTCTTTGGAACATCATATGGCTTAAGTGATGTCGAGTTTGTTGTTCTGAGGTGCGTTTCGTGCTACGGAAATGAAGGTACGAGTAATTTCGAATGTTTGTTGGTAGGTACTTCTTTTATAGAAACATTATTACCGACGTAGTATTAAAAACCCCAGAATTATATCGTATTAATTAATCATAATTAATAATAATTATTATTAATAATAAATACGAATTATTAATACCTAACAATAAATTATAATAATTTTCACTAGGTACTTGATAAAATTATTAATAATTAGTGATAATTCATAATAATAATTAATCTAACATTTAGGATCTAGACATTTAGACCTAGTGATCTAGACAGAAGGGGGATCTGTACAAAGAAGATAATGAACCGTTGTGTCAAGAATTTGCAGAGTTTTTTTCTTTCTTTTTTAATTATTTATTGCGTGAGTAAGTTTCGAACATACCTCATTGACATGGTGCATGTACAGTCATTGTTTCTACACTACAATTCCTACCTAGTGTTAGTAAGGTTCACAATGTCCAAGGTTTCAAGTCATTAATTCAATACTCAAGATAAGCATTCAGGTATCGTCATTCACTCAATGAATTCGGCGTGATGTGTCTGGGGACACATCGGGTCGTCGGGTGTTTCGAAGCCATCCGTCACAAGTTTGTTAAAATGGTGGGCGTTGTGCGGTACAAAAGTGACCATAATGCGAGAGAAAATTTCTTGTGGCATCTCAATTTTAAAGTCTGTGTTATAGTCTCATTCCTTACCAGTGGGGGAGTGCGAACAATTTGACGTTGGAGGATCGAATTTTGTTGTTGTTCGACCCTACTGAATCTCGACTTAGAGCCAGTGCCCCTGATGGAAATGACATAGGTCGAATGAGGCTAGTATATATTGCTATTTTATTCATAACACTAACATAGTTGCTTTCTAGTGAGTTGATTTCAGTGAGTTGATTTTCACTCTCCACACAGTACCCCACTGTCCAAGACAAACAAGAGACGTTGCAGTTTCTGAGCAGCTTAAATATAGTCACTAAAGCATACGTCATGTACAACATCGTCCGCATAGAGTCCTGTAAATTCTTGGGCACCGTTGAACATTGGCATGTCGTGGCAGTATAAGGAATATAGGTAAGGTCCCAGGACACTACCTTGGGGGACACCCGAATGTATGGTTCGGACAGTTCAGTTCACGTTCTGAACAGACACAACAAACGTTTGATCCAAAGGTTAGGCCATCAAGCCATATTCTATCAAAAGCCGTTGTTGGTGTACCGCTGGAGTTGAAGAGGGCGTGCATGAAATTGTCGGAATCCAAACTGCTCGTCTGGCACCTGGTGTTCGGTGTATCTCAGAAGGTGGAGGAGGATGAGGTGTTCATAAATTTCTGAGAGGAGAGAAAGCAAGCTATGAGGTGGTTAGATGATCAGGTTTTTCAGGCTTGTGCACCATGCAAATTGCTGCATGTCTCCATTGTTTTGGGAAGTCCTCGCAGCAGATGTATATATGTTTGCCAGGTGTGCAGTGAAGTGAGCCTTCTTGGGGCTCTGTTTCGTGTCGGATCTGTGTATCTGCCGCTCGTCGGAAAAATGGTAATTGAGCAAGTGTCAACGTGAAATTCTCAGTGAAGCTTGATAAATCCGCAACGGAGACTTATGTTCTCTTAAGAAAAGTGTATGGGGATTAATGTATGTTTTCGAGTGGCATAAACGTATCAAAGAAGGGCGAGAAGATATCAAAGATGCTCCGCGCCCAGGACGTTCTTCAACTTCAAAAACGGATGAAAACCTTGAGAAAATAGGCAATCTGATCCGTCAAGATTGACGTTTGAGTATCCGTGCAGTTGCTGAGACTGTAGTAATTGACAAAGAATCAGTTCGAATGGAATTCGCCAGTCTCAGTTGAGCCAATATTCTTTTTTCGAGTATGCTGGTATCAGCGTTTCAGTACTGTTCGACATGGGAGCATCTGGACTTGAATCTACAATATAAACTGCTATACGTCGAATCGTACACTCTTCCAAGGTCCTCGTACTGCATTTTCGTTTGGTAACAGCTTACCATATTTTTTCTTTCCTTCATTAACTCTTTACAGTCCAGTCAGCTACAGCACCACCAAAACCAATACTGCGCATGATCTCATTGACTTGTTCGGCCCAATTGTATTTGCTCCTGCTCGTTCCTCTATTCAGTGTGGCCACAAGTTGGTTGAAACAAACCTTTGGGAATCAATTGGGAGGCATTTTTAAAATTTCGATCAGCCAGCCCAGTATCCGGTCAAATACCTTGACGCATAATCTGTCCCTGCCCACTTCAATTCGCATCACGTACCCAGGAGTGCTCACTGGCAACATCAGAGCGCTTTTTATGCATTTGGTCTGGACTATTTCATCAAAGTATCTAAGGCTCCAAATCTCTGCGTTGTACAGTAGAATAGAATCCACGAGTGGGTCCTCAATACGGCTCATGGGGTCCCATTTTTTACTTTTCACCTTTACTAATATTTGCCTAGCACTCCCCCAAGCAGTTATAGCCTTTGATTTAAAACTCCTTGCCGCCCTGGAGAACACCCCAGATGAAATGAATGGTACTCATAGGTAGGTGCACTCCGTTGCTCAACTGATATCATTTTCACCGGGTTTTCTTTTTTGACGGGTTTATTGAGAGTCCCATTGATAAAGAATACTCATACAATGCACACAATTTCCTCTCAACGTCAAACTTAGTGTTCCCAAACAAGCAGAGGTCGTCGGCGAAGCAAAGCAACAGGATTTCGGTCTTTCCAACCACGATGATGTCACTGAAGCCTCTGCCTGTACATATTCCTCTAGCTCAGCCAGGAATAAGGAAAAAATCAAGGGACTGCAGGAGTCCCCTAGGAGGATTCCTCTGCGCACCGGGAAGAAGCTGGAAATCCCTTCTTTAGTTTTGACTGCCACACTTGCATTTTTATATAGCTTCAATAGGACTCCTAATATATTTCCCCGTACTTCCATTCGAACCAAAATACACCAGATTATCTCATGTGGGAGCGACCCAAAGGCGTCCCTGTAGTCGACGAAGGCGCGTAGTTGGAAGGGACAGCGATGAGGGGCGGCCCGCTATGCTGTCCCGGCCGTAGGAGGTGTCTTGTTACTTTTTTGGCCAATGGAAATTTTCTTGTTCTTGCGCCATTTCTTGTCAGGGGTACTACCAGAGTCCGTTCTCGGTCTCCTCCGATTGGAGGTGCTGGGAATCACGCAGCTCCGAGAACCGCTACTTCTTGTTTCTTCTCAGACCAGGGAACCCTGACTGAACGCCTCTGCCTCGAATTTATCCCGAAGAGTCCAGGCGTACTTGTTATTTACAATAAGTTTATCATGCCGTATAGTGGCTTTTTGCCCATCTGCCACTCGGCAGATTCGGAGTTTGCCATAGCCGCTACTCTAACTCAAGTGGGTCGACCTGTAGCTTTCTTTTCTCGAACTTCGTCCGAGAGTGAGCAGAAGCATTCTTCTGTTGAAAAGGAGGCGTATACAATAATCGAATCTGTTAGGCACTGGAGACAATACCTCCTAAGAAGGCATCTTCGCATTCTAACGGATCAAAAATCTGTGTCCTTCATGTTTGATCAACATCATTCCACCAAAATAAAGAATGAAAAAATAATGAGGTGGCACCTCGAACTTGGATGTTATACATTCGACATTGCCTACCGTCCAGGCAAGGAGAATATAGCCGCAGAACACTATCACGAGTCAAGCTTGGGGTAACTAAGAGTTGGAGCCGGCGTCACTCCAATAGCGGACCTGCAAAAACTTCATTGCAATCTATGCCACACAGGTATCACACGGATGACTCATTTCATTGGGTTCGCACCAAGAACCTACCATTTTTGGTGGAGGACATCAGGAAGGTTACCACCTCGTGCAACAGTTGCGCAGAGTTTAAGCCTCGATTCTATAAGAATGCTGGTACTCGGATCAAGGCAACATCGCCTTTCGAGCGTTTAAACGTGGACTTCAAGGGACCTCTGCCTACTTGAACAACTGGCAAGAGGTATCTATTAACAATTGTTGACGAGTATTCTCGCTTCCCATTTGCCTATGACTGTACTGACATGACATCGACAACAGTAATAAAACACTTGACAGACTTGTTCTCCACTTTCGGCCTACCCTCCTACGTTCACTCAGACCGCGGTACTAGCTTCATGTCGGCAGAGCTCAAGGAGTATTTACATTCAAGAGGGGTTGCGACAAGCCAAACTAAGGCTCCACAAGGAAATAGCCAAGTAGAACGATACAATGGTATTATATGGAAAACAGTCGAACTCCACCTGCACTTATACACCCTCAAAACTTCTCACTGGGACCTCGTACTAGGGGGTGCTCTTCGTGCCATTCGCTCCCTCCTGTGTACGTCAACAAATGCCACACCCCACGAACGCATGTTTATCCATCATCGCCGCTCAGCAAAAGGAAGCTCACTGCCCAGTTGGCTGTGTAATCCGGGAAAGGTACTTCTAAAGCGCCATGTACATCATAGCAAGTATGAGCTGGTAGTCGACCTGATAGTATGTAGCAGACCTGATTGAGGCCAATCCAGAGTACACCTTTGTTCGACTGCCTAATGGTCAAGAAACAATTGAAGACACGAGTGGAAGAAGGTGCTATGTAACATTTTTCAAAAATTCACGTGGTAGCGCAGAGAATCCTCAAAATATTAGGTTTATTTGCATCAGTGCATGATTGATTATACCCTTAGCAACACCTTGAAGAAGAAAAAACAAAAAATTGCGAACCAATCAAAAATGGCAAGTAAGCAAACTTCAAACTCACTTTTCTCGACATTTCACTTTTGTTACATAGTACCTTCATCCACTTGTGTCTTCAATTGTTTCGCTAAGAGATCTCGCCCCTAGAGGCGACACTCATGAGATTGATACTGACCCCCAGGAGAAGGAAGAACCTAGCACTTTGGAAATACCAGCTCCTTCATTGTTGCCAGATTCCGTTCCCGCATCCTTAACAAGAGGCTCTACCTCACCGTCACCATCAAGCCCACCGGATTTTAGTATTGGTCAAGAACTTCTAGCAGAACCCGCGCACCAGTAGTTTACCTGAAGGACTATGTGACGAAATAAGGGTGGGGACAATGTGTTGAACATTATTACCGCATCAGATATCGAGGGACGCGGGAGTTGAGACACTGGTTACGCGACGGAACATGTTGGGTTTTTCACACCACTGTACCTCGGCCCCCTGGGTGTCTCGGGAGTTGATTTTTCTAACACCAACTCTCTAGGTACCTGTGAGGACGTAAACCAAATTTTAACTCTCGGGACCATCAGATGTTGGGGGTATGGCAGTTTTAAAACCACTATTTTTCACGTTTTTCGTGTTCTTCTTTTCGTTGTTCTTGTTGATGTTCATTGACGGGGCTACAGCCCAGCAGACAAAATGGATCGAGCTGAAATTTCGCACACACGTCTGTTTCCATCCAAGGGAGCTTTTTGTACATTTTGTTCCCCTCCCCCCATCCCACCATTCAGGAATTTCAAATGGTAATAACTTCTTCAAAAGTAGAACTTCCTAAGAAGAAAAACAAAGGATTTATGATGGTTTTCCTATTTTCAACGGTAACTGCCATAAAAATTAATAGAAATTGGTGCGGTTGGTCCTAAAATGTCCGTTGGGATGTCTAGTATATGCTCAATGATTTTGAACTAAATCTCAACCAATTTGGCTGATCCACAGCGAAAAATACATGAACATATTCCACATCTACTAATTTCCTAAAACATCAAAGTTGAACGGTGGTCAGAAAAATTGTCGTGGAGTTGTGCCTGTTTGAGGATCGATAGGAAATTAAATGGGCTTTCGAATGAGTGTTACACACTTTGTCACTTTTCCAAACGGTTCACGAGTTATTCGCGATTTTTGGTGAAAAATCGTGGGTTTTACGTTCTGCAAACTGTCTCTAAGTCTCGTCCACACCAATTATAATGATTCTCAACAAGAAAAATGCGGATTTATTCCCAAGGAAAAATTAAGCAAATTTTCAACAACAAAAATTCAAATTTGTTTCAAATTCAAAAACAAAGATTTCGGTGAAACCGAGGGTGCAAAGGGGGTTGTGGGGAGAAGACAGGGAACAGAAAAACATTGGTGGTGGTGGTTAGGGGTAGGAGGATCAGGTTTCTAAATGCACACTCAACAGTGAGGTGCGAATCAATCCTTTTAGCGGCTGAGGAGGTTTTTTTGGCGGGCCAGTTTTTACAACGGAGTTGTTTTTTGGGGATTAGATAGTTTACAAATTGTCCTATGAATTACTTAGTTGCCAAATTTCATTTCATGTTCTTTGCGATTAAAGCCTTAATCTAGAAAGGTTTAACTATATCATCCAAGGTATGAAGGATTTTTTTTCTTCTAATTTTCAAGATTTTAGCGCTATTGAGCATCCAGAGTGATTGGCAACTGGGGTCAAGCGAGCGAGTGAGCATTTACCTCTGATGATTGATCATATATTAATAAACAAGGTGTCCTACTGAACTTGAACCAGCAGTTTTTATTGGGTTCCAGGAGGGAGTCAGTTAGGCCGCCCAATTTTTAATTTCGCCTGACGCTTGCCCGCATCGGGAGTTGGTTGGCGCAGTCCTCTTTTATTCCAAAATTTTAAAAATCGTGAAGGACTAGGACTTGATTTCTAATTGAATCCCACTTTACACCACTAACGTGCATTCAAAATAATTCCAAGGTTCACTTACCTAAGCCAGTATTTCTTGGTAATATACGTATGGCAACACACAGCATCATACTGATCTGCAATCCAGACAATCAAAATGATGTAGAATGCTGTGGTAGTGTCATTGAAGAACTCGGACATGATAGCTTCCATTCCTGAAAAATGAAAGAGCATGAAATTAAGGTGGACTGAACACAAAGAGCAGGTATAATCAGAATATACTGCAAATGATTATTCATTCGTTATATTTGACCCCAGTCATGGACCGGAAACATTAGGTATAGAAATGTCCTGGAGCAAAGAAGTTGATAAAGAAAAAAATAAGGAGATATGGGCTGTTTTAATTTTCATACTTTGTATCTAAAAGAAACATGTTGATTATGCTAAACTGAATACTGAAGGCGAGGTTACCGGGAATGTATTCAAGGAGAGAGTGACATCAGATAAGACAGCAAACCTAGTTTGTACAGCTCACTGAGAGCTATTCATTCAATTGAAATCGATAATGGAAGTCGACGATTTCGGACTTATACCAGTATTACTCCAAGCGTTCGCCGGTTTTTATTTTTATTCTTTCATTTTTGTACCATATAGATCAAGTGGATGAGGTCGCAAAATAAAAACAACTCCTAATCAACTGATTATTACCATAAAGACTAGGTGGACATATAGATCAAATGGACTTAACTGGAGCAGTTAAAGTACCCGTACGGCTACCATAGTTAATGCCATAACCAACAACACACAATCATTGATGCTCGTTACGTTAATGAGAGCATCCGGCATACACCCGACGAATTGTCGGCATATTATACACCCGGCGAATTGCCGAATGCCGGCATATTACAATACGCCTAGTCTCATCACAATACGCCTGTAATGTCTATATGCCTACGACATATACGAGGATCAACCCAAAAGTAAGGTCTCCACAGTTTTAAAGATCAATAAGAGCTATTTCTGTTGTTGTTAGTAAAGGTGTGAGGGTATGGGGATCTCAATGTCAAAACTCTCTAATTTCAATTGATCCTTCAGCATATTTGGGATCAAAGCATAAATGAAATGTCTTTTGGAAGAGAAAACTTGATAAATTGTTCTATGATTGCTTTGAGTGCAATGCCAAAGGCATCGAGCTGTATATTCATTCAAGTAATGGACTGTCGAGTCTTCAGGAACAAGCATACCAAGATTATAATATAATATTATATTATAAGGAAAAATGAACGTAAAATGTACTCACCAATTAAAGCTAATATGACAGTAAGTAGTGGAGGAGTAGCTGGGAAAATAATTGTGACATTAAATTCTAGCATCTGAAGTATATCCACTGAAATCAAAACAGATATTTGAATAATTTTCAGGATCAAAGTACTGAAGATAATGTAGGCAGTAATAGTGGCTAAATTTTGTCGTATAATAACTACTAGCAAGAGCGAACTTGAAATAAAATCCAAAAATATAGGCCTACATCCCAAGCTTTGTGGGCTGGTTTGTGGTGCATAGAAAATTGAAAGATGAATGACACCCACATATCTATCACATGATTTTGAATCAAAAATTAAATATTAGTCCATATCCCATGACCCTTGAGGAAATATACTAGTCAATAAAGTACAATAATAACACAGTCAGTTTCAAGTGAATTTGAAGCAAAATAGTTGTCTACATATACATACCTATATGAACTTGAATGAATGTACAGGAGGGTGAAAATTATAGGGAACACTTACGGAAATTTAGAAAAACTTGATGATAATGAAAATTTTCGCTTTACAGAGTCATCAGCCCTGGAAGAAGTCTTGATGACTCTGTAAAGCGAAAATTTTCATTATCATCAAGTTTTTCTAAATTTCCGTAAGTGTTCTCTATAATTTTCACCCTCCGGTACATTCATTCAAGTTCATATTTCACGCGAGTGTCTATAGTTCCACCAATCCATCGTATACATACCATACCTATATATATTTATATAAATTCTTGAGCGATAATTACCCACCACTGCTCATCAAAATTACAAAACCTAAATTTCATTATTCGAGGGCTTTTCAGTGACTTTGCAAAGGAATATGCTTTTGTTATGGCTTCAAAAGTTGTAGTAAGTACAAGATTTTTTAGAACTTTTTTCATTATGAATCCACCTTGGGACATTCTCCCATTTTCCTGAATTTCAACTTTAAACAAATATATTCATTGTTATGTGGTGACTGTGTCTCATCCAAGGCAAGTTACATGTTGAAACATTCCAAATACTGTTGAAATGTCAATAATAATAACAGATATGGATGAGGGCGAGTATGAAGACCAGCAATTTCGGGGAGTAGTAAAAACTCGCCCACAATCGTAAATTTGTTTGGGAGTTCCACAAATAACGGCCAAAAGCGGTATTGAGATTTGAAATTCTTCTGTATGGTTTAGGACAGTGTCAACAGACAAGGGTATACAACCTAAACCCTGAATACCGAGGATTCTGCGCACGATTGTAATAAAATTGTCCCTGCTACAGTCTAATACAATGTTGTCTTGCATTAAGTTTTGGCATGAGACTTCACGAAATTATTAATTTCAAAGACATGCATACTGCTAACTGTGTGGGTTTCTTTAAAATCTGGCTCATGCTGCGTGATTGGAGCTATTTCAACAATTTACCTTAGCACGCAGCATTTAAAAATTAGAGTTGAACAGAAATAGATATTCATCACATATTTACACATTCACATTATGTTCTTAGATTAGAAGGTGGTTCCTGAATTCAAATATTGAAAAATATAATGCATAATGAATGATAATGTATTATACTGACAAATTAAATATTGATACTAACCAATCAAAACAAATATTTGATGATGTGAATATCTCAGCAATAATGAAATTGACACAGTCTGAAATGGAGAAAAAGATTGCACAAATGTAATGAACACTTTTTATAGAACGTTAATAGTCTTACAAGTGTACTAAGTGTGACGATGGTGGTGGTGGTAAACTAGCTGCACATACAGCTTAGTTTGCCACCTCCCCACATGAACCTCAGGGGGGCCCCTCTCTAGAGAGGAACTTTATCGCTTAGTATGTAAGGAATACTGGTCCTTCTTAGTGGAACTGCTCCAAGCTCAAGTGACAATAACCAAAACGATGGCATCGGATAACACTAAAAAATCAGTACCTACCATACATTTCAAAAAATCGCCCAGTTTTAGGTAACAAACTGGGTCTTTGATAATACGAATAGTTTTTTGTCGAGGTAAACAAGCAGAATAACATGAATAATGGTGTTATTCTGTTTAAATGAATTTTGGGGATTATTAATTCAGTAGGTATTGAAATTTTCCTCTTCACATTGATTTGGAGCTTGAGACACTATCGATTTTGGAAATCCTATATCGATAGGGTTTCAAGCTCCAATATGGAAATCCAATAGCAAGTTGGTTACTAATTCAGATACAGTGTCCCTAGAAAGACCATACGAAAGAATTAGCTGGGTAATAAGTTCCAAGCGACAGCGATTTGAGTGACTCCGAGTGGCAGAAGGACTTTTTCTTGTTCATCATCCATAACATCAAACTGTGAAACTCAAGGCACCTGTTTGAACTAGTTAATGAGGATCCGTTCTGTAGCCAAATCACTTATTGTCTATAACAGAATCATGTTTTCACAGCACTCTTTCTTCGAGAAAAAAAATGGGTATTCATGGTCCGATTCGACCGTCAAATCGTCGTAAATCGAAGACGTGGGGTTCATCCCCCACGTTTCCACGTTGAATCGTCGAAACTCGAAATGCACTAGCACTCCTCACGGCTTCCAGTGAAAACCAAATCAGTTCTTATCCTTATTTGGGGAGTTTTTATCCGATAACACGAGCTTTGGAAAGCTGCCGCAAAGATTTTCGACGCCTAAAGCGAATTAGACGGAGCGCATGCCCACTGGCTTCCTTTGAAACGCAAGTTTCGAAGATTCGACGTTAAATTCGGCGGACCATGAGGACCCCTGAACTGTGAGCCTAATACCGACATATTCATGTAGCAATTCATTTCCAATCCAATCACTTTCAATGATCGAAGCGTGAAAGGGTAGAAACACAGAGAATCCAAGGAAAAATGATCCACTAAGCAATTTAGTGGGGAAGTTAGAAAGATGAACTTTAGGATTATTGGACAGATTGACTATGTTGGGGAAACTTCTGTAGTTGGGAGACTCCTCTGTATTGTAAAAGTCCCTTATATTAAAGATTGTGTAGAAATTCGGGGTTGTAATCATGATCTTGGGCGATGACATATCTTAGACCATGTTCTTAGAAACCAGGGATTTCAACAGTTATCTTTCCTGGGAACCCATATTATGTATATCCAACATCTATGCATAGTTAGAATATATTATATTCCAACTATGCATAGATGTTGGATGGATCACTTCACTCAACCTATTACCTGATGAATCCAGGATGCTCAGTTGTCATACTGAATTCTGTTAACCACAAACTGGCGAAACCACAATCGAGCCTCACCCCTACCAACTATTGCTTATCTATCCAGGATCCTTGGGAGACAAGCCCGCAGTTAACCAGGTTTTCAAGCATTTGCTGATGATTTGGAAGCAAACGAACTTACCCCACAATGCAGGAAGGCAATGAGATGAGCCAAACCAAATAGTGCAACAATAGTTGGAGCGAGTGCAGAATAGATTTCTGCGGTACGTTGCTTACAAGTTCGACATTCCCTCAAGTGACGTGAATTACGCCCACCTGCTGGGTTTATGCCGCATGCTGCCACCTGAGAGACGTCAGAGCATTGCTGATCTCACCCTGCTCCACAAGCTCCTTAATGACCGACTTGCCTGCCCCGCTCTTCTTGCCAGGGTGGGCCTTGTGACTCCGCGGGTTTCAGCACGCTTGCCTCCTCTCTTAAACGTGCCTTTCTCCCCAAAAAATCATCAGCTCAATCGCCCGTTTCATCGCATCTCAAAATCCGCTAACTTGCTCCTGACTTTGACTTTTTCTGTGACTCAGTAAACTAAAGACATTACTTACTTCATCCCCTGCCACTTTTATTTAAATATTATATTTGTAATCTGCCTCTCTCTTATCCTTGTGTACACTTCAAAGGCCAATATTGTTCAATTTATTTTCACCATTGTTTTCCCTGTAGTAATTTCTTTTCTTTTTTTTTTTTTTTTGTCTCATCTGCATTTGCTGTTCATTTCTATTTTTCTTTGTAATTAGGCTTGCCCGTACTTTACAAAATAAATAAATAAACAATAGAAGAGATTTTCTTTTCCAGGGGCTGGGACTAAAGAATGTATAACCTGACGGGAGTTAACCAATATATCTATTGATTAGACTTGGTTGTATTAGACATTTTAGATCCGAGAGTAGATTCAGTTCACCAAATGATTCAGATCACCAAATGATTCAGATCAACTCCAAATCAGTACAGGTGAAAACGGAACCTATTTTGGTGAATTTAACTGTAACAGTGATCACTACATCAATTAGGACGCAAAAAATATAATAACTATGATTACTTACTACGTATTTGAATACAATTTTGTACAAACAATTGAGATCAAACACACAGAACGCATAAAACAAACTTACAAATATCAACATGATGAAAAACGCTGCAACATAAGCAGTTCTACCCATCCACATGCTCACAAATCGGTAATGCTCTCCAGTAACAACATTCCTGTAATAAAGAAAGACAACACAGAATAAATCTGGTAAACAAGAGATTCTAGAACTAAGGTACATACTGAGATAAGTTGAGTTTTTTTTTTTTTTTAATAACATGGAACGAATAGCCTTTACATAACTGGCTGAAACCAAGCGTCCGCCCGACCGTCCTTCCGTTAAGCTGGCACCATCCCCTCACCCGCCGCAAATTCCCGTGGTGGTAGAGAGTTGAAATTTGGCATGTAGCCCCCACACTTTGAGCAGCATAGGGCCGGGAACTAAGTGGCTCCTAAAACTAATTTTCTAGGTTATTCATACTATGAAGCGGTAATTTAGTATGTAGTATCTTTAGGACTTACACTTTAAGCAGCACAAGCCCAGGATCAGCTGAGTGGCTCCTAAAGCTAATTTCCATGCTAAACGTTGATAATACATGTTCCATGCTTATAGAATTTATCCTTATGGCTCAAAACAAAGGAAGAGGGGGGAGGGGGGCAGCACCCCTTGGCGAGGCCCGTAGGGTTAGTGTTTTCAGTTGGATGGAATGACATAACAAAGAGATGGTGTTCCTCCACAAAGGTAGAGAAGTATCTAGCACATACTAGATCACTTGCAATGAAATTGTGAAGACCCATTAAAAAGAAATAGAGATATTAAAAAAGCTGTCTGTATTAACCCCCCCCCCACCCTCCCCTTGACCCTTCTTCTTTCGTTTTGAGCCTTCCAGCTAAATTTCTATAAGCATGGAACATGTTTTAACCACGTTTAGCATAGAAGTTAGCTTTAGGAGCCACTCAGCTGATCTCCGGCCTTGGCAGCGTCATGTTTAAATCCTAAGGAGGCTACATACCAAATTACAACTTCATAGTGTGAATAGCATGCGAATTAGCTTTAGGAGCCACTTAGTTCCCAGCCCTATGCTGCTCAAAGTATGAAACTAGTAGAAATATTTCTGGTACTCGTTTCATTACGCTTAGCTCAACAAACCCTTTCACAAAAAAAATTACTTACATCCTTTTTCCTTTTTTGGTACTCAATTTATATTCTTTGCACTTACTAGCCTTCCAAGAAATAGATGGATAAATATGAATGGAATAAAATAGATACAAATAACAAGAGGACCTCTAGCTACCTCAAATATCCTTTGTTATCTTCTTTTTCAGCAAGCGCCTTGACGCTTGACATCAGGAGGTCGTCATATCCAATAAGTTCTCGAAGAATAAATCGTGAAAGTGCATCACCAAAGCACTGGTCCATAGCAGGGTCCAGAGTGACGACCATTATTGGAATATTCAATTTCTGCCTAGTGGACATGGATAACCTAAGGAGTCCATAGTCCAACGAGTACTCAACTATGTATTCATCCTCGTGGAGGGCTTGAAAAATAATTATAATAATAAATTAAAATTATGATGGTCAATTGAACAGTGAATGAGGATATAAATCTCAACATGAGTTCAAATGACAAGAAAGCTTCATTTTATTACCTAATGGCAACTTACAGGGTATAGAAGCATCAATAGGTGTCTGTTACAATTGGAATTACTCTTGAAATCGTTGACATACAAGAGAGACTAAGTCCATTTTTGGCGAAATTCAGGTTGAGGCTACCTACGAGAATTTTTCATGCTTTTGCGAATGGCGTGGTCCGTTTGCGTCTCTGAGCATTCGTTTCCATGGAATTATGAGTTTCTAAATGAATCACGTATTGTCACAATAATACTGGAATCCCTGGAATGACCGGGATTGCCTTGGAATGCATTTTTCCTGGCTTTGCCTTGGAACTTGACTAATGAAATTTGCCGGCAAAGCCAAAACCAAATAATTGACCAAGGACAGAGTTCCTGAACCAGGGGTATCCAAAACATCGGATTTATTTGTATGAGTGTTTTATTAAAGCTCATTCTTTAAAAAATTCAATGCTATAATTTTTTTACGTACAATATCATACTAAATTTCAAATAGTAATTACCAACTTCCTGATTTATCCTGTACAAGACAACATGTTAATGACTCATTGCAATTTCAGAAATGAATTTATTGTTCGATGAGTCATTCTGAGGTGTTTTAATGGGAATGAATATTTTAAGGAGGGGAGTGTGACGGTTCCCGAGTTTTTATTAGAACCACATGAACTGGGGACAGACCTGCTGACATACTGGGCGGAAAGGTTCCTTCATGGAGGGGGATCCCTTGGGGTCTACCATCACACTCCTCACTACATTTGAGTGGCGAGGCTGTGGACTAAGCAGTATGGGCTGATAGTTTCCAACTACCTTGTTACAGCATACATAAAAAAAATAATAGAGTAAAAAATGGATGAATATATATTTCAGACCATTCACTCAAATAATATTTACCATTCTTGTCATCATCCGAGTCCTTTGATAGCACATCAACATGGATATGTTTGGCTGCGAAAATTGTGAAATTGCCTCCAACAAAAAACTGGAAATAAAACCATGAACTAATTCTACTAATTCTTCTCTTTGCATCTTTCAAAGTATTTATTCGTATTATTATATGCTTCTTGTTTGTGACCCTTTCTCCTACATTTGTTGATAACACTTACTACTACTATTAACTTCCTACTTTGTCTAAGTAACAGGTAGGAGCATGATCTTGTCTTAGGAACAGCTTAGGGGTTCAGCTCATTTTTATTTATGGTGATAAAATAGGATTTATGGAACGAGAAATTTGGGATGAGTTATAGCTCAGCCTCAAATTCCTGAAATAAATTGCCAGGAAACAATTTGCCGAGGTTCTCAATTGATTATCAAATTGGAATGCCAGGGGGGCTGTCATATCCTCAAAGGACAAACACTATGAACAAACCTATTCAGCACAATCACATTATTTCAACCGTACATCAGTATCAATCGACTAATAGGAAGGTAGCGAAACATTTATAAAGACCGATACTCAAATGGATTTACATTAGAGGGAACTATCCTGCCCATTCAGCGGTTTCATGTACCTATAATCTTGGTGGGACTTTTTATAAGCTGGTAAATTAGGAAGCTTAAGGCTGTGAGTATATCAGGCCTCAATGCAGTCAGTTTTTCACAATACAAGCAACATGAGAAAGCGTTTTCATTCAAATCTGCACTGTTTAGGCCCTGTTTATTCCCGTATTTCTACATTATCAGAAATGGAATTGTGGATAAACATCTACAAATAAAGTAACTCCAACTTCTTAATGAACCTGCTTTTAAAAACTCCTAACTTAGGTTCACCTCCATAATCCAATTTGAAACGTATCCCAGTCACAAGACATTTATTATTAATTGAAACATGTCCAAAATTGTACTTGAATTGCTCCTTTAGCATTACCTCAACTTGCGGGGAGTTTGTCTTGACAGGGACGTCCATGCCAGGATCAGCTGTGTCTGAAAAATTACAATAAAGTCCATATGGTAACTTGCTTGATTCAGGTTCCAAAAGCTCCCATTCAGTTGATATAACACAGTCTACATGAATTGCCACTCATATTTTTAGTTATTCATACGTGTGCAAACATCAATAATAGTTTTGATAAGTCAAGATAATGATGGGAAAGATGTGTGAGAACCAAATTCCCTTGCTATGATTCAAAAAGGAATTCAACATTATGTTTCATGGGCGGTCGCGTGGCGCATTTTTTGCGCCACTTAATTTGTTAGTCATTTACCCCCAGTAATAGTACCTAAACTCTCTTCATATCTTCTAACCGTATACGACTTGCATGTGGGCAGGTCATGCCCACAACAGGTCGCGGGGCACAGAATAGACGCCACCAACGTTCTACACCCGAAAACGTCTCTAGTGAACTGAAAGGAGTTCCAACGATGCTGGATTTGGGAGGAAAGCGGGGATGGGTTATAAATAAAAAGAATAGAAAATGGGTTTTCACCAAGAGGACAGCGGTCACTTCAAACGTCTACCTGGCGCAAAACTAATGGTTGAACTTGAGTAGACTTTGGATTTTTTATGTTCTTACGTCGGACATTGTCTGTAAATATAAATGTACAAATGAAAAATAAATTGATCAAAGGACTGAATTCCGGTTACTCCAAACAAATTTCGTATTGAAGTCAATGCAATTGCGAATTTTCTTTAAACATTCACGATAGGCAAGAGGTTTTGACAAACCGAAAGGAGCAAAAATTTGTCCTTTTATTTATATGTAGAAAACAACGGGTTTTCACCGACCTGAGTCGGAGGAACCTTAAGACCGTCAATCCTTACATCTGTTTCATGGCCAACCCAAGCCGATGAAATGATACGTGAAACATTTCGACATACTGGAGAATTGCTCATCAGGAGGGACAAATTACATACTTGATACAAAGACACAAGGATACTTTCTAATAGTTACCTGAGTCAATAGTGTCACTGTCGCCTGCAGTGTTATTAGCATAAAAGTCGGGTTCAAACGTGTATTTATTCTGCATTACTCTATAAACATGAAGAAACCATGTCAAGACTCAAGTGAAATACAAAGAAAATATTCATTAAAATTTGAAACAATATTGCACATTTGTAGTGTTACCCAATTGCTTACTTTTCTCGATCAGTCAGATTATCAATTATGACTGGAGCGTGTTGAGCGCCACTGTCACTACCCTTAATATAAGGGAATTCATGGTCCTTGATAATAATTTGATGTTGTAAGCCAGGGATGATTTCCACTCGAAGTATACCATCTCGTGGCCAAGTGTTGCGAACATGTTCAAGGCAGGCAGCGGGAGTGCCAGAAAATTTGACATGAATATAGGCTAGTATAAAGAATGCCACCAACGCCTGGAAAAAAATTACCGTTAATTAATTTGATAGGATAGATCCTGAACATTTCAACAAATGTAAAATACAAGTAATGACAGCTAAAGCCAACAAAACTAAAAAACTACTGCACTACCACCAATCAGTGCAGTATAGCATGATCCTGACTACGATAGGCTGGTTTCCAGTATGGCCAAGAGCCACGTTGAACTCAAAAATAATTTAATGAAGCACCAACCTTCAGTAGAATAGTGAATTCTATGCATCTCCTGGCAGCCTTGGGGAACGTACGAGCATAAGCCAGCGATGCTTTAATAAATAACGCATAAAACAGTCTGTCACGAACATTGATGAGAGGATTCGCTTGTCCATTATTACGAGCGCCGTTGTTGTTAGGATTTTCACCAATCAAAAACGGTGCATCCATCACCTGTAGTGTAATGTCAATGAAACGTTTTCAAGCACCTTTCCTCCATCCTCTGCAAGAAATGAAAAAACTGCAAATTTTTCCATAACGGTTCAATATTTTTTTTATAGATCACCCGTCTATAGAATATCCTATAGAGAATCCTGAATGTCTGTATAGAATACCCTCGTGAGTCCTATACCTACAAGAGATGATTGTAGTAATAAGCTAAAATATTGCGTGCTCAAAAAGGTAACTAGACTCAGTGGTACAAATGGCGGAATGGTTGGATTTTTAAAATTTTGAATTCTCTTCTCTGAAGGGTTAAGTAGGTCGTTAACATTTTCATCATGGAAAAACAGATTGAACAGATTGACATATTTTGTTGTGTGGAGCTCTTAGCTACGGTCAACAGTTTTTTTCTTTTGCTACACAGAATATTTGTAGACAGTTAAATGATGCGCTGGCGTCTCAAAACTTTGAGAAATAAGGAGGCTCTGGTATTTCAAAGTTTTCAGCCCAGAAAATACTGAACACTTAACTCGATCATTTGTCCCATTGTGCGTGGAGGGGGTAGTCGGTAAATAGCTCAGTAAAGGTCTCTTCAGATTTTCAACTAAATTCCGGACCAACCTTATAATAATTTATTTATATAAATATATAAATAAAATAATAACACAAATGACGATTCATTTCATGGGTTTTTACTTATATTCACTACGTTGGAGATGATTTATACCAAGAAGTACCTGCCAACAAATAATCAAAATTACCTTCTTTCTGTAGACATGAAAAGTATCTCAGAACATGACATGATTGTCCTCGGGTAGGAAAATTGGCCCGAAGTTCTACCGTTTGATTCACGCTCGTGTTGATGATTTTTCTCGGTTCACGCAAACATGGAACTATTTTTTTCTCTCGTTTTCTACACAAACGGCGATCATTCTTAATCAACTACCCCGTTTCATCTATAGCCATACAAAAAAATAGGAGGTTATTATTTTGTTTCGATTTTTATTTCTTCAGCAAGATGAAGAAAAGGGGTGCATGGCATGTCGAATCGCAATCACACACACACACACACCACACACACACACAAACACACACACACACACATCTGACACACACACACACACACACATCATCCACACCCCCACATCATCCACATGTCATCTGACATTTTTGTTTTGTAATACGGCGTGCGACTACTATCCAAGACCCCCAAATTCAGGTGTATCCAACCAACCACATTTCAGTTAAGACAGGAGCGACAGTTATTATACATAGGTGCATATAGGAAAAATACTCAAGTTAAATAAACATGAACCACATTTCAGGATGAACTTCAATTTTATGAAGCGTTCAAAGTTACATTTAACATCAAAAATGAAAGTGGTACCTACACTTTTTGGAAGCACCAAAATGTGCTGAAATGTCCTCGGAATTGTATAAAAGATTTTTTTTAATTTATAACAAATTTTGCATCTTGCTCAAAGAACTACATTATCTATTTTACTCTTCTGTTTTCTCACAATCAACTGGTTTTTAGGCAGATGACTGACTACTTTTTCACAACATAATCATTACCTAGAGGATTAAAAATTATTTTGTTGGCTCCATTACATGTGTATCAGAGTGAATACAGACCACTTTCAAGGTAGCACATAAAAACTTTGGATTCAGCCGCAGTGTTTTTAATGGAAAAACCAACGTTATAAACGAGTTTCATGTGAAACTCAACGTTTTGAGCAGCTAATATGAGGAATCCTACAGCTATGTGAGCATTTACAGACCAAATTCAAGGTAGCATATTACGATTTGGTGTTTATGAGCAGCTATTATGAGGAATGGTCTCTCATTCTACGACAAGGGGAGTACATTACAATATGGTGCATGGTATCTTAGTAATATATGTGAATGGATAAGGACCGAATCAGGGGTAGACATTAAGATCTGGGGTTTAGCTACGATGTTTTCATCAGCAAATCGACGTTCATTAGCAACTATTAGTTGCTAAGGAACGTTGATTTGCTCATGAAAACATATTATGAGGAATCCCTCTCTTCCAACGGCAAGGAGAGCACAGTGAGGAGTATGATAGATACATGTTGTTTTAGTTATACTAACCAAATTTAAGGTAGCATATTACAATTTGGGGCCTAGCAACGATATTTCAAGCGAAAATCAACATTTTGAGCAGCTATTATGAGGAATCCCTCTGCTGCTACAGCTAGGGGAGCACAATATACAGACCAAATTCAAGTTAGCATACCATACCATTTATGAACAGCTATTACGAGGTATGGTATCTCGTTCTACAATGTGGGGTGAAAATCGACATATTGACTACAATTACGCGTGGAAAGAGTAGGCCCCTCCATCCACGCAAGGTGAGTATGACGGGGACATACTGTCATTTTAAAGGACATACTGTCATTTAGAGCCAACCAACGGATTTTTCTTGAGTGCACCTACTCGTACATCCCATAATCGAGAGGATATTGATTCCGAGGAGCTAGCGGCGATTAGGGGGACCCAGGGGGGCAGTTGCCCCCCACTTTCTGGGGAAAATATTATGAAATTTCATTTTATTTACTTTTTGTTGTGTTATGAAGATACCTACTCAGCTTTTACTCCATCGAATGTAGGAAGTTTATATTAATGTCTATTATCTTTGTTTATACCTACTTCCTTTGTTTGTTTTGTTTATACTTGCTCCATTGTTTGTAATACTTAGTTTTATTGTAATTGATGACAATTAGAATCATATTTAGTTTTTCCTCGGCCTGTAGGTGCAAAAATCAAACTATAACATGAAACTATTTCTTACAAAGCAATTTTTAGTTTTGGGGTTTACCTTGCCACCCACTTCCAACGTCCAATCACCGCTACTGTTCCGAGGGGTAGGTAACTAACATGAAAATTCAGCTGTTTTTTGTTCGTTGTTGAATCGTGTTTTTAATAACCCCGTGCATTTTTTTCGTGGGTAACCAGTTTTACAGGGCAATTTGTCGTTTCAAGGTCAAGGTGTTTTTTGTTCGTTAGTCAAGACGGTTGCAATTTCAGGATGTGCCAACGATAAACCACCCCTTATCATCTCGCTCATGTGATGAAATGTTCAGAAAATGTTGCTCAGTTAGGTAGTTTTACACTAATGAGTAACCATTACTTATCATGAAACGTCAACTAGGATCCGAAAGCTTTGTGAAGGGGAACTTTTAAGAAACTTTGCTGAAGGTTTGGATCTGGATCAGTATCAAATCGGATAATTGAAAAGCTGAAGTCAGCAAAGAGTGAATACGGATGGATTCCAATGTCGTGAGGTGCGGAATCCGACGATGAACTCGTAGTTGTTGAGAGTAATATCGTACCACGTAATAATTCCGGAATCTTGAATAATTTTTAAAAAAAAGCGACTACCTATACTAATTATACCCGAGAATTCTTCGTCATCTTCAACATGGAAACAATTGACAGGGCACTTACCTCTTAATATCTAATGTAGTTGAAATTGTCCGAGGCAAATCATGTCATATCATAGATAGAGCCTATCGACGAATATTTCCTTGAATTATTTTTGCTAGTTACGTATTCAAATCGGGATGCTCGATGCACCACACAGCCAATATGCGAGACGAATGGAATGTTGATTGGTCGCGTTGAACTTGAATATCAGCGCACTACAAGATGAAAACCCTCAGCTAAACACTCCAATAATCGTTGAGTCGTCAAATACAGAAAATGCTGCCTGGTCACTGCATCACTCAACACTGAGCATGTATTTGTAACCCTACGTGTAGAGGAACCTCCCGTGTTGCTGCTGCCTACCTTTCCTTCATCCATGTTTCATCGGGCTTCGTTTTCTAGTTTGACGTCATGGATACTGTATTTCATAAATCCTTAAACTACAGTTTTCTTCTTTACCCTCCTAAGGACTGGATGTTCAGGTTAAATAATATTTGTCCTTGTAACCCTGACAACAAAATTTGGATAAAACTGAATCTCTCCATTGAATGGAAGTAGAGGTAGGTAATGGTTGGATCAGTTGAGCTGTTCTACGGAACAGTTCCATCTCTACTCAACATCAAAATGCAGAGTATAATAAAAGTGAGCATAATATTATGTTTTACAAATGGCTGTATAAGAAATGTATGCCAAATAAAATCAATTGAAAACTCTGCAAATTCTTTACACAACGGTTTATTAGGTAGATCTATTATTTGAACAGATCACCCTTCTGTCTAAATCACTGAGTGATAGAATAATTATTATTATGACTATTAATTATTAATCATTATTATTAAGTAGTGTAAATTATTATTAATTAATGTTGGTTATTAATACATTTTATAAATTATTATTAATTAACTCGACTTTTGTAAACCAAGTGCTGTTTGAATCAGCTGAGCCAGTATGAACATTGACCCGACAAGCTGCCTCACGATTCACCCTCATGTTGCGGCTTGCAATCGATCGCAAGCCATCAACATGAGAGTGAATCGTGAGGCAGCTTGTGGGGGCACATTTGCCACAACTTTGAGCCCTCATTGGGAACGAACGGCTCGTCGTACGAAGCTGCGGATGGTCTTAAAAAATTGTAAAAAATATATATATATATATAGTATTTATAGTGTTGATGGGATTGACTAGTGTTGAGAAGTAGGTTGTATTCAAATGACCAAGCTATTCTTTTTTCCGTGTTTATTTTCTCACGACGTTTCGGCAATGGAACAAAGCCCTATTCATGTGAGATTACCTACAATAAGATAAGAACAGAATTAATACTTACATGCTATGTCAGGAATATTATTTATATGATACGTTAGGAATATTACTTACATGTAGAACTGTTACTTCTCTACAACAGTTCGTGTAGTTTAATGTAAAAAGTTTCACGTCTACATGTAAGTAATATTCCTAACGTATCATATAAATAATATTCCTGACATAGCATGTAAGTATTAATTCTGTTCTTATCTTATTGTAGGTAATCTCACATGAATAGGGCTTTGTTCCATTGCCAAAACGTCGTGAGAAAATAAATACGGAAAAAAGAATAGCTTGGTCATTTGAATACAACCTATGTATTTATATATATGTACCTACATATAATGTTTGGTGTCTTTTGGCAGTGGATTCAGGATGGTCTTAAAATTCGAGTTTTAAACATTTCAGACCGGGAACAATAGCTACATTTTCTTCGAAAATTCACTAAAAGAATTAGATAAAAAAATCTTGGTGTAATAAAATTAGGGTACAAACTTAGGCTCCATCTCCACCCTCACTCCAACAAATCAAAATCATTTGGGTTCCTCTTCCTCCAGATATTGTGGATCGTCTCCAGTGATTGAGTTAAATACCTACAGCTCATTTTGGATCTCTACTAATGTAGCCCTCACATGGGGTTTTGACTGTTTATGGAACTGCACTGTTTATGGCCAGGTTCGCACCCGTAACCAGGGGCGGCTCGTGGGCTCAGAAACTGGTGGGGCACTAGGGCAATATTTAGGTGCATACCTACCTATTAGGTACTCACTATAGAAACTAAACTCAAACTACCCTTACAGCTAAACTGCTTCATAATTAATGGTATGCAGCTCTTAGCAAGTCAGGAAACATCGTTCTCCTAAGAGTTCTCTTGAGGAGAGGGAAGATTACTGACCACTATCCAGGATTACCGACGAGGAGGTGGCTGCAAGGCAATCCCACCTACCCACCAAAATAATTATCTTCAAAATTATAGGAAGAATAAAAGAGAAATTGTGACTGTACGAGTACTATTCAAAGAGTACATTATAAAGGTAGTCAAAAAATTATATTATTGGGGTTTCTATTACTGGGGTTTTTAAAAATTAGCAATCGCGACCATCTGCTTCCTAGCCGAGTGGTACCTTGAAAACCCCCTCTAAAAATGTCCTCTTATGCCCAGATTGCACATACGTTTTCTTATCCAATCGTATCAAAACATTTTGAGCGATCACAGAACAGCAAGATTGATTTCAACTAGCTTTTAGAGTTCGTTGGTTAGCTCAAACAAAGCTCGAGTCAACGAAGTCACCATCAGTTTCAGGGATAACAAATAAAACAGTATTCTCAACGGTTGGCTGAGCTACATAATAATATTATGTATATTACTGTTATTAACGGTTATTAACTGTTACTAACTTACAGAATGTAGAAATCAACAAATGAGATTCCCTTGGGCGAATAGTGATCCACGTAGTATAGTAGGGTTTTCTGTGGATCCACTTCAGTCTTGACGACTAGCAAAGCGTTCACGCGTTGCACGTGAGGTATTAAATTTCAATGTTTAGTTGATTAATATTATGGAGACAATAATTCACTTTTACTATGATGAGTAAATACGAAGCTAAAAACCACCAGTCAATGCATTCAAAATAATATTATAACGTCAGGCAACGTTTTGATATCATTCTTATCAAACATGGAAGAAAGCATGGAAGAATGAAACTCGTTCTTCCTTGACAAGGAACGATTCAACGATCGATTGTTTTCGGCGTTCAACTTGATACGATATTTTGGCCACCGCCCGGAACGCCTCCTATCTCGCAACACAGAGTGCCTTCCCCCACCCCAGGAAGCGCCTATACCTTCAACATTGAGACTGGGGCACTTCTGGTCGATCCGATAATCGACTTTTTTAATCGATAAATCGAAACAAAATGCGACTCAGTGGAAGTGGGTAGTCATGGAGGAAGGGAGGTCTCCCTTCTTCCATGGTGGGTAGTAGTAGGTAAGATTTTTTTCTCCTGGTTCTATGTTTTTTCTGTTTTCCTTTGCAAATTTTTGGGTGGGGCGAGGGCCAAGGTGGCCTTATGGACGAGCCGCCACTGCCCGTAACTGCTAATTTTGACGCACCAACGAAGTTAAAGTTTGAAGGTTTACAACTACTTTTGACTCTTGAATGTGAGCCAGATCTGTAGCTGACGCTATTTTGAATCTAACGATATCCTAATTTAATTTTTTTCTAAATCCTTCTTTTCATTTATTAAAAAAAAATTGAATTAGGATATCGTTAGATTCAGAATAGCGTCAGCTACAGATAGTACCTACTAAGCAGTAGTACTAAACACACCAGTTTCTCGTTACTTTAAAAACATTGGTGAACAAATGTTTATAAAGTAACCAGAAACTTGTGTGTTTAGTACTACTGCTTAGTAGGTATAATTATCACACCTTTGCCTTTTATGGAAACGGGTTTTGGAAGAATCTGAAGATCAGCTTCTGCAATCGTTGTAGGTACTATGTTTTGAAAATCGAGTTATCTGTCATCGAGTCATGAGTGGGCTTAGGTGACCAGCTTGACGCTGATGAACAATTAAGGTTTTCCGGTCTAACTCTGACCGTAGGTATTTTATCAGTTTGATCAAGAAAACATTTCCTGACATCATCAACTATTCCACCAACTATTTCTCATAATTTCGGCTAGTTCCACGGTTAGTACTGACCTAGCCGTTGACATTGAATATGTGAGTAGGATTTTATAGCTACACATTTGCGAACCCATACCCGGTGTTTCAACAATGTTTTATAGTTCACTGAATATTCTGTTCAATATTCAGATCCCATTAACAACTGTATAATATTTGGATAAGCTGCCATTACAATTCGTTTTAGTCTTTATTCATAAATCAAATACAAGCGTGAACATAATTACTCAAGATCAGGTTTTTATAGTATTGACTCCAATGGATCGATTCTCAGATTACCTAATCCTAAGAAATGGTATAGATCTATCTATACGGTTGAAAGAGCGACGAATACAATTTTTTAAAATTTGTTGTTGAAAAATTAAGGAGGGAAAATTTTAACATAAATAGCAATTCCCGGACTTTTTTCTCTTATTCCTGAGCGAAACGATCACATCCGCCCGGCAGACATGTCATTTCAAAGGTGTTATTAACCCGTGTACAAGACCGAATCGGTCGAAATGCATTAGATGAACATAGTGATAGTTTTTGTTACTCATATCCTCAGTTCCATTATATTGCATGTGGTAAATGTGAGATCAGGAAAAAGGCTGATCTATTCAATGCTGGCGACAAACCGGCTTACGTAGAGCTATATTTATTTTCTCAGGTCACAGAATGTGGTAATCGTCGAAGGGAAGTCAGTTGATGTCAAAAACTTTCAGTATTTCCACCCGGGAGGCCACTCGTTAAAATGGTACTGGAATTTAGATGTGACCGAGGTCCTCAAGCGATATGGACACGCAAAATCTACGTATGGAATCATTAATTCATTCCATCAAAATGAAGATTTCGACGTAAGTACGACAGATGACACACTCGATTTTTGAAGCTCGACGCTTATAACTCCGTATTATCAAATGAATTCCTCTACTTAGTGTTGGTTGCAGAAATGAGTATTCATTTGAGGATCACCTAATTCGGAGCTAATTTCGGAAAAACGTGTAATTTTTTATTTATCAAAAATGCGTTCAGCAAAGGTCATAAATAAATACAAATGATACGGGATCTGGGGAAAACTTGAACGTGGATTCAAGTCTCATTTCGTTGTCACGAATGTGCATTCTATGAATTTACCACAACGGTTTATTACTTTCATCGTAAACCACTTGACTGTCTTCATCACAGTTGTGGGAATTATTTATGGGAAGCGTTGTACTACCAACCGTTCGTTCACGATGAGGGCACAAAGGTAGATGCGAGGAAACGTCGTCAACATGAGCGCGATTCAAAAGGCCACACTCCACACAGACCGACTTCAGGCCGATTTACATGCTGAGGAACAGCTGGTTCAAACCACACATGCTTTTGTGATAATGAGTTTCTAAGATAATTTTCGTGTCTACTAAAACAAGGTAATCTCGTATATTTGTTGTTATGAATTATTTATAATATGGGGCTCGCAAGGACAGTAATTTCGTATACATTACAGTGATCTAGACAGGAAATGGTAAAGCGTTGTGGAGATTTGCAGAGTTTTCAATTAGTTTTTCTGATTCAACGTAAACTCACCAGTGTACTTGGGGGGGGGGGGGAGGGGGAGCTGACGAATTTTGTCGAATAGTGCTTTACAGCGTTTAATTATACAGCGATTAATAGTTATTTATACAGAATTTACAGCGTTACAGCGTTTAACAGTGATTTAGACTGAATTTACAGCGTTACAGCGATTAATTATACAGCGTTTAACAGTGATTTATACAGAATTTAAAGCGTTACAGCGTTTAATTATACAGCGTTTAACAGTGATTTAGACAGAATTTACAGCTTTACAGCGTTTAACAGAGATTTAGACAAAACTTACAGCGTTACAGCGATTAATTGTACAGCGTTTAACAGTGATTTATACAGAATTTACAGCGTTACAGTGTTTAATTATACAGCGTTTAACAGTGATTTATACTGAATTTACAGCGTTTAACAGTGATTTAGACAGAATTTACCGCTTTACAGCGTTTAATTATACAGTGTTTATGATAGGCTGCCTTTTGTTTGCCGACGACATTGTGCTGATTGGAGTCAGCCCCTCGGATCTGCAGGCGATGTTAAATAATCTGGCAGAATATCTGATGCTGTGGAGCCTGACTGTCAACCTGGGGAAGACTAACAACATCATCTTTCGTCCTTGGTGGGTTAAACCAAACAGATGCGATTCATGGAGCTGGGAGGGAGAGGAAATCAAGATTGTGAGGGAGTACAAGTATTTGGGGGTCTGGTTTTTCTACAATCTGTCCCTGAAGAAACACTCATTGAGAGAGAACTTCTGGCCAAGACTAGCATATAGGTACTCAGTTTGGTCAGGACTATTTCTTGAAAAGGATGTCCCGTCTTCACATCGGTAGTGCAGGCTACCCTATACTATGGCTGCCAGGTTGGGGATAACGAAAGAGAGAATCCTCCGTTTCTGTATAAAAAAGATTTTCAACCTGCCACAGAATACCCCCAACTACTCACTTTTTCTATAGACAGGACTCCAACACATGTACATATACATATTGAGAATGAATGGGGAGTACACAGTAAAAGCCCTGAAAGCATCCTCATCAAGATATACCAGAATGTCGGCAGAATATGCAATCGAAAAGAGAGTGGAATGGGTACAGACGTGGGAGGCATATGCACAGAAGTACGCGGAGGGAAGAAGATTTGGGTGGCACGAACCTGGAGGATTAGCGGGGGTACTGTCGGACATACTCGCCGGAGTCGAGAGAGACACCAATCAGGACCTTGTTCGGGATTGCAACAATGGACAATACCATGCACTATACAGAGACCTGAACCACGAAGTCAAAATTCTATCACATGGCCTGACACAAGATAAAGTTTCATGGATCATGAAGTGTAGGTGTGAACTGCTCCACATAAACTACAATCCGTGGATCAGAGATAGGAATTTCCTATGCTCACTGTGCAATATGAATTTAAACGAGGACACAGTACACTTCCTAGCGATCTGCCCTATATTGTCACATTACAGGAGAATATATCTAGGGGCTGTCACCCTGAGCAGGTCGGACCTGGTCGAAATGCTCAACGGAAGGGATTAGGACAAACTGTACAGGTTCGTGAGGGCACCCTGGGCCTACCGCCGCAGCCTAATTGATGAATTCAATTACGATTGAGATACGTAAATGGGCAAATAAGGGCAATAAAAGTAAAAGTAAACAAGCAAATGAGGGCAACAAAAAATAATGTAAATATAAAATTAGCTGAAATGTAAGAAACCAAGATAATGTAATAAATATAATAGAAAAGTATAATTCAGAAATGTAATAGAAATAGTAGATAAGCAAAAACTAGCAATAAGTATTTAAACTCTAACCAGTAGGTACAATGGTGAACTCCGGCTGACGGTAATTTTACCATAGCCTATCATGTTGCTATACCTATACGTATTATTGTAAAGAACTTTTTTTGTAAATAAACATGTTATCATTCATTCATTCAATAGTTTTTAACAGTGATTTATTTATTTAGAGTATACGGGGCGAGCCCAATTACAGAATATGTAGAAGTAGAAGTAATGTAATACAGAAAATGGTAAATGCATAGATTACACAGGGATACTCCCGACGCACACTAGGCACTGGGGTCGTCGAGAGGTACCGAGCACAGATGACGGACGAGTATAGTTTGTATAGAAGAGAGGGGCGTGGAAAGAATGTCAATATGAGGGGGAGACGTGGAGAGGAGGTTTACTGGGCGAGGAACAGTGATTTATACAGAATTTACAGCGGTTAACAGTGATTTATACAGAATTTACAACGTTACAGTGTTTACAGTGATTTATACAGAATTTACAGCGTTACAGCGTTTAACAGTGATTTATTACAGCGTTTATTAGTGATTTATTACAGCGTTACAGCGTTTTATTATACAGCGTTTAACAGTGATTTACTTATACGGAATTCACAGCGTTACAGCGTTTAACTATACAGCGTTTAATTGTTTCATATCATGCTTTATAATATTATTATACCTACGCATGATAACTAATCTAATGTACGCAATCTAATCGGGCAATTCTCTTCAGTTGCCATCTTTTCATTTTCCGCCTCAAATGAGTACCTAATTGAAGTTCATGTGTGATGCTTCTTGTAATCTGGAGAACGGTGCTTTTGGAATTCGGCTTTTTTCTTCATGCCATCCGAACTACTCGAACCTCTAGGCACGCCTTCTGATAAAAAACCATCACCATCCCTCTTTTTGTCATCCTTTGGATGGCGTAAGCCTTTGAACTGCGATAGAATAGGGAGGTTTCGGCTTTGCGAGAGAGAGACGATCTTGTTTTTCAGCCTCGACGGGCACTTGTCGAATATTCCCTGAAACTCCTCCGTCAGCTGTTCCACAAGTTCTTGAGTCACGGTTTTATCGATGCACAAAAACCACGGTTTACCCTCCGTGCTTTGCGGGATCTCCCAATTCGACCATTTGCTGGCCAGGTGAATACAAAAAACTCTGCAAATTCTTGACACAACGGTTCATTATCTTCTTTGTACAGATCACCCTTCTGTCTAGATCACTAGGTCTAAATGTCTAGATCCTAAATGTTAGATTAATTATTATTATCAATTATCACTAATTATTAACAATTTTATCAAGTACCTACTGAAAATTATTATAATTTATTGTTAGGTATTAATAATTCGTATTTATTAATAATAATTATTATTATTAATTATGATTAATTAATACGATATAATTCTGGGGTTTTTAATACTACGTCGGTAATAATTTTTCTATAAAAGAAGTACCTACCAACAAACATTCGAAATTACCTTCATTTCCGTAGCACGAAACGCACCTCAGAACAACAAACTCGACATCACTTAAGCAATATGATGTTCCAAAGAGCTTGTTAGTATGAAAATGGACCTGTATTTCAACAGTTTGATACACGATCGTGTTGTGAGGCACAATCTTTGAGCCGTCATTGTGAACGAACGGCTGGTCGTACAAAGCTGCGGATGGTCTTAAAAAATTCTACGGAACAAACTCTATCTAAATATGTAATAAAAAACATACCGTTCTATATGAATTTTTCGAGTTTTGGAATTTTCAAAATTTCAAAATTCGTTTTGAACCCCTTCCCCTTGACCTAGGGTTATGAAAAGTTTCGTGGATCATTGTGGGGCTGGTCCAAACCCAGAAACCAAATTTCGTAATTTTAACTCAACGCTAACTGGGCAAAGTGCCTCGGACGGCGGACGGCGTACGGCGGACGGCGTACGGCGGACGGACGGATTTTTTTTTTATTCGATTTTCTGAATCTACGTATCTTGAAACGTAAACCAACAAATTTTGAGGGGGGGTTAAAAAATATTTTTTTCTTTGGGCGATTCCAATGGTTCATTATCGAAGATAATAAACCAACAGGCCACGACCGTAGGTTTGCACTGGAGACACATTGTCGTGAGGTGCAAGCTGTTTGATGCCATGAAGTACGAGGTTTGAGCCAAATCCTTACTCGCTCTAACAAGATTGCAGCACTTGATTACGTGAATGTGGGGATTTTCAATTGCTACATGGAACGAATGGAACAAGAAAAAATGGTGCATGTACACTATGGCCGTGTTGATGCACAATTGATTAACTTCCAACCTTTGGCCCATGTCTTGGATGAAATTTGCAGCTTGTTGTCTGCACGAGAGATCTTTATCTGCATCGTAACCATATTTCCGGCTTCTTTGGTAAAATACAATTTATCGTCAGCCATTATTTAATTTACACCAAAACCCGAAAAAGACCCCACAACACGATTCAACCTACTTTCTTACAATTTTGAGTCTACATGCAGTTTGTCGTTAGATATTTAGTCCCCATGAATTTTTTCACAATCATGTCATGTACCTATAAAAGGAAGGAGTGTCGATATACATCAGCAAACGTAGATCTCACAGATCTCCTATATGATCGTAGGTACTCCAGTGGTTTAACTTTGGTCCTACCGACAATACCTAATACGTAAGCCTCGTTCAGTTTAGGTTTTTGCCGTTAGTCGAGTCATTCATCCGCAGCTCGGAAGAAGACGGATCTCCCATTCAGGTCAGCTACAGTTTTCCCAACATCAACAGAGGTTGTCTCACAGCCTTGTGGTAAACTGGCACGTCCGCTGGGTTATGACCTTGCGCCACTTCACTGTTTTTCAACTCCAAGACGATTGTTAGCCTCAAGTTCATGTTTTGGGGATTATTTCAAATATCGATTCCTCTAGTTATTTATTTCCAACACATGGTAGTGATAAGCCTTATGATTATCCATATTTGTGTACTTAACAGCATTCCAAAAATCATAGGTAAGTAATTAGACTACCGTAGATGTCATCTTTTCATCGTCCATCGAATGTAAAATTGGGATTTTCTACCTTCGGGCCCGTATTGTACATGACTGGCCGCCGAACGCTTCGGATTACTTAACAAAATAATCTAAATCAAAGTCCATGCAAATTGTTGAGAAAAATAAGATATGTATAGTCTAAGAGGTGTATACACCGTTCTAGAGTTTTTGAGACATGATGTTTTGAAAATGTCAGCCCCTATCATGCACCCCTTCGGGATTTTTCTTATTCATTTCTAGGTATCATGTAACGTAAACCCACCAATTTTGAAGTCAAAACGTTTTTTTCATTGTCGGCTCATTGTATCTAATGAACCGCAAATAAAGTCGTCTGCTGAAATGCCTCTGGCCTTGAGAAGACAGATGTTAGCAAATAGGTATGTAGCACGCTTAAGAGCTCAACTAAGTTTTGTTATGAAAAATATACTAGAGTTGGCAGATCATGTGATGTTCAATCCTAAATGGATTAATAAAGTCATAGGTACCTCCTGTTGTGAATGGCCTCATCAATAACTACTCATCAGGCTTAGGAATGTATACGAACCGGGGTAGTATAATTTTTACCATTGAGTTTGATATATTATTCACTCCTATAGCTTTTCAGTATTTTCGACCGATCGTTGGCAATGTGACTGTCACAGAACAGTTCCGTGAGTTCGTTAGTAAGTGGCAAAACTACCGGATCATTTTCACGGATGGGTCGAAGTCACCACAATCTGTGGGTTGTGCGTTCGTTGACGTTCCAAACAATATAGAAAAGCACTCTAAACTTCCCGATAAAGCTAATATAATATATTATAATATAATATATTATATACTGCAGAGGCCACAGCTATAAAACTAGCTCTTGAATATATTATAGTTAACAACTCGAACTCAAGTGATCCTAACCATGTAATTATTTGCACTGATTCCGACAGCGTGATAAGAGCCATTTCCAGCGATAAGCTAACTGAATTCAACAATTATATTATTGCCTAAATTATAGAATTAGTAAATTATTGCAGAAATGGAAATATTGACGTTCATTTTGTATGGGTTCGGGCACGTAGTGGTTTGTTATATATATTCATTATATATAATGAGAGAGCGGACAGGGATGCAAAAACTGCTGCAGTTACAGGTGAAGTGGTGGAATGCCTTTTGCCTAAGGAGGATTTCTACATTACATTTAAGAAAAAAAGGAATGGCAAAATAGATATTTGAAGTGCGACAAAGGTCGATTTTTCAAAGACATTCACCCACAACTTAAAGCCACCCATGGTTTAAGCATACTGAATCGAAGAAATTCGTTCGTGTCGTTTGTAGAATGAGGAGCAATCATGCTATGTGCCCGTCGTACTTGGCAAGAGTGACTAGGAGCAATGGGGATGAAATGTTCGATGATTCATGTCCCCATTGTGGTGGGGAAGGAAGTGTTGAGCATATTGTCAATCAATCAATGTTTTATTTATATAATATTGCCCATCAGGCGACTATGGTGCAAGCGTGTAAGGTGTTTAAGTTGGGTGTGTGTGCGTGATGGTGTAGGAGAGGAGCTGGTCAAGTGGCGTCCACTTCTGAATCTTCTCGGACGTTGTTCCGCAGCGCTCTTCTCTTGAGGCGTTTTCTTTCATATGGCGCTGGTCCCGCGATCGCTTCCACTTCCGGGTTGCCGTGTCCTGATGCATCATGCTCTTGTCCGCAAGGCGCTGTACGCTGCAAAAATACCTACGGTCTTGCACCGATTCTAATTTAAGATCGCGGTGCAACGTCTCATTACAGACAAACCAAGGTGCACCGCTGATCTGGCGCAAGATTTTGTTTTGCATAGTCTGAATCTTTTGGATAGAGCTCATGCATGCAGAACCCCACACTTCACATCCATATGTCCACACGGGCTTAATCATGAGAGCGTACAGGAGCCATATTGCGATGCAGTGCGTTCAATATGCTGTCTCTAGGGACAGTTTGTTTAAGAAATTGTATAAAACATTGGAGATACCTTTTAATTATCAATGTATATTACGAGAAGGAAATATCGATGTTTTTCAATTATTATGGGAATTCATGGAAGAAAATGGTATTAGAATATAAGAATATAAGAAAAAAAGGTCGTCTGTCATGAGCGCTCAACAAATTTTTTTTTCTCAAAGATTTTATTGCTCCAAGTAATAACTCACTAACAATATTATTTTGAAAAAGCTCCGTTTTCAAAGGCTCTACGAGCTTTCCCACATCCTCTATCTCATGAACTGCATCGAAATTTCCGAACCTACCCAGACAAGAGAATGGATAATGTACGTTATTAATTCGGTGTTCTTTTGATATTCTCGAGCTATGTATAGGAAGATTGTGATATACTCTGTATAATGAATATTCAAATTTCTAGGGTTTCGTTGATTGGTCTCAGCCATTGTGTACCCAAGTCGGCAGTCTTGGAAAACACTATTCCACATGGTTAGAAGCTCCCGCTCTGAGGCCAATGAGATTGTTTTCTTCGGAGTGGATGGAAATGCAATCCAAGACCAAAATTCATGACGTCATAATTTTTTGGGTTCCACTTTCGATATGGCTGTTGACACTTTCCTGGGATCAAAGGGTGGCAAGTGGGTTTGGTAAGAATTATTTCAGTAAAGTTTAAAGTTTATAAAAGTTGATAAAGAACCACTTTTGCGGCCATCCAGCGTAAGAACCACATTACCATCTGTCACTCCACTAAAGAACATACCACTATGATGAGTCCGAGGAAGAAAGAAATTGGGGTTTCAGATAATTTTTTCTTAGAACTATAAAGGTACCTAAATTTAAATAAATTTAACTAAATTAACCAGGCACGATCATCACAAGTTTTCAATGAGTAACATTTTAAGGAAAACAAGAGTAATTGAAAAATATCGACGGTAATAAACCAAAATCGTTTATTTCCACTGAAATATGAGTAGGTACACTGTTAGACTGGTTTCGGTGATCGAACCATCGTCAGTAACAAAAGAATACTGAAGAGGGAATGTTTTGTTACTGACGATGGTTTAATCACTGAAACCAGTCTAACTAACAGTGTACTCATATTTCAGTGGAAATACTCTTGTTTTCCTTAACATGGGTTTCCACGACTTCGTCGCGAGTAATTTAGTTCGTGCGAGAAACATTTTTCGCAATACACTTACAAGTAGGTACTTGGTAAATAAATACTGCATATAAAAAATTGAGCTCAATAGTGAAAATCCCACTAAAAACTATAAGACCTGATGAAATTTAAAATTGCAACATAGTGGTATAGAACAATTTGACTGTAGTTCCTAAGTTTGATTGTTCCTCAGCTTGGCGATCCAGTTTACTGTTCCCGGCAGTTTCACGCACAAAAACTCAAATGTTACCAACTTCTTGTTCCCTAAAATTGCTGACCTTGAAACATTCACAATTCAGATGAAATGTTGAGTTTTTATCATGTGCCTGACCATTGCCTGATATCGTCTGAAATGACAACGTTTCAAAAGCCCCCGAAATTTTTCTAATCCAAATGTTTTAAAAGCTGCTTACTAAAACTTTTGACTCCATAGCAACAACGTATTTTTGTCGAAAATTTGCTTGAAATTTGATAACTAAATCCTCCCTTTGAACCGAATTTGAAAGGAGAAAGAGATGACGTACCTAGTAGGAGTAGTTGCGTTGAGTGGAGTTGTTCTCTTCATCATCGTGAAATCATATGGACGTCTATGAACGTTTGAGGCACCTCGGAATACCCAATTACGCTGTACATTTATCAGTACTAAGTACTATTATAATTTAACTCTTTGCTTCAATAATAAACCTGCTTATTTTACCATTACTGATTCTGGGCTAATTTATGTGATTAGGTGTCAGCGTTGATGTGCTTACAGTTAGGGGCATTAAGGCACGTTCTATTCATAATCATTGAATGACTCAATAATACTCAAATGAATTACTCGTACTGTGTTGGTAAATTCTTGTCAACAGATTTTCAGACAAACACGACTCACTTTGTCCTTCTCGTTGTTTTGGGTATTCTGAAATGGACATTTTTTGAGTATATGCTCCACAGATTTGTATTCCATTCTGGTCCCCCTCAGACGTCCTCCCTCATGATTACTATCCATTTCTTGATGCATGGACTTCATCACAAAGTAAGTCCTCAGGTACCTCTGTTGTTGGTAAAATAAATGTAAAAGTTATTCCATGATTCACTGCACTCGTCTACCTTCCGCTTGAAACCAGAAAATTACGAGGGACACCCAGCAAATAAGGTTACAGCAGTTGTTGAAATTCAAAAAATGTATGTATTTCAACCAAATTTACAAGGTAGACTCCAAAATATGTGTTTATTTCTCAACATAATTGCCGTCAAATTCAATCCACTTCTTCACCTCAGCTCCACCTCCGAAAGCTACTTCTCCACTGCCTACTTCACTTCCTCATCGTTGCAAAAACGTGATCCAGTTTGAGAACAGAATGATATATCGCAATTCTGATTTCACCATCGCGGTCAGCATTAAAAAACCTATAAAATTAGGTGTTACTTGTCAAAATGTTTAATTTTGGGAATTTATGAGGAATCCCCCCCCCCCAAACTCCCCAAAACCTCCTCTTAGAGTGGCCCGATTCGGCCCATCTACGAACTTAGCCTTTCGATTGCCAAGACAGATGTTTTGTGCAAATTTGAACTTTTATGTATAGATATAATATATCTATACATAAAAGTTCAAATTTGCACATTATATATTATATATGTTTATGCATGTGTCATTCCAGACGATAACTCTCGATAGAATTGAGATAAAAAGTTCAAATTTGCACAAAACATCTGTCTTGGCCAAGTTTGATATGTAGTCTGTCTGGTTTATGGTTTATAAAATGTATAAGTGGTACTTACTAACTATAAAAAATACATCTTCTGATTACATGCATTCTTGTTACGATGCGAGGAAGATATAATTACTGGGCAATGACAGATTTGGCGGAAATTCACAAACAATTTATATTTTGAAGATTTTGTTCCACCGCGAGTTGAATCGCTACTGAAATATTGTGCGATATTTTTGTGTAGTCTGAAGGCTCTCGACCATTCAATATTTAGCACGATATTTTTTACTAGTATATTGAACTGGTTTTTTTTTCTTACTAATTACCTAATCCAGTTGGAATCAATATCTGTTGAATTATCGTTTGGATTTGAATACTGGACAGGCAGGTAGTGAATTTGTATTTACACTCTTAAATAAGTTTTTCTCTTGGTTACGCGTTTTCCACGTATCCATATCTCGGCACCTATTTAAACGCTTGAAATTTGGTGTGGATCTTCTTGGTGTGGATACGGGTTACATAACTTCCAACACCCGGTTTTCGCCCTCACCTTGTTCTTCTTCTTCTCCTTGTTCAGACGGCATCACCACCTTCACCGATTGACATGAAATTTTGCAAAGAGCTTCGTTTCAGCTTCAGATAGTGCCTTTAAAAGATTTTATCCATTATCTAAATTTAAAAAAAGTTTTAGAAAAAAAAAACGGACATTTTAGACTGATGTCGACTTTGACGAGTCTACAGCATGGGTAACAGGACCAATCGACTTGAACTTTTGCACAGACCTTCTTTATACCATGAACTAGTGCCATTTGAAAGATTTAACCCATTTTCTCAACCCAAGGAAATTTTAGGATCAAAAAACTGAAATCAAGGCTAATGTTAATTTGGCCACTTTGATGGGTCCACTGCCGTCAACTTGAAATTTGCATGGATCTTCTTGGTGTGCATAATTGAAACAAGCACTGAAATTTTCAAGTCGGTAGGTCTGAAGGGAGCTGAGTTATATAACTTCAAAACTCCCTTACCATGGTTTTCTTATTATTCAGACGGCCTCTCCACCTTCACAAATTGACTTGAAATTTGGCACAGAGCTTCGTTTGAACTTAAGCCAGTGCCTTTTAAAATATTCAAGTCGCTAGGTCAAAAGGGAGCCTAGTTACGAGTATATAACTTCAAAAACCTGGTTCTTCACTCTTACCTACTAGGCAAGCACCTAATCCAATAATATTTGTAGAAATTTCAATAAGTATGATTAAATTATTTAGGTGCCGTTCGATGGTGATCGACTTTTGTTCCCGATAGTCCCAGCGTGTGGGATCGCTACAACCCTGTATCTGTTTTACACTTTGTACATGCCAATATGGATGAGCATGGTCGTCATGTCTGGAACTATTTTTGGTGGGTACAGTAACTGTAAGAACTGTTCTTAGTTGGTGTTCGTTACCTAACGATTTGTTCAACAATGAATAGGTGAGTGAGATCGAAGGGTAGGTATAGTACGAGTACCAATACTCGAATTCAGTTTCGAAGACAGGTTTCAAATTACTTCAACAAGTTGGTAAGGGATATTGCTTTTACATTTCGATCGGTAGATTTTTCTAGTTGGTTATACATTTAAAAATCCTGCCAATTCTTGCACAATGGCCTATTATCTTCTGTACAGATCACCCATCTGTCTGGATCACGTTCTGTATACCAGTGATTCTGAACCTCTGGTCCGCGGGCAATTTTCATGAGGTCCGCTAAGCGAACATCTTACTAATTTTAATATTGGAACTGGAAACAAAAAAATGCATTCACCAAAATTGGTTTATTCAACATGCAACTACTCCATTCTAGAATTTTACTAGCGGTCTCATCCTGATGTGTGTGTTTGTCCACACTCGACTGTAGACAGATTCGTAAGCGCCCAATAGTTAGTTCAGCTATCTTCGTTTGGTTAATATGAACTGTGATTGTCATGAACGAATTCAAATGTTGAAAATTCATATCACGAAAAAATTCAAATAGGTATAACGGTATAGTTTACAGTTCGCATTTAAATAGAGTTCAATTTTTGGAATTTTTCAAGACCATCTGGAGCTTTATAGGACCAGCCATTCGTTCACAATGAGGGCTTAAAGTTGGAGCAGATCGAAAGTAGTCAATATAAGGGTGAATCATGGGGCAGCCTTGTATTAGTAGTAACAATAATTAATAATAAATTATAATTATCATTAATAACTAGCAATAATTATTAATAATTAACAATAATTCACACCACCTACTTGATAATAAATATTAATCATTATTACTGATCATTTATAATAATAACTCAACATCATTTATTGATATCAACACAGATGAGTGATCTCCACAAAGAAGATAATAAATCGTTGTCAAGAATTTGCAGTTTTTTTCTTGATTTTCAGAATCTACGTATCTTGATACCTACGTAAACCAGCAAATTTTGAGAGGGGGGGGGGGGGAGGGGTTCTTGGGCGACTCCAAAGGAAAGAATAAACAAAATACTGTATTGAATTATTTTTGAAAAGGTTGCTGACGGTGAATGTTATACATTTAAGAATATGAGCGTTAATGTATATATCTTACATCATGGTTGAAAGATCAACTTTAGATCGCACCACTGTCCCGTAAAACTTCATGCGAGTCATTGGTTTTTTCCCCAGATAACCGGTGCCACAGTGCCCTCCAAATTTAAAATTCTCTATCAACATGCCCTAAGAAAATATACTTTTTGAAAAATACACAAATGCTAACAAAAGCAGCATAAATGGTAATTGAAGATCACGCAATGTATCCAGTACGAGCCATGTTTCATTTTCAGGTTACGTGGTGTATGACATAATCCATTATTATTTGCATTACGGATCACCAAGTCCAGGGACTTATCTGTACTTCATGAAGCGCTACCACAATCAACACCACTTCACTGACAGCGCAAAAGGTGGGTATGAATGAGTCCTCAGAAATCTTACCTATGATCTGCACCAACAATCAAAAGTACCGTGTATTTGAACTGTCTATTAAATTTTCGTCACGTTAAACGGAGTGGCGCCATCCCATATTAGACATCTTCATTTCATTTTAGCAATGGTTTGTGCCTCAAATTTCAATTTATGAATAGTTGTTAACAAATACAGATAAAATCATAATGACCCCTTATCCTCAAAATGCAACTATCACAGAAAAACATATCCAATTCTATCCTTTCCAAATTTATGTGAAGGTGTTCATGACAGCCAGAAATAAGAGAAAACGTGTTTCACTTTCGAAGTTTTTAATAACTTATCAATTCAAAGCTCAAGGCTTCTGCCAGTTCTGAACTGTTTTGTGAGTCCCTTCCATGGATAATACCGAAGTTAGTGCGTAAAGGGCAAAAACGTATGATTCAGAATCTACGGTTAAAAAAAAAGTATGACCATTTCAATCGACTTTGGAACAAACATAGATCGTGAACTACCGTGCATTCCGACAGCTCGCGTATTTTCTCTGAGACTCATCCTCCTCTGGAAACATAAATCACCCTTCTTGGGTATCAACGATTAACCTACTATATTGAAAATTGTATCTTTATTGTAGAAATAACGTTTTCTTGATTCAAGAACATTCACTACCTATTGTTTTTACGGCCAACACTTGTAACTACTACGTAGTACAAGAAAATGCCAATAGTTGGCCTAAGCACCTCAACTGGATGGAAAGAATTCAATAGCCCAGCTGGAGAGGCCCAAGATCGGCAGTATGGTCAGTTACCGTTTGACCTTGGGCATTTTCGAGTCCAGTACTTATCCTTTTTGCACGTGAGGATCCTCCAAGTGAGTCATGTCTCAATAACCGACCTGTGCTGAAAACGTCGAGTTTCGGGGTGGTTGTTTGTCAATTCGCATTCATTCGCGCGTATTTGTAAGTAGGGCTTTCCCATCCTCAACATCATTCCTAGCCCCAAAACTTCTTTCTTCTACAGTAAAGTAAGAACCCAGCTTATTATTGTTCCGGTGGAAACCAACAAATCACCATCACCCAGGGAGGTTCGGGATCATTTTTGATCGCCCTCACAGTTGTCTAATGGGGTTTTGGTTACTTTCTTAATAACAAAAATTTATTTTCAAACTTGTTTCAGGTTATGGGATTAGCACCAACTTCTGGGACGCTGTATTTTCTTCGTCTATTCAGATGAGAAAGCTAGGGTTCGACATACGATGGGACTGACCAGGAATTTTCTTACTGGCAACAACCAAAAAGGATGAATATTCGATGACATATCATACCTGCTTGATCAGCTCCTACAACTTACTTTGATATACCAATAATACTATTACATCAGGATCAAATATACGGGTGTGTAACAGTAATCAATATTTCCCAGGGAGAGTTAATGAGTTCCCTTGATCCATTTCTTTAGTACTCATACATATTATATCCGGGTGTTCTCCGGAATTGGTAAGAATACAAAGAAAAATGTTATCTTGCGACTCCAAATCTTATGAAATTTGGGATAGGACAAAAATAAACGTGATTTGTTACAGTTGAAGAGTTTATGTCATTCACAGGGCATACGAAATATAATACTGATCAATAATGTTCAACTGATTGAAAACATTTAAAATATTTTGTAGCTTTTCAGAACCCCTTAGCTATTGCTTGAATCATTACTGTTAGGGGAGCATTAATTCCTCTGAATATTTAACCATAGGAGCACTCGCCTTCGGTCAGACACCCACGGCTCCAATATTGTGGTCAATTTTAATGAACTGAAAGATTCTAGCAGTGGCGTGAATATCATAAAGCGATATTTTTCAAGCCAATATAAAATCTAGCAAAATCTTAATACTGAAGGATACAGTTTTTGAGAGAAGGGTGAACACATCTGAAACACCAAATCTGTAAAAAGTGGTAGTGTACCTAAGGCTGACCAAGATCAAAATGAATAACAAAACTGAGCAAAATTAATAATACTTCTTTATTTAGAAAAGAACTATTTATAAACTAACACTTTGAACATTATTTGTGATTTTAGCAATTTAATGACATCTATTGATGTAGAAGTTCATACAGTATCAAGGATTGCTCACAGACATTAAGTAACAGGTAGGTTTGCTAAGTATTAATGGATTTGACACTCAGGTCAGCATTATTTGCCTCTAAGGTTAGTCTCCCAACAGGATAAGACCGGAACATTACTTCTTTTTACAATTAGCAATATGTACTGGCGCTAACAAAACCTTTGAGGCAATCTGATAAACACTTTGCCAGTGAGAGTATAAGAAAATGAGTTCGAGCTAACAAAACCATAAAAGTGACATAGTGCGGTACACGATGGAGTTTGCGTATGTTGGTTGGAGAATTAGAAGTATAACATGATAAAAGAAAACTATAAAAATCCACATACGTTAATTCATGTAAGAATCACAATCAAAGGAAGATACACTACTACACACGGTCACCCCTGGAGCAATAATAATTGGAAATCCTCTCCAACCAAGATGTATGAAGCCACCGACAAATTAAACATCCGCAACAATAAAACAAAGCAAACCAAAAGCTTTCTACAATTTAGGATTTGCACAATAAGTGAATTTCATAAAACCAAACACCTATTGAATCAACCGAAAACCGATTAAACTGATTTTTATCCAAAGTGAAGCCCCTGCAATAATAGATCGGGTAATGTACACAACAATGTTCAAGAATGTATATTAATCTATATAGTAATCCCTCATCACACAAACTGGAATGTACAATTCATTAGTACAACACTAATGAAACGGTCTTTTATACACTAATTCAAGAATAACATGCAAGCTTCTACAAAGAGTCTATCCTAATTTTCAACAAAGGTATACATAAATGTACAATTGATCGATCTGCTGATACACAATAATTACATAACTGAATCATCACAAGTGACTTTGAATTTGGGAATTTCGAAATTCATTAGGTACAATAAACTATCAACATTTCAACAAATAGCTACGTGATCCCATGCACAAATTATCAACATTTTTCAATTCATATTCATTTGGATAACATTCGCATGTAAATGAGGGACCGTCTAAGTAGCATCTTGAGGAGAAGGGCACTTGCACAATTTTTCATGACTAGGATTACAATATCAAATTTAAACATAAGTACAACGGCACCAAATCGCTAAAATCTAGTTGACTGTTGATAAAATGCCAAAATTGATTATTTGTGATCCATAATACAGACAACTCACCATCTATATGATGGGAAGAGGAACAAGAGATATATTGAAGAACTGAATCCTTAATCTAGAAAGAATATTAGATAATTTCCATCTTCTCCAGAGATGCTACTAGAGAGAAAAACAAGAGTATTTGAAAAATCGTCTATTTCACGATTTTGAAACTGTCAGTAACAAAACAATACTGACGATGGTTTAATCGCCGAAACAGGTCTAACAGTGTACTCATATTTCAGTGGAAATAGACGATTTTTCAAATACTCTTGTTTTTCTTAACATGGGCTTCCACGATTTCGTCGCGAGTGATTTAGTTCGTATGCTACTAGATGTTGTGAAACGCAAATCGGGAAAGGTGCATAAACGTTTGCATCTCTAGGTTGGTTTGCGAACAACCATCAAAATTGTGCAGTACCTAGACAATGAACTAAAACTCGCTCACAATACCCTGAGACTGAACACTGACAACAGAAAAAAAGAGAAAAAAAACAATGCGAAAAAATGTGGATAAAATATTTTTATATCATAGTAATAACTGAAAAATACAGCTCTGCGAGTTGTGTTTTTACATAAAAACTCAATAAAACAGAAATCTAAATTCATGGGAATTCCCCGAAACGAGAATTATATTCAACTACAGAGGAAGAATCAGCATTTCGATTTAAAGTTGCACGTAGGTTGTTGGCCAAACAAAAAAAAATCATCAACTTCCCTAACATTAAAATATAGTGTTTGTTAAAATGCGTTCTGCGTTTTATATACAGGTAACTCTGAACCCATTCCATTAAAATGAAATTGAGTTTTCAGAAATGGAAGCAATGAATAGGATGGTGATACAAATATATTATAATGCGCATCTTTTGTCCAATTGTGGTTTTATAGATTGGAATCATAATAGGTTCTGGTAATTCCGCCAATTTTCGATTTCGATTTAGGATGGTTGACAAGTGATGTTTTGTCAATCGCATGTTTTGTTCAGAGCATCCCTCTGTCCAATTCAATTATTGGCATTGTTCAATAAAGAATTGAAACATCATGGCTTAGGATGAAGAGGACAAACGATGTCTGATTTGCACATGGAGTTTTTTTACAGTTCAAAACAATATAACTAGTAACACAAAGAAAACTCACAAATTCGGAAAACCTTAGAAGCATCCAATCAACGCATGTACACTCCTTGATTACAGCTGAAAGATTTTTGAAAACGAAATTTATATACGGGTTGATTTTTTTAAATATAGATTCGTTCCTCTATATGTTACCTACAGGTTCTGAAATGATTGGGTTTATGAGACGTTTGCCTCTTACTTCATTTGAATGAAGCAATTTATTTTGTGTACAGATAGATGGCCACAATCAAACCATAGAGACCCAATACCTCTGCAAAAATGAGAATAAGGATCATACCGACGAAGAGACGTGGCTGTTGGGCAGTCCCCCTCACACCTGCGTCACCAACAATACCAATGGCGAAACCAGCCGCAAGACCACTGAACCCGACAGCAAGACCGGCACCAAGATGCATAAAACCTCTGAAAAATCAAACGGGTTCCAATAACCAACATAGCAAGAATAAAAAGTCGAGTTTGAAAAAAAAGAGATCTATTGATCTACGAGTAGATGCTTTGTGGTATTCCTGCCTATCATACCACAAATCAAGTATTGCAATTCGGTTAGTTTGCATAATTGGCTCATTGAATCTAACTTTTGGACCACAGAATGAGACCATGAAATATCACCAAAAATAACAGCGTTAAATAACGTTAATATAGAGTGAAGATTTGTAACTAAGCTCAATTTATCAGGAGTGATGAATAGCCTGAGAAAGAAATCAATGACAAAATGCAGAAAATGCGACTAAACTAAAATAGAACTAAAACTTCATTCAGCTGGTTCGAAAGATAAATGACCAAATTTCCGTGACTGTGTGGTCGCACATATCCACCTGGTCAACTAGGGTTCATATATAATTATTTAATAATATCGAAGTACATCAAAAATAAATTATAGGAATTTAAACTTCAACTCACTTGTACAGTGTGTATCCCGCACTTGAAGGAGACAAAGCACCAGCAATCAGTACAGCTACGACTAGACCATAAATGGCAATAATACCAGCCATGACAACGGGAATAATACACTTCATGATCAACTCAGGTCTCATTACCGACATGGCGGCAATCCCTGTACCAGATTTTGCAGTGCCATAAGCAGCTCCCAGAGCTAAAAAATACAAATAAAAACAACAAATGATTATGATGGGTCAGCATGAGTTAACCAAATGTTGGCATGTTTTCAATTCACCTATACATTATTCAATAATGAAACTTTCAATCGCCCTAGAAAGATAATCTGAGACGTTCTACATGATCTTAAAATCCCTGCACGTTTTTTCCAAAACCTACCCAGCGAAAAATAACTACATTTGAACTAAAAATAATCTATTTGACACAGATTATCATGTCATCACAACATCCCTATGCTCTTTGTTGACTAGATGATATTGATTTTCTAAGAAATTGACCAATTGTGGTACTTTTTGGATTCCATGGTTGCTAAGGAAAAGTAAATAATATAAACTACCTGGTTACTTCAAATTACGATACTGAATTTCAATTTTCCTACTCATTCGACCGTTAACACCAGGTCTTGCCACAAAGAGCCAAAATCAGCCTCAAAAGATCATAAGAGAAATGATGAAATGAAAATGATCAATGATGAAATGAAGCAAATCTACTGCCCTTGGGATGGCGATATTCCAGTGTTACAACAGCTAATAGTTTTTTAGAAACTTGCATACTTCAATACGAATGCTGGGCATGAAGAAACTATCCAGGATTCACGTAAATGTAATTTCATTTGAACATGCAAAATCTATTAATTAATATCTTAATAAAAACATTAGAGTCACGCTGTGCATGCTCGTGATGTTGCTAAGCAGAGACTAAGCCTTATGTGAGAATTCATGCCGAGGAAAATGAATTTCATGTCAGTTACTCTCACATACACAACATACTCCTACCAAGCGAGTGAGCATGTTTTGGGCCTGGTTTGAGCATGGTTTGGATTCATTCAATAAAGTTCAAAGTCATTCAATAGATGCTTTAGGCAAAAAGCTTGATTGCTGACCATAAATAAATAAATATAAATCTATTTTTATTACCGTCAAGATAAATTTGAAAATCTCTTGTGTTTCAAGAAGGAATGAGGTTACATCGTGGGTACACTGTCCAGGTGTACCCACGACAAGGGAGTTACCAGGTCTTGTAGCTGTTTGAGTTGAGAAAATCCTCAGTGACCACCAATTGCTACTACTACTCGTATTGCATTATTAATGGTACCAAATCAAAGTTCGATTTTCTTTTTCTTCCAATTATTATTTATAGTTTCACTCGTTCATTTCGAACCTTTTTCTCTAAATTCTTGATTAATTCAGAAATACCTCCTCCTTCACTTCAACTAACGGGATAACGATATTAGAGGGGCGTTGGCAGCTCAGAACCACAGGTCTAAGTGGTGTTTTGCATGCGCCTCTGTCGGTGGGGAAGTCACAATTATTACATTCAATCCCAAAAATCACTCACAAGGCACTTAAGTGTACATGCTTGTAATATTGGTGACAACTAACTTAATAAAAAGTGTCTATGAAATCAAAAGAACGAATATTCTACATTTCATCGAATTAGATAATGTAGCGGGTTATTTGATTCGAATTTGTGTAGCAGACACGTAATTTAAGACAATTAAGTTCCATTGTACCAATTTTCATCATCTGAACTACTTAAGTACCTTTCACATCACATGGTAGTCGAAACAAAATGCTGAAAACATGGAAAAACCACGGGTTGATGAACTCCTGTTCAATACTCAGTTAAATACGCGTAAAAATGTCTCAATGCTAAGTGGTGAAAAATTCCTTGAACGTGTGAAAATCATTTATGTTCAACTATATGAATCAAATTGGTTTCCAATAATAAACTTGATTCGTAGCATTGATTACTAACAGTGATAGAGAGGTATTTGAAGTGTGAGCGCCTGAACTCACAAGACTACCATGTGACCCGACGGAGGATACGCCCACTTTTCAACGGCGCTCGCCGTCACCCAGGCAACATCTACTACCGTCAAAATCCCCGTTAACGGATGTTATCAGATACCGATCAGGAAACCTGTGAGGGCTTTTAGGTGAACTGCATGATAATATCAAGATGAATGAAGGAAGAAGAGAAAAAAACACAAAATAAACGTCCAAGTAGGTAAAATCTCAAGGATACTCCTCGACCAAGTGCCAACCCAAGTTTTCTTCGGGTGGAATATTGAAATTTGAACTGACGTTTAGTGGTGCGGAATAAGCGTAGAAATACACCGAGATGAAACGAAAGGTGAAAAATGTATTACGAGTGGGAATCACATTTGAAGTCATGTGATCGTGACTTTTCACCACTGACATGTACGGGTGACAATAGAACACCATTACGCAACGGTATTATTCACACAAATACGAGTGAATAACGGTGAAATGTAGTTAAGATTGAGTATATTGTTGATGAATAAGGGGCGTAACCAAGAAATCAACATCGAAGTAGGCAGTACTTCAATGGAGCATGCGGTACCCAAAAGTGGGCGTAGCCTCCCTCCATATGTCAAACCGCTGTTTGGAGTCGGTTTCACCGTAACGCGATCACAATTTTGGTTCGAATACAATTTTAACGGCGTTTTGAGGGTTGTCACGAATAATATGTAGTCGGGAAATGTAAGAGAAAGTTGATGAACTGTCATGTTATTGTCGGTATGTGGACGTTGTGTTTCAGAGGTAGAATCATGTTGTGAATGAAAAATATCGGAAGGTCAGGAAAGTTGGTGCACGTTCATTATCTAGCGAAGGTAGAGAAGGGAACGAAGTTTAGTTTCACCAACACAAACATGACATGGGTTCAACTGTCGCAGTTAATGGATGAACGTGTACAATTTGTCGTGGATTATAATACGGAGTTGAAATTCGTCTTTTGGGAGGCTGATAAATAGGTTCATAGCGAGGCGATGATGTGCGCAAGTATTTCGAGGAGGAACGAGTCCGGTATGAGGTCAAGCAGCGCATTCGAAAAATCAATACAGCATTACACATTTTGGTGTTCGATACGATTAGTGACACTACAAAGGGGAGCTGTGGTACTCGAATTTGTAAAATACAAGATATATCGACTGAAACGAGTGCAAGTTTGTCACTAATATGGCCAGCACAATGAGGGGAGAGGGGGGGCATCGGGTTGAAAATAGACCAAGTAACATGCAATGGGAAATAGGAAGACACTCACCGCTGAAAATCATAGCTGAAGCGGCGCCCATAACTCCGAAGAAGGGCCCGTAGATAGGAGCATCGTCTACCATTTTGCTAGAAGTGATGAGATGGGGTGCGGTTTGCGAACGAGTTGGGGCCGGGGCCTAAATGAATTGAAACAGAGTCGGAGGGTTGACGAAAGACTGAGTTCGGAGTAGGGAACAACTCAACAGATATCGTGAGATTAGGTGACTGAGGTATGTGTGTAGGGAGTTCTGATTGGTCGGTACGTGGGATCTCCCAAATCATCAACCAATGGGCGACCGCGAGACATGTAACCTTGACGTGACGAAACAGTCAATGCCACCTTCGCCGTGCGATGGCTCACAGAACGGTTCCAGTTTCTAATGGTGTGGTATTCATTGTGTATTTGACTAAATTGTCAATAAACACGAATGTTCGGTCGACATTTCGGTGTATTTGAGACAAATGGTGTACATTCATGTCAAAAGAACAAATTAAACATCAGCTGGTCAGATTGATACCCGGCGTTTGAGGTTTTAACAGTGTGACCACCACACAGCGACTAAAACTCCACTTTCCCTCCTAATTGAGGATGTGCGGTATTATACGATACCCGAAGTATGCAATACTATCCAAGTATTGGAAGCAAGTATTCGATACTGGATATTGGATAATATGGGTACTTCTATGAAAAGAAAAGAAATAGGGGCAGTTAAAAATTAATTCTATTATTACTCCAACAAATCAGAAGAAGGGGAGAATACAAAATGGGAAAATTGCCCAAGTAACCCGCGAGTAAAAAACAAAAAGTAATGTACAAAAATATTCAATAAGACTATAAAACAAATTTTTATCTTATTACCTCCTGAGTAAACTGCTATTAATAATCTACTTATCGGGTAATACTTTTACCCGACAATGTAGGGGGCCCCCCGAGAGGTACTTTTGGTGGTTTACGCAACAGAAACCATAACGTAAATTACCTACGTTTCAAGATACGCAGATTCATGAAATTGAATTTGAAAAAAAAAAATCCAAACGCTGTACGCGTCCCTTTGCCCAGTTAGCGTTGTGCTAAAATTACGAAATTTGGTTTCTTGGTTCGGACCACACCCACGATGATCCTTGAAACTTTTCATAACCCGAGGTCAAGGGGAAGAGGAAAAGATGTTCAAAATTAATTTTGCAACTTTGAAAAATTTATATCAGACAGGTCAGTTTTTTGTAGGTAGGTATTTATAGTATTGACACATCAAGTTAAACTTTTGACAAATATATTCAAACTTTTGACAGATAAATTTAAACATTCGACAAATAGATTTCAACATTCGACAAATAGATTTCAACTATTGACAGATAAATTTAATATTTTGACAAATGGACTTCAACTTTGGACAAATAGATTTCAACTATTTATACTTATTAGCGATTTCAGGGCTGCATTCTTGATACGTTTGTCGCATAGGTAAACCTTCGCTGTGCCTGCGGGCGAGGGGTTTGAATCTCTTCTGCATGGGTGGCATAATCTCTAATCATAGCACTTTCAAGCACTGTGTTCGTATTTTTTGAATAGTGACGTGTTCATCACAAAACAGCCGTGATGAGTGATTCAGATTCTGTTTTCAGTTCACCTGTTTAAGGACCTTCCAGTAGATACCGTCACAAAGTGTGGCAAAGTGATTGGCACAAAATGACTGTTCCAATCACGTCATGGATATGTTTTTAACGTTACTATCCGCAGCAGCTGGACGTCCACTTCATTGAAATTCGTTTTCAGAACTCGTTAATTTTGTGATTTGGTTAATTTTCTTATTTCTTTCTTCGTTCCTTTTGAAGTTGAAATCTATTTGTCCAAAGTTGAAGTCCATTTGTCAAAAGATTAAATTTATCTGTCAATAGTTGAAATCTGTTTGTCGAATGTTGAAATCTAGTTGTCGAAGGTTAAAATTTATCTGTCAAAAGTTTAACTTAATGTGTCAATACTATAAATAGAGTTTAATGATTAGAATTTTTCAAGACCATTCGCAGCTTTGTACGACCAGCCGTTTTGTTCACAATGACGGCTCAAAGTTGGAGCAGATCGAAAATCGTCAACGTGAGAGTGAATCATATGGCATATGTTCATACTGATTAGAACCGCACATGGTTTTCAGACTGTTCACTTTCATTTCTGGTTTGTTATCTTCGACAATGAACCATTGGAATCGCCCAAGAAAAAATAAATTACGTCCCCTCAAAATTCGCTGGTTTACGTTTCAAGATACGTAGATTCAGAAAACATTCCGCCGCACAGTAGTGGAAAATGCTCATTTTCGTTCAAAAACCTGTAAAATATAAAACCTGTAAAAAAAATATTTGCCAACACTTCGTCAAAACCACTGGAAACTAGAGGAGAGGAATCAATGAACAATCACATCAAAAAACAAATCTTCTAAATAGGTGGTTTATTTTGGTTGCTTACATTACTGTTGCGTTGAAATTGAAAATTGCTGTGAATTGATTCATCAAGTTTGAATTTTTTCTAAGAAAAAAAAAAAAAATTATATTAGTGCAAAAATATAATTATTTCTTTACTAAAAGATAAAATGATTTTATCCCAAGATTTACAAAAAATAATCACCCTCCTCGCTTCTTTCCGAGAAGAACTTGAACGCATACAGCGATGAAATTCACAGACTGTCATCTCCAGTACGAGTAGGTACTTCACGACAACACCAGTTTCAAAACAACGTTCGATAAAGATTTTTTTTCCGGCTCCAACAAAAGATATCAAAAGAATTGTTTTCCTTAACTTCATTCCAGGAAGCAGGAAAATATTTTTTAAAAATTTAGGAGCCTCCGAAACGTTCTATTTACATGTACAAAAAAATTGCATAAGTCCGTAAAACAGGTGTCTTTTGCACAGGAAACGCTTCCAACAACATCGACATGAAATGAGGCGATTTCAACTTTTTCAGCTACCATTAAGTTTCAAGTTCTATATTTTTTTCTAAACTTGATAGTTCGGTTAAATAAGTCTGGTCACTTAACTACAGGTATTTGAGAGTCGAAAACTAATAATAGAATATTAAATTTCGAACTTCATTTTGGGGTTTTTTGAACGCCTTCCACTGGGGATGCAAATAAATAATGGATTAATCGAATAATCGATTATTTGAGCACGGTTATTCGATTAACTTTAATCGATGCGTAGCTGCCGATTATTTGTATTAATCGATTACTGATTAATCGGTTTTCGAATACATCAGGATTTGATGCATTCTAATATGTTTTAGGGGGGGAAAAGTCCTCATAAATTCCCAAAATGAAACATTTTGACACGCGACACCTCATTTTGAAGGTTTTTACACGCTGAATACGATGGTGAAGTCAGAATTGCGATATCTTATTCCGTTCTCAAACTGGAGCACTTTGAAGATGAAGAAACGTGGTTGTTACTTGATATGATCTTCATGTTAAGTCTGCTATAATCTGATAACGGAATGAGATATCGCAATTCTGAGTTCACCGTCGTGTTTGAAGTTGAAATGTTCAAAAGCTGAGGGGGATTTTGGGGTAGGGTGGGGAGGGGGAGATTTCACCCAGTAATTAAAGTCTGGCAAGTGACTAACTCGAGTACTTTGAAGATGAAGAATATATTCTTTGTAGTTAGTCTTCTCTAATCTGATGACGGAATGCGATATCGCAATAATTGAACGGTGAAGTCAGAATTATTCTGACTTCACCGTCGTGTTCAGCGTCGAAATGTCCAAAAGGTGAGGGGGGTTCTGGTGAGATTTTTTTAAGGGCTGGGTGGGGGGGGGGTCACCCATAACTTCCAAAAATGAATCGGTCATTGCAGTGACACCTCATGTTTTTACGTGACACCAGTTTTTTACGCGCTGAACAAGATGGTAAAGTCAGAATTGCTTTATCTTATTCCGCTCTCAAACTGGAGCACTTTGAAGATGAAGAAATGTGGTTGATACTTTAGATGTTCTTCATGGACATCATGTTCTTTAATGGAGACATTTTACATAAAACCAATTATTTCTTCGAAAATTTGCTGCGGATTTTTTAATATAAACTTCTTATCGGTTCAATTTATGGTTCCCTCAGTTTCTAATTAAAACCTATTCTATGCAATTTTATTCGTTTTGGCATTCCTTTATCTTCATTAGCCTTGTAATTTAACAATTATTACAATGTCAATGTCCTATTATAGGTCCTCACCTATAGAGTATTATGGATTATTATAAATATTATATCCTATAATATTATAAAATAAGTACTTACAATCAAATATTTGCTTTCGATTAATCGAATTATTTGGTTAATCTATTTTCAATACCGTTAAATCGGTCACGTCGATTATTAGCGTACAATTAATCATTTGATGTTATAATCGATTATTTGGTTCCGATGTTGCACCCCTCCTTTCCACCACTGCGCGCCGTCCGCGACATTCAGTTAGCGTTGTGCTGAAATAACGAAATTTGGTTTACGGGTTTATCATAACTTTTCATAACCCTGAGTCAATAGGAAGGGATTTAAAACGAATTTTAAAATTTTGAAAAATTCATAGCTTGTAAGATTTAAATGAAACGGTTTTTAGTGACATTTAAATTTAGAATTTAGAATTAATTTTTAGAATTTTTCAAGACCATCCGCAGTCTTGTACGACCAGCCGTTTGTTCACATGAGGGCTCAATCATCGGAGCAGTCATCAACATTAGGGTGAATCATGTGGCAGCCTGTCGGGTGTATGTTCATACTCGCCCAGCTGATTTAAACAGCACATGATTTAATCTAATTAATAATTAATTATTAATCATTACCATAAATTATTAATAATTTACACGCGTTGATATGGGTCATTGTCCCATTTCATCGGATTTTATGTTTTTGAAAAACTGTGGCTTTGGTGATAGTTTTCGTGTAATTTTTTGGCGATGAGTAACTACTAGTCATCTTTCCCTAGGTTTCCAGTCAAATTTGTGGTAGATTGCCATACGCAATCATATCCAAAATCAAGTTCAAAATGTAAAAACCTAATTCCCTCACCTGTCCATTGGGTAGGATTTCATACCTTGGCGGTGAATGAAACCACTATTACAGCTGGTATGTATTCCTCCTTTTTCTAGTTGCTTTCTTATGTAATAAACTATCGACTAGTACCAAAGGGAGTTCCGCAAAATGCCGATCAACAAGTCAGCAGCCCAATTCACCAGCGTCCATAAGGTTTCGCCTAATTCCTTGTTCCTATTTTGGAAATGAAGTTTTTTTCAACAAGGCGTCAGCTCTTCCCAGAGCCCCTTTTTGTCTCGTTGAAGGGTTGGCAGCATTGAGGAAGTTCCCGCCCAACTTTGGGTATAATCTGTTGCTCAGAAAATTCTACTCTCAGCTTGTGTAAAAATGTGACTGAAACAAGACACCGCTCATACATACATAGATACAGAGCATACATACATTTACTTATATAACTTGGCTCGCTTAGACCTAGCGACTTGAAACTTCCAGGGCTTTTTCTATTATCCACACCAAATTTAAAGTGGATCATGTGTCCGTCAAAGTGGCCAAAACTAGCCCGAATTTCAGTTTTCTGTTCCAAAAATGTTCTTGGATACTATCGGAAGCCGAAACTACATAGTTCAACACCAGTAAAGTAAAGAGCTCCGAGGAAGCCTGAGTCTCCTTGATGTAGTAAGCAGGACTGCCACATCAAGAGCTAACAATAATAAAGCTAACAATGATAATCTAATAGATAATATGCTAAAGGTAAACACGTTCACACAACGAGGCTATCCCGTCAGACTTTTTTGAGGCCTCTGGCTTCTTCCTCCATGATCCAGAGGCATGTCTGGAAAAACGGCAGGAGAAGAACTCGAGCAGATATCTCTGTTATCTCATATCAGTGTTTGGAACTTAGAAGTGAAAGTTGACTGGTGGTGCGTGTATAGCACTTTTTTCTTCTTGAATTCCCTTGGTTCCGTCTTTCTAATTTTCATATTCGCACCTTTTGAGTTTGATTGCACATTCCCAATAATACTGCTTAGACACAATGTCGTACCTTATTCAGAAGGACTTTGTTCGCTATGAATGTACTTGTGGGTCTTTGATGCCTATTTCAAAACTGTATTTCTGTCGTCACTGCCTCAAACTTCGGTGCGGGTATTGTGTATGCCACGAAGTTGATTCCCATTATTGTTCAAATTGCATGGAGCACTTGCCTTCTGCTGAGGCGAAGATGAAGAAGAATCGATGCTTCACTTGTTTCGACTGCCCCAACTGTTTCCATACCTTGTCAGTGAGAGCAACAACTAGGAGCCTTGACGATACTTTGTCGAAGACTCCGTCGAAACACTACTATCTGGCTTGTTTCTTCTGCCGTTGGACTACTCGCGATGTTGGAATACCAGATCAGGCTGCTGCCACTGGTAACTGGCCGGTAAGGAAATTCAAGTTGCTTACAAACTACGTTGTTTTTACTGTATTTGTCTCAATCGAGTTGTAGGTCTGCTCTTGATCGTTCGTAATTAGGGCTGGGACCCTAAACTGTAGGCTGCTCGTATACTGCATCCAAAAATCCCCATGACTCGCACCCTGGACACACTTAGCGAACTGAAAACCACTCTGACAGCCGCTAGTGGGCAAAACGGAGTAGTTCCGCAATCATGAAATATAATGAGAAGTTAACTGGTAATGGTAATAGAGTAGCGTCTAGGACTGCTGTTATGGGGATTGTCATTCTCTAACAAGTATTAGGATGATGCAGTAGCTCATTATATTTTGTTCCAGATCACCAGAAGGTTCTACAAAACCGTATTGTGAGCGCTGACAATAGGTTTTGATTAGCCGTGACCTCATAGTAAGAATTGGCACGGAATTGGATTTTAGACGTAGAACTGGATGGTGCTTTGACCTTCATAGACACGGATTACTGGTGTATCCTGGTCTATCTGGGAGCCAAAGATCTACAATGATCTTTCTAAGTTACCACGCAATAGCTGTGCTAAACAGCAATGATACTCGTATGTCAATGCGTCGATAACCTATACAGCTAACCCTCTGTTGGCACGCATGTTTCTTCTTATCCGAGTCAAATCCACTTTTTTCTTTGTGATTTTCCTCAATTTCGGAAGTTTTTGTCGATAATGATTCAATTTTGGAGTGTAGTCGTCATGTACGGTCTATAACATCAAACTTTATTGAAGGAACTTCCTTCAGATTTGATATTCATTTGTAAAATGTAGCATCAAAGGTGATTGAGTTTTTCTGTTTAATTATTTTTATATTCGACTGTCCGTCTTGATAATGGCACTTGACTTATTGTGTACAATACTGCAAGTTGTTGACACGTTGGTACTTGACAGAAGAAATGAATCTCCTGACGGAAGGTGGAGAGAGGCGGACTGAGAGACGTGTCGCTGTAGAAGGTGTTGCTTGAGTGGTCAAGTGTCGAACCATTTGACATATTTCTAAAATGATTGATTGATATTTATTATGTCGCGGTACGATCCTCAACGAGCATCCAGATCACTTATTGATAATGAATGATACCAGTTTAAATGGTTGGGTTACACCGAAGTGATTTATGGTCAACTAAAACGCTAAATGAAGTTATTAATCTTCATGAAGTGTTAATGAATGCTACATGACAGAATCTTTTCCTTCAGTTTTCCCAACAGTTACCAAAACTTGTTGGGTTTTGTTACTGTGTGGTTCCAGCATACCTAATGCATTTTGTGGTTAATTTCTAGGTGAAAGAGAATCCGCATCAAGAGTTGTTGACGGCCTACTTGGATCACTATAAAATTGTGGCAATGCGTGAGAGAAGTGAGAAAGAAAAGAAACCGTTTGTTTTGCGCCGGGGTTACTCCAGCTATTCAGAAAAGTTCGGTCTCACCAACATGATAGCAAGGAAAAGGTAAACGCACAAAACTGTTATAGGAAATTACCGTGTACTGCCAATTTATGCTCAAAACATATTTCTTCACAGTCTCATAGTGAATTTAATTTATTACAATTTGTGACTCGAATTGGTTCAAGATCTTCATCGAGGAGTGTATAGAATCCGAAATGGCGGGCCCTTTTAAGTGTCCCATGGTACAACATTGTGGTTTTGATGGCACACTGAGTAGAATTTTAAACAGAACGTAATAAATACATTTTGGTAGCTGTGTTAGGTTTGGGATTAATAAATATAAGGTGAAGCATGATCAATTTATTGATATTCATAACAAAATATACCTCCTTATTTTGAAAAACAGAAATGAAACGCCAACACAAATCAGTCTTATTTTCAATTTGGATGTTATTATCAATGTCCTATGGTACAATGGCACCCTTACAGTAATTATTTATGAAAATTATGATCATATAATTCTAACTTGTATGAACATGCAGAGAAACTAACGCTTACAGTTAATGTACCAATATAATATATTGGTACATTATATTACACTGCTTTGAATCAATATTGGTCTGCCAACCAGACTGCTTCTCACAATATGGTGTTTGTGAAACTATCAGCTTTCAGGAATAATTTGTCTCATGAGTAACTTTTGTACCAACGTATTTTTTATAACTGTTGGTTGGAACGTTTTCTACCTTCGTGGTTATTTTGTAATAAATTCATCAAGATTTGATGACTTCACTGATAACGCACCAACACTTGATAAGCATTGGATATCAACTAAAACAGTTTATTAAAAGAGAAGGTTGTTGAAATCAGCAAAAAAATCATATTTCAGTCACTTCCAAGCTCCAATAGAAATTCATAATGTGACGTCCCTACTTGAAGGTATGCAGTTAGGATTTCATAATCATTAAACAACTAGAAAAGACGCGGAATTCCAGAGGCTTATTAAAACCCAATCACCTAGCCAGCCACCCCTCTGACGTCATAGGCTCTTATGGCATAGGCTGTGACGTACTAGTCGGCCTTCTGCCAGCCGTCTGACGTCATACGCTCGTGCGTCATAGGCTCTAACGTACTAGTTGGCCTCCAGCCAGCCGTCTGACGTCATAGGCTCTGACGTACTAGTTGGCCTCCGGCCAGCCGTCTGACGTCATAGGCTCTTACGGCATAGGCTTTGACGTACTAGTTGGCCTCCTGCCAGCCGTCTGACGTCATACGCTCGTGCGTCATAGGCTCTGACGTAGTGGCCCGCCTGTCGCTTGTGTTCTGACGTGATCTGAGGGAAAGGGTGAATAAAGGAAAAAAATTTTCCCGTTTCAGTTTATGTGCCAAAGCAAAGACATGAAAATGTCAAAAGAATGTCAACTCCGTCCTGTTGTTGATACAGTCGAGAATTAAATGCTTGCATACGAGTCTGCAACACATTGGGACATTTTATGTCTTTAAAGAAGTGATTCAAGAACCTTCGAACAATGCTACATCACCTACCCCAGTAGCGTAGTTGTTATACTTAATTGTAGGGTTCATCATAAATTATGAAGCTTGCATTCGTATAGACAATATAAATTATTGAGAATGATCACCTGTGTGTAAACAATTATTTAAACAATCACGCTCATACCGCAGCTTGTCGGCTACGCACTCCGCAGTGGTTAACGTAATATGGTTAGGTAAATCGAGAGCTATCCAACGAGTGGTGAACGATTTTTGTACGATGATAACTGGCGAAAATTTTTGTACGAATTTTTTGTACGGTGATAAGTAAGCGAAAATCATCAGAAATTTTCGTGACGATTTCGTGTAACGCTTTTGTGTAACGTTTTTCGAGTTATGTGCCATAGTAAAGACATAAAATGTCAAAAACAATTTGTAAGGAGAAGATCAGCCAATGTCAGCTGTGTGGGCACCACTGAGGCTCATGGCTCCCTTTTACTTTATTGATAATTTGTTTACAATGTAATCCCATTAAATTCTTATGTAGTATTAAATTCTTATGTTACTACTTGCAGGTTATCATATCAAAATTTCTAAGTAATTCTGCAAAGCGACCATGGGTTTAGGTCCAAATTATTAGAAAGGTGGGGTGGACCATATTTAGATGCAACCAATTGATTACATTTCAAGTGACCTAATACCACTATTGTCATTATTTTACCTAATTGTAATAATTTTATGTGCAGGGCTGGACTTCCATCACTGCCTCTTGCTGGCAAAGACATAAATCCAGCGAATCTCCCAGCTATTACTCCGTGTGTGGCTACTGACTTTGTAGAACCCCTGTCTGATGATTTCTTCAAAGAGCCACCTGACCTTACTAAGATCACTACCATATCTCAGAGACATGCAAACCCAATGATGCAAGCTGAGTTAACTTCTGACCTCCATCTGCAGCATAGGCATTTCTACATCAAGAGGTAGCTTATTCTACAAGATGATCTAGATAACTTATAGTAGAGGTGTGTTGTCCTCATGCTGACTGTCGATATGGGTGAATTATTCCACATGGGCTATCATGATACTCCGTCTCTTCAGTGTTCTGTGGTACAACGGTGGTTCAATCCTAATACAATGATTGAATCATGATGGGTCTCAAATTAAGACTCTTAATTTATGTGGCAATTTCATTCTCAGGCGCGTAGAAGGGTTGGGAACAGTTCTTGAATCCTTATAAAGCTTTAGAATTCAAGTTATGTATTTCAGATGTAATACCCAACTATCTTTCTGGGTTTCTGGATATTGTTTATGGGAGTTCAATTGCTGACACATTAAGAAATCTATTATTATATTATATTTGATATTATGATCTCCCAGGGAGTTTTAGCTTTCTGAGAAGGCTTTCTCCCCTTTAGAAATCACTGTTTGCTACATTGAAAATATTGTTTGGCCTCAGTTCATAGTTTTGCAAAATATTCTACTAATTTAATTCGACACAGTGCCTTACAACAGCTCATAACATGTTCCAAACAAGCATAATATATTATGTTTGTTGCTGGCTTGTCTATTTCCTTCTAGTAATATAAAATGGGACCAACAATAATTATTATTACTGACATTATTAATGTAACATATTTTGGTCAGAGCAGTAAAATCTGGGCAATTACCTTCCACATCAGCCACAGTACAATAGTCCTAAGAAAAGATCCAAATGTGGAAAACGAATTGAAATATATAAAAATCAATGAGGGGTTGATTACCTGCAGTGTTAGGGGGATCTCAGTTCCCCTTCCCATGGGATTGATAATCGATGTTTCTTATATACCTAGTTGAATGACTTTTTTTTAGGTCACTAAGATGCAGGAGCTGTGAACATAATGTTTCCAAACCTGAGTACAACCCAGGCTCCATCAAGTTCAAGATTCAGCTGGCCGCTTACTACCACATGCCAGAGATTAGAATAATGACGTTTGAACCACTTCTAGCTGGTCAACCATGTGAGATCATTCTCAAACTGACCAACCCTACGCTGCATCTCACCTCTCTTCAGTTCAGGTAGTCATTCTTCGAATATGAAGTATCAAGTCATCTTCAGTTCCATTATGTGACTGTTATTTGTCATCACTTACAGTGTCATCCACCCAAACAAAAACAAAGTCATATCTTGAAGTCCAATTTTCAGTATCTCGTTCGACTCAATTATTCCAAATACCGTGATATTTGAATATCATGATATTCCTCTTGATATTTCGACTCTATATTAATTCTCACTCTTGATATTTGCGATTTTTTGTCGGTTTCTTCAACCTCAAATTGGTGAGAGTCGGACTTGATCTCTTGACATTTTTTTTTTATATCACACACTGAGCAAATTTGTCACTGATACCGCCCAATTCAAATTTTGGAAATTAACAGTTTTTCATGTCACCTGAAAAATGAGGACATGTGGATTGGGCTGTATCAGAACTTAAGTGACGAATTACATTTTTAAAATGACACATATCGAGGGTAACGTGGCAACAAGGCCTACCTCAAGTAGAGCTGAACAACATGGCCTACCTCAAATGGTGCTGTACAACATGGCCTAAGTGTTTTTATAAAACATTTACTGGAGACAAAAAACTGTTTATTTCTACAATGTGGGAACATATATAGAAAACGTACGGAATTATGAATAATTTTAATTAATTTTAATCTGAATCCCGCTGAATAAAAAAAGTCAATATGCCCAAAAATGTCAGTTAGGCCATGTTATTCTGTACTATTTGTGGTAGGCCACGTTGACCAGCCCTATCTCAAGTAGGCCATGATGTTCAGCTCCATTTGAGGTAGGCCTTGTTGCCACTTCACCCTCAATATATATGTGATTACTTGGGAAATTCAATGAGACTTTTCATTTTCAGCCCCCCTGCTGAGAATAACAAAGGTGGGTCTGTTGAAGTGGTTTCTGGAGATCACCCAAGGAAGTCCATTGATGTCCCCCGTCCAGTTGTTACGACTAGTGTCAACTGCAGGGTTGAGCTGCCTACTTGCCCTGTTGTTCTTCCTCCAAAAGATGATGCTGCTGAGTATGATGACACTGGCGATACTCACAACTTTCAAGATGACCCAAAAGTCGTTGTGTGGCGTAAAGGGAACAAGGCAGCTGTGAAATTCATTGTCACTCCCCATGATGATCTCAGGCCAGGAACAGATGTGATTTTCAGGTGAATATTTTCATAAAGATTTTTTTTTGTGTGTAAAGAGAAGTTAGATGTTTATTGATAGATGGCTGAACTACTTGTGGGTTGCTCTTGAAGATTAGTTTGTTTGATTAGCAAATGAGTGTCATATATGAATTGATAGTGTCAGCCTTGAAAAATACCAATACAGTAGACGGTCCAATATACGGTGCCAAAACCATTGCTGGTTATTATGTGCAGAGTTCAGCATAGCCTTTCTTATCAAATCTTATTGAGAGGGAGTGGGGAGTGTTTCTGTAGTAATTGGTGCCAGGATTTCTTTGGCGTGATCGGATATCTTGGAGAAGAATCGGGAGCTTTATCTTAGTAGGACTTCCTTCACTTCGGGTATTTCCAGGTCTTTGTGTACCTAGGTTGGAGTTCCCTACATACCATGGTGCGTTATTTATAAGGCGAAGAGCCCTATTTTGTATCGTTTGTATTTTTTTAATTTGGGAGTCACATGCAGGGGCCCATATTTCACAACCATACATCCATATAGGGCATATTACAGCAAGATACCCTCTTAGGAGCGCTTGTACGTAAAGTAGCACTTCTTGGACTTTGATGCGTTAACAACTACTCTCCAATTTTTACACGAGTTTTCTACTTCGTTAGTAAAACGTTGGAGTTTTTGGGTAACTTCGTTTGGGTTTCCTTTTGCTAAGACCACCACGTCATCAGCAAAGTGAGCTAGTTTAATGTCTGGTGTTGTTGGGTAATCGTAAGTGTACAGTAGGTATAGGTGGTGTTCTCGAGACATAAAAATCGATTATTTGAGGGAGTATCGTTAATTGGATACGGCGATGTCAGTGATAACGTGGCTGCTCGCCATTTTGGCTCGATCTTTTCCAACATTTCAAACATGTATACCTATTACAATTTTTTTTTTTAAATATGAAATGTTAACATTTTACTGGTTTTATAACAAATTTGGTCTCCTTTTTTGCGGACTAAAACCTCATTTTATAAATGTTTAAACAGCTGAAAACGATTGTGACGTCAGAATGGCAATACCACATTCCGTTATCAGTTTAGAGGAGCATCTGCTGTTGAAACATCTGATGTTGAATGTTAGTAGACATAAATGTTCAATTTCGTCTCATTTTTTGGCTCGTTTTTGCCTAGTAACACGTCACTTTATAGATTTTCCAACGCTGAACACGACGGTGAAGTCAGAATTTCGATATCTCATTTCGTTATCAGATTAGAGCAGATAAACCGTGAAGAACATCTCAAGTAACAGCCACGTTTCTTCATCTTCCAAGTGCTCCAGTTTGAGAACGGAACAATATATCGCAATTCTGATATCACCATCGTGTTCAGCGTAAGAAAACCTTTAAATGAGTGTGACTTGTTAGACTGTTTCATTTTTGCTAGAACCACATAGGAAAAAGTTTGGAAGAATCAAGACGGTTTTGGAAGAAGTAAAATATACAAAAACCAAAATTCACTTACAATTTGTGAAATGTCGCTGGCAAACTCGGACGTTACATCCATCCATCTTCTTTACAGGCCTACAATTGTGTTAATTTTGGCCAACCACAGAGCTCTGCTCTTTGATGAAATTCCTTAGTTTTTTTCACACTGATTGGTGATGAATTTTGGGAGGCCAAACATTAGGACCGGTTCGCTGGCTCCACCCCATCCCCACGCATTGTTGCACCCCATAATTGAGCAATTGTGCATTTAAAAAGAGGGAAAATACTTCCGCAGCTATGGAAAGGTCGAAACAGCAATGAAGACAAACTCAAATTTCAAAAAGAAACACAGGAAACCGAGTTGAAGGTTAACTATGAATATGAGGTCTTTCAGTAATATCTCATACCATTGTTGAGCCGACAATTCTCCCAACGATGATACATAGATACCTATCGTGAATGATGATCAAAAATTCGCAGTTGTTGTTAAAAAAACACCGAAAATATTCGAAAAGGATTAGTAAACACTACCAGAGAATTGCAGTGGATGGAGCCAAAATGGCGGACACACGGGAGATTCGAGATATCGATAGTTCGTGACGTCAGGAGAACACCACCTATAGTAGCGGGCCCCATACGCTTCCTTGAGCAATCGAAGCTTGGATTTTCCGAGTGGAGGAATGAGCTCCGTTGTATTCCACTGCAAATGTTCGGTTCGATAGGTAGGAGAGGAGAATTCGGTATAATGTGTCTGGTAGGTGGGGCTTCATTTTAGCCAAGAGGCCCTCATGCCGAACTCAATCAAAGGCTTGTTGCGTGTCTAAATATAATCCTAAGCAGACCGACTTCTCTTCAAAAGAACTCAGAATTTGTTCTGTAACTCTGTGGTGTAGTTGGGTGCAGGAGTGTGGAGGTCGAAATAAGACTTTGGTATAAGACTTTGCAGATGCACTAGCAGGTGGGGTAATAGTAGCCGTTCGAATATTTTTGACAACAGTGCGAGTAAGCTAATTGGCCGATAGCTGTTGGGGTCGTTCTTTCGCTTGTTAGGTTTGTTGATCATTATGATGATGGCGAATTCCACTTGGTGGGAAGGTATCCAAGGCGCAATATTGCATTATAAATTTGTGTTAAGAATACAGTGGCTTTCATTAGCCCTGGGGCTGTTTTTGTCGGTACCTCTGCATAGCGTTGCGCACTTGTCCAGGGGGGAAATGGAGATTGAAAGGGGAAAGCTGTAGTGGAGCTTCGTTTATGTCTCTGATTACCTTTGAGAATGGTGTATTTTGGATTTCATTAGGCGTGAACTGGTCTTCGAGTATATCCGCAAAGATGTTAGATTTGTCAGCGTTGGAGGTAGCAAATGTGTTTCCTATTTTTAACAGCAGTATTTGATTTGATTCTCTAGTTGGTGCTCGCGTTTTCCTCCATAAGGATCCATCGCTACATTCGAGGGTTTCGCTAATCGCTACATTCGGAAGCCTTTTTTTTTCTTAATTTTGCTCTTCGGAAATGGCATTTTTTAGTTCTAGCGTAGCTCGATTGAAGGCTAGTGCTTGGAACTTTGTTCTATCCCAGAGTTCTTTTGCTTCTTTTTTGAGAAAGTGTAATTGTGATATGTGTGGCGGGAATTTACGTTGATGAGTAGATACTGATGTAGATGTGCTAGGTGTACTGTGACTTGCGATTGCTGCTGATTCTTGAATATTCAGTGTGGCGATGGCTTTTTCAACGTCTGGACGTGTTTTTAACTGAATTCGCAGGTCTGTGAGTGTTTCCAGCGTAGAGGAGTATAGCTCCCAGCTTATTGGACTGGTTTTTGGGGATTTCTGTACCGATGTTGATGATAACAGGTCTATGATCAGAAGACAGGTCGGTAATGGTTTGTGGGACGTCGAATAGGTGAGATATATTTTTCCCAATAAACAGGTCTTGGACATCGGGTGTGCTATTCCGCGTGGTCGGGAAAAATGTTGGTTCTGTTGGGGAATGGCTTCAAGCGATAGTTGATGCACCATATTATTATTATAGAGTATATTATTATTATTACGAGGTGCTCAGGCGTATACGTGATGTTCCTTCCATTTGTTTCTAATAATGTTTTTCCATGATGCGTTGTACTGTTTACTAACCTCGTCCTTTATTTCAATAGTTTCGCCTTGGAATACGGTTATGTCAACACTATGCAGACCGTTGAAATGAAACAGCCTCAGAGGGCTGAAATGCAAGTAAACGTTCTAATCGCTCCAGGGAAAATCCTTGGTGGAATCCAAGAGTAGAACCACGGTAAGACAGGGGATAATATTCAATATTCACCACTGCTAACGATAATGTGTCCAGTAATTGCTCATGTTACCTCACTATTGTTTCATTTTGAACAGTTGAATAAGGGATTTGAACTTATTTCAGAGGTACTACATATATTATGATGTTTCAGGATTATATGATGACGAGGGCCGTTTTGGTGGAACCATTCTCCCTTGTTAATTCCTTCCTTTTTTTTTTTAGATCACACTTTCTATCCTTGGATGGCAGCTCTTCTCTTACAAATTCTAGTTTATTTTGCCAGGTTATTTTGAGTCAAATTACTATTTAGCTTGTGTTTAGAAACGAAGGGACCGTTAGTATTTGTCTAAAATTATTTAAAAAAACACGAGTCTCTAAATATCTTCATGTTTCGAAGATTATAAGCAGTTTATGTTCAATGTTCAGTTCAAGGTTTATACTGCATGTCATTATGTTTCGTTCAATTAAATAAACAATCCTTTGTTTCTGCTATAGAACTTATTATTTTTTTAATTTTCTTGTTTCCTTTCTCTCTCTCTTCAATATTTTTTTGTGTCATAGACGTAGATGTACATTAAAATAATAACAGTTTTTCGGTTGAATGCCTATGGTTATCCCATGTATTTATGTCAGTATTATACGATATATTTCTTATTTTTTCTTGTTGCTGTCATCAAAATGAATTTCATGAATAGGATTTCATTATATTTATTATCCTCACTCATTGTAGCTACTCACGTACTACTCATTCGTTTTATACATTTTACAATGAATGTCCCCGTTGTGATTTTCGCTCATTCCTGACAATTAAAATGTTTTGCTCGAGGGTGAATTCCATGAATATTCTATTCACTAGTCATCATTGATTAGTAAATGTAATAGAGCACGCTGGCGTATGCCCTCATTTTGGTTTATTTAATATTTAAGGCTATTAGTTGTTGTGGTTAATGTCACCAAAATTATTATTCTACAATATAATTTCAACATCTTTACTTCTTTATTAATGATCCTCCTCCTTTGAATCGTATACGCCTATCCTCATTGAAAGTGTTGAGCTTGAGTCGCTCCTGTAATGTGAAACTTCATCATTATACGAGTATTTGCAGGGTATAGAGAGTTGAACCAATAAATGCAAGTCCTCGTATTATTTTTCTGCTTGTAAAAATACGTTTACTTTGAAAGTTGCGACGTATACAAATATATTGGATTACTATAAATAATTCCAATACATTTAATTTTTCAAAAACCTATGAAGGTGGTTTCGAAGTTATTTGAAAAGTATATGTTTTTCAAGATCTCACTGAAAGTAACCGTTTTACCAGTCTCTCTAGTTCGGTCCTTCAATCGCCACCATTCCTCTACCTCAAAGTACATCACAGGAGTTGGGCCAGTTACAATCGCAATCTTGAGCTGATAGTCTCAAGTTACCAATACAGTTACTATGGTTACTTTGTAATCCCATTTATATCTGAATTTTTCAGATTCTGTTCTTGAAAATCCTTACGCAAAGATTTGGAGTACCATCTCCCAGAAACATAAAATTAAGATCAAATCTGTACTCCCGTCTGTTGCCATGTATTCTCCCTCAAATCTTGCCAGATTATGTAAATAAAGCGATAATCAATCAATCAGCTACCATTTCATCCAAAGCCCAGAAAATTATTTGAAAGATAACATCCATGTTGGTTGTTCCGTCCATGTAAGATAGATAGATAAACATGTATATTTGAGAACAAGTAATTTAACAGTAATTCGCATAAATAACATCAGGGCCGGATTACGAAATTCTGCCCCTAGGCTCCACCTGTGGGCTTTTCCCCGGGAAAATTTGAAAAATTAGGCGCAAAATGGCAATTTTTGAGGGAACTTGCGCTAAATATACTGTATTGTCTATAAAACATGACCAGTGACATTATTTTGTAATTTTAATTGTGGTGCGGGCCCCTAGGCGCGCGCCTATGCTAAAATCCGGCCCAGAATAACAAGTAGGATTGTTCCAGCAAACCATGAGTCCAGAGAATAACTCTCTGTGCAGCTCAAATATTATCGATAAGTACAACTTCATGCTAACATTAATAATTATTGTAAAATAAAAGGTTCAATAATTTGTTTTTAAAATCATGATGATAATTAGGATTGCGCTGTGAGAGTTGTCCTGGAAGACGGCTTACAATTGTGTAGCTGAATATTGTGACAATGAATTATTCCCTGCTCTTGTCTTTGCGTCATGTGAACTTTTAATAAAAAGATTTTGCTACCAATACTACAACTACAGTAGTATCTTCATTGAATTAACAATGTGTCACATTCACGGTAGTAATTGTAGTAGTATGTCTGCAGTTGGGAGGCTGTCAGGTATGGCCAAAGGTAGATAGGCTGTATGTCTGCAGTAGGAAGGCCCTCTGGTATGGCCAGAGGTAGATAGGCAATATGTCTGCAGTAGGAAGGCTCTCTGGTATGGCCAGAGGTAGATAGGCAATATGTCTGCAGTAGGAAGGCTCTCTGTTAAGGCCAGAGGTAGATAGGCAATATGTCTGCAGTAGGAAGGCACTCTGGTATGGCCAGAGGTAGATAGGCAATATGTCTGCGGTAGGAAAGCTGTCCGGTATTGCGAGAGGTAGATAGGCAATATGTCTGCAGTAGGAAGGCTCTCTGTTATGGCCTTGAGGTAGATAGGCAATATGTCTGCAGTAGGAAGGCTCTCTGGTATGGCCAGAGGTCGATAGGCAATATGTCTGCGGTAGGAAAGCTGTCAGGTATTGCGAGAGGTAAATAGGCAATATGTCTGCGGTAGGAAGGCTCTCTGGTATGGCCAGAGGTAGATAGGCAATATGTCTGCGGTAGGAAGGCTCTCTGGTATGGCCAGAGGTAGATAGGCAATATGTCTGCAGTAGGAAGGCTATCCGGTATTGCGAGAGGTAGATAGGCAATCCCCCCAAAAAACACTCCGTGTAAAAATCACCCCGCCTCGCAAATATCATTCTTCAGAGGCCGGAAAAAGTTATGATATCCACTTTCTCCGCCCGCCCTTTTCCTCATTAAGGAGCTATGTATAATGAAAAGCTTAACCACTTCACAAGCACCGTACCCCTTTCGAAATCTCCCCTTGGCGCTATTGCGAGACGTTTTTATTACTTCCACAAGCAACTAATACTTGTATAAAACGTTAACCACCATCAAGTGCTTGTGAAGTGGTTAAGCTTTTCATTATACTTAGCTCCTTAATGAGGAAAAGGGCGGGCGGGGAAAGTGGATATCATAACTTTTTCCGGCCTCTGAAGAATGATATTTGCGAGGCGGGGTGATTTTTACACGGAGTGTTTTTTTGGGGGGATATCACATCTTTTTGTTGTTGAAGTGGGTCATTTTATAAAGAAGGTCAATGCAAAATTTCAAGTCGATTGGTCCGGTTACCCAGGCTGTAGACTCGTCAAAGTTGCCAAAATTAGCCTAAATTTCAGTTTTTTGTTTCTAAACGTTTTTGGGTTGAGATAATGGGTTAAACCTTTCAAAAGGCACTGTCTGATGTTGAAACGAAGCTCTGTGCAAAATTTCAAGTCAATCCGTGAAGGTGGAAATGCCTAACTGATTAAGGAGAAGAAGAACAGGTAAGGGTGAAAAACCGGATTTTTGAAGTTATATAACTCGGCTCCCTTTAAAGATATCGACTTGAATCTTTCAAAAGGCACTTGCTACACTTAAAACGAAGCTCCGTGCAAAATTTCAAGTCAATCGGCGAAGGTGGAGAGGCTGTAGCCTTGACCGACTGCAAAAAGTAGAAAAACATGGTAATTGGTTTTTGAAGTTATATAACTCGCCTCCCTTTAGACCTAGCGACTTGAAACTTTCAGGGCTTTCTTCTATCCACACCATAAAGATCCATACCAAATTTCAAGTTGATCGGTCTACTAGTAGCCGAGATATGGCCATAATTAGCCTAAATTACCCTAAATTTCAGTTTTTTTGTCCCTAATTTTTTTTGGGTTGAGATAATTGCTTATTTCGTTCAAATGGCACTGAGCCATGCTATAAAGAAGGTGTGTAAAAAAATTCAAGTCGATTGGTCCTTTTACCCAGGCTGTAGACTCGTCAAAGTGGACAGAATTTTCCTAAGGTTTCTGTTCTTTTGTTTCTAAAACTTTTTTGGGTTGAGATAATGGGTTAAATCTTATATAAGGCTCTGCCTCAAGGTTAAATGAAGCTCTGTGCAAAATTTCAAGTCAATCGGTCAACGTGGAGAGGCTCCAGCCTTGCCTGTCTGAACAAGGAGAAGGAGAAGAACAATCTAAGGCCGTAAAACCGGGTTTTTGAAGTTATGTAGCTCGGCTCCCTTTAGACCTATCGATTTGAAACTTTCAGGGCTTTCTAATATACACTCAAAGAAGACCCACACCAAATTTCAAGTTGATCGGTCAAATAGGAGCCGAGATATGGATACCTCGAAAACGCGTTTCGTGACGTCCGGTAAACATGGACTCGGCATCGTTCGTTTTCTCAACTTCTTTGCTTGGCGGGGCGGAATGCTACCGCGTTCCTAGATATGTCTACATTAGGAAGGCTCCCTGGTATGGCCAGAGTTAGATAGGCAATATATCTGCAGTTGGGAGGCTCTCTGTTAAGGCCTGAGGTAGATAAGCTCTTTACCTGCATTAGAGCCATTCCTACTGTCACAACTTCTAAATGCTCGTTGACGACATAGTTTCGACGAAATGTAACTAAATTTTTTATCCACTTCCTCCCCCCCCCCCCTAGTGGTCCAAATTATTATTAAACTAGATTGTTGGAGTTTGGATACTCTGATCTACAGTAATCCTCAGGCGTAGTGACCACAATAAAGGTATGCAATTGAGGAAAATGGGACTTTTTATTTTACTGCATGCATAGTATTATTTCTAACAGAGTATTGCAACGGAAGAGCGAGCGAGAAGAAGCGGAAATTTGAAATCGAGTTCGAACCTGATTCTATTCAAAAAGGCATCATAGTTGTGGACCCGCAGTCGATGGCAGCGCTGCCACTGGATCTGCCGTCATATTGTAGTTCGGGACCCGCAGTCGATAGCAGCGCTGCCACTGGATCTGCCGCCCTATCGTTGGACCCCAGTATATCCATGGATATAGAATCCATGGAACTACGCCGTTACCAACATTGTAACATTCCATGTGACCACGGAATACTGGGCACCACTGTAAAAATGATGACACAGAATGGAGGTCAGCTTAGGTTGGCAATCCCAGTATGGAGATAATGCGAAGAGAGATAGTTTGTGTTGATACTTGTTATCTTTATTCTTACAATTGGACTTTTATGAGTTGAGGTATTGTTTAATGACATTGTCCGTTTACATCGATTAGTGGCCTAGGATCATCACATTTACACTTGAGGCGGCCTAATATGCAGGAAGGCTATGACGCTTTGAGTGAGGAGGATGATGATTCTGAGAACGGGTGCCAAGCCCCGGAACTCCTGGGGGTTCTGAGTAAGTGGACCAACTATATCCACGGCTGGCAGAGGAGATTCATCGTTCTCAAAGATGGGAATCTGTCCTACTACAAATCCGAAGAAGATAGTAGGTTCGGGTGCCGAGGTGCAATAAGCCTCTTCAAAGCTGCAATCAAGGTGACTACGTTGTTTACTTTTGATTGTTTGAATTGTTCACTCATCGGCAAGTTCCTATCATCTTTGTTCTTGCTTCCGACAGCCGCACGAGTTCGACGAATGCAGGTTCGACGTATCTGTTAACGACTGTGTATGGTATCTGAGAGCTGAGTCGCCGGAAGATAAGCAGCACTGGGTGGAGGCGCTTGAAGCTTTCAAAGTAAGTTATAAAACATCAAAATCATTATAAAACATCATATTTACTCTCCATATTCTGATATGACGCGTTCATCTACCAACGCGTGCAACTCATGAGTAACAATTCGAAAAAAATGCACTCCAATGACAACCACGAAAATCCTATCCGACAACACAAAGTCACATATTTCCTTTTTACGTATTCATTTCTCGATAACCTCACGTTTTGCTTATCCATTGCACGTAGAAGTCTTGAATGTCAAAAATCCAATCCTCAGGGCTTCAAACCTCCTCAAATCATAGTCTTACGTAATCTTGATCATTCGGTCCTGTGTATTTTCTAAAATTTGTTTTTGTGAAAAGTGTAGGTGCCGAGAGGTGCCAGCCTTCGAGGCACAAATAGGGCCTGCATGACAAATTTCATTAATGTTGGTTTATTAAAAACAATGAATCAACCAAATTGAGGCAAATAGGTTTTTGTGCAGTACGAATGGACTCTTATACATTTTAAGTGCGGAATTCATGTCCCTGTAACAGTTGTGACAGATTCTTTCTTCATATTTCTTTGTCGTTCAATAATCTATGAATAATGAATAATTTACTATCCTTTGTTTTAAATTACGCTCTTTATTATACCAATCTAAAAATGAACATTCTTCTCATCACCAATGTGGTTCCAGAATTAGTTCAACGTGTTGATTTTGTCAAGTTGAAGGTTACGTGAAGTAACGTTCTATGAACGCCCTTCTTATTATGGCCGCCCCAGTTCCCTGACGAACAGCAAGTACTGGTGGAACGTCAACTGAATCAGCGGCTTGGATTCCGATGTTGTATAATACAGCACATACGGTGGTGTGATCCGTAAATTGTTTCGGGGTTTGTTTTTTGCTTTGATGAATTTGTCCAATACCTTCAGGACGGGAGAGTTGTTTCAAAGTGAAGAAACGCGGTTCTCTGAGAAAAAACCTTTAAAAAAATCATATCATGGGAACGGATTGAGATAGAAAGCAGCCGTTGGCATCGTTCTACTCCATTTTCAGTCTAGCTTACCCATTTCTTTCTTTCACACCAAGAGGCGAACACCTGAATAAAATAATTTTTGAAAATTCGCGCGTAAACTTGAATAGCCCGCTGTTTGATTTGGGTAGGTACAGCATTTCCCTGTCTGTTCAGACCTCGAAGGAAAGATTCCCCCCCCCCCCCCCAATCAAAAGGGTAGCGTTCAAACGACCCGTGATACGTCTGCAATGTTGGCTCAAATTGGCCTTAGTAGTATTGGCCTACCTTAAATGCGCATTTACGTTATTTAGTTTGTTATTTTCAATAATAAACCATCGTATGCAACCATGAAGACGAGTTTTACAAATATTGCTTATGAGATCTCATGTGGCTCCTAGTCTCGGTATTTTGTGTGACTCACCTACTGGAATGTCTATTTTTTCATTACACATTGATTTATTCTTTCTAGGCTGAATCTGGATACGGGAGTGAATGCAGCCTGAAACGCCATGGCAGTGCTGTTTCTCTTACCTCGAACAATTTATCTGCTACATCCATCACAAGCTTCAAAAAGGGCAGAGGTATGTCATAATCTATATCTCACTTTAGTTGATGATGTTATTTGGGTTGGCTGGATCAGTCATAAACGTCAAGTAATATACTGATTTGCCTTACTTGATGTATAAACTCCTATCATGTTGAATGTAGTTCCCCCATTCCCCCTAGCCATCCAATGTAAGATAAGTATAATGCACCGGATTCATATACCTATAGAATTTGGAATAATGTCCATATCAATTGATTTCCTTTTACTCCCACAACTTTTACTGGTTGCTAGAACTTGCTGTTTTATTACTGTAGATTCATCATTTGGAAAAAGAAGGTTTTCAGCATCAGTTGAAAAATATTCATGTGAGCCATTTCCAACAGGCTCCATAGTGTACATACCTTTTCATCTTGGTGTGTTTGTTCCATATCATCAAAACCAGATGGTTTACATCGTTAGCCTTCACCCACTAGATCGGCAAAATGAATACAAGTTTGCAAAACCCTTCTGCAATCATTGTTGATTTTAGCGGTTTTATCCTTTCTCAGTAGATTTGTGAAATATGTATCCTCAAATACAGTCGAATAGAGTCCATATCCATAAAATCTTTTGTAATGTAAACGACTCAGAGATATTGATGATCGATCTGCCTTTGTACATGCAGGTTTAAAAGAGAAGCTCGCTGAAATGGAAACATATAGAGACATTCTCTGCAATCAGATGGACACTCTTCAGAAATATTTTGATAGCTGCGTGGAAATATCCTCAAAAGATAATAGTGTTGGTGAGTCAAGTATGTATAGAAGTTCTATTAAATTGGGACTTGTATTGTTTCAGACGTCAAGATTTGGGGCAAAGGAACGTATATTATTACAAGGGGATCGCTCACATCAGTTGTGATCAGTCAATAATAGTTCATCATTGCATGCATAGCTAAAGTCTTTGTTGCATGGTAAATTAATACGTAAAGATTTATGAAATGAATCAATACACCTATATATTACACCTATTTCTGTAATTGGTTCCAGAAGAAGCAGTTAGTAATGGATCACTGTCTGCAGTTGACTTTAAGGGTGAAGCTATGACCTTCAAAGCTACATCTGGTGCTGTTCTTACTGGTCTTGCTCAGTGTATTGATGCTGTGTGTCAGAGAGAAGAAATGTGGCGCAGAAAGTTGGAAAGAGAAAATGCCAGAGTCGCTCGTCTGGAAAAGACATGCCTTGCACTGAGGGAACAAGTCATTCCTGGTGGTCCTGATCAAGAGGTTATACACATGTTTATTGCGTTTTGTTGTTATTTCACATTAGTTCTCTATTAATATAATCAGAGCCTTTCTTTCAAGAGCCCCCTATGGCAAATTCGGTAGTTATTGATAACTGAAATGAAGGAGGACTGATGTGACCCATGTGGCTGTCTGGTCATATGACCAAACTAAATGTTGATTTAAGCCGAATTCAACATTGGCTGGCTCATGAGATCTGTTACAATTAGGTTCATGCATTCCATTGGTCATCTTTTTTTTCTGTGCAGGAGGGACCTCATAGTGTACTCGGAGAAGATGAATTTTATGATGCCGTGGAAAATGGATTGGATAGAATTGAAGAAGAGGTTGCTCTAAGGGAACGATTAGAGCAAGCATCAATGAGTGCGCCTCTTGCATCTTCAGAAAATTTATCTAGTCATCGACTTTGGCCAGAGGTATATAGTGTTTGTTTTTCATTGTGTTTGGTTTTTTTACTGACTCAGTTGAAGACGAAGAGGGGGTAGAAACTATTCTAGTTTCAATCTGCTCTTCAATTACAATTTCAAAATTGTTTATAATTTTCTAATGAATGTTATCTGTGTCAATTACAGAACTAATTTTGTCTCAAATGCATTACAGATTAGTAAAGTCACCAAAGAGCAGATGCATTATGCAAGTATAGGTGTTGGAGAAGGGCCTTGGCAGCTGTTTGCTGAGGACGGTGATATGAAGATGTACCGTCGTGAGGAAGAGTTGGATGGCTTAGTCATTGACCCTCTTAAAGCTTGTCATATCGTGAAAGGGGTCACTGGACGAGAAATGTGCCATTACTTTTTCAGTCCTCAGTACCGAAAAGATTGGGAGAGTATGTTTACAGCAGATTATTTGTTATCTTAATTGTCTCGTTGTTTAGAGGTTCAGGTCGTTGAATAAGATGAGAGTCACTTTCTTGCTTGACTGTTGATAAATCTGTGGTTTCAGCTACTCTTGAACAGATGACTGTGGTGGAAAAAGTTTCTGAAGACACCCTTGTGTTTCATCAAGTTCATAAGAGGATATGGCCTACGACACAAAGGGATGCTTTATTCTGGTCGCACATGACTCACATGACTGATCCAAAAGACCATGATGCACATGATATTTGGGCTGTTGTAAATAACTCTACTAAGCTCCCGGAATTTCCTGTGAGTACTGAATAAAGATTCACTGAACTCTTTTTTGTGTAGTTTTTGATTTTGTGTATGGTGAATTTTGATGTTCACCCTATTTATTTTTTAATGACAGAAGACCTTGTTTAGTTTTATTGTTTACTATAATTATGTGCAGTATTCAAATGGAGATATTATTAATGCGGTTTTTTGTTATTCTTTTCTAGTCCAAGAATGGAAAATGTGTCAGAGTGATCTTAACAGTCTGCCTCTATTGCCAAACTCTTATTACACCTCCCAAAGATGGGACTCAAGTCACAAGAGATGACATTACTTGTAAAATCACCTACTGTTCAGTGGGTAAGATATCACTTTTTTCAGCTAGTCATAGGTTGATCAAGTTTAATTTTCCGGGTTTCGAGAAAACTCTCTCTGACCAAGTATGTTTTTGTATATTTTGTTAGGACCCTTACGGGTAGTATGTACCTAAACTTGCAACCCTTTAAACCGTGTGCTAACTTCGTGGTGCTTGGAAACAGCGAAATGTGTTAGTTTTTGGCCAAATAGTAGTAACACAGCCTCTTGGCAAAAAAATTATACGTTCCTTTTTTTTTTAAGTACATGAAATCTCCTAAAATTTCGGTGGTAGTAGAACTCCACAGCCAAGTAGAACCAGAGCGCGCTCTGCAAAAAAAGCAATTTTTTCCAAAAAGTGCAAATTTTATGTTACAGCCGAACTACTGGTCCAACAAAAAGGTCGTGTGAGAAGAATTTGAAGACAATCTAATACGCTTTAACATAATATCAGAATAGTGCTTCTAGACCGAATGGCTTACTCGAAAAATAACAAAAACCGAAAAACGGGAAATCGGTATTCTGGACCCAACTGACTTGAAATGTGGAAGGCGTCATGAAGAGGTTTTATATCAAAGTAACATGCTTTACTTTCTTAAAGAGCGTTCAATTCTGTGCCCTAAACCCAAGAAAAATTAAATTCGGTCCTGCAGTTTGGCCACCACATGCTTATTTCTGCGGTAAGTCGCACTTCTCTGCAAAAAGACGTTTCTCGGGCTCTTTTGGCTATAGCTCCAAAACTACATCGTCAGATAGCTGGTTAATTTTACTTTCAGACCTCATATGTGAAATTTTAATCAAGTCCCTTGAAATACCCATGCCAGCACGATAACAATTTCGCACTGTTACGAAATTCAAGTTTTCCGGGCACATTTTTCTCTATAGCTCCGAAAATATTAGTCTGAATAAATTTCGAACAAATCCAGGTAAACACCCACGCCAGCATGCATAGTGTTTATAATATAAATATTATTTATATTGCATATTTGGCTTTGTGGTTTCACAACAGTACGGGGGTTTTTTTAGCGTGCTGGCATGGAAACGTATATGGGGTCTGAAAGCCAATTTCTTTCTAGCTAGCTTTCAGACGACAGAAAAGAACTTTTGGATCGGACTAGTAGTTTCGGAGCTATAGCCAAAAGAGACTGACAAACGTGTTTCTGCAGAGAAGTTAACTAATCTTTGATCGCGTGTGGTGGCCAAACTGCTGGACCTAATTTGGGGTTATGGACCTAATATCCAGCGTCGCAGAATTTAACGCTCTTCAGGAATACCGGTCCAGAATACCGGTTTTTCGGTTTTTGTTGGTTTTGAGAAAACCATTTGGTCTAGAAGCACCATTCAGATCTCGAATTAAAGTGTATAAAATGTTCTCCAAATCCTTCTCTCACGGCCTTTTTGTAGGACCAGTAGTTTGGCCGGTACAAGACTAGAAACATGATCGTAGGTAGCATAAAATGTGCACTTTTTGGGAAAAATGGTCTTTTTTGCAGAGATCTATCTCGGGTTGTACTTAGTCTACGGAGTTCTACTACCACTGATATATTAAGGGATTCATATACATTATAAAAGGAACGTATAACTTTTTTCGCCAAGAAGCTGCGTAACTACTTTTTTTGGCCAAAAACTAAAACTAGTGCAAACATTTCGCTGTTTTCCGAGCACCACGAAATTAGCATACGGTCTTCAGGGTTGCAGATTTTAGTACATACTATCCGTAAGTGTCCTAACAACATAAACAAAAATCGTAGATACAAGCGCATATACAAAGTTTGCCGTTTAGTGCTGACAATGCAGCAGTATGTGTAAAAGAAAGCCACAGTAATACCAATGTTCTATCAATTCATGGTCAGTGATGAAGATCTAATTGGTTCAATGAAACTAACCTTCAAGAGGTAATTTCATCTATGTCAAAAGAAATCAACGATAAAATAACACGTCAAGTACAAGGGCTTTGTATCATTTTTCATGGTATGAATTTTGAAAGTTGTTTTCATGGTATGGTTTTTGAAAGTTGTATCTATTTTTGAACTTCTCAACATAATTTTCATACATTTTGGGTTGTTATGTATTGTTGTTTATAGTATTGGCATGTAGTGATTAAGTATTTCCAGTAAGTGGTAAATAGTGGGTATTTGATGGCTCACTGAAGAAAATGTATAATTTTTTGCGTTTCAGATTGTTTTGAACAAATATGGTTCTGTGTATGTGTGTAACCAAATCTGTGCCACATGCCTGACACCATCTGACGTTGAAGCAATTTACTGGGGTAGTGTGGGTTGACTCCTAGATGGTCCCCTATTGATCGAAATCCCCCTCACACAAATCAATAATTGATTAAAAATTGGAAATTGCAATACGGTTAAATAGTACCCAATCTCAGTAGAAGTGTACCCAATCGTTCCTACAAAGCCACAATGATTCATTTGATACTGTGTACATATTTGTAACATGCAATGGCTTACATAAATTTATTCTTTTTCAGTCAATCCTGGTGGATGGGTTCCAGCATCAGCGCTTAGAGCTGTATACAAGCGAGAATATCCAAAGTTTCTGAAACGGTTTACTGCATATGTACTTTCACAAACAAGAGATAAGCCAATCCTCTTTTAATGCATATTTGTATAAGCAAGGATGTGTACTTTCCCAAATTACTCTTTATTTGTATTATTTGAAGTTATTAATTGATGCAATTACCAACCACTCCATTGAAAATTCAATCTTTTAACAGGGGAATTCATCTGAAACATTTATTCTTTAAATTTACCTAACAAGGAAAAATATGAATATGAGAATATTGATGATACTGAATGGTTTTACTATAATTAACTAGAATAACTAAGATGTCTCCTTTGGCGCCACCTTTCATAAATTGTTATTAGTTAGTTTGAGGATTTCATGATAATGGCTCAGTGTCATTCGGGAAGCGAAAAATCTGTTTGCTGAATATTTGCTGTAAAGCATGGTCACTGATTCAGTGGCATGGACATTTGATTTGGAAAATAAAATCTTGCATTTGAAAATATAATGATGCAGGTATTGTCTCCTGATTCTACTAATATTTTCTGAATTCCTTCTTCTTGAAGGATTTTATTGTCATACAATTCGATAATCGATGCATAGATGTTGATAACTCGATCGTGAGCAACTAATTAGATCGATTTTCTTCTTAAATGTCTTCCACCATCTTTTTCTTTCTTAACAAATATTGTGGCTCAAGTTGATTGGTACCATTCCCAATTCTACTACCAGTTATCTGTGCATCAAAGCCAGTTAGGTAATTTCATGATTTACTCCCATTTACAATCTTTAAAATGTACAGAATTTCGTATTTGATTCTATCGGTGGTCCATGGCCTGGATTTTGATTCCATCATATTATACGATCCTCATGTACAATTTTCCTTCGTGAAAGACGTAAAATATGTTATGTGCTTTAACAGGAAGATTCTAACCAGAATAAAATATGCACTAATGTCATGAACACAACACTGTTTCTGCTCCTCATTTTCTTGGTTCAATAACCGATCTTGTTTGAAGTATTGGGGCTTGTATTTGAGATGTTATATTTTAGTATGACATCTATGAAACCTATGAAGTATTTAGTTTCGCCAACTTAAACTATTGATGTGATGAATAAAATCAAGAATGGTTTCCTCTCCTAATTTGTTTTGTGGTCTCATAAGTGCATTCTGTAATACCCATAAGGTTAATAATAATTCTTTTGATAGAATACTTCATCCTGGATTGTACCTATTTTGCTAACATGCTTTGATATTTTCTTCAAGAGCTCTTGGTTAATGCCCTCAGTGGCAGATTGCTAAAAGCCTGGATGAGGCTGGTGGATAGGCACTTGAAATAATATCAATATTCCATAGCATAAACAAATTACTATATATATGTGCAACTTGTTTTCAAGCGAAATATTACAAATATTTTGATAAATCAGTTGAATTGACCTTTGTCTTCATTCCTACTCATACTGGAATAATCTTAATTCAACATCCAGGGGGTGATGAGTTGAACTCAACAAGTTAGACTGGAATAGGAGTGTCACAAATCGCCAGCGGCTTTTGAATTTCCGTGGCAGGCCTTGGATTATACCCAAATGATCATGAATATTTGTAGGCATAAAGGAAGTACGGTTTAATGTATGATTCTCCCTCAGAGAAAACAATTATCTTCATCCAACAACAATTATTATGCTTCATTTCACGACTCTGTCGAGAAAGCTGTCTTGGGTCAAAAAGCCCTACTACAAGTAGCAAAATATGAGAGACATATGTCTTTTCACTGAACAAAACTACAAATTAAGACTGAATCGAACGAGGAAATCAAGTCCTGGTGGGATTCACAAACTCCCTCAAGGGTCAAGAGCGGTAAGTCACTCACCAGCGGGTTAGCTTCTATCAACCTTCATTCTTACAGACCCCCGGCCCGTTCCGACCAATTTCCAAATAGTTTTCAATTCAGGTTTTTCACTTGGATTTTTAATAAGTATACTGGTAATGGGTAATAAGCGACCTTTTCAAGTTTTATGTTCTGTACTTGTGATGTTTCTGCACTCTGCCCCTTAACAACTTCGACCCATCAAGTTAATTTCCTATCAATTATATCAACTGTTGGTTGAGTTTTTAGCCCAGTGGAGAATACTCAGTCAGTACACTTGTCACATCGCAAGATCCAGCCGCCAGGTGACGTTCCTGTTGTCTAGGAGTTGAAGAACTTCCCAGGTTCATGTGTTCATAGAGCCGCTGTGCGTGTTTCATCGCATGTTGCTTTCCCACTTCCCTGACAGATTCCATCGTGAATGCAAAAACAAGTGACTACTTGACACGTTTCCCTCAAACTTGAAGCATATCAGTTGTAGGTAGGTTTCTTTATCAGAAACCTGATTTCTTATAAGGTAGGTTGATAGCAAACTAGAAGTCATCCAACAAAAGGGGTAAGAAGTCTCCAAGTTTTAAGAAGATAGCTCGTATTATGGGATTGAGGTTCTGGCATTATGGGACCATCTTAGTTGCTTCCTGCCACTTAACGTTAGGGCCATGGATACAAGTGTACTTATAAGGTAAAGCATTCTTTTTCCCCTGCAGGCCCTTTCAACTTCCCAGCCACCTTTAATAAGATACTGTTGCAACCTACGTGGTCGTGTGTATGTTACGATAGAGGAGCTCAGAGATATACTTAGAGATGCTTTGACACATCAAAACAGCATTTGTTTCAGGTCCTGAGAGAACTGCCAATGTTTCTCTTGTCGCCCGGGGATCTAGGGAACTTTTTCAACCACACAGCAGCACACATACATAAATCAATATATTAAATAAAGTAAATACGCCCAGGGATATTATAGTTCGATGTGCAAAGGTCGCCACCATCGACGTTTTCAACAACACAGCAGCTAGACAGCATGCATACATAAATTAAATTAAAGTTGATGGTGGTGACCATTGCACATCAAATTATAAGATCCCTGGGTGACGAGAGAAACTTAGATAATTCTCTTGCAAGGACCTGAAACAAATGCTGTTTTCATTTCCTTCCTAGCTGTCTTGCTCGAACGTTTTGCAGCTTCAATTTCTTTTGGGTTCTTTATACTTGTATTACTTTCTGCTATCTCCTGCAAAGGTTCAGCTATACCTATGCATTGACAGGTGGACGAACAGGTCTCCTTTCATTCTGTACCCAATCATTTAGGTGTCCAAAGGTGGTGAATTCTACATTACGCCTGATTATTTTAGAGGAAAAAAAAGGTTTTGAATACTGCTCACACTAAGTGTATGTAGAGAGTACCTATGTAGAATTCACCACCTTTGAACACCTAAATGATTGGGTACAGAATGAAAGGAGACCTGTTCGTCGACCTATCCAAAGCTCAACTATTTGATGGTCGTTACCTTGTTAGGTACCTACATCCTCACTAATTTGAGTGTTGAGAGCTATCTGGCGACATGTTTGGTGAGAAATTGAGCATGATCTTTCCCAGGCTTCCTGTTACTGCTTCCATTGCTGCACGATCCTGGAAATGTTATAGGAAGCCACACTTTCAAATTCTTCTATAAGATTGGCCGCTCTGAGGAATCGCCATTAAGCATGCTGAATTCGCCTAGAAAATTACGAGGTATTAACTTATGAAGGACCCCATCTACAGAGCCTTTAAGATAAGAAGTATCGTTGGGTTCGTCCTTACCCAGATTAGCCTGACAACTTTAAATTCAAATTCTTTATTGAGCCAATAGGAATACGGTATGTTACCACACTATGGAGTCTGTTATAGTAAAAATACGATCCTAGAACGAATTACAATGGAATGGCGATGTTACCCAACCCAAATAGTGAGCTTAGCTACTAATCTTCATTTAGTTGGGTACCTAAAAGGTGCAATTTTACAAGCCACCCAGCAGCCAATAAGCAGGTCCTTATTTCCAAATTAAGACAAATAGGTACAATCTAGTCAGCAAGTAATTGCTGGGGAGAGGAGAAAGCTACATTTGTTTGTATCTAGCAACGTCATTAAAAACCTAATGGTAAAGTAAGGGAAGAAAGCCACTCACGTCAACTTTAGAACTGTATATTTTGTAGAAATGTTACATACACAATGCTTGATGAAATGCCAAGTTGACTTCTGTTCAACGTGTCAAAACAATTACTAGTTATTAAAATTGAGCATTTTATAAACTTAACGGTTTATATGGCACACGTTTTAGTCTTGATGTATACATGTTATCAACTTAACACTAAAAACACAACTCATTCCCAATTCTTCTCTTGGTTAAGTGAACGATATTTGGCGATTCAAATAAAGGAACTACATTATTGCTTCAACTTTACGCTACAGAAAATAAAATTTTGTTTGAAAAACTTCAATTTTGTTAATTATTCAAGAAATAAAAATTAAATCAACATTCTTCTAACACTCAGTGTCAATTGGAAATCCATCCAAATAATTAGTTTGATCTTTCAATATTCTAAGAGGAATTTTGCTCCATATGTTAACATTGTCTTTAAGAACATAAACAAAAATTAGATCTTATACTCTTCAACAGATTATTTAAAGAAGATATTTTTTCTTCTCCATCTGAAAGTATACAAGCATATAGCATTTATCACATGATACTATCGAAACTAAAGATCCAAATCAAATAAATGCTTAAGCTACAAATGCTTAAGCACGTGGACCATTGAGAACTAAATTACAAACCCTATCATTCAACTTAGTTTTTCATGAGCATAATAATGATCATAAATGGGTCACAGAATTGTTATATCGTCGGCGTACAAGGAGCACCCACTAAGTCCATTTTTGCACAAAATAAGATTCAGCTTTATTTAGGCCTCTATGGATGCTCTCCAAGGTTTAAAATGGTCCCCAATCCCATAAACATTCTCATTTGTTACAAATGAGAATGTTTATGGGGTTGGGGACAATTTTAAACCTTGGAGAGCATCCATAGAGGCCTAAATAAAGCTGAATCTCATTTTGTGTAAAAATGGACTCAGTGGGTTCTCCTTGTACGCCGACGATATACACTCAAACAGAGTTGTATGAGTCAGCGTCAATTTAATTGTGCTTACATTGGAAATCAAAAGCTAGCCGAATCTTACCCCTTAATAGGATGGTAGTAGGCGCTGAGATGGGTATTCAACTTCTTTTTCCTAGACTTTAAATTATTAGATGAAATTAGCTGTGATTGTGATCACAAGTAGATATAAGCGAATTTAAGATTGACTGAATTCTCAAGCATTCAAAAACAGCCTCAACGGAATGTGACTCAATGAATAATGTGGGAACAATTCTAGCAATATTATACACAAAGTCAATAATCAACTGACCGAAATGAAACAATTTATAATAGAATAATATCCTATTCGTATCCTAGAAACAACTTGCAACACTAAAAAAAAACTAAGTTAAAAAAAAGCCACACCTTAATGCCCTCCGGTTTCAAACTCCGGGTATTAATTACCCTATAAAGGAGCCATTATTAATTTTTTTCAAATTTTTCACGAGCAAAGAATAATTTTAAATTATTCACAGCAATTTTTAAACTAATTCTATTTCAAATAGTAATAATGAAAGGCAAAAAACTTATTTTCATTAAAAGGAACTTGAGTTTCCCGAGGAAATTATATCAGTTCAATAAAGCAACAGCCAAAAAAGAGAATAAAAAACTCTAACTGGAGTGAACATTAAAAGAAAAAAAAAGAAAAAAAAGTAATTGCCATTCTTCAGGAAAAAATATAATTATTCAGAATGTTCATCACCCTCAAATATCGGAATCAGGGTTATTTTTAAAGGTTTCATTGAACAATAACTGACTTTCAAAGAATTTTACCGGGATTTGGGGAATTTTAACTTTGTCTTGAGCATCATAATGCTCGAACTAAGTTCACAAAAACAAACATGACATCGAAACTCTTATAAGTAGTCCTTAAACATAAGATGGTTTAACTTCAAGAATTTAAATGGTTGACCAAGAGAACGAACAAAATATCTAATAATACGTTACAGTACTCACGCCACATCTAGTATAATTTTTATTATCAGTTATGATGCCCTCCATTCCTTGACTGAATGAATGTGGGACACCATGTGTCATGTCATGCAGCCACCACCACGAAAATACACCTGTGTGAAACTACCGAGGACTCTACAATTATTACGATTTGAATATGAAACATGTCAAAATAACTATTACGAGTACTACTGGGACATGAAGACATCAGTATTGATTTACCTGAACCACTAGAAAACTAGTTTTGACGTGAGTGCTGATCAGGAAAAGCTAACAATAACATTAATAGCTGTTAGAGCACCATATTTTTGTTAACATTTACCAAACTATTCACTTTTACTATAATAGTTCACTTAAAAAAAAAAAAAAAAAAAAAATTGAATAAAATCATAACGAGACAGACACACAAGGACATGGATTTTTCCAGAGTTTTAATGTTCATGGCTACAACTGCCTTGATCATATTTACTCTCTAAAAGACAAAGAAAAGAAAAAAGTACACAAAAAGTTTTTTAACGCGTTTCCGCAAATTTGAAGTGAGGAAAGCCACGGTACAATTGAAGCAAGGAATGAAATGAAAATTCATTCAAGGTGCAAAAATATTGTGGCATTCTTACATTTCTAATGACTCCTTGTTGAGTCTAAAATATGTAAAAGCGTTATTAAATAACTTTTTTTTAAACATTATCATAATACTGGATTATACAGAGGAAAAAACATCCCAATATCTTCGATTGTTCCACCAACTGCTGCTGTCAAAGAATGAGGTATGTACTAGAGAAGATACTCTTCAAAATTAACTGTTTCTACTATCACTTATCTATTACGTCCTGCACTACAGATCAGAATTAGTAGCATTGGGGAAGTATGGTAATAGTAGAATCTTGTATAGAGATTCTATTATGAAACAACTAGGTAATCAGTCTTTACTAATCATGAGGTAAATAATCTTGAATTTCTTTATTCAAGCATTATTCTTTATAATTCACGCAGAACTTTATAAATGTGGTGTTAGAAAAAGTCACAATGTTGCTGTAATATTTTAAACTAATATTTTAAACTGTAATATCAGTCTCATAAACTCAGTCTTACACCTTTGATTACCCGTATACTTAGTTGGTACAATCTGCATTATTTACAAAAATGAATATAAGTGATCAAACAACCAGGCAAATGATTAATAAGTAGGATAATAAGTGGATTGAATCAATCTGTAAGGAACAGATTGATTCAATCCAATGAAATTTTTGATACCAGTGCATCTACCGCACAATTCAAGTTTTGTATGATTATAAATGTGAAATTGTACAATATATAACAAAATACTTGAAATATGAAAATTTTGAAATATGCATCTAAGCTGTCATGTCACCGAATTTCAATCTTGTTGAATCAACCAACTAACTGTACCTAATTATTTTTAAAAAGATACAATTTTATAAACTGCAATGAGGAATCTAAATAAAAGGAACTGGAATGAACAATTTCAACTGCAATGAGCATGAAGACTTTTTTAGAGTCTACTATTCACCAAAAAGTTATGTGAACCCTCATTTGCTTTTACACAGGTACCAAGCATTGCCCCATTGAATGTGGCATACAAAAAAATCAGTTCAATAAAGCAACAGCCAAAAAAGAGAATGAAAAACTCCTCCAACTGGAGTGAACATTTAAAAAAAAAACTATCCTAATGCTGGTGTAGCAGTGTAGCACTTGGAGGACTTTGTATAATTACATAATAACCAATAACTAAAATATTTGTATACGGTTGTTGCCAAAATCAACAACGACAATTTTGCCATCAGGAGTGAAGCAGACGCCACTTGGGCGATCGAGTTGTCCAGGCTCTTTTCCAGCTGAACCGAATTGCCACAGGAAACTTCCGTTTTGCTCAAACACTTGTATTCTATTGTTCCTGGAGTCTGCTACAATAATGTTGCCGTCGACGTCAACTGCGACACCTTGCGGGCGAAGAAACTGTTTGACAGCGGAACCTTCAGATCCAAGAAATCGAGCATTTCGAAAATTTGGGTCGATAACAACGAGACGATGGTTGTTGAAGTCGGTAACGATTACGCAACCTTTTGAACCGAAGCAAACGCCCCGCGGTGAATCAAAATGCTTGACCATGTTGGCGGTGTTTTCAAAACCATATTTGCAAAGAAACGTCCCATCCATTGTGAACATTTGGATACGGTGATTGCGTGTGTCAGAAACGACAATTTTCCCTTTTGAATCAACAGCAACGTCCCACGGGTAGTTGAATTGGCCAACTTTAGACCCTTTTTCGCCAAAAGTGAATACGAACTGCCCATCACTCGTGAATACTTGGATGCGATGATTGTCCTTATCAGTTACGACGATTCTTCCAATTGGGTCGACGGCTACGCCAGCGGGGCGATCAAAGAAACCAGGCTCAGCTCCGTGACTCCCAAATTTCCGCAAAAAGGTACCATCATTTTTAAATATCTGTATGCGATTGTTGCTCCGATCAGCGACGATTATGTTACCTTCAAGATCACAACAGACTCCCCAGGGCCTGCATAACTGTCCATCTTTTTCCCCTTCAGCTCCTACAATCATTTTTGAGCGCCCAGCATCAGTGTAATTTCGCGGGCTTCTTCCCAGGGAACCTGGAATGGGAAGAGATGGTATCGTAACACGATTGCTTCTCGGATTAAGAATTTGCTGAGGAATTATGTCAATTTTGGTGCGGAATGCTGAGGGCCATAAGATTTTATGTTTCTCGTCGCTCATCGACGGAAGAGGGGAATCAACCAATGATGGAATGAAAGGAGTGATGGAATCCGCTACTGAGGACAAATCCTCAAGGCAGTTGTTTTTGTTGTGATGGAATGGAGGAGAACGAACGCTGATATTCCTCAATATCCCGTCTCCGATTGTCCCATTGTGAGACAAAGCTGGAGTCAATACGTCACCCATTCCCGTTATGGCCATCAACAAGTTCGGGTCCGGTGGTGAGAATATGATCTCGTCATCCAGCAGAGGTATGCTTCCTCTAGCTGCGCGTAGTCGTTTTAGTTCAAGAAAGGCACTCTCCTTCACTTCCCGAATATCAATTGGGGTTCCGACATCAAGGACAGTAGCAATCATATCAGACGTGTGTGCGTAACACGCATGGAGTGACTTAAGGCTTTCAATTTGCTGCTGTAACGCTTTTTGTTTAATCAGCCGAGACTTGTCCAGCTTTGTAATCAATTCTCTTTCACGTTCTTCAAGAGCTAATTGGAATTTTCTCATAATGTTTCGAATATCTCTTACAATGGAATGTGTCCTCAGGCTGATATTTTCTATCATTCTCTGCGACAAGTCAATACACTCCTTTGTGGACTGAGCACCAATCTTTGAATCTGACAGTAGTCTTGTAGCTAAATGTCTGGCTCCGTCCAGAGCGTCTTGTGGGTATATGAGCATATGACCTCGGTGGTCTACGACGATACACTCTGAGCAGACAGGTTTAAAACAAGTATCACAGTACAAGCGCACAGTCTCAGTCACGTGCGATTCACAGAAAGTATTACCATTCAGGACAGAGCTGCTGGGGCTTGAGCTAGCCCCAGATGACTGATTCGTGAACGACGGACTTGATTGTGGATCTTCCAGTGGAACAATGAAATGATCCTTTGTCAGTTTGACCCTTATATGGGCACGGACGCATCTATCACATAGTAGTTCATCACAATCCTTACATTTTGAGGTTGCTTTGGCGCACTCGTCACAGCTATGGCAAAGTGGAGGGTCTGACTTATCTTGTAGCAAGTCATTGAGGATTAGATCTTCAGGTTCCAATGTGCACAAGTTGCTCAAGCGTGAGAGCATCGTAGAATGATCAGAGAATGCTGTCGCCATCTTTCCTGAAACAAAAAATGAAAATTTTGCCGTAAATCTGGATTGGTTCTACTGCCATATGATAGAACCAGTTATTTTGTGTTCAAGTAAACAACAAACACTCATTGCCAAGACTATTGTACATCTTTCTACATCCACCTCACATTGTTCAAGACCCAGTAACTTCCAGTTGATTTTCATTTTCGTCTTCGGGTCCCATTCAATTTATATACCTAATCATTTGTTAACGTCTTGTGCATTTTCTACTTGGCTTATTGACCGATTTATATTTTCAGGGTTGTAGGAGGTTCAGTGAGAAGAAAACCTGAAAATGATGGGTCACTTGTCAGAATGTTTCATTTTGGGAATTTATGAGGAATTTTCCCTCCCTAAAACTCCCCAAACCCCCCTTAGAGTGGCCCAATTCTCCCCATCGACGAACTTAGCCTTTCAATTGCCAAGACAGATTTTTTGTGCAAATTTGAACTTTTTATCTCAATTCTATCGAGAGTTATCGTCTGGAATGACATATACATAAATATATACAGGGTGTCCCACGAGTTGTCCCCCTAATATCCTAATATCGTCCAAATGGGAGTAAACAAAACATTTTTTTGAATCTTCATAGTTTTTTTGCAAGGATCTCAAATATCATATTTGCGCACTTCGCGCAACTACGCGCAAGTGACACTAACTTTCTGATACATATAATTTTTTATGTCTTTTTGCAGTGGATTCCGGATGGTCTGAAATGGAAATGGATTTGAATTTTTTTCGGAAATTCGACTTTTAAAAATTTTGGACCGAGAATAATAGCTCCATTTTCTTCGCAAATTCGCTAAAAGGAACATTGCCTCCGAGCTTTCGGCTTTATTAAGCCATCTTCAGTAGATATTTTCTCCTCGTCCCTGTCTCTACTTCTGCCAGTCCCCACTCGTCAGGTTTAACCTTTCATTCATGTCTACAAGACCATCTCAAGGTCAAATTGGAGGAAATGATCGGAAAAATCTGAAAAAATGTGTACATATTTATCTGAGATTTCCCTAAGGTGGTTGGTATGTTAGATCCAACAGTAGGTAACCAGTAAGTGACTTTTTCCGGCTATTTGATTTTGAGATGACTTTGACCAGGACCTTGCTGAGGCAAACAACAGTCATATTCAAATTAAGCGACATCAAAAACCTATGCAAAACTTTTGACATTTTATGTCTTTACTCTGGCACATAACTCGAAAAACGTTACACAAAAAGCGTCACACGAAATCGTCACGAAAATTTCTGATGATTTTTCACTTACAACCGATTCGTTGCTACGGAACTTTATCTTCGCCAGTTATCATCGTACAAAAATCGTTCACCACTCGTTGGATAGCTCTCAATTTACCTAACCATATTACGTTAACCACTGCGGAGTGCGTGGCCGACAAGCTGCGGTATGAGCATGATTGTTTAAATAATTGTTTACACACAGGTGATCATTCTCAATAATTTATATTGTCAACACGAATGCAACCTTCATAATTTAAACTATAATTCAAAGGCCCCTGAATTTCTTCTTTAAAGACATAAAATGTCCCAATGTGTTGCAGACTCATATGCAAGCATTTTTTTTTTAGTCATTTTCTGTATTTTTTAACGAGTAAATCAGTACATTTTTCATGCTTATTTTTACTGGTTACTGACCATGGTTTCACCATCGAAACCGGTTTACAATATTTACTATTGTTTTAGTCGTTGTATTTCATTTCTTTATGAGTTATTATTTAATAACGAACCGGTGGAATCAACAAAGACAACAACTTTCAACTCTCCAGAAATTTTGTTGGTTTATATTTCAATACATGAACGAGTAGTATCAGAATATCGAATTCAACGGGTCCACCTGAAACCACGGGTCCGAATTCAATCCGAGAGGAAGATTAGTTTAAATCTGCGAGGAAAAGCGAGTTAAGGCCGTTATGCTTGTTTTCAATAATTTCTCCCTATTTGACCTTCAAACTACCTTAAACCTGACACCCGATGAAGGTCAACCGACCTCATATTCAGAATCAGCGACCACAAAAACCTTCTTTGTACGAGTAACCTGTGTAATTCATATATTAATTTTATTTATAATTTTATAAATAAAGATTAGCATCATGGTGGGGGGAAGGGGGTTTGATTATTTTATTAGTAATGAGTATAAATAAAATTTATAAATTATTTTCAGATAATTCATTTATGGTCATTTGGCCGGGTACCCAGAATAAGGTGGAAAACTGTAAAGACCATCCCTGAACCTACCAGCTCTTTTAGTCTGCACGCCTAGATTATAATATATTATTATTATTTCCTGGTTCGAATCCTGGTGGGACTAATTAATGAAAAATTAATTAATTTGTTTTTGAAGTTATAGGTACCTTATGCCACTTTTTTGCTGGAAATACGAGTATATCTACCTTATTTGAGAAAAAGCACCACACAAAACACCTGTCGGGGGGGGGGGGGGGGGGGGGGTTCGCGCTTTGTTCTTATGACATTCTGAACATCGGGCATATCAACCTGCGGTTTCTCTTGATAAGCCACTTTCTTAACAGTATTGCGTCGTGGTAATTGTAGAACACCTTAATCCGCTTGGGTAGTGAACCTCAACGGTAGTCCGTCAATGAAGCACCACTTGTGGATACTATTTCTAAATGATAATTTACGGAACAGTACCCAGCATCAGAATCGGGTTGAATGCTTCGCGGTGCCCTCAATCTTCCATAAAAAGGAGTCTACGAGAAGAGGAGAGGTTCAAATGAATCTTTTGCTAGGTACCTATTCCACATTATCGCGGTATCGAGCTCGGTGAGCATTAAAAGTCGCGTGCACACTATTTCAGAACTCTCCCCCCATCAATGAAATCTGGCGCGAGCCAGACCTTTTATTGGAGAGAGAACTCGTTTACATCAGTGATTCAAGTCGAGCCCACCCTCGGACCTCTTTCTTGACGATTTCGTGGTCACAATGGTAGTTTTCAACTCATTATTTTCAGGGACAGCAGGTTGCACTGTGATCAGCATTGCGGGGTGTGCCTGAACAATGGACCACTTGCTTCCTTGTCAGACCAGTAGCCAACCCTTCCTACACGCGGAGTGACGACGTATGATGCCGATTGGACAATGGCTGACCATGCAGCAGGTTCCCCCTACGCGGACGGGGGAGGCAGGACAAAAGAAAAAACCGGTGAAAAAACATTACACCTACACACAATGTTGAAGTAGATATATTGACATGGATATGTCTATTGTCTGGGGGTCAGTCAAAAATTTCCGTCATCAAAACTAAATTTGAAAAAAAGTAAAAAAAACATTGTAACGTTTTTTGGGACACTTCCGGTGGTTGGAGAGGGTAGCGAGTATCATGAAAGTTTTCTAAAAAAGCAGACGATTCCAACGAGTGGTGAAAGATTTCTGTGCGACGAACACTACGGAAGTTCCATTTCCCTACCAACGGTTTGGTTGTACGTGAAAATCATAAGAATTTTTTCGTTACGGTTTTGGGTGGCTCCTAAACCTAACTAAAAGTGCTTGTAGTGAATATTAAACGACCTATTGTTAGCCTCGGAACAAATAAGTAGGTACCTAGCAGTTGTTTACACCGACATCGTTGGATATAGATACATATTGATATTTCATCAAAAATAATTTCGGTGATGGCTAAATTAAAGTCCAAGACATCCGAGACAAGAGAAAATTTTCCGGTATAACCAAATGATCGCAACCAGGAAACAGGAACAAACTGAAATTCGAAAGAAAGAAGCAGAAAGTCGAAAGAAAGAACAAGCCGAAAAACGTAAACTCCAAGCAGCCAATGCAAGTAAAAAAATATCGTCTCAAGAGAAAGGTAGAATCATTGAGTAATCAAATTGAAGTAGTCGAAGAATCTCGTAATGAAGAATCCGTTGAAACTCGTCCGATCAAACAAATCATAACCGAAGATATTTTAGCCGATGTAGAATTCTCAAAACGTTTGTGCGAGATTCCTTTCGCACAAGTTGAATATTATCAATCAATCAATTTATTCCACAATATATACCTCAAGGGCGGGTTGTGGGGATCAAGGGGAAGTTGAATATTAAACGACCTATTGTTAGCTAAGAGACATATCCATGATCAGAGGTTTTTCCCAGTAAGGGAGAAATTAGTTATATTAGTTTTTTCAGTATAGAAACCGTACTTGAAAGCATTGTAACCTTACTAGATTTACTTCCTCGTCCATTCTGGTGGTTAAGATGAACCAATGGTATACTAAATTGCTCTGAAGGGTTGAACCCCCCTGTTGGAGGGTTCGGTCGCCACGAACATTTACACAAGTACCCCGTCCAAAAGTTGGGTTGCTGTTCCACATTACCGCGTACCCAGTATTCCATAGTTTTGCTGATCTCCAAAATTTTTCAACGGTTTGTGTGTGTGGTTGACTAATCGGATCAATAAACTTCTCACTGTTGTCTACGGAAACTGATCGTAATCGGCCAATGACGCGCGAATACCGTTCTATGCTGACCAGCAGGCTGTAATTATATTAGGTCTTAGGGCGATTTGGTTAGGATTAAAGGGAGCAATGTTCCTGGTTTTATATCATTTACAACAATCCTGAAACACTCGTGTTTACCAAAAAATTCCACCAAAACCCGTTCTTGTCGTAGTATACCAATGTCGCCCTTTCGTTTTGTGAATAATGACTCGTCAATTTCAACGTGTCTCTACAATATGTTGGGCCGCCCATAACAACAAGCTTCTCCCAAGTAATTGTACCAGTCGACGACGGTATGAGTTGATATTCCCAGTTCCTTTTTGCCATTTTAATTTCCATTGCAATTTCAAAAACAGTATATCAAAGGTAATTTTCGACTATTACTGCGTTTTACATCCCACTCGTTCCTGTTTCTTCAGCCAATTTTACTGCAATGCAAATTTTTCCTGGATTGAGATTTTTCCGCCTTTCAATAATACTATTATATTTGTACATATTATATTATAATATGTACAAATATAATAGTATTATTGAAAGGCGGAAACAAAATCTCACAGTAAGCCATTGACTAACTTTGTGAAAAGAAGAGTTTTAGGAAATTAATAGTGGTCCAAACTACATTTCTATACAGGTGCCAGAACAAAACCTCACCAGTTTAAGACTGAACATATTGGTGTCTTTTTCTTTTTTTTCTAGTAATAGTCTCTTGCGATAATCTCATTACCTCTTTTCTCAACTCTTAAATCGACGTAGCTGCAGTTATTAATCTATTTTAAACTCGTTTGAGAACAATCAAATTACTAGAGTAATATTTTGTGAATTAGAGTTGGAAGTAAAAGAATCCCTAGGACCAACGCGATACCCCCCACAACATAAGCCTATCTCAACTGGGAATTCAAACAATTTGGCCTATCTCAGCCAACAATTGAGTGCTGAGTTTAGCTGAATTCAGGCCTTAGGTGAAACTTGTAACGTTTAGTTAGTCATCAAAGTATTATTTATTAATTTATAAGGAGAGAAATAAGTTAAAAGTGTATTCACGTAAAGTTAGGTCATGTTGCCACTTCACCCTCTATGTTGTACATTATATTTATATTTCACATTCATCGTGCTGTTGTTTCCTTCACATTCAATGGTTTACTCGTCAGAAACCCAAAATATGGTCAAGTTTTTCAATGTTGCAGGTGCCTTTTGACTTGAATGCCTTTCAATTGTCTTCATCTGCACTGTTTGAACAGGACCTGACCAATTGAGAAAAAGAGTCTGTCAAAGGGGCAAGGCGAGATGAGGTAAGACGCGATACCGAGGTTTTCTATGAACACTCGTATCTATATTTGAGACGGGAGCCTGTTCTTACGATGTTGTCGGCGGTGGGCAAGACCATATGGCGAGTCGAACTGCAGCGAACCTTCCATCGCCCCCAAAAATGTTTTAACTCCGACTCAATTAGGGATGAGGGACGGCTCGGTCTCGTTTAAAGCCGCTTCCGGGCCTATCGCTCACGAAATTCACACATTCTATGGGTGGCTTTCACTTAACTTCTCCATAGGATGTCTGGACTTCATCGTCATTCATGAAGAAAGCCTTGATTTATACTCGTACCTGCTCCTCTCAACCTCCCCCCAGAAAGTGAATGGTGAATTCAATCAGACGTCTATAAATCCTTGGTTGAGGAGACTAACCTACAATCCGACCATGGAATGTTGACCTGGATGTATTGGGTACCTACCCTAATACATCATAATGGAAACGTATGATGAAGATTTTGCAGCGATTGTTGCTTCTTACGTGTACCGAATTGTTGTTCAAGCGAAGGAAACGAAGAAACAGAAGGTGGTGGATGTTATCCGGCCGGTTTTCCCAATTTCCAATCAAAGCGCGGACAAAGTTTCAATCATGCAACATTTTGGAAGACCCTGTTATTTTTTTTAACGATTTTTAGCAATTTCTAACAATAAAAACCAAAATTTGAAAACTTGCTTGTGAACCAAAAAAGCTGATCTTCGAATTCATCCCTACCTATCCGATTCTTGATTTTTTTGGCGAAGGAACGGAATTTTTAAGTTACGAATTTCTTAGGACTTAGAATTTCTTAATTACTTAGGTACCTATTTACAATGACGTTATTAATTATCCCTTATTCTACTGCAGTATCACTGGTGACACCACAACTTTCAGGATTTTTTAGGAAATAAGGATATGAGATAGAAAGGTGTTTTTTGTCTTGTTCGATTCAGTATCCATAGACGTTTAGCGTGATAGCAGTTTCATAAGGGTAACGTGACTTTAAGCATAAAAAAAAAAAAACGGGGACAATGCAGAAAGGTTCCACGTCTGGTGACACAATGGATTCCCAATGGAGGAAGGTAAGTTTGATAGTTTTGTTAGATATCATAAATCACTGATTTTCATGTGAAACTTTTTTTAAATGAACAAACATATTATATAAACCTAATGCAACTTGCAGTATAAGTTTTGATAGAGTTTTGGTTGATTTACTGGCGAAATTCTGCATGTATCATATATGATACTCCAGGAGGATGCGGTAAAAGTCGTTCATAAAGATTTGTCCTTACTTGATACCCGTTTTCTGAGTAAAATGTTGTGTTTTTAACTATTTTCTCAATTTTTCTGTCGTTTCAGCCTGGTTAAGTACTAGCGACCAAAAAGAGGTCGTCCATCTCACTCCAGTAGGTGCACCCCTGCAACATACCCTTATACTTGATGGGGTGAGGCACCTTCCCGTTTTCACAGGCAGGGGGAAATGTCGGATGTATGCCACACTGGGCAAACAAATGTGTTCTGTGAGAAATGTAACTTGAGAATGTGTCTAACTATAAAACGAAATTGCTTTACCCAAGCACATCGATGATCTGCGTGTAACAGCCATCCTCATATCAATGCTTTGTTTATATTCCTTATCTTTTTAACTTAATACAATGTATGTCATAATATTGAGACGTTTTAATTTGTATTATATTTATTATAAGGTATTCCCATAACTTTTCAATAAAAATATTTCATGTAGAAATTTTGTTTTTGTTTTTCTAAGTTTTAGAGGTAAAAAAAATTCTTTGCTGGAAAATTCCATGATCAGTAGAATAAGGGTTAATATTATCAGGTGCAGCGGCTCAGATATGCTGAATAATCTACTGAGGGAACCGTCTGGCAAATTAGAAAACTTTTGCCGAATGTCAGCAGAAGATTTTGAATGCCTATTGACAAACTGAACGCAGAGTCGTGTGACCGAGCCTCCGTGTACGAAGAAACGAGCCTCTAACGTTCCCGCCAACGGACCCTTCTTTTACCTTTGACTTGGGTGCAAAGAGCGCTCTCAGAGCGATCGCCCTCCTCCAACGCCAACGCTGGCCGTTGGACGTTCGAAGGTCGGCTACACGACGCTACACGAAGCGTCCAACATTGGAAGGTGTTGTTGGTAGCATCGTGTGACGCCGGCTTTAGAAAGGGTGGTCCTAGAAACACCCTGTATAGTATAGATATATATAGATTCAGTCATCGAAGGAACGACGCAGAAGGAATCATCGATGTGTACGTGTACGTGGATGTGTACGAGTACATCGATGGAAAGAATTAGGCGGAACTGGAGGTAGAAGGGTTACTTTACGATGTGAGTGCACAAAGAAGGTGTTTGGAAATGAAAAGCGACAAAGGTCGCTCACCGGAGGTCGTTCCCCTGGGGAAAATTTCAAGGAACTCGCATTACAGACCCTTTTCGGAAGATCAGGTAACAACTATTTGCTTCGACGACACAACTTTCAAGCCAACAAAATCACAATCACAGAAGATGTCATCTTCTCTAATTTGCGTAAGTGGGGATCTGATTTAGGCATATCGGTCGGCTGATTCGCGATATTATTAAATAATAAGTTATATCACAATAATATAAATTTAAAAAAAATTCTAAAATGTTTGAAAATTTGGAAAATTGGTCCTACATATTTCAACTATTGAAACGAGTCTTATACAGAGGATATTGAGCAGAGTTGAGAAATTATAAAAGAGAAAATATTAACAAATTGTTACCTCCTCAACATTCGGATTTAGAACAGATTAAGTTTCCGATTACTTAAAGTGTTCATCATATCCCAGCATCTCCACCATGTCGTAAATTCTTACATATTTACGAGTAGTTAAGTGTTTCCAATACATAATGTTGAGTAGATATCCAGTTAATGGATGTGTGAATGTGTTCAAGTTTGATATAGTAATCAGATAGTGGGTATAACTTTCGGGCAATCTCAGTTCTTTCAGATTGAAGGGGTTGTACCTACAACCTCCCATTTTGCCGTCCCCGAGCCTCGCATAATTTATTTCAGTTATTGTTCAATTGAGACAGATGCCGATATAACAAGAGTTGTTATGAAAGTTGCCGATTTACTTCAGTAGTCGGTAAGTAATAGTGACCAGGGCCAGTACACTTCAGATGAGACCAATGCCGATATAGTATTAATTACATACTGTTTATAGACCAATGCCGATACTGAAGAACTGAGATCAACCCACGATTGTGATTGTTGGTTAGATAATGATGAGTTGAGATTGACTTACCGAAGATGTCTCGATCAGGTTTCGACTCCAACTGCGCATTAATATTGTAGTGTGAACCCTTTTATAGTGATGTGAAACTATCGATAGCACTATCGATACTATCGTAAATATCGATAGTTTATAAACTATTGATAATGCTATCGGAACTCGTTTTCTCTGACTTGAAACGAGTTTTGAACTATCGTAACTATCGATAGTTTATCAACTATCGATAGTGCTATCCGAAACGATCCTGCTGCAGGAAGTGGGGGGAAGCGAAAATGTCCCCCTCTTCGGACACGGGGACATGGCGGGGATTCCCATCCGACCAACCTGCGGTCTGGCTTCCCCCACCCTGTCAACCTGCAAGGTCCGACCGTGTGTGGAGCTGCAGGACGACATTACGTGTTGTTATCACCCGCCATGACCAAAAAATTATCACCTCATCACGCCCGTTCCGTTTTCAAATTTTCACGCCCGTTCAGTTTTCAGTTTCATTCCGTTAAAAAAAACTGCAAATTCTTGACACAACGGTTCATTATCTTCTTTGTACAGATCCTAAATGTTGGATTAATTATTATTATGAATTATTAATAATTTTATCAAGTGCCTAATGAAAATTATAATAATTTATTGTTAGGTATTAATAATTTGTATTTATTATTAATAATCATTATTATTAATTATGATTAATTCATACGATATCCGGCTGTTGGAATCGACTGGGTTCCTGTGTGCAGAACCTGAATGATAGAGATGATGAATTAATTACAAATAAAATGTACCGACATAATTCTGGGGTTTTTAATACTACGTAATAATAAAACATTCCAAGGAATAAACTCTATCCAAATAAAAAACATACCGTTTGATGGGAATTTTTCGAGTTTTGAAATTTTCAAAATTCGTTTTGAACCCCTTCCCCTTGACCTAGGGTTATGAAAAGTTTCAAGGATCATTGTGGGGTTGGTCGGAACCCGTAACAAAAATTTTGAAATTTTAGCTCAAAGCTAACTGGGCAAAGTGCCGCGTACGGCGGACGGACGGATTTTTTTTAATTCGATTTTCTGAATCTACGTATCTTGAACCGTAAACCAACAAATTTTGAGGGGGGGTAAGAAAATTATGAGGAAAGCAAAACAGGAGATAGTAGAGATAGCAGAGGTTGACGGCCAAGCCTCGAGGAAGCGCTAGTGGCGGGCTCAACAGGCCGCACTCCAACGTCTGCTTTTATAGTGATGTGAAACTATCGATAGTTTTGAACTATCGTAAATATCGATAGTTTATAAACTATCTATAGTGCTATCGGAAACGTTAAAATTCGTTTTCTCTGACTTGAAACACCCGAGGCATTTGAAAAATATCAGTTGTTTGGGGGATGTTTTTATTCCGCAACCCCGTCCACTTTATCCACTTTTTCTGCCTTCCGAACAGATTTCCATAATATGTTATATTATATTATATGGAAATCTGTTCGGAAGACTACACAACTGTTACAACATTCGCTTATCTCGATAATCGACTTCACCGTGCGTATAATGCACTAGTACCGATTTGTGTCAAAGTTGTGACAATCGCAGTATCGCGACACCAATATCGCATAATATTATGGCATGGCAGAAACACCGTATACCCATCGCCTCTTCTCCATATCCTATCCTCCTATATAACTATCCTCCTTAGTGGGAATAGTGCGAGTGGTTTGCTCCGTCATAATGTTCAGTGGCTAAGTATTTGTTATTTCTACTTCATGTTGAGCTAAAGATGGCAATTAGTACAAGGTTGTTTACGCTTCTCGCGCCCACACCAAACCTTCATTCGATTTTTCACTATTTTAGCTTTTCATTGTGCGGCAAATGTAAAATAGTTGCCGTATGGACTGTCATCCCTCAATTCTCCACAACCCTTTCTGCGTCCAATTGACTTTTAATCACTGCGCTAGTTGGGCACCGGAGATTAAACCTGCTAAAATTTGGATCGAGCAGTTTTCGCATCCAACACTGTTTACCTACAATCTTGAGAGCTCGCAAAGAAGAAATCTGTATAGGGTTTGGAGCAAGTACCTAATCTCACTGACGTTTCCTTACCGGACGCGTGGGAGACATCGTAATTGTATGTGAATGACAAAGGTACGAGTTGGAAACAATGTGTCTCCTGTGCAACTCACTGGGAAGTAGTTTTCTGTGGTTGACACTAGATAACTTTTGTCCCGCAGTAATAGATTTTACTAGTATTGGTAGCATGTAGTAGTTAATTCACTCAACGAGTTCAACCACCATTTAAATGATAAGCGTCAATGTTTAGTGATGACTGAGTAGAAGATTTGTTCACCAAAGGATAGGCGTGGTGGTAGTGTTATTTACTACTGGCATCAATGACGTATAAATCCTTCCTACGGTCCTATAGTTAGCTTTTCCAAGTCAAATTGAGAATTTTCCAAATCAAATTGAGAATTTTTCAAAGGAGAATTTTCTTTAAAAAATAAAGACAGAGGAATTATCCAAACTAAAGTGACAATTTTTCAGATGAAATCAAAACTTTTAATTATGAATAAAATGGAACAAGGTACCATTTAGCCATGGTATAGGTACCTAGTTGAAAGAATGAAATCCGCATTTTTTTAATTTAAAAAAAAAATCAATTGTCCATATTTTGAGTAATGCCACTGTCTTAATTACTAGGTACTGTCTTAATTATGAGTTCTTCTCAGGAAAATATAAAATCTCCCTTACAGGGAGACCTTTTAGATCATGGATATGTCTTCTCAAAATCATACCGGTGTAAACAACGGCTAGGTACTTACTTATCTGTTGCGAGGCAAACAATAGGTCGTTTAATATTCAACTTCCCCTTGATCCCCACAACCCGCCCTTGAGGTATATATTGTGGAATAAATTGATTGATTGATAATATTCAACTTGTGCGAAAGGATTCTCGCACAAACGTTTTGAGAATTCTACATCGGCCAAAACATCTTCGGTTATGATTTGTTTGATCGGACGAGTTTCAACGGATTCTTCATTACGAGATTCTTCGACTACTTCAATTTGATTACTCAATGATTCTACCTTTCTCTTGAGACGATATTTTTTTACTTGCATTGGCTGCTTGGAGTTTACGTTTATCGGCTTGTTCTTTCTTTCGACTTTCGGCTACTTTCTTCCGAATTTCAGTTTGTTCCTGTTTCCTGGTTGCGATCATTTGGTTATACCGGAAAATTTTCTCTTGTCTCGGATGTCTTGGACTTTAATTTAGCCATCACCGAAATTATTTTTGATGAAATATCAATATCTATATCCAACGATATCGGTGTAAACGACTGCTAGGTACCTACTTATTTGTTCCGAGGCTAACAATAGGTCGTTTAATATTCACTACAAGCACTTTTAGTTAGGTTTAGGAGCCACCCAAAACCGTAACGAAAAAATTCTTATGATTTTCACGTACAACCAAACCGTTGGTAGGGAAATGGAACTTCCGTAGTGTTCGTCGCACAGAAATCTTTCACCACTCGTTGGAATCGTCTGCTTTTTTAGAAAACTTTCATGATACTCGCTACCCTCTCCAACCACCGGAAGTGTCCCAAAAAACGTTACAATGTTTTTTTACTTTTTTAAAAATTTTGTTTTGATGACGGAAATTTTTGACTGGCCCCCAGATAATAGACATATCCATGTTAAAATGAGGTCGGTATTTACGGAGGCTAGTATACTTGAATAATCAATGTAGTGGGTTCCCAGCAGCTGCGTTTGTTAACTGTACGAACATGTCCATCATCCGAATGGTACAATCAGCTGATGAAATGGTAGGGATGCTTTGAGCTATCACTTCACTCAAAATGAGATTCTGCGCTGACTCACTGAGAACGTTTCTCACGTATAGCTTGATCTTGGAGAAAGCTTTCTCGACCGGATTTAATTGGGGGGAATAAGGAGGAAGGTATTGTACAGTAAGACCCACTATTGCTGTAACTTCCCTGCGCGCGCGCGTTGTCCATGACCAATATGTAGTGATGATTTGGCCGTTTTCCACGTAGTTCACTCAAGAACTCGTTGAATCTTGTGCTATCGCAATTTCCCCCTCCAATTATCTTGAAATGTATCACATTCTCATTTGTTAAAGCGACTATCAGTGATAGGTTTCTGCCTCTAACAGTGGGAACAGTCACCATAGCTCGGGTACTGACTCTTGATCGCGCATGGGCCCTTCTGAGATGGAGGTTGAAACCTGCCTCGTCGATAAAAATGATTTTTGCCCTCTCTGCCGGTGCCCACGTATGAAATGACAGAGCGTACCTTCTTATTACCTACCTAGATTTAAAAGAAAAGTTTTTGGTTCGTGCCTATTTTATTTGGAAAATTCTCAATTTGATTGAAAATTTCTCAATTTGATTTGGAACATTCTCAAATTGATTTGGATAATTCTCAATTTGACTTGGAAAATTCTCAATTTGACTTGGAAAAGTAATATTCTGAGATATGAAAATTACTTAGCGAATATGCACTCTAGAAGCGGCACGGTTCACACCGGTTCTGTGTATTTGTTTGTTTCGGTAGATAAGGCCCAATTATGGATGTAATCCAACCGAAGTCTAGCTGACGGATGTTGCCAAAGCGTACCATTCTTATGTTAATCGTAATAATAATTTATGGACTTGTACTAATGAAGTACCTACATTTTCATTCATTCATTTATTCAAATCTATTTAGAAGTCCACAGAGAACGGTTTCTTCTACGATCGGACAGTATGGTACAAACACGAGTCGAACGGAATGAGACGAGTTTAGAATCGGTTTCAAATCTTTTGAATGCTACCTGTTTCCGCAGCTGCGTTGCACTTGGCCACGTGCATTTTGTTTTTTCAATGTGAGTAACCAAGAAGCAAAAACGAACTTTGCAGAAGAGGTAATGAAGCACGAAGAACTGTACAATTATAAACTTCCTGGGTATTCAGGGAATGACGTGACGAACAGCCTTGGGTTCATATTCCCCTTTATGTAAGGATGGGCCCAGTGATGTCTCTGCACCCTGTGTAGTCTGCGATATTGATAATAATTAAAGATGTCCTCCTGATTGGACTCTGAATTCGACATAAATAGCAAAACCCGAAGACCTACGAGCTCCAATAGAAAACGTCAACTGATCCACAAGCAGTCTTCTCCGAGTGCCAACAGAAGTTGCGTACTAGTTGTAAACTGATTGTAAAGGGAAACAGGTTTGCAGCCCACGTCCCTGGACTGATGCACCGTGTGCGCTTGGTCTAAATCAGGGATGGCCAACTGGCGGCCCGCGGTTATGTTTTATGCGGCCCCCGAACAACTTTTTAAAAGTATTACGGTAGATATTTTCTAAGTATATAGGTAGAGTCATTCAATAAACGATTTTTGGATTTTAATGAACTGCGACCACATCTCTTCCTATTCAACAATCCCATGACATGTGACATTTCCCAGCAAGATGACGACCTACAGTTGGAGCTCTGTGATTTGCAAAGTGACCCAGTTTTCCAGAAAAGACCAGAAACTGGTGTCGAATTCTGGAGTAGGCTGCCTGAGGACAAATATCCCAAACTATGTTCTTGATTTCGGTAAAAAAAATTGTTTCAATGTTTGGAAGCACCTACTACATTTGTGAGAGCACTTTTTCCTCGATGAAATTAATAAAATCAACTCACCGTAACAGACTTACAGACAACCATCTTCTAGATTTGCTTAAAGTGGCCACCACCTCGACAAGAATTGATTTTGACAAACTTGTGAACGATTGTGCCCGCCCTCAGCGTTCTCACTAGTGGTCTTTTTCAGTAAAATTGTTGATTTTGTTCTGCTCAACTCTTGTATGATTAGTAGATATTATTTCAACATTAAAGTATGTTCAATATCCATAGCATTTGTTTATACATGAATTTATATAGCCTAAATTTCCCTTTAAGTTTTTGTGCGGCCCCTGCTTTTAGCGAAAGTATGGAAGTGGCCCTTTGGGCAAAAGAAGTTGGCCATCCCTGGTCTAAATAGCTGCGATCCATCCCTCCAACCAGTGATCTACCGCACACGTTTCCTACTGTAGGGTGTTGCTTGGAACTAGGATATTCACAAGTGACAAATAACTAAACGCTATTGTTTACAATTTTCTGGCGGTTCTGGAAACTCTCATGGTGAATAAACGGCTGGTCGTAAAACGCTCAATACTCTGAATGAAATTCTATTCAAATTTGTACAGAAAAATATAATGTTCCATTGGCAATTTTTGAGATATGACGTTTTGAAAATTTAAAAAGTCGTTTTGAACGCCTTCTTATTAACCTAGGGTTAAGAAAAGTTTCAAGGATCATCCTCTTCAAAGATAAACGCAAGAATTTTGAGGGAAGTTGAAATTTTTTTATGTTTGCCTATTCCAATGGTTTATTGTTCAAGATAATAAACAAAAAGGACGCACAATAATATTATTCCAAATTTAATAGAATATTTACAATATATTTTCTTAATGTTGGATTTAGAAGTAAGAGAGGGAATTAGGAAAGAAGTCTTTAAGGGGTCCGAGTGTATGGTAGGGTTGATAATACACGTAATTCGTCAAAGCGAACATGAAATGAAGGAGTGAGCCATGTTGACAAAAACATTTGCTAGGTTCAGCTGGATTTCAATCAGTCCAGTAATTAACCCAGCTTGATTGAAATCTCTGCTGGGTTGGAATCCCAGGTCTCTTTGCAAAAAACCATGGATATAGTGTAGGTACGTGAACCTCCGCGGAACCATTGCTACCTCATAATGTCGCCATGAGCAAGGACATGGGCAAATTAATGCGTTATTTCATTCTACTAAATAGCAGCGTTTCTAGTTTTGAGCTACTTTCGCGTTATTTTGCCGTGTAGAGGCTGGATTATGAAGTAGTAATTTTTGAAGATTAACGTGTCAATTGCGATCGTATTGGACATGATAGATTTTTGCAGTGTAACCAAGAGATTGTCCTATACATACTAAGTGCCTTCAGCTCAATAACTAACGGCAGGAATATTTTGGAAGTAGGTTGTTGAGTACAGATTCTCCTAAAATCCTTCGTGAAACTGAGTGTGTTCCTGTGTAATTTAGTAGAGGGTGTAGAGTGGTGAAATTTCTTTGGTATCTCTTTTAAATCCTAATTATGTATTATTTTGCACACGAATTTTCGATGATTGATTGATTGAAATCGGAATGGTGTACGTAGTGAGGGCCCTAGACTAGCACTTGTAGATTAGTAATAGGACTGGCGTCCCTCGTGGTGTACGTGGACTTTCTTAATTGACTCTTCAATTACTAAAAGTAGTCGAACCTATAAAGTTGAATTATAAAAAATCATTGGAATGATAATGCGAAAATAACAAAAAAGAAGTGAAATATACAATACAATTTTAAAGGATTTAAAGGGATTGAAATTGGAATAGGAACATAAATATAAAATTATAGATTACGCTATCATATCTAATAAATCTATGGACCGCTCTCTTGAAACGCAATAGACAATTTATTCCGAAGGCCCGCAACAGCAGGCGAAATGCTGTACAACCTGGCCTGCAATGTATGGGACCATAAAAAATTGACTCTTCAAGTTAGACTTCCGTGGACAGCCCTGAAAACCACACTCAACTGCTTAAATTGAAAATAATCAGTTGAGCTACGACCGGTAAATCTTGGCTTGAAGTCGGATTTGTCGTCGCCAGCTAGCGCCAAAGGCCAAAGGCATAGCGATTATATGTAAACTACTTCGCGGAGGCCAGCTGAAGAACGGACAGAGACAGTGGCGTAATAAGTGAAACAACAAGCCATCTCTTGAGGGCATATGGTGAAAATACTGAGTATGTTCAGTGAGACTGAAAAACTATTTCGATTCTATTCTATTCAGAAATGCCTCCTTACTTACGAACATGAAAAATAGAAGCAGGTCATTTCCTCTACGTCCTCCACAAATTGAACTAAACGTGGGTACACGTGGTGGTTCGACAGGTCCTTGCTCTCTGAAATATGTGCACGGCAAGTAGTTCTCTTTCCCCCGCGATGTAGTAAAGCCGGAGAACCTTTTGTGTTGAATTGAAGGATTTTAGGCCTAAAGCTCAAGCATTTTCACGGCGAAGAAGTCCTTTGTCAAGCTTAAAATTAAAATGGGATGCTTGAGTGACAAGCATTAGAAGCGTTGGGGGAGGTTTCCCTCAGCAGGTAGTTTTCTAGGAAGTTCCGAGAAGTACAAAAACCTTTTTTGTAGTTAAACGATGGTTACAAAGAATTTGAGGGAGGGGCAGGTAGCAACCGTTGGCAGATGCGAAAGTTTCACTATTGAGAGTCCTTTTTGGTTAAATGGAGCCGCAAAGACCTCTTGCAAACAAACCACGCCAGCTAAACTTCACGAAAACTAAAACAAGTTTTTCACTTCTTCAACAGTAAAATTGTACACTAGTTATCAGTATCAGAAGTGATAATTCCACGTTGCTAACTGCAGGTGTGGAAATTCAAGCTGCAGCAGACGTTGAAAGATATAAAACAGTCTTATTCCGAAACTATTTTTATCGTAGAGCAAATCGAAAACACATTCAATGTAGCATTAAATCCTCTGCTGAATGTTATCTAACATAAAAAAAGATAAATTATTGAATGCAGCCACATGTTCGCTTCAGTATTCATTCACTCGCCAGCATCATGGTGAGTGAATGAAGAAAACATGATCAATTTATTTTTTCTCGGATTGGTCATGATTTTATCGAGAAAGGGATGGGTGGCGTATTTCGAGTTTATCATGGCGCACCCAGTCGTGCCCGACCAAATTAATCTACACTGATTACCTTGTTGATGAGGGTGAGTGAATGAAGTGCAATTAAAACACGCGCACGTTCAGCTGAACACTTTCTCGCTCGAAGGTCTGTAGGTAACTAATTGGCGTCTCCGAGTGGAGCGAATGATCAGCTGATAGACGCGCGTTTGGCCTGAAATTCAGTTTCCCGCGAAAACGACGCGTTTCCCGCCACAAACGGTCAAAATCTACCGAGGTGAGTGAATGAATCATGAAGCTCGGACACAACCTTGAAAATTCACTGCTTTGATAGTGAATGATTTTAAAATCTGAATCGGTCCATTTTGCGGTCTAGAGGTATCATCGAATAATGCACAGTTTTTTAAACAGCAGAATCAATGTCTATTAACGACGTAGTGAAAGTTGAAAACTTCCAGTTTGGACAAGGTGAGTGAATGAAAAATTCACTATTCTAAGATTTCTTCAACAGTAAATAGAATTATTCTATCATTTCCACTAGATATGAATATTGATGAACAGGACTATTGTTTTTTATGCATTTTTTTTAGAACCATAAATGCAACACAAAAGGCACAAAGTCTTCTGGACAGCGATCTTAGGTTTCTGGGAGAATGACTCATATGTATGATATATAATTACATAATAGGTATATAAATATATCATACATATAATTTTTATTAAACATACATTTAATTATAATATATAAAACACATACATAAATAAATAAATATTTATATTAATATTTATACTATGTATGTGTCACTCCAGATGATAACTCTCGGTAGAATTGAGATAAAAAGCTCAAATTTTCACAAAAATCCGTCTTGGCAATTGAAAGGCTAAATTATTGATGGGCAGAATCGAACCACTGTAAGAGGGGGGGGGGGGGGATTACCCATAAATTCCTAAAATGAAACAGTCCGGTGAGTTACACCTCATTTTAAAGGTTTTTTTTTTAAATGGTGAACTCAGAATTACGATATCTCACTCCGTTCTCAAACTTTGAAGATGATACTCAAACTTTTTGATAGTTTGGGGTGGTTGTGGGGGGGAATTATCAGTAAATTCCCAAAATGAAACCGTCTCACAAGTGTCACCTCATTTCAAAGTTTTTTTTTTTTGTTTTTTGTTTTTTTTTACGCTGAACACGATGGTGAACTCACAATTGCTACATCTTATTCCGCTCTCAAACTGGAGCACTTTGAAGATGAAGAAACGTGGTTGATGCTTGATACTTTCTTCAATGGAGCCATTTTACATAAAACCAGTTATTTCTTTGAAAATTCGCTCTTATAGCCAAGCTGCACGACTGGATTTTTTGTTTGTTTTCGTGTCGTTTCTGTGTTGTGTTATGGCGTCGTTATTTTATTTATTTTTTTGATTTTATACCTATAGTTTGTTCTTATTAAAATATATTACCTATTCTATAATAAAAGATTCTCTTATAATATGACTACGTACCGTTTTGTGACGCTTCATCATAAACCCGAAGTCAATCCGGTTGCACAATAACTCAGTAACTAATATTATTAGTATAAGTACTAATAACTTGTAATTTGAGTTGCATAATCGGAATTTATAAGCTCTAATAATATTAGTAGTGATAATAATACTGATATACTAATAATAATACTGATATTATTAGTAGATTTTCGCCAATTTTATTAGTTACCGTTGCAAAATCGCTTAAAAATATTAGCGTTCATAGAAATATTATGGAGGCTAATACTTTTTCAACTAGCGAAAGTTCTCCTGTATTTATTTTTACAAGGCAAGGGAACCCCATACTATAATATACTTAATATATTATAATATAATATTTTTACAAGGGAAGGATATTCTTTTTAGAAAAAGTTATTGTCCCACGAGCTCAAATTCCCATCTCACCTGTTTCATAAATTAGCCAGAGGTTTTCAAGCACATTTTGCGATATCTCCAATACTTCGGTTTTCTCAAATTAACGAATAATTCCTTCGTCATTATAATTTTTTCCATTAACAATAATATTTTAGGATCTGATAGAATGATTGACTCTCTTCCAAAATCTGATATGAAAACCATTATCATAAACGAGGACTGTGTACAGCTGGGTAAAGTACTTGGGCAGCAGGAAAACGTACCATTAGCCAGTACGTTATCTGATCAAACAAGCATCCTCGGATTTGATCGCGTTGTATGTCGCACGGTGTCAAATCGAGGGTCTCATGGCAACTCCTCACAATGTCAATTTGGCGACTTTTCAGCAGAGCCAAAAAACCATCTGCCAATGATTTTCTCCTTTTTATCTAAAATACCTTATTTCACTAAACAATTATTCTTTTTTCCAAAAAAACATGAAGATGTGGGGTGTTGATCATCAGAGTGGGGATGATAGGGGGTGTCGATGAAATTGTGTATGATCTGGGATTCAGTAAAATAAATCGTGAGATTTAGTGTTAACTAACTTAGGTACCTAACTTATACTTAGGTAGATCGATCCGCCGGGAGAAGACGCTTCGAACGGTATGCATAACTCATTTTGGCCAAATGTGACGATGTGGGGAGTTGTTGCCGTGAGACCCTCGAAGTAGCAAATCCTTCCGTTTCTGAATAAAATGTCTGTCTCCGAGTTTGAAAGTCGTAGTAAAAACAGACGATTAATTATTTCATTTTTAGGTTCGGTGATTGAAAGGTCTTGGATTGGACTGTCGTCATTTCAAACAACTCATCATCCTCTGCGATCGATAAGATTGGACTCGGATTGCCGTTGAGATGAAGGTTGCAGTTCCCACTCGATTGTCAGGTGTCGGAAGGTTCTCGAAGAAACTGCATCGGCATTTATACAGCAGACCAAATCAAATTCTCATCACCGTTATCCAATCTAAAATATGCTGCAGCGGCTTGAAGGGGATCTTACTTATCACTGGCTCTAAACGTCTTCCTGTTCTCGACGGAATAGCTTGATTTTTGAATACCACAGTTGGTCCCCTTTGCATATCTATGAACCACTTCCTTAGAGATGAGTCCGTCCATTACAAAAAATGCGCCTTTCATTCAGTGATTCGAACCCCCTGAAGCGCGTTATACCACAGAATGTGTAAGTAGGTTTAGGTTTGGTGGCATTGTCACTCGCAGTGAAACGGACTGGTTGTAAGTGAATAAGCACTATGTCATTATCAAATGGATGATATTCATATTAAATTCAATGAAACCGATTGAGCACAAGATTAACTTACAAAAGTACCCAAATAGAATAATCTAGATAAAAAAATGTGAACTATTAAAAGAACTAAGTAACTGATTAGAGTTAAGTCGAGCAGTAAATACAGTGCAGCGTACTTACAGAGTCCGACGTTCTGACTGCATGCAAGATGATCATCTAAGCGTTAGCCCTGTACAAATAAAAAATTTGCTGTCAGTATCATCCACCAGGGCAATAAACTATGCATTTATAGGAGGACAGGGGATGGGGTTACATAAACGAATAGAACTTTTTATTGGAGCTTCTGTCATCAAAGACTACTCTAATGTGCCAAAAAGGTGTTTTTTGGTGCAGAGGATGTGAGGGTTGGTGTTGGGGTTTCTCAGTGTGCTGAATTTCCATCTAAAACCCGTTGTTTGCAATCAAGTCTAGCTTGATGTTGAGGGAAGTCGAGGGTCGGTCAAATGAAAATTGAAAGTTGATTGTTTGTCAAATGAAAGTTTTATAAACTGCCCTGAAGATGAAGAAATATATTCTTCGAAACGTTGGCACATAAATCAATTTTCATTTGACCGACCCTCGACATCCCTCAACATCATTCTTACTGACGGTCAAACTAAATCACACACAATCAAGTCTAGATTTTGAGATAACTCATTTACCTATTTTCTCGCTATGTTTGAGAGTTAAAAATGGCACTTTGAAAAATCACTATTAGCTTTTCACTTTCAATCACTTTTTCTATGTATTTTGAGGTGCAGAATCCTAATTTGAGACCCAATTTTAGCAATCTACCGTTGTTTAAAAAAAAGCATTTACAAAAGTATGGTGTTTTTCCTTTATTGTGTACTTTGTCAACTTTACCGCTTTTTTCCGTGGAATGGAAGAAGACAGCTAAAATTGGGTTTCAAATTTAGATTTAGCGCACTGAAAAACCTCAACACCACCCCTCATCTGCTCTGCACCAAACAACGCTTTTTTTGTTGGCCTGTGTAATCAATATGAAAACTAGTTAGCAGGATATGTTACCAGAATTTCCTTATATTAAAAAGTTCAAATGTGCTTACACTTCGTATAGTAACTATACGAAGTGTAAGCACATTTGAACTTTTTAATATAAGGAAATTCTGGTAACAATTTTCATAACTGTTATGAAAAGAAAGGAAACTTAGTTTGCGCAATTGATAATGAAACGACTCCATAATATTGTCATGGTGTATTAAGTTATAGAGTTTTAATTTAGGATACAGGCAGTATCCTGTAATTTGTAGGGATATAGCACAAGGTTTAGAAAGATAACTGTTATCTCAGTAATACCTAGCAATCGTAGGAATGAAAAGCCCACAGTATTACTCACGAGTTGTGCCGATATGTACCTAACTGTTCGGAAAACACCCATCTCAATCTTCTATGGCGGTCTCATAACTGATTCATAATATTATGATATCGGGGCTTAATGTAGACAAAATTGACACGTAGAGAATTTCATAGTTAAGAGCCTAATTTCTTCATTCGTTTCTTAATATCCTAATTCCTTAATTTCTTGATTATTTTGCAGGATCGGGAATCGGAGGGGTTTTCGGTTGAGGTACTGGAAGGCGAGAGGTGACCCAAAGAAAAAAATGAGGAAAACGAGGCCTCGAATTCATACTTTTAGTCTTATCGTTCCAACGTAGAAGAACACCTTTCACTCCTGAGACCACCATTTTGCCATATACCGATTCAAATAGACACGGCGGGTGGGGCCCCTCATCCATATGAATTTAATAGGAAGGGGATTTTGGTATAATTTCCAGGGCTCACACAGTTTGGTGTCTCTAGAGGGTCTCCGACGAATCGCCACCGGAGAAATTCAGCTGACCTGTTTACGACGAGTTCGTTCACACGTCCTACTTCAATCGAGTAAAGCGCTAATTAATGACCGATTATACTCATAACGAGATGTTAGGCAGCTTTTTTGTTCCCTCACGTAGCGTTTCTGTTGAAAATGGCTCTTGTTGGCTCTTGGTGTTCGAAGATTGTCCTATTTGAGATGCTCCACTGAATATGGCTTTTAATTGAGAATGACAAGTAAATAAGCGATTTCTATTCACGTATTAACCTCACGAAGCGGAGTCTCCAGAGCAAATTCGTCAGAGGGTTTGCAAACTTCGAGTTCACGTAGGGGCCTCTACCCAAAGATGGAGTGATAAACCGCTTGGTTCGCTACTAACAAACGATCGAGAAGACTCGTAAGGACACTCAAGTTCAACAGTTGTGAGGACTGAATCGATGACGCCGTTCCTGTATTGCGGGTGAAATGCCACGACATTTAATACGCGGCGAAACTGACATGTGCATAGAGCACAAATAACATAAAGGGAAAGTTTAAAAGAAGAAATAGTATCCAGCGTGGAAATGTAAGGGTGGTAATCAATAGTAGGTAGTAGGTATGGGAACCAGCCAACGGGGGATGGCTTAGGGTAGGTCAGCTCTGCCTACTAGGCGTATCAAAAACATCGCCTCTCCACGACAAGGGGTTTATGGAAACAGCCAGCCTGAGCTGATAAGTAGTAACATTCGTCCAAATAAAACCGGTCATGTCTCGATATTGCAATGGAAAATTCACGGGGGATGATTGGGCTGTTCAGAGAAACTGAAGATAATGATGGATGGGAACCTCACCTGCACCGTACAGCAGACAACTAGAATGTTCCTTGTCGTCTAATCGGTCATTTTCATAGGTGTTAATTTTTACGAGGTCCATTCAAATAACCAAGTAGATAACATGAGGTTCTGAAGAGGCACATCACATTGGTTAGATACTTAAAGACTTAGTCAGTTATAGTCGTATGTTCTTCCATCAAAAGTCAAAAATACAATACACCAATGATATGCACATAAAGATATACAGTTGCAAAAACACCCGCTACCTACCTAAAATGGCCAATATTTTCACAGTATAATGCACGATCAACGTGGAATGCAAACGTTCATAGTACCTCCGATGAAAATCATTAGGTACGTTCCTGATCAAATCCCCACGTATGACCTACTGCTGTTTGTTACTCATACAGTCTTTCACCCACAATAGGAACATACAGTGAATCATTACTGTAAATGCTCCTCGACTTTTTTGATCATAACCTCGTAACTCGCTGTGTCAGTGTACAATTAATCTCTGGTAGAAGCATGGCAGTCACACTTATCATTATAGGCGCACCCATCGTAAAGGCATAAAGGTTATTAATAAAGAAGGAAAATATTAAATGGAATTATTACATAGTAATGAACGAAACGAATAAATTGTGATAACTAATGTTACACTGCTACAATAATTGTAATTATTATATATAACTTTACTTTTGGTTCATACAACCGAAATGAAGATATATTAACAAAACCGTATTAACCGTTGGACTGTAACTCAATGTTTGATATGAGCAGTGATAAACGCGAGTATCTAATTGAGGAGCTCTTTTACAAAACTTCATAAATCCACTTTTGACCAACATGCGGTTTTTTCTGAATTCTGGTAGTTTAGTTAGTCTTTTAGGTACTTTGTGTAGAAGTTTCGTGTATCACAACATAAATAATATTTAGTTGTGATTCACGAAACTTCTACATAAAGTAAAAGACTAACTAAACTACCAGAATTCAGAAAAAACCGAATGTTGGTCAAAAGTGGATTTATGAAGTTTTGTAAAAAAGCTCCTCAATTTAGGTACGACCAAATTCAAAGTTCCAAGTATTGAATAGTGAGTTTTGATACGTTCTTAATGGAAAAGAATGACTACATGTTATACAAAGCCTAGGGAAGGTCTTAACAAAACATCAACTGTATCGACATCATCAGCTACGCTTTGAATTACTGTAATATCATTTGGGCATTTTTTCTTTGAAATCTTATTTTTCCAAAAGTAAATACAGTTTCGGAATTCACGCAATCATTGAAGGGAAGTCTTACATGATTACAAGTAACCCGTTGTAACGGTCCAATAAATTCATGATACAAGAGTCAGGCATATTTTTAAAAATTGTTAATCCCCTTGCGAAATCATTTTCTAAGAGGTTTTCCTAGGTGTTGGCAGAAAACCAGTGGGTAGTTAAGAGTATGTTCTTTTATAGAGTTCCAAGTGAAGGGTCATTCAAAGTAAGAGGACGATTTATGAATTGAGTGAATGAACATACACATGGGCCTCGAACATGTTGATTTGGTTCATTCCGGCTGTCTGTGTGATGGTGAATTTAGTTACATAGTTTTGAATAATATTACGCCTGCTAACATAAGGTAAATGATTTAGAGTTCGAAGAACAAATACAGAAACTTGTGTACGATTGATGAAGGAACAATGCATTATTTTCTCAACTATCAAAAGTTGCGCCCAAGATAAAATTATCGCAACGGGAATTTACACTTGTCACCACCGTGGAACTCATTGGGTAACCTACGAGATAGTGACAGATAAATATTAGCATACGATTGGCCGAAACTCTGTAGATTATAGGAAAAATATTTGGTTCCGTCATCTGTTGAAGATCTGAAGAGTCAAGCTAACAAATTGGTTATGAAACTTTTGAGCCCCCAATAATGAGATTTTATTGAAATAATGGTAGATTTAGTTGTATTAATTGGAACAGTTGGATCAGTTATCAGTGTTGATGAGTGATGTCTTCTTGTTGTTGTAACGTTGGGATGGTAAATACTCATACTTCGGGAATAGTCGGAAAATGATGTTTTCCGGTACGAGTTATCAAGCTTTCGTATCATCACTAAATCTCTCCATTTGACACCATAATTTGTACTTATGTAACAGGGTCTTAATGTAAATCCCTCTCTTTTTCGGGCATTTGTTGAAGTCCTGAAGATTATCTAAAAAATACATTGAAACGTCGGCAGGAAGTCGAACCTCAAGATCCTCACCTCTACTCTCTATTGCGCGGGCAGATTTACATTCGAAACTTCTGCTTCTAATAATCCTCCAAAAACTATATGTAGGTACAAGCAGAAAAGACGACATATAGTTTTGGAGGATTATTAGAAGCAGAAGTTTCGAATGTAAATCTGCCCGCGCAATAGAGTAGAGGTGAGGATCTTGAGGTTCGACTTCCTGCCGACGTTTCAATGTATTTTTTCATAATCTTCAGGGCTTCAACAAATGCCCAAAAAAGAGAGGAATTTTACATTAAGACTGTGTTACATAAGTACAAAATATGTAAACACGTTTTGTTTTCATCATCTGATATTGGCACCCGAACCTACAATTCCTTGACTTAAACTATATTGTGTTATGCACAGGAGCCCACACCTGTCAAGGGACAATCAACAGTTACCTCATCGCAGAACATCAACAGTACTAAACGTATTTCAGACCCTCGAATGAGTTGAAAAGAACGGATTTCACACTTTGTAAACGGATGGACATATACGGATCGGGTAGACCATGAACCAGACGCCTTGTAAGCGGTTCGACGACAGAATTGATTGTCTGGTCCGTCGCCAAAACATCGCAGATCATGGAGTAGACCCAGCAGTTGTTTCATATACCAAACCATGTCTAGTTCTTCTTCAACACAACCCTGTTTTAGTAGATAACAATAATATTCACAAATATACTTAGGTACCCCCGTAAACTTTCCCAAGTCAGTTTCAGTTTTCTATCAAGTTTGAAGAGACCATCTCTTACTTGTGCGCAAACACACCTCAGTATTCCTGGCCATTCTTCCAAAAGGACGTCAGTCCTGAGTTAGAACACGATTCCTTCAGCCATAATGAACCATAACCTTTCGGTTGCTCTTTAATGTTGTAACCAGCACGAAATGGAGTTGGGAAGAACGAAAAATTAGCCGACCAAGTGGCGTAACAAGTGATTTAATTTAGCACATTTGGTTTTAGGAATAACAGGATTTTCAACCACCCAAAATTAAATATGGTCCCTAAATTAAAAGATGGTCTGTTCAAAGTTGTAAGAAAACTGAAACTGAGTTGGGAAAGTTTACGGGGGTATATTCCCACCTTCTAATCGCAAGCTCCATAATTTGTGATTTGTTATCCACTAAAATATCGATTCACCATCGAGTCGATATTTTAAACTAGACATGGTTTGGTATCTGAGTAACATTTGGATGTGGACCGGCATTCGTCAGGGTCCTCATCGCAGCTGCCGAAGACAAAGAGTCTCTCTTCAGTGATCACCAACGATCGCACACATGGCAATGTACATTAGAATTCAGCACGAAACGCTCTGTACGAGCAGCTCTTTTGGAAGGTCCTTCGAGTATATTTAGCCCAATTAAGTGATTGTTAGCACTTAATCGAACAATTAAAAAAAAAACTGTCGTGTTCAGTGTCAAAAAATCGATTTCCCTCTCAATGTGTAACCAACCCTGGATGGAGTTTGAAAGGACTTGAAAAGCAGCCAATAACGTGGTCTAACAAGTGATTTAAGAACATTTTGTTAAGGAATCACAGGATTTTCGAATGAAATCCTATATTCTCAGGGCCCTTGGCTGACATTCAGATATGGACCGGCAAACAGTCAGAGTCCTCTTCGCAGCTGCCAAAGACCGAGAGTCTCTCTTGAGTGATCACCAACAATCGCATGTTTTCTTTTGCATTATTTTGCTTAACTACTCAACTTTTTGCATTACCTATTTTATGTAATTTATATATTTCATGTGTACTAAATGGGCCAATCGGCCTTTGTACAATAAGTAAATGGTTTTATTATTATTATGTACATTCGAATTCAGCACGAAACGCTCCATACGAGCAGCTCTTTTGGAAGGTCCTTCGAGCACATTTAACCCAATCAAGTGCGGTTTAGCACTTAATCGAAAAAAATAAATAAATAACTGTCTCCGTTTTGGGAGTCAAAACCCGCTAGACCAAATAGAGGTCCACTCTTCCGAACCAGTGTAATTAATATGTTTCAATTGATGGTCAAGCCCAACAGACAAAATCTTGGATCTCAGGATCTTGGATCGTTTCAGTAATTTAGGAAAGTATACGGCGTACAAAAGTTCCAGGTACTTGTTCACCTTGTGCACTTAAGTTTTCTGTTCATATTCGATCTAAATTGCAATGTACCGAATAGCGGCTATTCAAACCAGTCAACTATACACATTCCCACAAAGGTAGTTGGAACAACTTTCATGAATGGAAAATAATCAGTACGATGGTTACCTAATAGCAACTATGACTCGACTAGACGACCTAAGTAACCTCCTCATCCCGGTCTAGAAATTAGGTAACAGCTACTGTCGCGGCTGTAACGATCCCGCTGTGGGAGATAATTCCAATAATTGACAGGTGATTATAACTTGGAAGCCACTTTGTGGGTTGTGAATTATGAAAATTGTGGAAACATTCGAGTTGAAAAGGAGTTTCAATGAGTGATTTGGAGGTAAAAAGGTGATTTTGGGTTGTACATATCAGGAATGAGTTATAGCGGAAAGAAGCGACTTACCAGCTTCGCTGATGCCGGACAATTAGAAGACCAAAGTGTAGAACTTTGGAACAAACATAAAAATAAAACCCAAAAAAAAAAGAAAAATGCACCACAAACAGGCGAAGGTGATGGAAGGGACTGAAGGTTTTGGTGAGGGAGGGCAGTATCTAAGGACGGGACCCGGCGAAGAGTCCCCACCACCATCTACAACTTCCCCTCAGAACTTGAACGGTGGCGCGAGGCGTTGAAGGGGGGAGGGGGGGTGGGAGGGGAGGGAGGAGGGAAATTGTAAGAGGGGTCTCATAGGCGGCCGCTTCGAGGAAGACGAGATAGGAGAACGAAATGAGGAGAAGGGGGTTTCGTACGCCCCACTCTTCTACCAAAAAAAAAACACCCCTCCGCTTCCCCATCCACTACCCCCACCCCCCAGCACCCTGGCATCGTCGAGGGGTTTCGAGGGGTTTCTACCCCTACTGGAGTAAGATCTAACCCCCCACCCCCCCTCCCCTCCCCTCAGGCCGTCGTGCAAGGGCGAAATGCGATTTCCAAGGTCTGCCCGGCGTCAGGGGTAGCGGAGGAAACCCCCCCCCCCCTCCCACCCATCGAAGCCTTGTCCCGTCCTCGGATGGGAAACCTGCTACTCAAGGTCGGGAGGCTACTCGATCCGCTCGCACCCTATTTGCCCCCCGAAATGTATCATCGCCTGTTCCTTTTACGTCAATTCACGACTTCACCTCAACACGTAGTTATGGCAAACCTGAGACTCGTCTTGGACGAAAAGGCCCTTCGAAGGATATTCGATTTTAAAAACGTCGTCAAATTGAAAAAAAAAAAAAAAAAAACTATGCAAATTCTTGACACAACGGTTTATTATCTTCTTTGTACAGATCACCCTTCTGTCTAGATCACTAGGTCTACATGTCTAGATCGTAAATGTTAGATTAATTGAGTACGTGAGTTCCAAAACTCGCTCCTTGCATGTTACCCTGTTTTCCACAAATCGCGAAAAACCGTTGTAGCTTGAAAAAACTTCCCAAATGAATATTTCTTAACTTGTAATGACGTTAGTAACATCAACTAAGCTGTGTGCCAAAGGAAAGTTATTTTGGATGATAAATAGAATGTGTAGAAGCAGATTAAGTTTGCAACGAGCCAGTTTTGGAACTAGCTTCTGCATTGAACTAGTTTTGGAAGTAACTAATCTGAATGGAGCGAGTTTTGTTTCTAACTCACTGGATGTAGGTAGGTACCTATTGCATGAGGATGTAAGGGGAAATCATGACCGGACTGTCTAACATCAATTAAATTTTTGTTAGGAAACTCTCTAAAAAAATGGTTTGAATGAGGTTCATGAAAGATCAACATCACAAAATTCAGTTTTTCTTATTGGTAACAGCACGTAAGCATAGAATAAATTATTTAAATATGAGCATTAGAAAAATCACAGAAACAAAACCTTATGCTATTATCCTAAGGGAAACCAACTCGTGAATGAAGCAATAAGAAAATTAGCCAGATATAGGAAGTTCTAAAATAAAACAACCATGAAGCCTTCAATAAAATTATCTCTCATACTCTCAGTTCCTCACTTTCATCGAATTATGCCATCTCTTCTCCCACAATATCCACTTCGTCGGTGCCTGCGTTTCCTCTTCTCTCTCCGTCCAAAACAGTGGCATTGAAATTGAGATTTTCATGCTGGCGCCAGTCCTTGCCAAAATGTAAAGCGAGAAGCTTATCCACGCTCTCAATTTTTCATCTTTTACATCCGCGGTCCGGGCCTGTCAGAAAAAACCGCTCGTGTATGGCAGCCTATTGACCTGTATTTCAACAGTTTGATTCGCGATCGTGTTGACAGGTTCATATTGGCTCAATCTTTGAGCCCTCATTGTGAACGAACAGTTGGTCGTACGAAGCTGCGGATGGTCCCAAAAAATTCTAAACAACTCTAACTAAATGTGAACTAAAAACTACACCGTTCTATATGAAATTTTCAAACTTTCAAAATTCGTTTTCCCTTCTTGACCTAGGGTTATGAAAAGTTTCGAGGATCATTGTGGTCGGAACCCGTAACAAAAATTTCGAAATTTAGCTCAAAGCTAACTGGGCAAAGTGCCGCGGACGGCGTACGAGTAACAACCACGTTCCTTCATCTTCAAAGTGTTCTAGTTTGAGAACGGAATCAGATATCACAATTCTGACTTCACCATCGAGTTCAGCGTAAATAAACCTTTAAAATTTTTTTTTTTTTTTTCTTTTCATAATATTTATTGCACCAAGTAATACATCTTATTAGCAACATTTCTTTGACAACGAATAATCGGTGACTGAAACAAGACTGTGATACATAACACATCCTATACATCATTTCAGCTATTTAGTGTCTTCAATGAACACGATTTGCAGGAGCGCACAGCACTACACTCACTGAACAAACTGAGGTGACACCTTTAAAATGAGGTGCCATTTGTCAGACTGTTCCATTTTGGGAATTTATAGTTAATTTCCCCCCTAAAACTCCTCAAACCTCCCCTTAGAGTGGCCCGATTTACCCCATCTTCGAACTTAGCCTTTCGATTGCCAAGACAGATTTTTTGTACAAATTTTAACTTTCTATCTTAATTCTATCGGGAGTTCCTTATACTACCAAATAAGATTAAGAATAATTATTATAATAATTTTTGGAGAACTATAACTTGTATAACTACGAGTATAACTTATCGAGCTCTCTTCCTTCTGGGGGGTGGGGGCTCTTGGACCCACTCCGTCTTTATTGAGTAGAATTGTATTCATATTCAGCAATTGACCACCACAGGTACAATCACATATTTTCCTGAATATTATGATGATTTCAGGGTTGGAACGGTACCAAGGAAGGTTAAATGCATCAATGATGACTAACTACTGCTGGAATCTGAGGACAAGAGAACGATTCGTCATCTAGGCGACCAAGGAAGAGGAAATTCCAGATTAACTAGTATAATTTACGTGTATAAACGGAATTTACAAAATCTACCAATGTTAAAAATACACATTCCAATCCAAATTGTTAGTTCCTTTCTTTGTTCAAACCCACGTCCGTCCTCTACAACTAACTTTCACTAATTTTTTCGGGAAAATTTTGTGAAAAATCTATAGTGATTGAGAGAATCTGATTGATGAAACACCACTTAGATTTCAGACATTGTTTAAAAACAGTTAAAAAGTAAAGTGTAGGGGTCCGTTAAACCATCTCAGGGTAAATTACTTTATCCTGACCGCTGGAACAGATTATTAGCGTACCCTCGATACCTCGATACCCTCGATACCTGCGGAGCCCTATTTAGAACTCTAGAACTTTCCAGAAGGCAGCTAGGTAAAGGAATTCTTGAGGGTTGAAATGTTGGCTTTTGGGGGAAAGATGAGAAAATCTCCTACTGGCTGTCTAGTGAGGTCCCAAGATGCAGCAGAATTCTTGCAGAATTGCATCTCCAAACCGCGAAGATGTTCACAAATTTCATAAATTAAAGTGATTTTCTCAAGATCCAGTTGGTTTCCATGTTTTGTTTTTTTCTTTTTTTTTATGATTCGTTTGGCATTGCATACATTTTGCATACAGCCATGTATAATGTAAAACATTTTACCTACAGTTATTTAATTACTTACATTCAGACTGGGACATATTTTAATGTTGCATTTGGATAACAACTTGATATTTCTTTGTTAGACCAATGTAGTCCAAACTGACACTGGTTTTCCTCACAACTGCGTTAAATTTGTTTTCTTTAATTAATTTATTTAATGGTTGCGCATCTACTTAGCTGATGCATATAACCAGTAGTATTTACAGTGCTGGTCTTTCATATACCTAGCAAATTATGAGTTGAATTACGTCATACTATGATATTTACATGATAGTATGATAATGATGACATGAATTACATGAATATTTGAACGTTAATATATGTACAGTTTATATTATAACAGCACTTTCACAATCTGATCCCCGCACTTTTCATGAAGCGCAGGAAGACTTTATGCTCGCTTCGAGTCTTCACACCACATCTTCACAAAACTCGCGATTTGGGGATTTGGCTAGGTTTGTGAGATAACGGCTTCGGTTGATGTGTCCGTGTCCTGTGCGTAGTCGGATCAGCTGAACCATTTCTTTACGGGACAAAGGTAAATGGAGGACAGTCGGTTTTCTCATCACCCTATCCATAACCTGGTAGTGGTACAGGCCCTTGAAGGTTCATTGTTCGTCATATCAGTCCTGCCATTCCCTCATCATGGGTTTTTGCGATGAACAGTGCATCTGATAGTGGGATAGAGGGTCGCAGGATGTCGGTGCATTGAGGCGATCGCGCGAGGTGATGCGCGAGGAGCATCGATGCTCCTCTTCTTGCAGCTTCGTCGGCCTGTTCGTTCCCAAAGACGTTGCTATGGGCGGGAATCCATTGAATGACGACGGGTTGGTTGGGTACACGTCGGATCAAACTGGCTACATCAAACTATATAGTTGGCGACGTTCCCTCGATGTATGTTGGACAGCATGGAGCAGGCTGTCAAGATAACGAGTGGGGTTGTTAGGGACGCATATCGTTCGATGGCAACTTTAATCGCATATAGTTCAGCGCTATCTATTTCAAAAGTTGATGGGAGTGAATAGGATGTAACTTGTTGGGAGAGCTGATCAAAAACACCAATTCTCACTCCGTAGTCCGATTTGGGGATTCCATAATTAAGTGTTCTAGTGTTCCACTGTGATTTCCGCATCTCTGACATTGTGGTGACTCCCTAAGGCCGAGTTTGTGGAGGTAATAATCACATACGCCGTGGCTTCTCCAACCCTTTGTTCTTAAACCACGGTACATGCATGATGATTTTTCTTTTAAATGCGCGAACTTTGTCATTAGCTTCATTAAAATATTTGATAAATACGAAAGCAAACCTTGCCATCTCTCAGCATTAAAAATGTGTGCCAATTTTATATTGTGGACCATCAACAGAGATAAGACTTCAGAACGAACGCCTGTAACCGTGTAAGTGCGTTCCCACGAGACAACCACCTCACTTCAGTATGGTGAAGCAGGGAATTGTGAAGGCTTCTCATCACATAGCAATACAAAAAGTCTTAAGCGCCTTTGTATAGTAAATGATCAGACTCATCCAAAACTTCCATAAAAGAGGCAGGCAATTGTTTCATCGCTAAAGCATGTCTATGAAGAACACAATGACTGGTACTGCAATTTTTAGATTTTTCTTTTATACTCGTAATTGTTCCAACCGTTGGGCCAGACATTGGATTTGCACCATCTGTGCACTACACACTGAGCAAAGTGCCGCGGACTTGTTCAAACTGGACAGACATTTTTCGTGTGAGTTGCATTTTTAAAGTTTCAAAATTCCTTAGAAATAGAATTAAAATTTCCACAACAGGTCGTTTTTAGATGATTCATGAGAATATTGTTGTTTTGGCAGCCATTCGCAGTCCATATATGTAACAGAAATGGGATATCAATATCAAATAAATTGGCCATCTCTCCAAAATTATGAAAACTTTTAGTTAAAATTGAATTTGTTTCTTTTCCACATTAAATGTGATTTCTTTTCCACATTAAATGTGGAAAAGAAACAAATTCAATTTTATCAAGAAACTCAAAAATCCGTCGGTCCGCGGCACTTTGGCCAGTTACCGTTGTGCTAAAATTACGAAATTTGGTTTGCGGGTTCGGACCAACCTCACAATGATCCTCGAAACATTTCATAACCCTAGGTCAAGGGGAAGGGGTTCAAAACTAATTTTGAAGTGTTAAAAATTTCATATCTCGAAAAATTTGGAAAGAACGGTATAGTTTTTAATTCAGATTTAGATAGATTTTATTCTTTAGAATTTTTTAAGACCATCCGCAGGTTTGTACAACCAGCCGTTCGTTCACAATGCCGTTTACCTCAAATTATTTCGTGTATTGGACTCACAAGGATCTTGTACGGAGAACTTCTATCTAAACAGAAGGGTGATCTGCACAGAACACTGAATTAGACAGAGGGGTGATCTGCACAAAGAAGATAATAAACCGTTGTGTCAAGAGTTTTTTTTATTCGGTTTTCTGAATCTACGTATCTTGAAACGTAAACCAACAAATTTTGACATGGGGTTAAACAAAATTTTTCTTTGGTCGATTCCAATGGTTCATTATCGAAGATAATAAACCAAAAACCACTGGACTTGTGCTGCTGAAATAGTTCGTGGAAGTGAACCCCAGTGATCATGCTGCAAACAAAGGTTAGGTTTGCGTGAAAATCCTACCGTATACAGTGATTAATATATTACTTATGAGATAAAATATTGCTAGATGAAAATGTATCAATTATTCAGTTGCAATAAATAAATCACAAAAAAAAATAGATGTTCGCTTTGCAGACCACATGAAAATGGGCACTTGGCAATACGTCGACACGTAAAGACGTCGACAAAGCTTCTGGAGGTGGATTCGATGTAGTTCAACATTAGGTCTGTAAGACGTCGACAAAACCTCCTGCGGAAAGACGACGACAGTCGACGTCTTTCAACACCGTAGGTGAAAGACGTCGACCAAGCAAGCACTGGCGGTACATACTGGATATACATCGACAACATTCGTGTACCTGCGGGAAGGCCAATGACCTAATCGTAACCTAATGACCTAAGCCATCCCCTTCTGAGTCACCCGTTCACCCATTACAGGTCCAGGTACCTGAAGGTTCTGTTACCAACTCGCAGGACGCAGGCCCAGAAAAAATTCACGGGAAAAATAATTATGCAACACTTGAAGAAATTACTGAACTTGGAAAAGTAAAGTACATACGTATAAAATAATTGAAAGCTCCTATTAAAACTCTCATTAATTTTTCCTACAGGTTCTCCTATATGGTATTAGGAGAAGGTTATTTGCTCTTATACTCAAATATAAAATGTCTTTGAAGAGCCTGGGAATGAACCGAAACGTCTTGTTAAAAGGGCAATAGAAAGAGTTTGTTTTTAGTGAATTTTCATTGCGTTTTATTGAGTTTGTAAAAAGGGCTGCCTGCACCAAAACGGACCCACTCGAAATGTGTTTCAGGCCTCAGAGAATCGTGAAGTTTGACGATTTTTTAGTATGATTATATGTATATTAGAGGAGGAAATCTTTTATAGACTGACAACTGCCCTTCGTGTGAGACTCCCAGGGAAGCCTGCCATTTCAGGCGAGCCTGTATACCCACTAAAACCACCTCAAGACACTTTTTTACTATTTTTTTATTTAAATTTTTTAAAAAGTGAAACTTAAGTGAAACCTAATCATCAATACTTTAAACCTAAATACACAGGTCTATCTAATTAATATAATCTAATAAAACAACAGACTAGAGCGCGGCATTGCGCACATTTTACTGGCATCGGTGTTGTAGAATTCTCGTATGTTCTTTCTGTGCTGACGATGCTGTCTAAGCATGACCGCAGCTTCTCTCCACGTATTTTAATGACCGACATTTATGAGAGATACTGACCAGAAATTATAGGAGATACTAAGGAATATGCCAAGAGACAATAGGGGATACGTGACGGAAACTGACCGACATGATGTTGAATTAAGCGACACCTACAAGACAGACGTTTCTATGAGTTATTGACCGACATTTATGAGAGATATGAGAGAATATTCCCAAAAGCTCGATTTGACTTCAAGGCCGTCTTCAGGCCGTGGGTAGATAAGTACTTAATGATGGCCTTAGGGGCAAAAAAAGAAGAATCGATGAATAAATAAATGTAGTAGTAATTGATACTAAAATATAATAATATGGTTCACTTTTTCTTCGCATGCCAGGGGCCCCGTTTTGTATCCTCTCTTTATTGTGTGGAGTCTAATTAGGAGTGAAGTTGCAGGCAGCAGCCTTAAACCCTCCTGTCGACGTAACGCAGTCGACGTGTTTCAAGGGGGTTGTTTGTCGATGTCTCTCAACCCTAGGATTGTAACACATCGACACATGCTGTCGACGTAACGCAGTCGATGTGTTTTCAGAAGGAACCCTGTCGATGTGTTACGATCCTAAGGTTGAAAGACATCGACAGCCGTGTCGACGTATTTATGTGTCGATGTAGTGCCCCCCCATCCATGAAAATTGCTCGCGGGTTGAATCTACGTATCTTGAAACGTAAACCAGCATTAAAATTTTTAGAGGGAAGGGATATTTTTTTTTCTTGGGCGATTCCAAAGGTTCATAGTATAGTTTCATAGTATGTAACGTGAAATTTGCGTTACTCTGAAATTCGCGGTTTCGGCGCCGCCCCTCATCAGAATTCGTCTCTTCCTCCACGGCGGAAGGAACAATATCCATGTCTGCTGCTTCTCACCGGGACAACACTGGCTGATAAAGGAGGTGCTGTCTCCCATCGCCATCTTCTCGTATTGGGGATTTCTTCTTTCTCGACCTAGTGACGTTCCGATACCCCTTTCGATCCGATATTTTGTATCAAATCAATATCAAAAGCACGGTATCGATACTCCGATATTATCGAAAGAAATATCGATATTAAAAGTATCATTTGATATCGATAATTCTTACTTTTTTTTGCAATACTTATAATAAAAGTAATGGAATTACAGAATTTGAGGATAATATTATTATCCTCAAATGCTGTAATTCCATTCAAAAAATAAATCGTGTTTAGGCCTACAATGATCCACCTATCTCAGCATTATGATCAGTTTCGGTACATACCTACTATAGGAGTGGAAATAATAAACCCTTGGGTAGATTTTGAAGTTTTTATTGTTATCTATATCAAAAAGTACAAAGAGTGGAAAACATATTGTGGCGAATGTTTATAACAAATTACAAACCCGACTCTTCAGAAGTAAAGTTCGCCCGATCTGTCCGAATGTTCCGGTGAAAGACGAACATACATAAATAAACATAAACAAACGGCAAACGCACAGCACTACTTTCTCCTTCTCTTTAGGTGTCACGGCTGGTGCTATGTTGGACGTAGGTAAGTAACCTCCTTCCGCTGTTGTTTGGATTCGATATTTTGATTCGATACTGTATAGCTTCATTCGATATCCCGATATTATCGAATTCTATATATTGATACGAATATCGGAAGTATCGAAACAAATGTATCGATATTACTAATATCGGTAATATCGGAACGTCACTATCTCGACCACTCTGTCTCCTCCCGCTCATATCGCTTCCCGAGTTGAATTTATCTTCCCGAAATATCGGTGCTTTTCCCCTTTTTCCAACTTCATCAAGTCTGTACTACCCCAGTAAACCTTCTGTCCTGCTTCCAAGCTCGACTGCCGAACGGACGGATTTCGTCGCCTGGTTAAATTTTGCCGTATCCAAAACCACGTTGTCGCTCCTGGTAAGTCCCACCTGTAGATCGCCCATGATCCCTTGTTACAACTATTTCGACGAATACCTATCAAAATATCGTTCCGTTTGCACCAGATACGATCATCATCCTCCAGACAGAAGTTTCGGCTGACAAGACGTCTCCAGCAGCCAGTTCAACGCATTGCCTGCCGACTCACGTGCCTTACCGGTATGCTCCGTTATCCCTTCTCTTCTTCTCTCGTCTACGCAATTTCAATCATTCAATTTCTAACAATCTTCCCGGTAACCAGTTTTAGGTACCTACTTACTTGGAACTCAGCCTCCAACGCCGTTGAAGCCATCTCGAGATCCTATCTCCTTTCCTTCCCGTCGGCTCCACATGCCAGAAAATACCTACGACGAGTATAAGCAGTGATAAGTACCTATGATAAGATCAAATTCTCTTTCCATGGCCGAAGGAACTGTGAGTACTCAATCCCGATACAATACCGAATTTAGACAACTACCGATATATACCTTTCCGTCCCTCGATTATGTCTGTACTGTGAAGCCCTGAGAACAGTAAATTTATTTCATGTTTTGTCAGTAATACCGTGTGTGTGGTTTTGTTGACCGTCAGTAACAATGATGTTGAGGGATGTCGAGGGTCGGTCATTTGACCGACCCTCGACATCCCTCAACGTCAGTAATACCTTTGAAGGTAATTTTGTTTCCAAAATTGGAAACAGGTAATTTTAATTTTATTCTATTTCAACTTTTAATTAATAAACGTTACTACGAATTTTTATTTCATTTTGATTGGGTTCATCCCCATTTCTCTGCCTTACCGTCACAGACATAATTAAATGGCGCCCAACGTGAATAATAACTGCAGATAATACCTACGTAATTAATAATCAGCAGCAGTATCCCTTGTATCGTTCTGCCTTTCTGACCTGTGCCTTTTCTCTACCCACCCAGTATATTAGGGTCATTTCCATATTTTTTATTGAATTTTTTTACCTGTATTGTGTACCCTTTGTGAAATATGGCCTTACCGTCACAAATATTATACTATGAAACTATACTATGAACCATACTATGAAACTATACTATACTTCTTCATTTATGGTTTACTATACTATGAATACTATTATAGTATTCATAGTATAAAAAAACCATAAATGAAGAAGTTAATTAAATATAGTGAATCACCTCATTGATAAATAATTCATCTAATATTGGAAAAGCACGATGAAGTAATCTTTGTTTGCGAGTATAGTTGGTGCAATATGGTGGGGATCAACCCTTTTCTCGGCTCAGGCCTAACGGGATCAGAACAAACACAGATTGCCAAATTGCTGAGTAAATTTGGCTAAGAACCAAAAGATGGGATCTGATTGTACGCGTACAATTTGAAACTAGTCGTACTGAATATTCAGAGAAGCTCCTGTCACCTAGTGCCGTTGTTGGAAACTACGAGCTGCTCCCTTTACTCCATAGGGCTGTTACACGGCGCGTTTTTTTAAACGTTCCTTTTCTAAAAAGTTCTCCGACGAGAATTTGCGACAGAAAGTTTTTCCTAGGCAAGCTCATTTTGGTGCAAATCTATTTTTTTGTCTTTCGATGTTCAGATTTACTGCCTTAAGAACGCTCTGGGCAATTTTCAGAATGAATTTTGGGGAAAATCAGTCCATATTCCCCTCATTTATGTGAGAAGTACTTGTGCTGGTTTATTTGATTCCATTATGAACCATCGATTGATTCCATTATCTTTTTTGTACAGATCTCCCTTCTGTCTAGAACACTAGGTCTAAATGTCTAGATCCCAAATGTTAGATTAATTATTATTAAGAATTATCACTAATTATTAATAATTTTATCAAGTACCCAGTGAAAATTATTATAATTTATTGTTTAGTATTAATAATTTGTATTTATTATTAATAATAATTATTAATAATTATGATTACGTAATTTATACGATATCCGGCTGTTGGAATCGACTGGGTTCCTTTGTGCAGAACCTGAATGATAGAGATGATGAATTAATTACAAATAAAATGTACCGATATAATTCTGGGGTTTTCAATACTACGTAGGCAATAATTTTCCTATAAAAGAAGTACCTACCAACAAACATTCGAAATTACCTTCATTTCTGTAGCACGAAACTTACCTCAGAACAAAAAAATCGACATCACTAAAACCATATGATGTTCCAAACAGCTCGTTAGTATGAACATTGACTTGTATTTCAACCGTTTGATTCTCGATCGTGTTGACAGGTTCATATCGGCTCAATATTTGAGCCCTCATTGTGAACGGACAGTTGGTCGTACGAAACTGCGGATGGTCTCAAAAAATTCTAATAATTTTTTCTAATTAATTCTAATAAAATTCGAATAATCCAGAAGAAAATTATACATGCTCCACCCTTCATCAGAAATTCAACTATTTATCACGACTTCAAGCTTGAAACTCCGCAGGAATGCCGCGAAGCTTCAATGCGCAGATTCGTCACTCACAATGCTGGGCATTACAACAATCTAGCAAATGAAGGCTTCATCCAACCTCTCAATCCTAGGCTGCAACGACCTCGCCATATTTTGGACATAATTGAAATGTGAAGTGTTGATTTAAAAGGTAGTTTTTCTGTTTGACCAAATTGTTATTTACGTACTTTTTCCATGCCTAAAAGTACGCGTGTTTATAAATCCAGTGTGAACCCTTTGTCAATGAGGTATATTTCATTTCTAAATGGTCTCAATAAAATACAACAAAAAAAAAAAAAAAAAATTCTAAACAATAAACTCTAACTAAATGTGAACTAAAAACTACACCGTTCTATATGAATTTTTCGAGATATGAAATTTTCAAAATTTCAAAATTCGTTTTGAACCCCTTGCCCTTGACCTAGGGTTATGAAAAGTTTTGAGGATCATTGTGGGGTTGGTTGGAACCCGTAACAAAAATTTCGAAATTTTAGCTCAAAGCTAACTGGGCAAAGTGCGTCGGGTTAAAAAAAGTTTTTCTTTGGGCGATTGCAATGGTTCATTACCGAAGATAATAAACCAAAATACAGTTTTACGTTTTAAATGCTGAAACGAACACACAATATATTTGCTCATTACTCCTATTTTTTCATATAGTTATGGGATATTCAAGGTTCACAAGGGTATACAGGAAAAATAATAATTCGTTGTGGATATATTTGCAGTTTCTAGAGTTACAAAGCATCGACGGCAAAATGAAGTCCTGAACGGTACCTACTTAATTTTGCATGATAAGTGTCATTTTTTCTCAAAAAGATTTACAATGAAAATCCTCATGCATGAATACGTGGAGAAAGTATGATATCTCATACCTTGCAAGAATTAGGTGTTCTTATTTACCGTTGCGTGTTTTTTTTTTCTTTTTCATGTATGTCCATATGTCCGGTATGTATAAGTTCAAATAACAATTTGAGGTCATTTTTACGGCGGTAGGATTCACCAATTTTAATCTTATACGGCGTATTTTATCCTATGTTGGGGTTTTTCGCCTAACGTCAAATTTGGCCTCGTATCTTCAAAATGTTGTAAGGAATCAGTTTTGTGCTTTTTTGGGAGAAATAATTCGCTCAAAACTTGAACGTGTGGTAAGAGACGGAAGACTGGAATTTTTAACTTAATTAAGGTAATTAACTTCTTACCTACCTACGTATTATATTGGTACCTACCTGGTTTGTTACTTACCTACTCCCGTTAATTGGTTTATAGGGTTTCAATGAACTCTTTCTCACTTCCTGCCAGCACACTGAGAGTGCAGCCGGGACTCGTTTCCTGTGAAACTATGGTGAAGATGATGTTCTTTTCAGCCCAGCGATGGTGATGGCCAAACAGGTATTTCCTGATCATGGAACTCTGAAAAGGAATGGAGGTGGGGAAAATGATCAACACCACGGGCAAACAGCAAGTTCTGACCAAATACCATGGGATCGCATCTTAAGATCGAACATGAAGTAATTTTGGAAGAAGGGTAGGCACGATATGTATATTTATCGTACAAATCAATAGCTGTATACAGGGTGTTCGGCACTTGGTGTAAAAGAAAACAATGGGTCAAACTAGACTGAAAATGGCGTAGAACGCCGCCATCTGCACCTTCCCATCTCAATCCGTTCCCAAGATATGATTTTTTGAAGTTTTTTTTTCTTTCTCAGAAAACCACGTTTCTTCACTTTAAAACAACATTTTTCTACTTTTGACCACATTTTTGGATTCAGCGTTATTTTCTACATACGCCTACTGCACATTCATAATCAAATATGTACATAGTCTGTGATGGTGAATCATCGGCTGAACATGTACACACATGTTTCCCGCTCAAGCTCGCACTTTGTTGTGTTCCCATATAGGCTATTTGCAGTTAGCGAAAAAATTGCCCCCTACAGAGTGGCCCGATGCTGCCCATTTGATTGTCATCAGATTTTTTTGTGCAAATTTGAACTTTTTTATTTTGCTGTAATGAATTAAACCGATTTAAATTTCAACGTCTGCCCACAAAACCGTACGTCGTCGAACGCCAATGTAAACGCTTGCATACGAGTCTGCAACACATTGAGACATTTTGATGTCATCCCCCCCCCTCCCCCCAGGAAAATGTCGCCGTTTGTAAATCGAAGACATTTTCATGTCACCATTAAGTATATACCTCTTATAAACACAGAAAACAAAAATAAAATAAAAGTTGTTATTTTTTTTTTAAATTTTATAATTTTTTATTTTTACAAAAATAAAATTGTTTTATTCTTCCATCAGTTCTATTTCTTCTGCAGTACTAACACTGAGTAATGGCCGGTGATGTGAAAAGTATGGAGTCATGCGCATATCTCAGCTTTTCGAAGGGCGACAACCGAGTGAGAGGAATGTATTCTAGTTCTATAAACCGAGAGGTTTCCAACGAATGGTGAACGGTTTTTGTCCGATGACAAATGAAGAAGTACTATTCCCCTAGCAACGACTCGGTTGTACGCGGAAATCGTCAGAAACTCATTTGGGACAATTTTCGTAACGGTTTTTGAGTTATGTGCCATATGAAAGACATGAAAATGTCAAAACGAACTTCTAAGGACCGCAATTGCAGTTCAAACATTGAAAATTTTTAAAAAATTAAATTTTTGAAAATACTTGTACGTTAATTGCATTTCCAAAAAACGTGCTGGAAGCCGACAAATCAATCAGCTTTCTAATGGTATGGCCTTCCGTGCGAATCCTTATCGATTTCATTCAGAAATTTAAGTTTGAATGCGGAAAAACAGTATGCACCTACAAAAAAAACTCTGCAAATTCTTGACACAACGGTTTATTATCTTCTTTGAGCCATGCCACTGGAATTTTTCATCACTCTTGTGAAGTAAGTTTTGTTCAAATTTGAAATTTTAATTGACGTCTGATTTCCAAACGGCTATAGGTAATTTATCTGAAGAGGTAAATTTAGATTCAGTGTTGTTATTGCCGAGAAAATGACGTGACACTCGATCATCCCTCTAATGAGGTAAATTTCTTTAACATTTTCAAAATTTGCACTACCTAAACGTCACTTGATACCTTTTCAGACCAGGGCTTTTCTTGACCATGGGGTCAATGCCTCCAAATGTCGGTGGTCGTTCCTTTTTCCTCGGATTAGGTAGGAAAACCCTTCCCGGCTTCCAGACTATAAGATAGTTTCATATAATTGTCTTCAATATCGGTTTGTGTTCGCATGCATTCATATAATTAAATTTGGAGGGTATGAGCAGGTTGGATCACGTTAGAACACACAGTAAGTAATTGGGGTGTAACTTGAGTTGGCGCACGATAAGTGGTTTTCATTAATACCAGTTTTTATATGAAAGAATGGCCCTAAGGAGTTGTAATATAAAACGATCTGATGCGAAATATAAAACAACTTAGCTCTTATGAAAGGCATGTAGAGACAGTCAGAAACTTCTCCACAGTGGATCTTCAAGTTTTGCGAAATTGTACACGACTAAAACTATCTACCAAATCGAACATTTGGCATTATTTATCAAGGTAAATTAAATTAATATCATTTCATAGAGAAAATATTTTATGTCACACGCTAAACGGAACAAAGAGATGGCGAAATGCAACAGGGTAATGGATCCCAGTGCTTGACAGTTTCCCCACTTATGGGAGCGTTGTCGACAACGGAACTAAGCGGATTTGTGGAGAACTATATAAGTACATCATGGCTGTTACTTGGATAGGAGCAATGGAGGAGCCTTTCATTAATCCCATTACTTCTTTCTTCCAAGATAAAGTGTAATGCGATTCTTAAGAGTAGTATTTCTTCTTCAAGGTCCTGTCGTAGAGTATGGGGATGGATCGCTCACCCAAGTTGAACTCGACCTTTTTTAGCAGTACTACGAGTATGTTTCTGTGAGCATTGAAACTCGCGAGGAATAGTTATAAGGAATAACCCGATTCTGCTAGCTGCTAGAAATGTCAAGTGATGGTTTTTCCACCCATTCTTTAATCAAGCATCATTTAGCGAATTTTCGAACAAAATGTAGCTATTGTTCTCGGTCCAAAATTTTTAAAACTCGAATTTTCGAAACATTTTCATACCGAAACCCGTTCCAGACCACCCTGAATCCCACTGCCAACAGATACCAAAGATGATTATATAATGTATATTAATGTACATATAATGTATATTATGTAATTGTAATATAAAATATCTGTCTTACTGAGAAAAATCTGTCTTGGGAATCGAAAGACTAAGTTCGTAGAATGGCAGAATCGGGCCACTCTAAGGGGGTTTGGGGAGTTATAGGGGGGGGGGGGATTCCTCATAAATTCCCACAATGAAATACAAGTGACACCTCAGTTTTTTTTTTTTTTTTTTTTTAAATATTGAACACGATGGTGAAATCGGAATTGCGATACCTCATTCCGTTCTCAAACTGGAGCACTTTGAAGATGAAGAAACGTGGTTGTTACTTGATATGATCTTCATGTTAAGTCTTCTCTAATCTGATAACGGAATGAGTTATCGCAATTCTGGCTTCACCGCTGTGTTCAGTGTGTTCATGTCCAAAAACTGAGGGGGGTTTTTGGGGAGTTTGTGGTTTTGAGGGGGGGGGGGGGTCACCCGAAAAATGAAACGGTCTGTCAAGTGACACCTCATTTTAAAGGTTTTTACACGCTGAATAAGTTGGTTAAGTCAGAATTACTATATCTTATCCCGCTCTCAAACTCGAGCACTTTGAAGATGAAGAAACGTGGTTGATACTTGAGTTGTTCTTCATGGACATCATGTTCTAAAATGGAGACATTTTACATAAAACCAATTATTTCTTCAAAAATTCGCTCTTATAACCATGCTCCATGACTGTGGATTTTTTAAATTTTCAGCTAAACATTGGACGTTTACTTATGGTCAACGCCATACTGACAACTATTCTTATGTGTGAAATTTCGACCATTTTTCGAATTTTGATAATGATGCCAAGCCAACCCGATGCTGCCAGATCAAACGATATTCGCGTTATTATTTTATTTTCAATTTCTAATTAACAACCACGGGAGTTTGTATTATATTCATACAGAATGGTCATGCAGTTCAATATTTTATTAAGTTGCCTCTGGTAATGACTAATTTTTACACAAAGAATAAGGCGCGTATAATGGTTTACTGAAATAAATTCCGTTCCATTCGTTCTAAATTACGTGTTGTGCATTCTACATTCTTTTCTGTTCCAAGTTGTTAATGCTATCAGGTTAGTTTTATTAAGCTCCTCTAATTCTAAAATTCACTCAACCATGACCACGAACAAACCTGATAACTGAGCGTCGATCGGATTGAAGGCTCCTGCTCCACAACTGATTTTGAAATGTACACTTGGAATGTGAATTATAGACGTTGTCCATTTGACCATCGATTATAATCAATAATCATTGAAGAATGGGCCGGTCCCCTGAAAATGTGGATGTAGAATGATGATCAGTCATTTCAATTCATATTCATATAATACGTGAAGTCACATAATATGTAAAATATGAATTCAAATGACTGATTATAATTCTACATCCACATTTTATGGGGACCAGCCATATTGGCGACACTGAGTAGTTTTTTTTTGTCGTTTTGCACAATTTTGGATTTCAGGGTCTATAAATATCTCACCCTTAACCAGTCGATAATCAGGTTTAAGTAAGAATAAAGCAGAAATTAATCTGCTCTAATCTGATAACGGAATGAGATATCGCAATTCTGACTTCACCCTGCGTCTTCACCGTTGAAAAATCTATAAGCTGAGGGGGGTTTGGGGAGTTTTAGGGGGGGGGGGGGTGAAATCACCCGTAAATTCCCAAAATAAAACAGTCTGATAAGATTTCAAAGATTTTTTTTTTTTTTTAACGCTGATCACGATGGTGAAATCATAATTGCGAGATCAGTAAATGTTCTCAAACTGGAGTACTTTGAAGATGAAGAAACGTGGTTGATACTGGAGATGTTCTTCAGGGACACAAGTCCTTCAATGGAAACATTTGAAGTAAAACCAGCTATTTCTTCGAATTTTCGCTTTTATAGCCATGCTGCATTACTGGATTTTTTTGGTTTTTTGTGTCATCGGGTTACTTTTAATAAGCTAATGTAATATGACCATTAATACTGTATTTCACGTTATACAACTGAGGGCTGAGTGAAAATAATGACTTCTGTTTCACAAATGATTATACAATATACTGAAAAATAATCTCATGATATATAAATAACACTTATACAACTGGTAATTTGTCTTCAAACACCTCACGTTTTTCTTCTCCATTCACTGGCACCCGATTCATGATGATTCGTTCTTTTACTTGAATCCGTATAAAAAATTCCAACCGACGTTTCCACGGTGTACAAAATAGAGTAGTTGCTTCGTTGTCGTAGGCATCGTGGAAACAAATCCACAAATATTGTTCCACGAGTTTGTTTTGAATGAGCTAAATTTCGCTGATCGTGCTCAGGCTGACCTCAACTGTATGACAATACAGAATACCTCGGACGTCTCACTGAGCACCGACAAGTAAAAATCACTTGTCAGTTATGATACTCGAACTAGTGGATTCAGACATGGATGCAGGGAGTTCTGTTTGTCTATTTTCTCACTTTTTAGATCCAAAAGATGACAATCTTCGTCGTTCGAATTCGAAGGTGCGAAATCGAGGATTGATTTCTTGCAAGTATTCGAGTTTCCTAATCCAACTCCGTTCATCCTTGTTAACGCAGATAATAAAATATCCACTCTTGAATGTTGAACGTTTTCTCAGGGTATGAGAGTTTTGACATAATTTGTCGTTGAAAGCATCATCGAGACTCAAATCAGGTTCATAGGCTTCGGTGTTATCTTAATGTTCGGGGCTTATCGGATGCCGGCGCCAGTTAAAAAGTTCTTATACGAATTCGAAGATGACAACTCCGATAACAATTGGCTTGTTGGCTTGTTGGGCGTGTTGCAGTGTTGCATGACGTTTATGGTTTATGATTTGAAAAAATGAATAAGTGAATAATCACCACGTTTTAATTCTTGCACGTGGACAAGATTACAGTGCTGGATATAATTCTACTAGATTGTTCAGTGACAAAACGATGAGCGTAGGATTCTCAAATCACTCAGTTAATTCAGAAACTGTGTTCCAGATACATAATAGTAAAAAATTGTATTAGTGAAAACAGTAAATTTCATAGTCACCTAGAAATCCTGGTTGGGTCGGCTGTATTGGAGAATGCAACGATATTCAAACGCTTTCCAGCATTTCCAAATTAGGCGGAGAGATCCCAGTCCCAATATTGCTCCCAACACGACCAGTGAAGCATGTGCAAATATCATGTTGTGGGTGACACCACCTATGTCCTTGTGCTTTCGGAGGTCTTTCGTAACGTTGGCACTCGAAGAATTCGATGACTGAGCATTCGAGATAGAGCCGAAGTCACAAATCAGAGGCACTAACAACAGAACACATGCACTCACTAATTTCATCTTGATTAAATTGAGTTTGGACACTAGGCACAGTCTATATGAGAAAGGCAGTAGGGCGTAGCACTTCACCTCTTTACCTCTTTAGCAAGACAGGCACTGTTTGGTAGAGGTTGTGGTTGGTTTTGAAACATCGATGTATCGGATGAAACAATGGATGGTTTAACATCGATTTCGAAAGATCTATGTGTTGATTGACATCGATGTATTGAACCGAGGTTTCTATTACTTTTCAATGATTATTAACATTTGTTTTAAGTAAGATTGTTGGTATTGTTGGTGGGTATTATATTTAAATAGAATAAATAATAAACAATAAATAATAATTAATAAAATTAGTATTTTCTCTACCAGTTTACCCTCGATTCAATTCCAATAAAATACCTAGAACTATCGGCGTCCTTGAACATCGATGTTTAAAGGCCGATTGTCGGTTATATCGATAGTTCTGGACCTCTGTGGAACGGACAGATGACGTTTTTTCGTGGCTAACCCGACAAAAAACAGTCTGCCAGGATTAAAAGTTCACGTCAGCAGTATGGGCAAATCTTTTCAGACTATTAAGTTGAAATGACGGATGCATTTGGAGGAAGTAAATGAATAAACTATCTGATCTATAGCCTCCCCTGGGTGCCTTGATGATCTTCTGCTCACTGATTTCCTGAATCATCTTTGTTGAAATACCTTCGGCCGGTTCATATAACGGTAACAGTAATCTGACTACTTTTTGCGTCCAAACTCAATATTGGACGAATGCAAATCCTTTTTATTTTACTGTTCAACCAACTAACTTATTCCCACATGCGTATTCAGGTATTATAACAGGATGCTGGTTAAGTTGGGGCGAAAAGACAATATTGGTCCTTCTTTATTTATCACCACATACTGATGAACCAAGGAATTTATTCAACATGCAGTTATGCAATTCACGCATTGTGTTTGCTGGAGTGGATTTGCTAATGGTGCTGTAATTAAATCCTTGAACCTAAATCGTAGCCCACACCCGAAGTATCCCATCATATTGTTGTGGAAACCATAATATTATGATGAAAACAAGGATTGTTGTTAGTGTTGCTAGACTCAAAAAAAAGGTTGTCTTGTTTTGGAATTTCTAGATCGAATTTTCGTGTCTGTTTTGAATACAAAAGCTGAAATAAACCGTTTACGTTAAACGAGCGTTCCACTTAACACTGGTGTCAGAAGTGGGATTGTTCCATGATGGCTGATGAAGATTCAATTGGGGCCAGAGTTCATCGACGTCACGATGTGGCTGATGACGGACGAGATGATAGACGACAGCAGGAAACCCACGATGAACCCTCAAACGGAACAATAGGAGATTTGGACGTTGGGGCTAGTGGCTCAACAGGGATACAGACAAATCAAGACATTTCAGCTGCTCTGGGCTTGATAACGCAGCAGCTGGCGACGCTAACATGTACATTCCAGCAGTTATTGAACCAGCAAACAGGTATGTTAAGCTCAGACGGTCACATATCCCCGACCCATCGAGGTGCGCAGGGAAGCCATTCTAGGGTGATGAGTTCAGGGGGACAAGCTTTCATTCCACAGGGTACGGTTTGTAGAGATATGGTGAAACCGTCAACGTTTGATGGGTCCACCCCATGGGACGATTATTGGACACAATTCCAAATAATTGCAGAGGCAAACCAGTGGAGTTTGGGTACGACTGGTGTAAAATTAATGTCACTTCTTCGCGGGACTGCCCTTGCAGCGGTTTGCAATATTCAAACTGCTGAACGAAATTTGGCTGCTATGGTGGAGTGCCTAAATCAGCGCTTTGGGGCCAAAGGGCAAGAAAGGTTGTACTTAGCCCGTCTACGCCAACGAGTACAGGGACCCAGGGAAGATGTTGCAACTTTTGCAGCAGATGTAGAAAGCTTAGCTCGTCGTGCTGTGTCAGGGGGGGAAGCTCGGGAAATCATCGCCATGGAGCAATTCTTAAATGGTTTGAAAAATCAACGGGTACGAGAAATGGTGATTGGCAGTGACCCTGAAACATTGAGACTGGCAGTTACACGAGCTCTTCGCTTAGAAGCTGGGCTGACACCGCCACTTATGACCATCCGTGCAGTAGAAAGTTCAGAACTAGAACCACTAGAGGTGACACAAGAAGGAAGATCTTGGGAGGAGCAACAGCTAAGAGAAGGAAACGGAGGTCATATAAGGAGGGTTGGGAAGGATTATTCAGACAGAGGACAGAATCAAAACTGGGGGAACAGAGAGCGCTCCAGGAGAGAAGTGCAGTGCTGGAAATGTGGGGGCTTAGGTCATTTTCAGAGAGACTGTAAAGAAACCAAGAAGTCGGAAAACTAGGAGCCACCAGTTTCCAGGTCCAGAGACTGGGGGCTCATCAAGGACCTGTGATATACCCAAAGGATAGAATCACCTTCCCAACATTTCACACTTCGATTATAATTGAAGGAAACATCGATGGCTGGCCTTGCCAAATGATTTTGGATACAGGTGCTACTGTTACCATTGTCAACCCTTCTGTTGTGGATGAGGGAAAAGTCAGAGATAGGAATGGAATGAATGGACGTCTACGTACAGTTAGTGGTGAGACTATTGCTGTGAAGGGCTGGGCAAGCTTACAGATGGACTTGGGAGACAGACGACCTAGGCAGCATGAATGCGTTGTTGCTGAAATCCAGGAAAAGTGCATTGTGGGCATGGATTTTTTACAGTCTCACCATTGTGTAATTGACGTAGGAAGACAGGAATTGCACATTGGCCCCTCCCAAATTCCGTTCGGCCCTGGGAGGAATATCATACCAAGTCAGCCAGTATACAGCGTCCTTGAAGGAATGGATTTGCCAGTACATTTGAAAGATTTGTATGACCGCTCTATAGATACCATCGCGCAGGGAGAAACACAGCAGACTTTCCACAGCATGCTTTGTCGAAATTCGGATGTATTTGCTGAAGGCAAGAATGAAATAGGGAAGTGTGCAATTGGAACGCACTCCATTGATGTGCAGGGCCATCCTCCAATAAAGCAGCAACCTCGAAGAACAAGCCCAACACAGCAAGAGACTGTAGCAAAATTAGTAAATGAGATGCTGGAGGCAGGGGTGATAGAAGAGTCGTCTAGCCCATGGGCAAGCCCAGTTGTAGTGGTTAAGAAAAAGGACGGAACATGGCGATTTTGCATTGATTACCGCAAGCTTAATGCAGTGACTGTCAAAGATTCACACCCACTTCCACACATTGAGGAAACACTGCGGTCATTAGAAGGTAGCCAGTGGTTTACCACTCTGGATCTCCAAAGTGGATATTGGCAGATTCCGTTGGACCCCAAATCCAGAGAGAAAACGGCATTTTGCACCAGGTATGGCCTCTGGCAGTTTACAGTTATGCCCTTTGGACTATGCAATGCCCCAAGCACGTTTCAAAGGTTGATGCGAAAGCTTCTTCAACCTCTCCTGGCCAAAGGGCATTTGGAAGTCTACTTGGACGACATTTTGGTGCACACACCGTCTCTAGAAGAGCATTTCAAGTGCTTAGAAGAAGTATTCTCATTGCTGAGGAAGGGTGGGCTGAAGCTGAATGTCAAGAAGTGTGACTTCCTGAGACAAACTGCGAGCTATCTGGGGCATCTAATTACAAAGGAGGGCATTTCAACTGACCCCAAGAAGATAAAAGCAATTATGGACTGGCCTAGCCCCACTACAGCCAAAGAACTCCGCTCATTCATTGGGCTCTGCTCCTATTATAGGGTGTTTGTTCCAGGCCTTGCTGAGGTATTAAAACCATTGTACTTTGCCATGAACCAGCCTGCTCAAGAATTCAGATGGAGTGACTCCTGTGAGGATGTTTTTAAGAAGATGAAAAACCTCCTCCAGCAGGCTCCAGTATTAGGTCATGTGTTACCAGACTGCCCATTTATTGTTGACACAGATGCCAGCGATGTGGCAATTGGGGCAGTACTCTCACAGGTGCAAGAAGGCAAAGAAAGAGTGATAGCCTATTACAGCCGCTGTCTATCACGGAGTGAAAGAAATTATTGTGTAACTCGAAAGGAACTTTTAAGCGTTGTTGCAGCAATTAAGGCCTTTGCACCATATGGACTGGACAGTGGAAACGAGCTAAATGTGCGCACCGATCATGCCTCACTAAAATGGCTAACAAACTTTAAAGCAGTTGATGGGCAGTTGGCAAGATGGCTGGAGCAGTTGGCGCCATATAACTTGAACATCCAATATAGGAAAGGGGAATTGCACAAGAATGCCGATGCTCTATCCAGGAGGCCATGTGCTGACACAGGATGCAAGTATTGTTCAAAGCGGGAGCAGGTGGCTGAGGGTGAAGTTTATGGGGTTGGGATGTATCAGGAGGAGATCCTGAAGTCACTGCTGGAAGAACAGGCTGAAGACAAGGAGCTTACTGTGGTGCTCGGGTGGCTCAAAAACGGGCATCGCCCAGAGTGGTCACAAGTTTCTGGGCTGAGTTCCAAGATAAAAGCCTACTGGGCCATGTTTAATTCCTTGGTGATGCAGCAGGGTTGCTTATATCGGAAATGGGAAAGCGTTGATGGACGTTCAGCAAAGCAGCAAATGATTGTGCCTGAGAAATTTCAAAGGCAGGTCTTTGACACAGTTCATAATCCAGCACACTTTGGGGAGAAGAGAACTGGTGCGGAGCTCCGAAACAAATTTTATTGGATTGGGATCCACAGAGATGTGAGGGACTGGTGCCGACAGTGTGAAAAGTGTGCTAAAAGGAGAGGAGGACAACGGCAGAGCAAGGCACCACTTCAACTCGCTGTGAGTGAGTCACCATTCCAGCGCATAGCCATAGATGTTTTTGGACCTTTGCCAACAACAGAGCGTGGGAACAGGTATGTGTTGACAGTAGTGGACTTCTTCACAAAATGGCCAGAAGCTATGGCCATCCCAGACCAACGGGCAGAAACAGTAGCCACTGCATTGATAGAGCACGTTATTTCTCGCTTTGGGATCCCGGGAGAGGTTCACTCGGACAGAGGTACAAACTTTGAATCGGAGCTTTTCCAAAGTCTTATGAGCCAGTTGGGGATCCGAAAAACCAGGAGTACTCCGTTACACCCACAAAGTGAAGGCCAAGTGGAGAGGCTCCACAGAACACTCTACGATTGGTTGGCCAAGATGATCCAGGAACATCAGGGGGATTGGGATCTGCAATTACCAATAGCATTGTTGGCCTATAGATCCTCCGAGCATTCAACAACTGGTTATTCGCCGGCATTCCTGGTTTATGGGAGAGAGTTATCGTTGCCCGTCCACATGCTCTTTGGGAAACCTCCAAACGACGAATATCTCCCACAGTATGTGGAGGCACTGCGGGAAAGAATGCATGAGGCCCATACAATAGCACGGGAACGATTGATGATGCGGGCAGAAGATATGAAGAGGAGGTATGACTTTGGATCAAGACTGCCTCGATTCCACGAGGGTGATCGGGTTTGGCTTCACAATCCTCGGAGGATCAGAGGGCGTAACCCAAAGCTGCAATGCCCTTGGGAGGGACCCTGCACCGTGGTGAAACAACTAAACGATGTCGTTTTCCGAATACGGAACCCAAAGGGAAAACTCAAAGTTGTGCACGCTGACAGACTCACTCCCTATTGCGGACCCTAAAAAAAAGGTGGAAGAAGTGTTGTGGAAACCATAATATTATGATGAAAACAAGGATTGTTGTTAGTGTTGCTAGACTCAAAAAAAAGGTTGTCTTGTTTTGGAATTTCTAGATCGAATTTTCGTGTCTGTTTTGAATACAAAAGCTGAAATAAACCGTTTACGTTAAACGAGCGTTCCACTTAACAATATAGTGATGAAATCCCTTGGAACTCATCCTTTCAAAGTGCTACTCTACAACCTTCTTCCAAGTACTTACCAGTTATTCCTATCGTATCGCTAACTTTGAAGTGTTGAAAGGCAATTTGGGAAATTAATTTGATCAAAAACTGATTCGACACATCGCAGGTTTCATATTGGAGGTTTGATTCGTGTGGTTCAACACACTACTATTCAGTTGCACCTTCTTGTGGCTAATCCCCTGAAGTTTCTAGATCGCCTGCTTCTAGCGCATCCGATTGTTTCTAAGCATATGGTATTTCTCTACTTGTCCTTGAAAGCACTTGAGGGATTTTCATCGGAACGTCCCATTACGACGGGTACAGGTCTTTCCTTCGCGACGCCGCCCGGGTAAACAATTTCGTAACTAGTAAAGGGCGGATTATTTGGCTTATCAGTTGTATTATATATGTCAGGCGTATTGTATGGTAGACAGCCTCTTGATACCTCGGTGAGTGATTGGGAGGATGTAGATTGGCTTTGTGAGCGGTAAAGCTGATTTTTCTCTTGTTCATCCTAGGGCGCTGAAATTTGGTAGACAGCCACTTGAGACCACGGTGAGTGATTGAAATCTCTTCATGAGATCGCAGCGACGCGCGACGGATATGCTAGTTTCCTTATGCACGGTGTTTCATTTCGTGACGGTTACAGCTAATTTCAGGTCGACTAAGTCCCGTAGCAAATTGTTTTTTACTCAGCTAAAAAATGGAGTTATTTCCATTTTAAGATTTTTTTCGTGTTTTCGACTTTATCACACTAAAATGTCCATAACTCCCTAAATTTACATGAAAATTCAAATCTAATTACTCCGTTAGAAAGAACACAAAATTGCCTATTCCTCTAATGAAAAACAAATTTTTTTGATTCGCCAAAACGGGTGGAAAATCTACTTGAAAAGAACAATTTGTCAAATCGTAGAAATTGCCACTTTTTTCAAACGCTCATAGACCCCTATAAACCGGCACGATAATTTTAGCCTGTAGTCCTAAATTTTGCGCTTAAATATCAGCTTTCTAGTGGTATAAGCAAAATAATGTTGCAATAATGTAGCTAAGCAAAATAATGTTTTTTTTTTTTAGTTTTTTTAATATACACTTTATTTGGCATGGTTTTTATACATGCAGCCTACATATATATACAGGTTTTTATACAAACTCATTTATATACAGACATTTGATAAGTAATAGATAATAGATTAATGCTGGAGACAATACTTAGTTATATACACACCCGTCTTACATATTAAAGTAAATTATATTACAACTTGAAATGAAAAGAACTCTTAATTGACGCTTAAAGGCTAACAAAATCAAATAATTAACTATTTGTTTTCAATAAAAAGGTACATATCGTCCCACGCCCCAGCGTTCCTTGTAAATAACAATGTGGTGTAACTAAACGGATTTAATACTTTTTTGGTTAAGCTCCTTAACATAATTTCTCTCTCCCTCTCATAAATAGGGCAACTCATAAAAATATGTTCCAGCGACCCGGCTGGATATCTACATTCACAGGCAGGATTATCCCTACAGTTTATACGATGTAGGTAAACCGGGCAGATTGCGTGATTCGATCGCATCCTACAGATCATACGTATAAAGCGTGTGGGTTTAGCAATTCTTTTAAACCATGGTACGCTAGTTATTGTGGGACTCAGGTTCTTGTAAAATCTGCCCTTCTCCCCTAACTCATATTCTGTTTGCCATGTGCTATACAGTTGCCGTTCGACTATATTATACAACTCCTCCTTAGGTCTAGAATAATATAGCGGCACCCCCTCGCATGCTGCTTGTTTTGCTGCCCTGTCTACCTTTTCATTTAATCCTAAACCCTTGTGGGCTTTAACCCATAAGAAGGTTACATTAACACCATTTTCTTCGAACATGGCCACTAATTTCCCCATTTCCACAATCATATGATTTTTGAACTTGGTGAGGCAAGGGCTTGACAATGTTTGAGCGTGGTAAGGGAGTCCGTACAAATAGTTACGTCTTGGCCAGCCAGCTGCCTGATGTTTACATACATATATTCGAGTGCTTGTAGGATCCCGATGACCTCTGCTGTATAGCTGCTGGTTTCAGTATATACCTAATTTGTACTGCACATCAAGTATCGCAGATACCACTAACTCCCCCATCTTTGATCCATCGGTGAACACCAGTCTACAATTTTCCAGTTTATTACTCGCTTATTCCGCAAACTGTTCGTTTTTGGATAACCCGCCATCCCGAAGCCGGAAACGGTTGATAATTAGGTATCTTAGTAAAAAGCACCTTGTAGTCAACGGAAAATATGGTCGTGGTGCTATTATTTATAAGGTTAATACTCTTTGGAACTACGTTAAAAAAACTGAGAACGATGGGAGGAATAACTTTATGAATCCAATTTGTATTGAATGTAATACATTGAGATAACTCTTTAATCGCGATTAGGGGTTTCCCGTCGTTTACCAGCAGTCTTATGACGTATTTATCCGTCAAATATTGCCTTCTCATACCCAATGGCATTTCTCCGGTTTCGGCCAGCATTACGGTTACTCAACTCGCAATAAAAAAAATCTCTGTCTTCCGTTCCATCGACTGGCTGCTACGCGTAATGGTACCACCTAGTGGCGAATTAAATTCTTTAATGCCCTCCCCACAAATATACGAAATGCTTCCCTTGTTACTTTTAGTGCCCAAATGAGCAGGTACCTCACCAGATTGGCTCCGTTCGATTTTGAGGAGTTCATGATGAAAATTAACTCTATCATGGTATTTTCGTTTTATCGACATATTTTATTCCTTTTGTACCTGTTTTGTAGGTATTTTATTGTTCCTCACAATTTTAATTTATTGTTGGTATATTGGTAAGTTGTTGACTTTGCTTATGCACTACGTGCGGTTATTGAAAATAAAAATATATTGATTGATTGATTGATCAAACGTCATTTTCTACCTCAACGTTATTTTGCTTATACCACTGGAAAACTGATATTTAGGCGCAAAATTTAGGACAACAGGCTAAAATGATCGTGCCGGATTATAGGGGTCTATGAGCGTTTGAAAAAAGTGGCTATTTCTACGATTTGAAATTTTTCTTTTCAAGTAGATTTTCCACCCGTTTTGGCGAATCAAAAAAATTTGTTTTTCATTAGAGGGATAGGAAATTTTATGTTCTTTCTAACGAAGTAATTTGATTTGAATTTTCATGTAAATTAAGGGAGTTATGGCCATTTCGGTGTAATAAAGTCAGAAACACGAAAAAAATTGAAAATAACTCAATTTTTTAGCTGAGTAAAAAAAAAAAAAAAATTGCTACAGGACATCGTCGACCTGAAATTAGCTGCAGAATCGATTCCTAGCCTGTGACCGTCACGAAATGAAACACCCTGTATAGAAACTCTGCAAATAAGTATTCCGTATTGAAAATTACAAAATGAGAAAATTATCCTGTAGATCTGTAAGATTACCGAGATGTAACATTTTCAGCTCATCGATTTGATTAAAAGTGTAGTAAAGCATTTTCGGATTAATATTTGAAGAATTTGAACAGTTGATATCCCTTCCGCGGGTAAAAAACGGTTCACTCTACGAATTTCCGAGGTGGACCGCTGGAAGCTTCATGTTTACAACACTACTACAAACGTGCAGGTTTTCGTATCGCGTTGGAACTTTCGCAGTGTGGTCACGACAGCTAAACGAAAATTCCCTACAAGTTGCAAGCTACCCGCTTCATTTTGAACGGAGATATGCGATAGGGAAACTTAATTTTGGCGAGCCCCTCGTACAATATTTCACTACTTACGAGATCAAGTGATGTGCGGTCTGTCTCATTTGAACATATTTCCTCCAACTTACTCGTAGTATCGGAACTCGGAATATGATATCTCCCGGGGTTTCCGCTGTTTATCCCAACGTGAGGCGAACATACCCGTGAGACAAGCCGAGTGACTCACGTCGGTGGGTCTGTGGATTTGGGCCCCATCAACATTCAATCGGGTGCCCTCACCAAGATAAACCTCCAGCTACGTGAGCTACATATTTTCCGCGTCGGGGAAACCAGAGGTTGTTCGCAGTCTGCCGTTGAAAGAGGTAAACAGAATCATTTGGTCGGTTTGACCGGATGGATATTGGTTGCTCATAGGATCAAATAAAAACGAACTACCTTCTAAAGCCGTTTTTATTTAGAATCCAAACCGACCAAGATAATTCTGCATGATTAATAGGTATACTTGTTGTTGTACCTATTCAATGATGTATTTATTCTAGTAGGACCTTTGAAAACAATGAGAGGTCTCTTGTTCAACTTGGCTGCTCCTACAAGTTCTGCCAGTCATGGGCAAATTCGTTTTTGGCAGCAAAGCGCCCTCCATTCTTCCCGAACAAGAGTCGGCAGCAATGTTCGTTAAGGAGCAAAGTCGGGGATGTGATTCCTCCACTACTAAGGTTAGACTACTATCACTAATTATTACAGCCATGGCGATAGCAAAGGTAGGTCAACGAGGGCAGAAGGGAAGACTCGGACAGAGTAAGTAAAAACCACTTGTTAGGTGTCTTTCTTTGTGTTTATTCAAATAATGGCACTCGAATCGAATTTGGTTTATTATCTTCGATAATGAACCATTGGAATCGCCCAAAGAAAAAAAATTTTTAACCCCCCCTCAAAATTTGTTGGTTTACGTTTCAAGATACGTACATTCAGAAAATCGAATAAAAAAAAATCCGTCCGTCCGCCGTACGCCGTCCGCCGTACGCCGTCCGCCGTCCGCGCCACTTTGCCCAGTTAGCGTTGAGTTAAAATTACGAAATTTGGTTTCTGGGTTTGGACCAGCCCCACAATGATCCTCGAAACTTTTCATAACCCTAGGTCAAGGGGAAGGGGTTCAAAACGAATTTTGAAATTTTGAAAATTCCATATCTCGAAAAATTCCCATCAAACGGTATGTTTTTTATTTAATATTTAGATAGAGTTTATTACTAAGAATTTCTTAAGACCATCAGCAGCTTTGTACGACCAGCCGTTCGTTCACAATGACGGCTCAAAGATTGTGCCTCACAACACGATCTTGAATCAAACTGTTGAAATACAGGTCCATTTTTATACTAACAAGCTCTTTGGAACATCATATGGCTTAAGTGATGTCGAGTTTATTGTTCTGAGGTGCGTTTCGTGCTACGGAAATGAAGGTAATTTCGAATGTTTGTTGGTAGGTATTTGTTTTATAAAAAAATTATTACCGACGTAGTATTAAAAACCCCAGAATTATATCGTATTAATTAATCATAATTAATAATAATTATTATTAATAATAAATACGAATTATTATTACCTAACAATAAATTATAATAATTTTCACTAGGTACTTGATAAAATTGATAATAATAATTAATCTAACATTTAGGATCTAGACATTTAGACCTAGTGATCTAGACAGAAGGGTGATCTGTACAAAGAAGATAATGAACCGTTGTGTCAAGAATTTGCAGAGTTTTTGAACTTCATAAGATACGTCATGTAAGTAGTGAGTGGTGAGTTGCCACCACCGACCTCAATAAAAATATAAAAAAATTCGTCCTTCCAATTCCTCTGCCATGCTTTGACACTTCATCAATCTCATTGACTCCTGGATGGAATAACGAATAGGGTTCATTGAAAACTCAACTTATATCACACGACTTCTTGGATTCCATAACTGCACAGCCTAAACAATTCCAATCAATCAATTATCTTGATTTAAAAGAACCGAAGAATAGACTCGAAGAAGTGGACTCAAAATTGCCTCTTATAAATCGTACAAAATATTTATGAATTAATCCCTCAAGTCTATGTTTCCAAGCTTTTCGAAACCTAACTCAAGGCTGTTTGCAATTAAATTTGGAGAAAAGCCAATTTTTTCAACCGAAAGTGACCTTTCAAGGGCGGCAAATTGATGGAGGGAGTGAAACAACTAAAGACGAATCCGTGGAAAAAGTGAGAAAATTAATATTCATACATTACGAGTGAACACTGTACCTGCGTGTACCTCTTTCCTTTGACCCAGGGTTATAAAAAGTTAGAAAAACCATTGTGGGGTTGGTCCGAACCCGTAGACCAAATTTCGTAATTTTAGAACAACGCTAACTGGGCAAAGTGCCGTGGATGGCGGACGGACGGATTTTTTTCAATTTGATTTTCGAATCTACGAATCTTGAAACGTAAACCAGCAAATTTTGAGTGTGTGTGTGTGTGGGGGGGGGGAGGGGGTTGAGCGATTCCAAAACGTAGAGCGAAACCAATTGTAAAAGGCCCTTTCGAAATAAGAAGAATAATCTCGATGGACGATTATCCAAAGGCAATATACTACCAATAGGATGCACACCTTGAGCAGTTTGCAGCCATCAAAAATGTTTTGCGATTTTTTCCAAGATCGGACGAGCGTTCCAAAGTCGGGGGGAGTGTAGCAAACTCCAGTAGTCTTCCCAACCCCAGACAGTCGACAGCTGTGCAACGAATAATAATTATTAATATTTATATTATTATTTATTAATATATTAATTAATATTTATCAATTATTAATAAATATATTCCATTCGTGGTTTTGATTTCAATGCAGACTTGTTATTTATAATTATGATTGTGAAGCATTACAATATTGATGATTTCATCTATGTGGTTACATAAATTGAATCTCTCTGAACCTATCTGGTTATTATAATTATAGTTGTGTTGATCTAATGGAGAAGAGAGCACACGATTTCCAATATTATCTCCACATTTAGACATTTCATTTCTCAAATTTGCTTTTAACAATATTATTGTTCCTACATCTCGAGTTTTTACTTGTCTGTGTTCAATAATTGAACGCAGACAAGTAGAAACTCGAGATATTCTATTCTTCGAATTATTCCAAGAATAGAATATCTTTGTTTTCATATCAGAAATGAACATTTCCACTCTCATTTCACATTAGGAAAATATAAAATACATTTGAGTCCATATGCGCCTGTTTGACTGCGCCCAAAAATATATGTAACCATCGTTGTCGTATCTCAATGTGATACGAGTCCCAAGCTGAATTCGAGAGGATAGTGAAGGGGCTCCACTTCACCAAAATGTCACCCTTGCTTCCGTCTGTGCGTGCGCAAAATCCAAAACCCTCATATGCCATTCTAAAATTACTGAGCCAATATGAATGAAAATGAGAAGCAGTAATCCAGAAACGTGAATTTTTTTTTTCAACGCTTTCCCGGCATTTCCGATATCATTCCTGATAGTTCCGCAATATATCAATTGTAAATGAAGCGTTGGTATAATGTTAGTCTTTGGAATTACAATTACAATTATCTGTATAATATTTAAGCAATTATGCTCCAACTTGATAGCTGTGCCTGCTACCTACGTAATGGGTTCATATATGTTATGTACACACAATGCAATTTAATTTACTTGGTTGGATTTTTTAATTATATACATTTTTTTAATGCATCACAGTTGTTTGAGTTGTTTTTTTTTTGACGTCCGGTTTTTTAAGGGGTAATGCTGTGGACAAACAAACGCACTTGCACTCATCATCGCGACGATGCATCGTCTACAAAGATGTACAGTTGGATTGTAATACATACCTACGAATGAAATTGACTGAAGTGATTTAAATGGTAGAAGTGTCAGAAAATGGTTATATCAGTAACGGTTTTACCGCAGTACTTTTGATTTAATACTAGGGTAGAAATGTAAAAAAAATAATTACTGCACGAAAAATCAGTCAATCAATTTGAGGGACCTATTTAGAAGAAGTGCAGGGGGTGTGCAGGGGTGAATGGAGTGAGAAGGGTAAGTGGACATGCGCTCTTCACCAGCCCTTAAGGACAGTCTCCGTGCCGCATTGGTGGTAAAAGGGTCTAACGGAGGACTCACGAGCCTTCCTACCCCCTGGACTACTCCGCCAGTCATGTGAGTGATAACAACATTGAACCGTCAATAACTGATATGTCGTTGGAGGTCACTCTAAACGGTTACCGGGGTCCGGCCGCAGCCTCCGGGGCACTCATACGAGTCATGAGTTTTTTTTCTTTTTTCTTTTTTTTCCCCCGCATCCACATAAACTTCCCCCTTCATCTCAGCCTCCATCACCCCTCAACCCGCCGCGGTATCAATAATCTCCCTTAGACGGCATTTACCTTATGATGGGGTGAGAGTGGGATCGAGTGAGTGAGCGAAGCTGTGCGGATGGACAGTCTACCCTTGGGTACACTGTTGATCGAATTCCGAATTCAGGGGATATTCCTTGATAAAATAAAACTAACAATTTCCTAGTTCGATCACCATAACTCATTCGATCCCAGGGGTCTTCAATTCAACTGACTAACGATAGTCGCTACAATCATTATATATGTAATTTTAGTTGATTGATATGATACAGCACCATAAAGTTAAACAGAACCCCACATATTAATTAATGTGGATTCAATTCGTATCCAGTAAACTCGTCTGATCTAATGGTATCAATCAATTTGTAAGTATTACACTCCCTGTTAATTTATATTGAATCATGTTAATTAATAAAAAAACTGAATTTCAAAGATGATTCATTCTACTGCAGCTCTATTCGACAGTTCTTTTTCTCTTTTAAACATCTATTCATGTCGAAGTCTGAAGCCATTCATTTTATTACACCTGCAATTAACGTTACTACCATTCACCAAGGCGGAAGGGTTTTGACCAACCCCAGTTTCATCAAGTTAAACTATTTACGATAACTAAAACCCTTCAGTACATGAAATAACATCGACAGTATGCGACGTTATTGAATGTCACTATGTAGCTTTCCATGGGTATTGCTGTACGCTGTTCGTGTTCCTGATCTATTAAATAGATTTTTAAATAGATAAATAGATTTAAATAGATAAATAAATTTTATTCTCCTCCTATGTATAGCTCGGTTGCTATACCAACAATTGTTTAATCTATTTGATTGTTTGCTGGAAATCAATTTATGTCATATTACTCTTACTGATTGGTGCTGTATTTCAGTAGTTTCTTATCAATAACATTTAGGAAATGAAATATAACCAGATTGTCAAGACTACTCCAGCGTCTCTTGACAATTCACGCTGAGCAGTGAAACGAACTGGCAAGCAACAAGCTACGTCTGATTCTATAATATAAAAATGGCTAAGAATAGTTGAATTCTCACCCAACTACTCCACATCTAAAATTAAGTTGCTATGGAATAAACGTTGTTCGAAATACTCGTGAAGTAAATTCATATCGAGTTACAGTGAAACCTTACATGGTTTTAATTCACCTCATTCATCAATTTTTTCTGTCAGTTGGGTAAAAAACTTTTTCTGTTGATGCGTAAAACCTTTCTCAAAATTGTCATCGACCTATTTTTCCATTGCTCAAATATTTTATTATTGGGTTCCAATTGAGCAGCCAAGTAACCCCGAAGCAAAATATTTTATATTTAGAACACCCTTAGTGAATATCACTAACTGAAATCCTGTTCACTTCCGTTCTCCGTGACAGGTATTGGTGTGAAAAAAATTGAGAAATAGTGCGTGGCTGGTTGTTTGAAAAATGACCGAGCACAAACATTTTGGCCAGCAAACCCACTATTTTTAGGATATCTGGTGATCCACGAGTGATTTTCAAAAATGTCGTGAGATGTTTAAAATGATTTGGCCCTATCACCTTGCTGTTGGTCTCCGTAGTTAAAAATGCCCACTAAATGACCTCCACTTTTATTTTTTTATTTTTTTATAAGGACTTGCCATTCATAAGGGGCCCTGAGGTTTGCACGTGTTAGATTGAAACGGTGTTAGGTATAGAGAAGTGTAGCACGTGAAACATTAACAAATAAAAACACTATTATATAATTAAAACAACGATAAAAAAAACAAGGGCCAGGGTTATCCAGCACTTCAGTGTAAAAGCAAGGAAGTTGGTACTTTCGGGAAAATGGTAGATTTTCAGTTTGATGGACCTTGTTTCCATCTATTCACTCCTGTTTTGGTCTCCTTTGGAAGGTACCGTGCTCATGTCGCTCTGATTTTGTGTTGGGACAATATTAAATTATGTGGCCTTTTAATCTTTGGTGCCCGACATGGTTTTTGGAGCACTTAGCCCGACTAAGTGTTTGACAGAAACCAATTTTCTAGAATTCGTATTATTCTGATTTTGGTGCCCTTTGGTTTTTGAATATATTTTTCATTAGTTAAAAACGACAGAAAGTATTAAAAACAATTTTTGGCCTTCAAGTTCGACTTGAGATTATGATCTCAAAACTACTTTCTCTGGCTAAACAAAGTAAGTCAAGTAAACAAAGTTGAACTTAACTTTGACTTTGACGTCTAACAGTGTATTCATATTTCAGTGGAAATAGACGATTTTTTCAAATACTCTTGTTTTTCGTTCCTGGTTCTAAGATGGTAGCAGTGTTATCAAACTCAATATTCAATTTGGCTAAAACCCCAGAAGTTACTCAACGATATTTAATTTGAGTTGCGATATCAAAGTGGATGTGGTTGGTAAGTCAATATCTTCACAACTTCGATTTTATCTTCGTCATCAAGGGAAGACCGCCTCTATTTCACTTAACGGGCAATTTACAAGCGACCCGCGTACAACCACTCGGCGAGTGAAGTTGGTTGAGATTGGTTCAAACTTCGGTCCCGAATTATTATAGAGCGTTTACAGGTTAAGTCAGTCAGATTTATGAGGGACACATTGATCCCCTTATCTCAGGTTTCTCGACTATAATTTACTTGGCGGAACGGAGGTACTTACCTACTTCCCTATTTGCAGAAGTATCAATGCCAATATAGAGGCAGTTTATTTGAATCGTGACCCAAGGATCACTGGTTGTAACTTAGGTCTGTTTGTCTTCATAGTTAGTTACCTTCAAAATGACCATAAAACTCCCTCCTCAGCCTGGATGGGCCACTGACTCATTTTTGGCTAAAAGTAATATAAGCCTCAGCGAATATTTACAATCCGTACAAAGTCCGTAGTATATAGGAGTTGCAAACACGTAGAAACACAATTTCTAGAACTCACAGAGTACATAAGTACCAATCTGATACCATCTCGTCTATATATTTCAAACATGCATACAGGGTGCATCGCAAGTAGACGACAATACGCAAGATGGAGTAACTAGATCCAAAATGTAGATCAAAGCCGCCAACCGCATGTTTCTATTTCATTCCGTTCCACAGATATGCCCTTTCAAAGGTTATTTCAAGAAAACCGAGTTTTTTTTTTAATTGGAAACCTCTATTTTCTCTGCTTTCCCGTATTGTTTTTCAACTTTCCATCACAGTTTTGAAGTAAATATTAAATTTTCTTCAAGTCTAATGCACTTTCAAAGTTCACAAGTTTCTTTTTAAACCGTGATAACAGATCGAGGAATGAACATTAAAAAAAACTGCAGTTATCTCTCAATTTCGGAATGCAATTGGAATGGGAAGGGAAAAAAATACGAATGTCATGGTTATTTTGTTGGATCTCATTTCCAATACATTTAATTTATTGTTCATGTAAATTACAAAGATATCTACTAGGGAGGTGATTGAAACCTGAAAGAACGTGAGGAACGTCTGGCATGATTTTTTTGATGAAGTTTTTATCTACTTCTTATGGACTACGTTCGCATTACAGATCTATGCATTACAGATCTATGTTGAAGTGATTGGACCGAAAACATAAAGTTCAGTTTACGATCATAATATTGATTTTTATCATAGATATTTTATTTGTTTACATTGATAGAAATGTGGCTTATATGTACAAAATAAAATATCAATTAAAAACTCATCTTGATGATTGTAAACTAATAAATCATGGTAAGCAATTCTATTTTGTACATATAAGCCACATTTCTATCAATGTAAACAAATAAAATATCTACGATAAAAAAATTTTATCGTAGATATAATATTGATTTAATCAATATTATGATCGTAAACTGAACTTTATGTTTTCGGTCCAATCACTTCAACATAGATCTGTTGAAGTGATTGGACCGAAAACATAAAGTTCAGTCTACGATCATAATATTGATTTTTATCATAGATATTTTATTTGTTTACATTGATAGAAATGTGGCTTATATGTACAAAATAAAATTGCTTACCATGATTTATTAGATGAAAATCACCCCGATTTGGGAGACCGCTATCATTTCATTGTAAATAATCTTTCCTAACTCTACTGCCTATGCTGAAGAGATATATATCTCAGACAAATTGTAAACATGATGCATCTGCTATATAGCAGGTGCATCTTGTTTACAATTTGGCTCTCTTTAAAAAAAACTAGGTTTTTTGAAAAGTTCAAAGGAGATTTCTCCCAACCAAGGTTCGAAAAAGTTTGATTTCTCTCAAGTAGGGAACAGTCCTGCTTGTATTATCCCAACTTGGATTAATCAAAATTTTGAAGTGAAAATGTTTCAAAATTCACAACATTTTGCTGCTTTTTCGACTTGGAAAAGTTGGGAAATTTTGGGCCGTGAAGATAGAAACGAGTAATACTCGTAGTAAAAATAAATAAATAAAAGAAATGAATTTTCCAGTTCCCAACTCATTAAAATTTTGAAGTGAAAAATTTTCCAAATTCCCAACTTTTCGCTGCTTTTTCGACTTGGAAAAGTTGGGAAATTTTGGGCCGTGAAGAAAGAAACAAATAATAGTAAAAATAAAATGAATTAACTTTCAAGTTTCCAACTCATAAATATTTTGAAGTGAAAAATTTCCAAATTCCCAACTTTTCGGAAATGGATATTGTTGTCCTCTTTATCAAAGTAACTTAGAAATCATAAAATCAACGTGAAAGAGGAAAATCCATTCATTTTTTAAGGTTTTTTCAGAAAACCACGTTTTTTGCCATAAAAACCCACATTTCTCACATCAAAACAACTGTTTTTCTACTTTTGACCACATTTTCGGATTCAGCGTTATTTTCTACATACGCCTACTGCACATTCATAATAAATCGAACTTCTAAGGACCACAATTGCATTTCAAACATTGACAATTAAAAAAAATTAAATTTTTGAAAATACTTAGACGTTAATTGCATTTCCAAAAAACGTGCTGGAAGTTGGCAAATCTCATAAAAACTTGCAAATTTAATCAGCTTTCTAATGGTTTGGTCTACTTTGCGATTCCTTACCGATTCCACGGAGAACTTCTAGTTTGAATGCGGAAAAACAGTAGGCACCAACAAAAATACGAGTACCTATCAGAAAATTAACAAACGGATTCTCAATTTTTTTGTGTTTGCCGTTGCAGTGATATGATTCAGATTGATAATTTCAATGATATCAGGGCAAAACGATATCCTCGTTGTAACTGTGAGGTCGTTTTAATGAGTTTTAGTACACAAAATAAGGCGGTTAAAATAAAACAAGGTAAACATAAAAGACAAATGCTATGCCGAGGGTGGCTGTTGTCGCGAGGCACGTACTTATAAATTATTTTCGAAATGGCCCCCATGGTTTCGTACACTGGCTGTTTTTCGCATGGATTGAACCATAACATCGTATGAGAGATCTTGATGCGGTGTAGCGGTTACTCCCAAGATTCTTCCCCTTAGAAAAATTCCATGAGATTTTGCCCTGATATTTTTGAAAGTTGGGAAATTTTGCTGGTTGGATAATTTGGATTCCCCCTCCTCCCCACTGGTTTTTCTTCTCGCTACGGCCCTGGCTTTACATGTATCTCTAATGAGATGGAATTTGTGGAAACTGACTGACAGCCATCTCATGAAACTGTCAACAATCCCGAGCCAGTACACAGTACACAGTTTTTTTCCGTCTGTTATTCCTTAAAGTAATAAAATGTGAAACATGACAAATTCACGATTTTTCAAGTGAATCAAGTACCCCTAATAAATGTATAAAAATACATGCTTCAAATCACAAATCAGTTAAATGTTTAATAATTTGCCAGTTATCATTCCGGTTCTAGGAGTGATAATTTTACTTTTTGAATGCATGATTCCTATTCCCCAAAGAACATCGCGCATGTCATTGTGCCAACTCGTAGATGTGTGTCTAGTGTGTTATTCTTTACTTCCCATTTGTGGTAGAGGCGAGATAACTGAAAATTCAGTCGGCTGTTTTTCCGAGATAGCTGATCCTCTCATCCCGGTTTCGCCCCTTTTTCAAACGCAGAAGATTTACACTCGGGAACTCTTTGATCCCCTACCCTCTCATCCAGATCTGCTTGTCTCCTGATTTTCTGCTAAACGATTCCATTTCCCGTTATTATTTTCTAATGAATCTCTGAATTTTCCCCCGGTGGATATTGAATATTAATCGGTCGGGTGCATCCAAAGTGTCCTCCAATCACTTTAGGGCCGTTTTCGATCTAAATCGGTCGGGGGTTTCATTATTGGTAGAGAGACTGGAATTGTGTAGAACTATTCCGTTCAACTGGGTATCAGCAGAGTACCATTCGAGTATGTTTATGTGCTTCAGCAAGCAGAAAGTATGATATATATATATAATTACTCGTGTGAACTAACCTCATTGCAGCGAATTTCTTTTATTTACAATAAATAGTGGTGATCCATAACCAATGGATTTCTGCGGTGTGTGAGTTCCACCGACATATCATTGTCAAAGTCATTGACAAAGTCATGACTTTCGTCTGCCTAACCGTATACATATTTTCCAAGTCAAATTGAGAATTTTCCAAATCAAATTGAGAACTTTCCATTCCTAATGACGAAACTACGAACAGTGATTATCCGTTAGTATTCATCAAAGTAATTGTAAGACAGAAACATTGGTAGGTATCACATCAACCGAACTGCCCACTTATTTGCCCGTCTGCAGCCCCTTCCCTCACATAACTACCAACCCTCATCCAGTAGGCTGGAAACAACAAACAACATGTTCCTTTTTGGAGGGGGATTCACAAAAATCTTCGATGGTTGACCCATTTATTAGTTTCGATCTGTTTTTCAGGAGTGAAAGTGACAGTGAGCCTGTTCGAGAAAACCGATAATTTTAATATGAACTTAAAACTATGAATACATCCTTTCCCATCTTGCATTACTCATCTTTTTGTCTCTTCTACAAAATATACCTGTGTCAAAAGAAAGTTCTGAGTTCTCAATTTGGTTTGGAAAATTCTCAATTTGATTTGGAAATTCTCAATTTGATTTGGAAAATTCTCAATTTGATTTGAAAAGTTCACAATTTGGTTTGGAAAATTCTCAATTTGACTTGGCAAACCTATACATTAGAGAAACACTCGTTAATACATTTTTTGGGAATATTTGAGAGGAGGTCATGATTGTTTTGATTGAAATACGCAGTTGCTGTTGGTAGATTCTCGATATTCCACCTCTCTTGGTAACTACATCAAATCTACTGAACCAGATTTGTCTAAACAATGGGATTAAGATTGCCGGTTATCACAGAGAAGTTGATGATTCACTGGATTCCTGTAGTACCAGAAGGCAATAATAAGAAAATTGCTGTGTGGCAGAGGGCGGAAAATGACTATTCTGTGGTTGTGAAAACTGACTGATCGTAAGACATGGAGACCCCAGTATTATGAAAATTAATTTTTCGTAAATATATTATGAAATATGAGTCCGATACAATGAGTGAGTTCCACTGCTCTCCTCAGTTGGGCGATATAGATTTACTGGATTTTTCTTTTTCTTCTCCTTTCTTGAATTAGTTGTCACCACTGGTCGTATGATAGGCACACATGTTTCAGCACATTCTGATTTTGGTAAGTAGATAAGTAGCTGTGGTATAGTTGCAGGCGTACCACACAACTTCCTTACCTACGTACAGTTTATATGTAGCAAATAATATGGCTCATCTCCACTAAGTCTACAGTTGTTCACAACATTAAGTGGATTCTAAAAGATAACTACTATTCGGGAGTGATCTGTGAATGACATAGGTACCATGAGTCAGGTACCTCGATGATTTTTCACCTTACTTTTCCTTCCAGCCCTCTGAAAGGCGAGAGCGGAAACGAAGACCAGTCAGTTTATTTTGTTACGTCAGTGTTATTTTGTTAGCGGAAGAGTGATTTTTTTTCTCAAGTGGATTGGATTACGCTTTTTTGTATGCTGGGAAGTGTATTTGGTTTCATTCTCATTCGAGATAAAGAAGGCTGTATGGTGCTGGAGGGTTAAGACATGCAGTGCAACAGGCGACAGCCAACGATTTGCCTTGAGCGACCGTGTAAGGTGGGCTTATCGCGCAGATACGCGGGAGACAATAAATAATCTACATCAGGGAAACCCTCGGATCCAACAGGGATTAGGAACACAAATCGCTGTCTGTAGCTTCTTGGCTCACTATCGCGAGTGAGAAAACGGGATTTGAGAATGTGTATCAGAACTAAGTAACGCAATAGTCTATCAAATTTTGAAACAATTTAGATTATCAAATTGTTGGGTACCTGTTCTTCTTTGAAACTTAAAAAAAACGAGAAAATTTTTTTTTATTCTTTCCTTTGAGAACATAGGCCAAATAGACTATTTATTATTCATGGCGAAAAATTTCTGAAAATCGTTGCATCTTATTCAGCGCCATCGAAAACATAATGTTCCATTATTGGCAGCGAGAAACAACACTTTTTTTTAACATAATTTTTTCGCGGGGAAAATACCAAAAAACTACCTCCGAAAACGCGGGAATTTTTTTGATTTTATTGGGTCGGTCTAGTAGTACTCATGGTGAAGGTTTGCTTTGTAGCAGAAAAATGTCGTTATTCTATTTCTTATCGTTGTCAATACTGTCGAAAAATATGGTTGTAGGTAAGTAGGATGTAATTATACGCAATATGGTAAGACAAGCACCACAAAAAGGTTGCGAATCTTCATGGTACCAGTTCGTTTACTGCCTGGATCCAAGGCATCAGTCAGAATGTGTCTAGGAACGCAGTAGCCAAACATTGCCTTTTGCAAGATTTAACCCATTATCTCCACCCAACTAAAATTTTTGAAACAAAAACAGAAATTTCAGGCTGATTTTGACCACTTTGACGGGTCCACAGCCGATCCACTTGAAATTGGGGTGGATCTTCTTGTTATGGATAATAGAAAGCCCTGAAACTTCCAAGTCGCTAGGTCTAAAGGGAGCCGAGTTAGGTATACATTCTTCTACATACGAGTATCTTCTGAATCTGGATCTTCACCCGTACCATGTTCTTCTTATCCAGTTGGCAAGGCTACAGCCTCTCCTTTATTCTTGCTTAATTTATTTATTTCATTAATTTATTAATGAATAAATGCTTAATTTATTAATGAATAAATGCTTAATTTATTAATGAATAAATGCTTAATTTATTAATGAATAAATGCTTAATTTATTAATGAATAAATGATTAATTTATTAATGAATAAATGCTTAATTTATTAATGAATAAATGCTTAATTTATTAATGAATAAATGCTTAATTTATTAATGAATAAATGAAAAATGAATAATGAATAAATGCTCAATTTATTAATGAATAAATGCTTAATTTATTAATAAATAATAAATTTATAATTTTAATAATTTTTTAATGTATTAATTTAACAAATTGCTTCTATTCTTGCAATACAGGTCTTTTCAACTTACACAACAAAAAGATGTGATCTACAGCGGCGGGAAAAGTTATGATATCCACTTTCCCCGCCAGCCCTTTTCCTCCTAACTAAAGAGATGTCCTCGCCAGTTTACAAGCACCGTACCAGTTTCGAAATCTCCCCTTGGTGCCGTCGCAAGAAGCTTGTTTACCATATTACACAAGCTAAAATTGTTTAATTCAACACAAATCTTAAAAACCTATAACACTGATAAAGGCTTTTATAACAATTTTATCTTTTATAATAATATGGCGAGAAGATGGTTTACCGTATTATGGTAAAGTATTTTCTTGCCATGGCACCAAGGGGTGATTTCGAAACGGGTACGGTGCTTGTGAAGTGGTGAGGACATCTCTTTAAGGTAAAGTGGATATCATAACTTTTTCTGGCCGCTGTAGAATGATATTGGTGAGGCTGAGGGTTTTTTTGGGGGTACATATCTATAGGAACCAAATCCACTAACGTGGAAACCACTGGAGCAGCCTTCATGCCTGGGTATCATTTCGCCTGTATTTAGTCCAGAAGGGAAGGTAGGGGACACGTCTATTTGTGGTTCTGGAATCCAGGCGCTGCGCAGAGTACACATAGCAAGACGGGCGCGACAAGCGGGACTCGCTGTCAGTGCGGTTGGTGGCTCGAGTTCGCATCCGCTTACCACGACGCGACTCCCGCCCTCTGTCATGCCGGTTTGATTATATTGCAATCAACGTATTGATATGTGAATATTGATATCCTCGAACGTGTTGGTGTCTCATCGTAAGTGTAGCGTGAAAGCGAGATGTGCATTTCTCTTTCTTGTTCCTCCTTCAACATTCACTTTCTAGTGTTTTATGATGCTTTTTTTTTTAATTTTCATTATTTTTTCTTAAATAATTTCATTTTTTAATAATACCTAGTTCTGCAATAAGAATCTCAATCACTCAATATCACAAAAAACCATAAATTGTTTGAATTAGCGGTTTTTCAGCGTAAAAGTTGGCTTGAAGTTTGACACACGTTGAAGATTTCCCTCGTCTCTACCTTGGGTCCTTCGCTCCGGGCAATTTTGGAAAATGCTCTCAATCAAAATCGATTAAGTTTTTTTAAAAACTATACCCCTCTATAAAAAGTTTCCGTGATTGGGTGCGTTGAAATGTCAACCCCTATTTTACACCTGTTTCTATTGAGTTTGGGTTATGAAAAGTTTCAAAGATCTTTAGTCTGTGCGCCCACATGCCGAATTTCGTAGTTCTCATTTCATTTGAAATGGGCGAACTCCCACAATTTTCGAGTGAAGGTTGAAAAAATTTGTTGGTTTTTATGGTTTATTTATGGTTTTTATGGTTTTTTTTCACCGGATGGTTCATTATTTTAAATAATAAACCAACAAATCTACGGTTTTGTTTGGGGCTCCACTAATTTTCTAGTCAAGTAAAACTAACCGAAAGAATACCGTTTTACAATCGGTTTTTCTGTTTTCCTGCAAAAACACTAACTAATTTCATTTATGTTTCTATAATGTGTACAAAATGGGCACAATTAATCATAACGACGATTATAAATTACTTACCCACGCTGGAAGAGTTCCCAGCTTTACTGTAAATTTGTTCTCTAGTACGCCATGTTTTACACAGAACGCTCACTAGACGGTTAGCCGATAAATACCATTGCTTATTTATACAACCAGTAGTTGGGTAAAGTTCAAAAAGTGAAAATGAGAGTACTGTGCAAGTTACAGTCTGAGGGTTGCACAGACGGTTTTATTCCCTCTCACCTACAACCTTAGATTGTCCACAGGAACTTGATATGAGTCTAAAACTAGAAGATTGGGTTCCTAATGAACTGAAACCAATGGAACAATAAAATAAAATTTACGTTTCAATGTAAAGACGTATGTTACTGTTACTTTCACTATTATTTCTTATTATTAGTATGGTGTTGTCTAAATTTGACTTGTAGGATTGTTCAGGTGGATAGCTATCGAATTCGTTGAGTGATCAGATAAATGAAGGTGAATACCAAATTTCGTCTCATGATCGGCTAAGTCAGTTGTTGGTTATAGAGGATCCATGTACTGTCGTAATGGTAATTCTTGCAATTCTTGTCATTGACAAAAATTCCCTAATAATTGACAATAATTCCCTTAGATTTAGAACGAGCACACGTAGTGGGGCGTGACCCTAACAGTCCGTGTCTCTTTTGCATAGTGAAACCTAATCATCTTGCACTTTAGCTTCAGCTGCCAGAATTGGAACACTGCTGATACCAGATTTTTATATTCAAGAAGTCCATCATCAAAGCTTCCCAAGTTTGAGTGAAGTTAGTGCAAAACGCCGTTTGATGGTGGTCTCGGATGGATTGAAGGGAGGCTGGCAACTTCCAAGGAATTGGTCGTGATTGAGGTGCAAACACCTAAGCTAAGTTGCTCAGTAATCCCCGCGGAGACGCCTGAAGAAACGTGCAATTTATTGTGGCCTGCCACAGGTCATACAGTCATGTTGAGAGCGATTTATTCATTTAAGATCACTTCAAGAGAGTACTCAACATTTTGTGATGCATGAAGGATAAAGGAGGGATCGAGAGTACTGAAGCGGTGCACCAGAGTAGAGAGATATCAAGTATATATTCAAACCAATCTTGGGCAGAGTGACAACACGGCGAGCGACACTTACGTTTCGAGAGAAAATTGGGCAACAGGACACTGGAGCTGACGAACTGATATCCGTAATGAATCCTGCGACTTATATATTGACATGAAAGTAGACAATGGACCAGGCGACTGACGCAAGATAAAATGTGTTAAGTTTTCCACTCGGAAATTTCAATACGCTGTAGGAGGAACCGATCGCCGTCCTTGGCAGCTTCTGTAACTCCTAAGCCTGATGATTAATGGAAATTTGAAAGTCGGGAAGGTCTGAAGCGTCAAAATCGCACTTGTGAGCAATGGTGCACTAATGTTTGAAGCAAAGAAATTTAGCTGAGTACGAAAGAGTTATGCCATCAAACAAGACGATCACGGTCCGAGATCCGACCAGGAACACAGCGGGCGCGAAATCATATGACTGGCTATCAGGTAGATGGCGGGAAGTTATTCCACGTTTTCACAGGAGCCTCTCCACACGGTACATCGGTTCGAGGCTGTTGCCTTGAAGGGTAATAAAATGGCCACTCCTAGCAAGATCTATCTCAGATATGTCATGACAAATAACGCTTAGTGTGCTGGGTTGGATGTCTGCAAGTCGAGCTGTTGATTATAGAAGTGAATGGACTCAGTACTTCCGGATTAAAGCAGCGTTGATCTCAATAACGTTTTTAGCAGCGTTGATCAATGATGTACGGTGCCAAACCACACTGTTGAAGTGAGGTTCGAGCCAGAGCCCCTTGCGTCGGGCGTAATTAATGACGATTCAGGAACATTTGGAGCACGTGCGCAGCCGTATCGGTAACGCCACAACCTATTCGGTCAAGATGATTGAGCTCACCCCACCTACCTCCTGTAACTCTCATCCTGGTTGGTAGTAAACCTAAGTGTACTGTATCAGGCCTAGAATTCTCCATCCTTAATTCTTATGGACGGCTTTCTATTCATACTGTATTGACCCTAAAATCTCCGGATCTCCATCGCTGGTAACACGAACTGTTTTTTGGGTTCAGTTTTCGGTTGTGTTGATCTAGGGTTTTCCTGTTGGGTCGCTACCCCACCATATCGATGCATACGTACAGCCCATATTCGATTACGTCTGAGGGCTGTATACTCGTACAAACCTCTCATCACGTTTCATAGTCATTTCAGCCATTTTCTAATGTGTTTCCTAGTGTCCACGACCATTTGTCTTAGCATGGTTGGTGGGTCAGAGGCGTTATAACAGGATCCCTTGAGATCACCAATTTTTGTAAGTTCTTGAGTGGAGCTTATCTATTACTGCACAGATAGTAAAACGGCGTTGTTTCGCGTTAATCGCACCCATTCCCAGACCCTCAGTTGGTACCGCAGGTCGACATCCCCTTGACATTAGACGAAGGTAAATAGACTAGAGGTAAACAGACTGAGATTGAGGGGAAGCCCCACTTGATCTTAGGCGGCCCCTGGGGCGGTAATCCGGGCTCCTACCCCATCCGTAGATGTGCCAATCAAAACAATATCATCAGCAAAGGCGAGAAATGACCAGCGCCTGCCTGCTTGAAGTTATCCAACTCCACCCAATAAGACATGACCCATAACCAAGATGAAGAAAGTGGGCGATAAGAGGGACAACCTGCCTGATTCCCCTCCATAATGAAATGCACAATATAATTTAGATGCCTGTTGGTATAAACCAGTTTACTATAGTGGTTTACTATACTGGAACAATAGTAGACCAACTGGAACAAACGGTGGGAGTTTACACTGATATTATACAATAAACGTTATATGTCTTATAAGGGTTTGGCTTCCTCAACCAATATTTCCAGCGAGAATTTCTCCCATCGTTATTGTCAAGCGGTACCTTAAATATCAGAAGACTTCAAAGTGTTATGAACGACACTATTGCTATTGGTAAGGCTTCATCCGAACTCACTTGAATCCTTTTAAATGAACCAAACAACTCGTTCGTTCCGTTTCTACAGGAAGTGGCGACACTTGTAAATGAACTTGGTGATAGGAAGCCGTAAATGTTATGAGATCGCAATTGACCATTTTACTCACCCTCACATCTCGTATCAGCATACACTGTATTCACAAGTAACTTTTCGTGGGTATGTAAAATGCCGCAATTTTGGTGTGATGCTATCGAAATTATTTGAATGTTTTATTGAGGATACAGAAATATTCAAACGTTGTGTTATGTAAGTCTGTTGGAAATTCCGATGTAAAAATCCGATTTATTTGATTAAATTTTGTTGGTTACTACAAACGTTTTACAATTAGAAATGATAAAGTGTTAAGGAATATTTTGTAGAGTTGATCACTGGATCCTGATAAGTGAGTATTCCGTTTTGTCGAAGTAGCGCTTTGTAAAACCGTGTGAAGCGACGGTTTGAGTGGATAATGAGGGCAATTGATTAGACTGTGCACTAATCGAAGGTAATTGGGCGAGTCCCAGATTCAAATCGCTAAATACTCACAACGCTCGGCACTATCAGAATTACGTCCCCTCAATCATAATATTGTTCTCCGCTAAAATGTAATTGAGCTGGATTGGCTCTCTACAAAATCCTGTGACGCGGTAAAGTTTTGCATTTCAGAGGCCATCTAAGTTATAGCATTTCCTTCGTTGATTAAAGAATTCGAACCAGAAGCGCAGCTGGTAGAATGTAATAACCGCAAAGTTTGCTCGGTAGGAAGAGAAAGCCTGATCGGAGGAATACAAAGCGTTCCTTCTGCTTGTTTATCGCCTTGCTTCTCCGCCATTGACAACATCAACTTGAAATCAAATCACGGGCATTGTTCCGCATGTGAGCTCTAGAACTTCGATATAATTTAACGCTACAACCCTTCCCTAAGACTGCGATTGTTTGTTGATGTTTGAGGGTTTAAAGCTATATTCTGTGCCACTGCTGCGAAATTCAGCCACCATCAAATCTTGGAACGATGTGTTATAAGGCCAATTCAGTAGTCGAAATGAATTAGTTTTGATAATTGACAATGATATCCGTATTAAATGCATACATATATATGCGTTTGTTTATCATTGTATAGTTCGATTGCGGCCTTCGAACCACACTGTGAAGTGCTTCATGCAACGAATTCACGATCTATTTCTGTAATGTACATTCATTTCTACTCATTTTAATTTATCCCTAACTGATTATTTATGTTATTCTCAAGATGATTAGGTAGGTACATAAGCAATTCAGTACTTCTACGAGTACATTACACAGGAATGTTTCTGTTCATAAAAGGTTCTGTTGGACAAGTCAAATGACAGCATTATTGACGGAAAACAGGCAGTTGTGGAGAAAATTGTTTCGTTAAATTTGAATTTTCTTGTTTCAATAACCCGAAAATATTACATTTTTTAAGAGTATCTCTATTAATGGGCCCGGAGACCCAAAATGTGAGTTAATTTTAATTCGAGGACCCTCAATACGAGTTTTTACGCTTCGGCGGCGCCAGGATGTGACGCCTGAAAAAAAAACATCATTGATACAGTTTTCATAGATGTGAAAATGATGAATTGATTTTTGAGTTAATGTATGCCGAATTGGCACCACTGGTACAACCAGTTGATAATAGTAAACGAGTTAGAATCCTATGACAGGTATTGCGTATGCTTGTACCTATTGCATAATATGGGACAACTTTTGAGAACAAAATTACATGCATATTATGCATGTAGTTAACTACTTGTTAATCCTCTCGAAATTATTGCATTCAATCAACAAGATCACAATCTTAGTAACTATGAAGCTTGTGAATCCAAGTATTTGCCAGTCTATAAAGATGCAGTTCTGATCAACAACATCCTTCTGCTTGCTTTTGGAAATTAAATTACAATAACGCTGTAGATTGCTCACGGCGCTAACACTGAAGATTGTGATTTCCACACCCTCGAATAAGGTGTTCCATATGCGTAGCAATAGGTGGTCTTGATTTTCTGTTGGTGATCGCGCTTCCTCACCTTTCATTTTGATTAGAGGAATACGCACCCGTCGCGGAGTAAGGGAACAATCAAGAAAAGCTGATTTTCGGGAAAACGCGTTTGAAGTTTTGCTCTTTCGCCTAATCCCCTTGGCAACAAGTGGCTAGACGAGGCAACTCGAGGAGCAGGAATGAACTAGCCTCGTTCCGACCATCTACGGACAAAATAGACCCCTTCCATAATACAATTCCAGTGCTAACTCAAAAATGGCGTTTTTTGAGTTGTTCCCTTATTCCACGACGGATGCGAATAGTCGATAATTTCAAGTACCTACCTGCCTTATGTCTTAATTGTTATAGGTAGCGTGTGTACCACCATTTACCTCGAGCAGCATTGTTCCTCCTGTATAGTGAAAACCGAGTCTATCGTTCCATCCTCGTACTCCGCTGATGTGTGCTCAATGTACTGCGGTGACCAAGCTGTTGTTTAGAAATTAAGTGATTGTTGACAAAACGATGATGGAGGTATGTTGAGCGGAAAAGCCGAGAAAGCGCTCTAGGTAGGTGTCATCAACTCATGTCAACCATCACCGCATTTCACCGCTTTACTTGTTTTTATTATGTTTGCCACTCTAAGTTTAATGGTGAAATAATACACTCTACTTGAAAACCTATTTTGGTTTTATACTCGAAAATACAGGGTTTCCTCCAGTTGAACATGGCACTATGAAAATGTGTATTATTGCAGACATTTTGGTTTATTATCTTCGATAATGAACCATTGGAATCGACCTAAGACAATTTTTTTTAACCCCTCCTCAAAGTTTGTTGGTTTTTCGTTTCAAGGTACGTAGATTCAGAGAATCGAATAAAAAAGAATCCGTCCTTCCGCCGTACGTCGTCCGCGGCACTTTGCCCTGTAAGCGTTGTGCTAAAATTACGAAATTTTTTTACGGGTTCGGATCAGCCCCACAATGATTTTCGAAGTTTTTCATAACCCTAGGTCAAGGGGAAGGGGTTCAAAACGAATTTTGAAATTTTGATAATTTCAAAACTCGGACAATTCATATGAAACGGTACAGTTTTTAGTTCGGATTTAGATAGAGTTTATTTTTTAGAATTTTGAGACCATCCGCAGCTTTGTAGCTTTGGCCGTTCGTTCACAATGAGGGCTCAAAGTTGGGGCAGATCAAATGCCATCAACATGAGAGTGAATTGTGAGGCAGCTTGTCGGGTCAATTTTCATACTGGCTCAGCTGATTCGAAGAGCACTTGGTTTTCAAATGTCGAGTTAATAATTAATATTAACATTTTATAAAAATTATTAATACCCAACAATAATAAATGATAATTTACACTACCTACTTGATAATAATAATTATTAAATAATAATAATTAATCTATCATTTATTGATCTAGACAGAAGGGTGATCTGCGGTTACAAGTCGTCCTATACGCACGAAAACCAGCAGATTTCTGTCTATTTGAAATGTGGTGGGTAAAGGCGTGTCGATCACTGAGTCCATCAAAATCCCGATGATACGTTTGTGTGCACACGCGCATACTTCATTTGAAAAGCTTGTGCACGCATAATTGTACCTACTGAGCCCTACTTCACTATTTTCCCATCTACATGCTATTTTCACTTTCAGTGCCAGACTGGGCCTCCCTCAATGTCTTACCTTCCACCGACTTCCTCTCCCTCACTCGCCTTGCAGCGAATGTCTCAAATAAAAACAATTAAAGCCTTTTTCAGTTTAATCATAATTGAACCTCAACAATAATCCAGTTCTGCCCCTCCCACTGAGCAGAAAGTCACAGGAGTTATAAGGGAAGATCCCTAGTTGGTTCCATTTCATTCTGGTCGGAGACATCCGCAACCGTGGAATCTTGATTGGTTGAAACCAGGGGTTTCGCAAGGCGCATACATATCATACACAATGTGAGATTAAGCGATTCTCAGGCCAGCGTACCTACCAAAACTGCCTTTCACCAAACCATTATTAACAGAATAACAAAATAAGGATTTAGAGACGTGTTATTGTAGCAATAGCATGATATTGACCCAAAAGTCATGTATGGCTCGATGGGAATGTTCGAAAATAACAGCTTGGATCATACAGAACAGGCAAATATAGCTAAGGATTTACGGTGAGTATTGGCCAAAAATACTCTCCCTCCCACTCCTCCCCCCGTAAACATTTCATGAAATCCTTCCTTATTAATACAATTCTAGCATCTTATTGCCAGACAGCAATCATGCCAATAATGTAGGGGAAGGTTTAGAATACGATTCAATGGACTGTCTTGGCTTTGTTTGGGGTATGCGTAAAAAGTCAAATTTTCTTAAAAAGATCACGACCTGACCCACAGAATTCTTAATAACCTCGATTCTGTTGGGTTTAGCGAACATAGCGTTAGAATAAAAGTTGTTTGCAATTGAATTATCTATAGAATGAAACCAATTACAGGGTTCCAGCCTTAAGGGTTACAAACCCGAGTTACAAAAGAAAAACTGAACATTTTTCCAAAACCTTGCAGTTTCTTCAATCTTCAAATGCGATGAGACGCTATTTCTACTTTTCCGATTGACCTAAGTTTGCCAAACTCATTTTCTCGCTCAAATTCACCATTTAGGGGTTGAGAGTTCAAATTTGGCCAGAAAAAATTTTCACCCTATGGCCTATTGCCACTCATACACATAGACCATCCCACATTGCACAAAAGGTATAGAGTCTGCTAGATACCTGTTATCTTTCCCCTCTTCGGTATTTCCTCTGCAAGTTCACGCTGGACTACCTTTGAAGTATAATAGCGGTTCAAAATTAGACTATCCCTGTAAGACCATCCCCTAATTGTCATTTAATAATATTTATAGTTGTAAAATGTTAACTCACTCAACTTTCATTCTCATTCCAAGGATCGAAAGATGCTATACAACTATTTGGTTACAATAATGGTTACATTGCGCGGTTACACGCCGAGGAAGATGATCTTTCAAAGTGGTTTGCCGTGAGCTCTACTGACAGAGTGTTGAAAGAGTTGTTTTCGCGGAGGGCTGAAAGAGCGCTCTACACACCAGGGCACCTGCCTTGGGTAAACAACAGGTAAATATTATAATATAATATCATATAAGTGGATGGGTTTAGTGACCATCACTAGCCTTGGTAGTAGTGCTTTTTATTCGTTACGTTTCGGTATGGGGCCATAAACTGAAGGTTAGATGGCGTGCAGTGGCGGATCTATGGGGGGGGGGGAGGGGGGTAAAGGTGGCTATAGCCCCCCCCCCCCCCAATTGGGTCTAAACTTACACTGGATAAAATGGGAAATTTCTGAGAATATAAAAAATGTAACATGTAATTTATAGGAGTTTGAAATAAACCAACAGATAAGCTGAGGATTACAGACAAGATCCAATGTTTAAAGTTTAAAGACGTGGCACAAATCACACGACATTGGTCTGGCTGTTGGAAAAATTATAGATGAAAATGAAAAACTGTTTGAATCAAGACTTGATTTGGAATATAATTGGAATATTGGAATATAATTTCCCAACTAAATTTGAAGGCAAACAAAATCGGAAAATCAGAAGAGAATGGTTGGAACAAAACGACTGGCTTGTCTGGAGGATTTTGTAAAATATGCCTCCTTTTTGCTCCTGCTGAAGCAGCGGTAGGAGGTCAAATGAGCTGATTTAAATACTCTGCAAATTCTTGACACATCGGTTTATTATCTTCTTGTTGCAGATTACCCTTCTGTCTATATCACTATATGGCAGATTGACGGCGGACAGACGGATTTTTTTTAATTCTGGGGGGGGGGGTTAACAAAATGTTTTCTTTGGGCGATTCCAATGTTTCATTATCGAAGATAATAAACATTGATCAATTAACGAATTGATCATTAAACATACGCGCTCTTACAAAATCATCTAGATGTCTTACGAAAATCCCTATTATATGCATGTGTAGGTATGGTTATTCGGAGAAAAGGAGGAATTGCGATGGGCTCGAATAATCTGGCCTGTAAGAAAATACGTCGTTGCGTAGTTTGGGCTGTGACTTCCTTTGAACGTTGGCCGACCCGATAGTTTGCAGGCTATTACTCGTACTAACACTCACTTATTTTTTCACTAAACCAAAAAAAAAAAAAAAACCATAAATTGTTTACCATGTCAAAACGAACAAAGTGTACCTATATTATTCTTAATCAATCAGAAAATTTTGATGAGCCAAAATGGTATATCTACGGATTATGGTAAAGAGGAGCCTTGTTGTAATAGTTATAACTAGCGAAATTAAAACCTGTGTTTAATCTGGCAGACGTGAAGATCCTTGATTTTAGACTTTTTCAGGTGTCAAATGCACATCTCATCAAAGTAGTGAGAAATAGTAGATTGGATGAATGCACTAAAAGATTTGATGCGCTGACGGTTGTGGTGGTTCAAGTTTGGAACCTTGTTCCAGCAAGGCGGCGAAGCGGAGGTACCTATTTGTTTGTCGCGTGGAAGGATGGTGAATTGCGAAATTCGATTCATCGCCTTGTTCAACTCTACCGCCTACCCCCGCCACTTGCTCACCCTATGCGAGGTGTAACAACCCAGACAATAGTAGAAGGCGAGTCCAACAGCGCTGAGATGGAAATTAGCGGTAGTGGTTGGTGGAGGTGATCGAGTGGGTGTTCTCCGAAACTGATTTGAATAGAATCACAGCTGCCTCTGTTGGTTGGTGCGACTGTTTTCCTTTTATATGACCGGCAATAAGAGATTTATCTGGGTCATTGAAGAAGGGATTTCGATCATCATCCATCAGCTTTATTTCTCACAGAAGTTGACGAAGTGAGTGGTTTAAATAGGTAGGCTAAACCCAGTGTCTCGGTCCCCCCAATGTCTTCTGCTCCGAAGGACTCAATAACTTCCCCAATTTAATATGATTTCCAGCCGTGTGCCAGTAGAATTAGAATGATTCAAATAAATTTGGTAGAGAGTGAAGTTTCAGGTCCTCTATGAATCCATTCGCAACTTATCTATAACGTAAAACTAGAAATAATTGACAGAAGCGACAAGCCCTCATAGGTAGGTAAATTTGAATAAAAATGACTTACAATTTAGTTGAATCATCTTAATTCAAATCATTATGGTTTATAATTTTCAATAATTTACCATCCCTCCACACCTCCCTCCAGAATAAGCTATTTTACGTTATAATCTAAATATCGAAGAAAAGTCCGCCGTTTGAAGTTTTGTGCATATTTAGAAATACACTGAGTAAATAAATATATTTTCTGGGCATTGGTGACGTAAGTACTCGTAAACCCATGAGATATATAAATACAACATAATACCATCTGGAGAGGACTATTTGGTGGTATTAACGAACCCCCACATTTTAGATCAATATCCGAATTATTTCTTATAGTTATGGAACTCACAAGGATATTGTATGCAGCACAGTGATCTACATCGACGGGCGATCTATGCAAATCACAGCAAATCGGTGTGGAAAACTCTGCAGCATTTTCATACACACGCTGAATAACTTGCTACGTTCTGGATATTCCTCCTTATTCACTGAGTGTACCTTATCTCACGGTCTAAAAGCTCCTCTAAATGTTTAATTAGAATATTACAATATTAGAATGTCAACTTGCTTCAAAATAAACTCACCACGGACGGCAGGAAATCGAAGAAAAAGTTACATATCCTAATCGGCTGTAAAGAGGGTTTTGTGTGGAATAAATGAGTACCTATTATTTTCTAACTAACAAGAACTTTATGGAGTCAATTCATCACAAGCGAACGGGCGCCAAAAACATGTCAGGCACAGGATGTACAAGAACGAAAAATACGACACTGGTTTATCCCACCGGTAGACTTTCTCGTCATCTATTTTAATCCTGATAGACACAAAGGAAAATAGATGAACACTGGAACGCACGATTTACTAAGAAGGTCCATGTTGAAATGCTTGTGATGTAGTAAACATGTTGCAACATCCAAATGCAATTTCCATCTGTACTGGTCTAGTAAACCTGAAATATTAACGGTTCTAGAAGTTTTTTTTCTTTTGATCAAAATTTAGTTTCTGGTAATGATATTTTATGTTTGTCTGAGACCTGGTGACACTGCGAGCTCTCTGTTATTCCCAAATGTTTGAATAATTACATTATGTTGCACTCCTTTGGACCGGGACCAGAGGATCAGAGATACATGCAGTGGGGGACTTACAATGTGCATTCCTTCAGCGAAATTGAAGTACGAATTGGTTTCCTTCAATTCACGATGTATCATTTTCAATTTTAAAGGAAAACGTCAGTCTTCCCATAGGCTCCTGCTACTTCCAACCTGGATACGTATACGTAGTTCCTCTAATGATTCAGATGTTATAACATCTGAATCATTAGAGGAACTACATTTTGTTTTTGAGGACGTTGTGACAAGATTCCCCTCTCATACTGCCTCGATTGGAGGTGATTTTAACATGAGAGTTAAAATTTTACTACATTTTGTTCAAACTTTCAGTATTACATACTATGTGTGATGTTAATATTAGATGTTAATTTTTCTTGTACAAGTACTATGTAACGTGTGTTAGGGATTCTGCCCAGCAACAGTCCCTCTTAAATATTTATAATTATGATAAGTTAATAGAAAAATAGAGTTATAACAATTTTCTGCATTTTATAATAAGTCTGGGGCCCTCTTGCGTTTTAGCCGTCTGGGTTGGAGTCCCTCCCATAATGACTTCAGATTTTCGAGTATAGGGGTCGGATAGTTTGAGATTGAGATGTGGAGGCGATTTACGGTCGTTTTGATGACGTCTTCAACTTCTGGAATGTCGAGGTCTTTGTGTAGGACAGCATTTCTAACGTACCACGGTGCGTCGGTCATGTGGCGAAGCGCTCTGTTTTGCTGAGTTTGAACTCTTTTGTTTGGGTTTTGCTCACTAAACCCCAGACAGAACAACCGTATTGCCAAATAGAGCGCACTATATAGGATGAGGTACATCAGGCGTTTAGTGTCGAGAGACAGCGGTGACGTACGTCCGAGCAAGGGTTTGAGGAGGTTTAATTCGCGAGCGAAGTCTTTCAGCAACCTTCCTATATGATGGTCATACGTGAGTCTTTGTTCCAAGTAGATGCCCAGATATCGAACTTCGTTTACTTGAGGGATGTGGGTGTTGTTTAGTTTGAGTGGGTTAATGAGGCTCTTGGTTTTGAGTGTAAATATTGTGGCGGCCAATTTACTTTCATTTATTGATATCGTCATTTTTTCGTCCATTGTTCGATTTCATCAAGATGGGCTTGTATGTTTTCTGATGCCACAATACCAGAAGGATTTCGTGATAGCACGACGTGGTCTTCGGCGAACATAGCAGAAGTGATGGTTTGTGAAACTGGGATGTCGCTCACATAATATGTGAGCGACATTCCAGTTTCACAAACCACTATATGTATATTATATCAGGTACATACGCTTCCTTGATGTACCGATGCGCTCATACTCTTGCTTGGGGATTGTGCAGTTTGACACTTCACATGGAACGTTCGGTTTGTGATGAAAGACTGTACCGGCCTGTAGTAGGTGTCCAGCATTACCGGTTTTACTTTGTATAGTAAACCGGTGTGCCATACCCGGTCAAAGGCATTCACTGTGTCTAGGCAAACGCCTTGGCACACCTCCCGGCTTTCAAATGTCTTAAGAATCTCTTCCACAACCCTGTGGAGTTGTTGCTCGCAGGAGTGGAGGGCGCGGAATCCGAATTGGAAGTTAGGTATGGCTGGGGTGAGATATGATAGCAGTTTTGGTACCATTAGTCTTTCAAATATTTTCGAAAAAATAGACTTGTGGGGCTGTAGCTTGTTGGATTTTTGGCCGGGTTTTCTGGTAGACGGATCATAATTATTTCAGCGTGTTTCCAGCGGGAAGGGAAATAGGTCGTCCGGAGCATAGCATTATAAATTTGTGTTAGTTGAACGCGGTTATATGGGGTCTATCCGCTCTTGGAGATTTCTTTGTAGGGGATCTGGCTATAGCATTCTTGACAACTGCGGGTGTAAAGTGTTCGTTTGAGTGACCAAAGTAGAGGTACTTCTTTGGGAAATTCCGGCATTTGACTTGGATTGGGTTCGAATTGTTTCTCAAGCAACTCGGAGAACAGGGCTGATTCCTCTTCAGGTGTGGAAACCCAAGTGCTTCCGTTTTTTAAAGGCGGCATATTTTCATATTGTTTGGTTAACGCCTTTGCTTTGCGCCAGATAGAGCTTTGTGTCCAACGAGAGGAGTGAGTTTTTCTTTTGGTGAGAATACAGTTCGGATAACACTATTTTAAGGTCATTTGTGGCCCTGTTATAAGCGGTTTTGTGCGGTGGATATTTAGTTCTTTCCCATAATTTGCGAGTGTCATGTTTGATTCTTACAAGAGTGCGGATATTCGGTGGGGTATATGGGTTTATATACCATCGTCTATACCATTACCATATACCTACCATTAGTCTATGCCATCGTGTTCACCGAGGAAAAAACTATAAACTCGAAAATTCGCTCAAACGCTCAACTCGAGGCTCAAAACGGAAGAAAAAGAGGGTCCCGGGGGGGAGGGGAGGGGGGAGCAAGTTTTTTCAAGTTAAAGTTTTTTTAATTCAACAGTTTTTTTAACAATTCAATCATTGCAAGTTTTTTTTCACTTCAACTTTTTTTTTAATTTGACAGTGTTTTTAAAATTGAAATATTGTCTAGTTTGAAATGCTGACGGTACGGGTGAAACACCGGGTTGATAAGATAGGTGATAAGGGCAATCTGTAACGAAAGCTCTACGATAAGGGCTTATAAAGTATGTGTAATAGAGACAGGCGATTTTTTTTATAGGTATCTACTCAAGTTATCTATGGTGATCAAATCCTAATTCTACCTGTCTGCACATTTTAAAATTCAACGGCGGTTTGCTCCGTATGTATAATTTTGTTTTTGGAACCTAATCCGCAACCCGGTCAACCAGCAAAGCCGCAACTGTGGAGTTTTCAGTATCGAGTTGGCGATTTATTTTTATTTCGTTGTTTTCATTGCGATTTATGCTGATCAGTTCATTCCGTTTTGTATTGAACTGTAATATTAATCCGTCTAAATAATTGGTTCCACCATTGTAATAGTACTTTCATAGGTTTGAGTTATCATTACTTTTGCGATTCTGGATGCAATACTGACACAACTACAGAACCTTGAGATCATGATCATGAACCGATGTTCATTAATTTCGTTGATATTTCAGATATTGACCGGGAGGGTGAGGGAGGAACTAGCAGATTTGTGAAACCCCCACAGAAAAGGTTCAATTTAGGATAGCTACGAAACACCAAGATTAGTTCAACTTGAATGCTGGAGCCACTCAGATTGCACAAAGAAATATCAGGGACAAGAGATAGGGACAGCGATAAATAACGTCTCTATATCACTAATGGCTAAATAACACCCAAAGACAGATGATCTGGCGTCCTCCAAAGTATGTATGTCTACCAACTGCTGCCAGATAAACCTGTAAGCTGTACTCCAAACATCCAAACATGTTAGGAGCCCGTGATCCTTATTATTCAAAATTGAAACTGACATGTCCATCACTGGTACTCGTATGTAGGGTAAAGGGGCCAGTCCTAGCAGTAGGGTAAATTCGTAGTTCCTCTGAACAAAAATCTAACTGCCGAGTTCCAAAGCTTTTAGCGGTTTCAGGAAGTTGAATGATGTTTGCTTGAGTATGTTCGCAGTCCTTGATACGAAAATACCTAATAGTGATGCTAACATTTCTAAAACTTCCATCAGAATTCTAATAGGGTAAATATTTTGCAAAAGTGATGTTCAGTTAAGTACTGGCACGACTGGATCTCCCCACGTTAGTTCATGGTTGCAAAATGGACTCCTCAGATTTTTGTACCAACAATGTCGAAGTTCAAAAGATGAACTAATGATATGAGCAACATTAAATGTAATTAATTAAAAATACATTTTAATTTTAAAAAGTATAAAAAATCAACTACGAAAATAGAGTTATCATGTTCTAACAAATAAAAATTCTAATTAAACTTAATTAAATACAACAAGTATGGACGAATGTGAGTATTGAAACATGTCAAGTAATCCTATACATGTAATATTATAAACAAACTAGTTTCACATTACAGCTGTTTCTTTTAAAATTATTGACTTGTTTTACAGCGTTCACGAGATTAAAATTAACTAACTGCAACATTCTTCTGATAAAATAAATCCCCCCAAAAAACACTCCGTGTAAAAATCACCCCGCCTCGCAAATATCATTCTTCAGAGGCCGGAAAAAGTTATGATATCCACTTTCCCCGCCCGCCCTTTTCCTCATCAAGGAGCTAAGTATAATGAAAAGCTTAACCACTTCACAAGCACCGTACCCCTTTCGAAATCTCCCCTTGGCGCTATTGCGAGACGTTTTTATTACTTCCACAAGCAACTGAAACTTGATGGTGGTTAACGTTTTTTACAATTTTTACACGGAGTGTTTTTTGGGGGGATATCACATCTTTTTGTTGTTGAAGTGGGTCATTTTATAAAGAAGGTCTATGCAAAATTTCAAGTCGATTGGTCCGGTTACCCAGGCTGTAGACTCGTCAAAGTTGCCAAAATTAGCCTAAATTTCATTTTTTTGTTTCTAAAAGTTTTTGAGTTGAGAAAATGGGTTAAACCTTTCAAAAGACACTGTCTGATGTTGAAACGAAGCTCTGTGCAAAATTTCAAGTCAATCCGTGAAGGTGGAAATGCCTAACTGATTAAGGAGAAGAAGAACAGGTAAGGGTGAAAAACCGGGTTTTTGAAGTTATATAACTCGGCTCCCTTTAAAGATATCGACTTGAATCTTTCAAAAGGCACTTGCTACACTTGAAACGAAGCTCCGTGCAAAATTTCAAGTCAATCGGCGAAGGTGGAGAGGCTGTAGCCTTGACTGACTGAAAAAAGTAGAAAAACATGGTAATTGGTTTTTGAAGTTATATAACTCGGCTCCCTTTAGACCTAGCGACTTGAAACTTTCAGGGCTTTCTATTATCCACACCAAAAAGATCCATACCAAATTTCAAGTTGATCGGTCTACAAGGAGCCGAGATATGGCCATAATTAGCCTAAATTACCCTAAATTTCAGTTTTTTGTCCCTAATTTTTTTTTGGGTTGAGATAATTGCTTATTTCGTTAAAATGGCACTGAGCCATGCTATAAAAAAGGTATGTAAAAAAATTCAAGTCGATTGGTCCTTTTACCCAGGCTGTAGACTCGTCAAAGTGGACAGAATTTTCCTAAGGTTTCTGTTCTTTTGTTTCTGAAACTTTTTGGGTTGAGATAATGGGTCAAATCTTATATAAGGCTCTGTCTCAAGGTTAAATGAAGCTCTGTGCAAAATTTCAAGTCAATTGGTCAACGTGGAGAGGCTCCAGCCTTGCCTGTCTGAACAAGGAGAAGGAGAAGAAGGAGAAGGAGAAGAAGGAGAAGGAGAAGAACAATCTAAGGCCGAAAAACCGGGTTTTTGAAGTTATGTAGCTCGGCTCCCTTTAGACCTATCGATTTGAAACTTTCAGGGCTTTCTAATATACACCCAAAGAAGACCCACACTAAATTTCAAGTTGATCGGTCAACTAGGAGCCGAGATATGGCCAAAATTAGCCTAAATTACCCTAAATTTTAGTTTTTTGTCCCTAATTTTTTTTTTGGTTGAGATAATGGGTTATTTCGTTCAAATAGCACTGAGACATGCTATAAAGAAGGTATGTAAAAAAATTCAAGTCGATTGGTCCTTTTACCCAGGCTGTAGACTCGTCAAAGTGGACAGAATTTTCCTAAGGTTTCTGTTCTTTTGTTTCTGAAACTTTTTGGGTTGAGATAATGGGTCAAATCTTATATAAGGCTCTGTCTCGAGGTTAAATGAAGCTCTGTGCAAAATTTCAAGTCAATCGGTCAACGTGGAGAGGCTCCAGCCTTGCCTGTCTGAACAAGGAGAAGGAGAAGAAGGAGAAGGAGAAGAACAATCTAAGGCCGAAAAACCGGGTTTTTGAAGTTATGTAGCTCGGCTCCCTTTAGACCTATCGATTTGAAACTTTCAGGGCTTTCTAATATACACTCAAAGAAGACCCACACTAAATTTCAAGTTGATCGGTCAAATAGGAGCCGAGATATGGATACCTCGAAAACGCGTTTCGTGACGTCCGGTAAACATGCACTCGGCACCGTTCGTTTTCTCAACTTCTTTGCTTGGCGGGGCGGAACGCTACCGCGTTCCTAGATAATACTGAATGAGTGACAACAAGCATTCGCCGAAAAGTCCATAAGGATTTCGGCCGATGAAGTTGGATTCCACGATAAACCGAATGTCTGGTGATTGTTTGTAGTTGGGAGAGCTCCTCTCCCGGTAAGCTCTTCTTGAGTTGGTTGGCTCCTCCATATTGGGTCCTTGGGATGAAATCAACGTCATTGCAGATCGTTTTGGAGAAATATTTATGTTGATATACGGAAGCATCAGTCAATCAGTGTGGAGCTGATAGATATCAGAATGAGGCGGAGATGAATCAGAATAAGGAGCTCATGATGAAGATCATGCAATTTGGTTAGCCTTACATTCTATATGTCGCTATTATAATACTAGTTAAATACTCCACGAGTTGAATTAACAGTTTAACGGCAAGCGAGAGCGTAGCGAACGCCAAGAATGAGCAAGAGAAACACGGGATTTTCGGAAGCGCCGCAGAGGCAGCGGGCGGCTAAAACAACAAGATACCATCAATTTGCTTTAGACTTTTCGCTTTCTCTCCACAGAAACAATCAAATGGAGTAACCGAGTCGCTGACTCTTTTTCCGCCTCGCTTTTTCTATTAAGCCCACATGGTGGGCTTATTGGTCCAAATCACAATAGAAATGTTGACCATGAATACCATCCTTTAATTGCCCGTTAGGGTACACCAAAATGTTTGGCAGCAGCAACTGTGCAAGTTTGCTGAGCCTCAATAACTCCTAGGTTACTACATCTAAAAATGAGTTGAGAAAATAACGAATTGTGTAATGTTTGGAAGAATCCCTTTAATAAAACATCAAGTGCGAGGCTCCATGCTTCCGTACCAATGTTAAGTTGATATGTGGGTCGTATCCAATAACGTTGTGTGGTTCATGAATGATTGATATTAACAGGGAAGCTACGAGTCATGTTATGAGATACTCAAAATTTCCGATTCTTTATGCAAATTACTAGTTTTCGATCTAGTGTACAAAAAGCTCTCTATTCGTTCGTAATATTATTCATAAGTTTCTATTCACCAGATATAGTAATGTGCCTCCTCCCAAAAACAATAATCCGCAATAATTCAATATTCAATTATTGAATAAATAGTTTCTGTTTACAACTTATAATAATCCAGCGGGAGTCACCCATAATGCGCAAATTACTCTAGTGTGTTTTATCCTTCTTTTTCAGTGGGACTCTAGGAGCTGATCTATCAACTCAAGTTTTGTCCGCATTGTATGAATTGGATTCCTTTTAACTGTATGTGTAAAAGCTGCTATCTTGTATCTAGGAACGCGTTAGCGTTCCGCCCCGAAACAAGTAGAGAAGAACGAACGGTGCCGAGAGTATGTTTATCGGACGTCGTGAAACGCGTTTTTCAGGTATCCATATCTCGGCTCCTACTTGACCGATCAACTTGAAATTTGGTGTGGGCCTTCTTGCTGTGGATAATAGAAAGCCCCGACAGTTTCAAGAGGCTAAATCTAAAGGGAGCCAAGTTGTATAACTTCAAAAACCCGGTTTTTCACCCATACCATGTTCTTCTTGTTATTCAGTTAGGAAAGTCCCCTTTACTTTATTCTTGCTTAATTTATTAATTTATAACTTTAATAATGAATAAATAAGTAATGTATAAATTTATTAATGAATAAGTTATTAATGTATAATTTTAATAATTTGCTTAATTTATTCTTGCATATTGCCACTACAGGTCTTTTCAACTTCAACAACAAAAAGATGTGACATCCCCTCAAAAAACAGTTCGTGTAAAAATCACCTCGTAAATATCATTTTACAGCAGCCGGAAAATTTATGGTATCCACTTCCTTCCAACTTAACAGATCCATCATAAGCACTTCACAAGCACCGTATCCATTTCGAAATCTCCCTTTGGCGCCATGGTAAGACGTTTTATTTCTATACATCTAATACTTTAATGTCTAGTAAACTACTAGTAATAAAAACGTCTCGCCATGGCGCCAGAGGGTCTCTTCAGTTGGAAGGAAAAGGGCAGGCGGGGAAATCAAAATCATAACTTTTTCCGGTTGCTATAGAATGACATTTTTACACGGAATGTTGTCTGGGGGGTTGCGAGTTACGAAAACACATACTGCGCTGAACTCCAACATTCGTTTCAGGCTTACTTTCCGTTTTACTTTGATATCCGTCTTTAATAATGTGATGAGACATAGTATCGTAATAAATCTTAATAAATCTTATAAATCTTAATTATCACTGCGTCTGGCGGTTCGCACATACATTCACCGAAAGTGACGGCAGAACAGCTCAAATAGAAAAGTAGTTCAATACGTTTTGAACCTGATAGCTTCCCACTTCTTGTAACTGTCCAAGACTTGAGCATGAGAAGGGGAAATCGACTAAAGCCGGTGGACGGCGATAGCCAATGACACCGTATTTCTTTTCAACGTGACCGCTAATTTCCTTTTCGAAGTTGTGTGATACCCGATATGGTTTGCTCTCCTCCTTCGTCATAAACTTCAGAGCGAAATCATCGATGTCCACTGGGAACCTGACAAGGTATAATACGAACGTCATGTAATCCGACGTAGACTTGTATTCACTTGTTTCTTGTGAGCTGGCTGCTATTCATCCCTTTATACAATAATAAAGAACCAAGTGCGATACGAACAATAGCTGCTTCAAAATTCTGACTTCTCTGAAAAATTGAAATGACAAACTCTGCAGATTCCTGACAAACTGGTCTGTTATCTTCTGTATAATTCACGAAATGATAGACGAAACGTTTATAAAGATGAAGTAGGTACTAATAACAAATATTTTGTACCAATATGATTCTAGGGTTTCTATTTCCACTTACTCCGTCAATAATTTAATAATTACCTAGTTATTAATAATTACTCAAAATTATTGAGAATTATAATAAAGTATCAAACATAATTATTGATTGTTAACAATTATTATTAATTTTTAACAATTATTATTAATTGTTAAGATTGGTACAAATTATTATCAATTACTATAATTTATTAATTTGATACCTATCTCAACACCAATGTACCTACTATTTGTATCAGCCGGGAAGACAAAAAAATTATCGTAGTATTTCATTATTTTTTTACTTTGTCTACGAACGCATATTTTATCTACAAAAACTTTAATTCAATCATCTGTTTCTGGACTACCCTTTACACGGAACCTTATGGAACCTGGAAACTAAGTTTTTATCGTATTCTCTTGGAATTTTGAAATGTTTTAGGTAGGAAAATCGTCATGCGACACAAATTCTGCAAGAAAATTTTACAGATACGTTGATGTCACCTCGAATATTACTGGTATTGACTGAAGAGTAATTGAGAGATTTAGCATTATCCTTCGCGTATTTTCCTCAGGTTATCACAACAATTCCCTTACTCTCCAAAATGATTCCCTTACTTTCATTAGCAACAACTCTACAGCGAAGCTAGAGTGGGAAATATATATCGGGAGTACAATCCAAGAATCACAGCGAAACCATGGTTTTCCCAATGTGAGCTCAATAGACCAGAGATAAGAGTACTTGCCCGACTTCGGTCGAACCACGGTTTGTGTGGACCGATACCTTCAACGTATCGGGGCATCCAACCTTGCTGAGTGTGCACATTGCCATGATCACGAAGATACACTCGAACACGTTATAATGATATGCCCGAAGTACAGCCAAGCGAGATACAAGATGCTCTACATCATGGTTAAACACCTCGACAGTCCATTACACTACCTACAAATAGTTCATTATATAAAGCAATCTGTTCATTTGTACGGGAAACTGAGATTTAATTTTTTTTTGTAAATGTATATGATGTAATTGACATAATGAAAATTCAATAAAGCTTCTTCATGGCTATGGTTTCTTGCTAATGCCAAGTGAAGGAAAAAAAGAGAAAAAAAAAGAAAAAGTTCTTAATGAACGTACCCCCCTTTTTATTTCGATATAAAGAGAGATAGCGAAAAACACATCGAAGTAACGTCCTCTTAATTTTTCACAAAGAATTCAATGATTACATTGTTGTGCGCCGCGCATGCGCGCAAATGCAGGTTACGCATGTCAACTTTGAACGGAAAATTGAATCACATGGCCTAAAAAGATACTTTGGATAGCTACCCACCGGCCTAAAAACTCATCTAACCAAAAGTAAACTGATCAAGAGTCAGAATAAGGTGATTTTTCTTAAAAACGACCATGTTTCAGGCTGTAATCCCGGTATAATCAAGTCCAATAAAAAAAATGATATCACTGATTATAATATATCATTGTTCAAGAAACCTGTCAAGTGATATGGTTCTGTTTGAAAGAGAGGAGTGGAATAGCCGACCAACGTTATTCAAAAACTGACTTCCCTGACTGTGTAGGGGCTGTTGACGGGAAGCATATTCGTTGTATCAATCCGAGAAATGCGGGCTCTAAATATTTTAACTACGAAAATTTTTTCTCAATTGTCTTGATGGCGGTGGCTGATTCGAACCTTTGTTTCGATAGACGTGGGTGCAATGGGCAAGAAGGGGATTCCTCTGTGTTCCGAGATTGTCCATTGGGGGAAGAAACTTTATTCACAACAGCTCAATCTCCCCTCTCCCAAATGTTCACCTAATACGAAATGTGATCGGGCCACTCTAAGGGGGGTAAAAGTTGGATACCATTTACTATTCTTACGAATTACCTATAATGGCCATAAAGATTATAAATTCAACTGTAATTGCTTTTCCACAATTTTGAACTGCTAGATTCACGTTTCGTCCCACTGTGCGCCGTCCGCGTTAGCCCAGTTAGCGTTGTGCTAAAATGACGAAATTTGATTCACGGGTTCAGACAAACACCACAATGATTTTCGAAACTTTTCAGAAACCTAGGTCAATGGGGAGGGGTTCAAAACGAATTTTGAAATTTTGAAAAATTCATATCTCTATTCATAATCATGTGTTTGGTCTCACTTGGTCCCTTCGGGGTTACAGATTCAATAGTAACTCCTTCACATTTAAGTAACTGGTAAAATGTGAAGCAAAATATAACTTGATTCAGGGACCGGCAATTTTATTTTAATCAGTGGGGCCGATTAATTTAATATTTAACCATCTGTAATTAACCATTTTAGATCCGCCCGAATGGCTAGGGAGTGGGTGCATGGTCAAGTGACTAAAATTTGCACTCTGCGGTCGAGTAAGCCGTAGTCACCATAAAGATGCGTAGATGGCGAACGCAGCCTATTTACTCAGCTGTCGCAATCGCTCGCAAATTTAGTTTTCCTGACCCAAATTGAAAGTTGAAATGAGTGTATTGTAACGGCTTGTAAACACATTTCTGGAAGTCTCAGCTGACAGCTTGAGCAGTCTTCATTTTAATCACTGTCGCAGAATTAGGACATAGAATAGCGAGAAAGAGCACTCGCCCTTACACCAAACCCGAGGACCTAACTCCCATCAACCCCATTCCATGGCCCTCCACACTAAAGGATGTAATCTGATTAAAACGGTTTCCAGTTTCTAGAAAAGATCGTGGTGTGCGGGAAGGCCCCCGCTTCCTCCTCATCAACTCATCTCGCTGTGTAACTTGCAAAATGAAATCGTTCGAGTAATTAAGACCAGGTGGCCTTCTCCAGTAATCTCGACCTCAATATAAGAACTCCAGTGTCCATTGTCCCGAGTTTTACTCCAAACATCTCTTCAATGTTGAAGTTTCCACTTTTCTTCCCAACATTAACGGCAATATATACCTATGGTGTGTGCTAGAAACTATTGGTAAGAACTGCTGTAGGGTTAGTAAAACGTCTCGAAGGTGTAGGGAAAAAAACGTTTAGTAGTCAATTTGATGATGGAACCGGAGATGGAGGTATGGTTGTTAAGTTAAGTGGATCGCAGTAGTTGTATAGGTTCAACCATACCACATATTGTTTATTGGCACCATAACCTTATCGACGTTCTTAAGAGAAGGGGGGAGGTGTCGCTTCTAATCTGGGCAATAATGTTCCCCCTTGGGAGAAGGTCTACCGTGAAACTCCTCTCTACTTTCGTGTGTGGATGCGGTAAACTAAGCTATATGGGCAGCTAGTTTACCATTTCCATCATTAGATGCGCTGGCAGCTCAGTGTTTCAACAATTTGAACCAATGGAATGAGATTACCTATCTTAAAACAACGAATGGATTAATGATCGTGATGAGCCATATGAATTTGATCAATATCCAAATGTCATACTCGTATGCATTTGCGCAAGATGTCCGTTTATGCCCGTTTATGTATGTACATTTCGACTACACATTCTCCCAATGGATCCGCATTCTATCGATTAGTGGATGGGGAGGTAATGGAGGTATGATTTAACCCATTTAAAATTTAAAATTTAACCCAGCATCAACGAAAGGTGAAAAATCGCACTTGGAACATTTCAAAGTTTCATACCTCAAAAACTCGATGGAGAGCGGATGTTTTTGAATGCGTTTTCACAAAGATCTCAGAGCGCTTAATTCTGCAGTTTGCTTTCAGAAAGAATTGCGATATAATTGATTCTTTTTCTTCACTCTGCTTCCAACTGTAGGCGAGGTAACTCAATAATTATAATTATAATTATTATAATATTATATTTCAATAAGAACACTAACATAATGGATTCCACAAATTTTCCAGGATTTGTAAACATCATACTACGAGTATTACATAAATCCATGAATATTAACACTAGAATACTGATAGATGCAGACGGGCGTAATTTACACTGGTATAGATGAACCATGATTTGAAAGATGAATCCAGTTTCTAGATATGCTGCACTTACGATCCCACTCCATTTGGCAAAACAAGACCCCACAATAAATGTAACTGTCTGCAGAAGTTTTCACATTTCAAAGATTCCTGTTATCGCATAGCATACACTGTCATGGGTTGCGGTAGATGAAAAGGCTCCCAAGGCCATGGAAGCGAATGTCTCGAGTGAGTTGACAACAATGGCGACGGAGAGGATGTGATGTGAATGAAATGTAAAAGCACTAAGGAAGATGAGCCTTTGCAGAGGGTTTTTCTCTAAATGGGTATAAACCAAACCATATTCAATTTTGCTGAAACATACAAAGGATAGATGAAATTTAGAACAACGTTTCCGCATGCCTTAAATCGCCTGTTTGAAAAAGACATACCTTCCTCGTATCCTTAATACGATCATATAACAATTTGTATTATTTTGAGTGGTCAAGACTTGTTTTTTATGCAAAAATAATGAAAATTGGATGAACAGTACCGATGCGTTTTAGAAGAATATCACGTTAAGAACCATATTTTCAGGTTACTCGTTGTATACAATACGAGCAACACGAACACCAAAGTCAATTTGCCTCGGGCTTACTCAGAACGAACACTTCTCATTCTGTTGCGCATGCCAGGGGCTAACAGAGTAGACTTTGGGTAACAGAAAGTTATCAGAAGGTTCGTCCATGGGTTACATGATACTTTTGTAGAGTAAAAACCGTGAAACCGTAAAAATATCTCACCAACCAACGGTTGTGTTACGTTAGGAAATATTTCATTCAGTGTCTGATATCGAAATTTTTACTTGTTAGAAATCATAAGACGATCATATCAACTGACGTGGTCTAAGTTACGTTGTATAGATGATCATCAACATACTTTTGGATTCCCCCAATGGTAGATACTATCACAACACCTTCGGTGTTTTTCGTAACAGTGCGCGTTTACCGCGATCCAAAACATTTTCACAAGTGCCGTCTGTTGTTAAGTCGAATAAATTGTTCAATTGCATTGTATCGATCAATATTCCTGCACAAAGGAAAACCAATCGTCAACAATCGCACCAGCGCTCGGTCAGTTGTCATAAAAACTCACACAATCAGCAACATTTTGGATACCTGCTGCAGGTATTGTTAATCAGTCAGCTCCAAATTCTGTTGAATCGCTTCAACGCTCATTTTTCCATTGACAACAAGGACGTTCGACTAAGTTCTTCGCCAATGCCATTGATTACAATGATTTGAGAAATGTTGGAATATTTAAATACTATAAACAGTTTCTGCTATTACACATCGGTCTAATACTTTGAAATACATACTACAAACGTTTAATCATAACCCACCATGCAGATAACAACCAAAAAGAGACGCATTATAATGATTCTGAGGCGGGGTAATGCTTGCTTAACTTCCAGGCCACGTCGGCATGCCGGCTGGAAGGTTAACGTTGACCTTCGTGGTAATAGGTACGTTTGAGACAAATGCATTGCGTCTGCCCGCCAGGATATTGATGAAGGAATGTGGATATGTTTACCGTTATCCCAATTCTCGCCATTTACTCCATTATTTCACTAGGGATTACATGATATTCACTATTTCAATATTTATTATCGGCGAATTTGACTCTAAATAAATACCGAAATGGATTTCATTACCTATGGTTCGAATTCAAAATTCATTCAGTAGGTAGGTTTCATTCAACTGCTGTATGTTGGTATGTACCAACAAACTGATAGGTCATGGAGTTTGCAGAGCGACCAAATCGTTTCTATTAGACAAAACTTACTATTTGAGGTGTCGAGGGAAAAGCGCAGATAGTCCCTCAAACCGTTGTAGCGAATATAGATAATGGACGACTCGAAAAATGAGGGGAGTGATCCCTTATTTGCCGTTTCACTCTTATCTAGAATCAAACACTGGCCCAGAGAATTATTATGATCGCAAAACAGCGTTGCACTCCATTTTTGAGAATGTGTAGGTCAAAAAACTTAGACATCGTTCATTCAGCAGCGCATGCAAGGAAAAACGGTATCTGATGTAAACAAATAAGGTGTTTAAATTCTATAAAGGTTCTAAAATTCGTTTAGTACTCGATAGCTTTCGAATCGAACTTTTCACTGTGGAATCTGCATTGTATTTTCACCACATTTTGCGGGAAAAGCTACCAATCTTTCATGACACCAATAGCTTTTAATTCTTAGCTGTAACTGCCAATATCTCTCATTTAATAATGTAATTTACATTTTTAACCTTAACCTGGTAATGATGAAATTCAATTGCTAAATGGTAATGATACGCCTTTGAGACGTTGTGAGTAACGTGAAACGAGATAGCATTTTGCTGTAGTGAACTAGCGGCCATTCATGGTATTTCGTTTACGAGATAAGGGTAGAAATAAATAGTTAGGCCTATTTTTAACGGTTTTTTAGGAACGATGAAAAATACGAATTTATCTTCTTTATGAGATCCAGATTTCCATTTACTAGAGAACTATATTCGCGAGGGGAGTTGACACGAACATTCAACATGAACATTCAACACGAACTTTCAACACGAACACTCAACAGGAACTGTTTGTTTTCGTGATCGTTTTCTTGTTTGTGTTTGTGGTATCACTTATCTACAAATCTTGAGATATGACGCCCATCAATTAATTGCACGCCTCTGACACTTACTAAAATACTATGCCAATCATATTATGCCAATCAAAAGAAATCTTTTGGAAAATAGGAACAAAATACTGGTTGGAAAATACTGGTGGAAAATTGGAAAATACTGGTTGGAAAATAGGAACAAACGCATCATAACCTCAAAATAATTAGATAGTAACATTTGTGAGATGAACACTTCCGAACTCTTTTCATTGTTGATGAAACTCTTCCCCTCATGACCAATAACTTGCCTGAACCATTCGTGCAGTACGAGTTGCATGCTATCTAGGGACGCGGGAGCGTCCCGCCCGCCAAGAAAACCGAAGCCCTGAAAACGAAGCGACTGAGACACTGATTACGCGACGGAACAAGTTGGGGTTTTCACCCTACCATAGCTCGGTCCCCTGAGTGTCTCGAGAGTTGATTTTTTGTACACCAACTCTCCAGGGGCACGTGAGGACGTAAAACAAATTTCAGCTCTTGGGAACATTTCAGCACTTGCGAACAATTTTAAAACCACTATTTTTCACGTTTCTCGTGTTCTTCTTCTTCTTCTTCTTCTTCTTGTTCATTGACGGGGCTACAGCCCAGCAGACAAATCGGATCGAGCTGAAATTTTGCACACACGTTTGTTATGCTCCAAGGGAGTGTCTTTTGAACATTTTTTTCCCCTCCCCCCATTTCCCTCCCAATTAGGGGGGGAATAGTAATTTTTAGGAATTTCAAATGGTCATAACTCCTTCAAAATTGAAGCTTTTCCAGATTTTCTTTTTTAATTGTTTTCAGCTTTTCAAACTGTTTAATTTGAGATCAAAAAATGCTTCCTAAGGGGGAAAATAAAGGAGTTATGGTGATTTTTCTATTTTCAACAACAACTGCCGCAAATATTGATGAAAATTGGTGCGGTTGGTCTTAAAATGTCCGCTAGGTCGTCTAGAATATGCTCAATAATTTTGAACTAAATCTCAATCGATTTGACTAATCCACAGCCAAAAATACGTGAATAAATTCCACATCTACGGATTTGGCTAATTTCCGAAAACATCAAAGTTGAACGGTGGTCAGAAAAATTGTCGTAGAGTGGCGCCTGTGTAAGGATCGATAGGAAATTTTATGGGCTTTCGAATGAGGGTAGCGCACTTTGGCACTTTTCCCAACGGTTCTCGAGTTATTCGCGATTTTTGGTATAAAAACGTGCGTTTTACCAGTTGCAAACTTTCTCTTTCCTCTTTCTCTTCGACGCCAATAATTACAATTATTGTAATGATTCTCAACAACAAAAATTTGCACAATCCCCAAGAAAAAATGCAAGCAATTTTCAAAAAATTTCTAATTCAAATTTATTCAAATTTCTAATTCTTTCTATTTTTTAAATTTAATAATAAGAATAATTGTATTAAATTTTAATAATTGCTTTTAAATTGTTGATTGTTTTAATTAATCGAAAATTTTAAAACTAATATTTGACCAATTCGCAAAAATTTTAAAACTACTTATTTTTCAAACACATTTCAGATAACAAACAATAATTTCCAAAAAATAATTATTCTTGTCACAAAAACAAGAAACAAAAAGGCAAATTAGTAGGCGTACTAATTTTTTACTAAATTTTGACTAGGATAAAACTTCATTTAGGAAAACATTTACTAGTTACCTCGTAGGTACTTTTGTATTGTATAAGTTGTTGAACCGTATTGTATAAGTACCACTCGAAAACTAGCCATGCAAAAAGATGTGATATCCCCCCAAAAACAACTCCGTTGTAAAAACTGGCCCGCCAAAAAACCTCAGCCGCAAAAAGGAATGATATCCATTTTGCCCGCCAGCCACATATATAGGATGCTCGGTGCTTCGCACCTCGCTGTTGAGTGTGCATATAGAAACCTGATCCTCCTACCCCTAACCTCCACCGTCAATGTTTTCCTGTTCCCTGTCTCCTTCCCACAACCCCCTCTCACCCTTAGTCACCCTCGGTTTCACCTAATATGTTTCCTCTGTTACACCAGCAGGGAGCTTTACGCTTCTTTCAATGCTGTTGGCGGGAGCTTTTTGCCAGATGAACAAGCCTGAATTGAAGCATTACTTCATTATAGGTGTACCACTACTGATTACTCGTGACCACCAGTAATACTTATAATATAGTAATGCTTTAATTCAGGCTTGTTTATCTGGCAAAAAGCTCCCACCAACAGCATTGAAAGAAGCGTAAAGCTCCCTGCTGGTGTAACAGAGGAAACATATTAGGTGAAACCGAGGGTGACTAAGGGTGAGAGGGGGTTGTGGGAAGGAGACAGGGAACAGGAAAACATTGACGGTGGAGGTTAGGGGTAGGAGGATCAGGTTTCTATATGCATACTCAACAGCGAGGTGCGAAGCACCGAGCATCCTATATATGTGGCTGGCGGGCAAAATGGATATCATTCCTTTTTGCGGCTGAGGTTTTTTGGCGGGCCAGTTTTTACAACGGAGTTGTTTTTGGGGGGATTTAACCTTACACTGGTAATTATACGCCTCTCAGGTGCATACAGTTCATAAGACAGCTATCAGATATCGTTTAGGCGTCCTAGAAAAATTTACGTTAGATGGTAATGTACGTCTCAGAAGCTCCCAACTTTTTAGGAAAATCAGCTTGACTCACCTTCAACGACTTGAACTGCGTCTGGAACGCTTCTGCCATGTCCAAGTGGTGCTGCCGCAGGCAAACCAGGAGGGCGGGAGCGCTGGTTAGAACGAACGATATCTGATAGCTGTCTTATGAACTGTATATGCATCTGAGAGGCGTATAATTACCAGTGTAAGGTTAAATAGCATGCAAGTCGTACTGCACGAATGGTTCAGGCAAGTTATTGGTCATGAGGGGAAGAGTTTCATCAACAATGAAAAGAGTTCGGAAGTGTTCATCTCACAAATGTTACTATCTAATTATTTTGAGGTTTTGATGAGATTGTTCCTATTTTCCAACCGGTATTTAAAGATTTATTTTGATTGGCATAATATTTTGGAGCTCGATTAACGCCTGTTCTCAAAATTAGGCAATAGGTACCACTTTTCAACGTTATGTAGCAATCGATTCATCTCCCAAAATCGTGTGGCGCATAACAGTTACCAAGGTATACTTTGATTTGCGCCCATCTGCTACTTTTCTTCACTAATATGGACACCATGTTATGTTCGGTCTAAGCTAGGAGATCATATGGTACAAAGGACTGCCTCTCTATAATACAGATGTATGGCAACCCCATCTAACCACAACAATGGTGAGTGCACGGGGCCAGATGAGTCTTTCACATCGGTAAACAACCCGTTCATTTTTTTCCTCCACTCTCGCCGTCTTTTTGTTCACCCTTAGTGATAAGATAAGGAACCCTGGAGTTGAGCCGGAGGAAACCCCGACGACCAATAGAGAAGACTTACGTGTTCCCTTCCGCAGTGTAAGCCTATACTAAATCTCTCCCCTTTCTCTACCTCGGTCTCCGATCCATGAATAGATATTCAAAATGCGAGCGAGGTATGGCTATATTTCACCTAATAAATTAAATTTATGTGCGGTGAGACGTGGAATGAATTTATATTGATCTATTCCGGCGAGTCCGGCCATGTATTATAGTACTCTGCGATTAACCCAAAACCAAAGATATCTAACGGTAGTGTAGAAGCACGACCTAATATCAACTAGCCAATTCGGGCCCTTACGTAATTATGTACTGGTTCTGGTTCCGTTTGAATTTCATGAAAATCTCAATGGTACTTTTGCCTACATACGGTGCAAAGGTGGAATCATTGCAATGCTCCGGTTCTATAAATCCAATCACATTGAAATTTCAGATGGTTTCATATAAATTTCATCAACATGTGCTGGTACCCTGACAACGTCTACTTTCATCTTTGCTGGCCCGTGCAAATCCTTGCAACCCTAAAATGCATGCTAATTAACTGAATTTGGGTTGATCACCTATTACACCCATGTCATTTTCATTGAAACAATAGTAATCGTATTATCAGTCTATACGCATGCGCATCCGAAGAAGTCCCTTGCCACCCATATAATCTTTCAACGGGAACGATGGGAGGGAACGATGGGATTTAATAATGAGGTTATGATGTAAGCTCCAAGGCACGATGTGGCTGTCTTGGGATCCGCTAAAGACTGCAATCATGCGGAAACTGCCCTGCAAGACTTCGTCAATAAAGTAACCGTGTGGTGCAGGAGATGGAGAGTAAACCCCCAAAAGTCTGCGCTACTCGCTTTCACTAATCAAACCCGTGTAATTAGGCCGGTCATTGAGTTCAACGGGGCAGTGATCGCTCACCTGGACGGTGTTAGGTATCTTGGTGTGCATTTGGACAGGAAGCTCACTTGGCAAAGTCATATCAGGTATCTGGTTGCTAAGGTTCGCCAGCGCATTGGACAACTCAAGTTTCTTCTGGACCACCATCATTCCCCTTTAGTTCTGACATCTAAGCGGCTACTGTACTTGACCCTGATTAGACCAATTTGGTACTACTCATCTGGGCTTTGGGGGTCGGCTGCAAAGAGCCACATCAACCGCATACAAGTCACGCAAAATCGGGTTCTTCGTCTTATCACTGGTGCACCATGGTATGTCAGAAATACGACACTACACAACGATTTGGACATACCATTCGTACAGGATGTACTCCGGCAGAACTATGTGCGACTTTATGGCTCAATGGTGGACCACCCTAATAGCTTAATGTCCAGCCTGATTGAAAATTTGCCCCCTCCAAGAATGCAACGTCGGCTCAAACGCAAGCGCCCATCGGACTTCCTCGATCATTAGGTTACCAATGTTGTTAATAGTTATAGTCAGTTATTTATTTATAGATTTATTGTATTAATTGTTTCAACCAATACCTTATTCATGTTGAAGTGATCTCCTTAAAGGCTAATTGGCAGGTCAGCTAGTGAGCTGTTCCTGCATCAAGTGCCACGCGAATTATATGTTATACATGTACTATATTCATATTTAGTCTAAATTGTAATGTTTATTTAGTAAACAATATATTTATTTAAAAAAAAGAAAAAAAAAATTTTTAAACTAAAAGTGACGATCAAGTTACTCATCTTAGATATTTGTATAGTGTGCACGTATATATATTTCCTGTCCTAGCGAATGTTTGAAGGAAAGCAATTACATTGAAGCAGGAGTTCGCCGATTTTACTATGTTCTTATTGCTTCTCCACCCGCTCACTCAAATACAAACTATTACAATGAGGATTGTAATTTGTAGAGTGGTGGGAAACCGAGGAAAAGAAGATGTAGACATGTCAAACCACTCATTAGATTGATTTTAAGGTTGGGCCATAATTAAATTCATCCAAGTTCCATTTGGTTTTCCCCGTAATACACGTAGTACAAGTTTTATATTCAAGCATTATCCTATGGGCACTGTGAAAAATTCTGTCTCAGCGGGACCTCAGTTGTTAGTGAGACAATGACACTACTGATTGAAGCAACTGATTTGTTCCTATTATGAGTCCCATGGCTCATGGATTGATTTCAAATTCAAGCAGATGATGGGTCGGAGCTGCTCTCCAGAGAGGGGGGATGTTGTGTTGAGGTGTCGGGTGAACTGGAAGGGTCGCTTCCCAACCCAGACCCGAGATAACGCTCGAAGGCACGTCAGGCAAACTATGGATCCAACTTTTGTCGTAGGATGATGTATGTAGCCTACCATAGCCTGCTATGTCCTCAGAAATCGCCTTCCGCGCTGGAACTCCAAGAAAACATGTCTAAGATTCGGATAACATCAGTCACGGAGTACTTTTGGTTCTTTCTTCCAATACGTTCATGTTAAACCATTAAACCATTAATCTTTCGGGAACTTTAATAATTCGAGATAATTCCCTTTATTATGAGAAGAGGATGACTCGTCATGCCCCCTAAACGGCTGTTCCTGTTAAGCCAAGAATAGAATGCAGTCAACAAGCCAAGCCATAATCTCAGTTTTTCCGTTCTCATTATGAAGAGAGATTAGCGTGGTTTGTTGCACATTTAACAAAACACTAATACGAGGGCTCTTCCCAAATTTTATTAAAGCAACACAGGGCACCAAGTGATAATAATTATCACTACACTAGTGTTTTTGAGCAGCTTTCGACAAGTTTGTAATACTCGTACTAGAAAGAAAAGCCATTACACCATTTTTTCAGAAGAAAACAAATGCATGGGAACAAAATAAAAGATTTGTTGAACAACACCCTGATAACCATTGGTACCGAGTAGCTCGCGGTTCCCCTGAGGCCTTCAACTTGGTAGGTAATCACTGCAATCAGATATTTGTCATTCTTCTTCTTCTTCTTTGATGACTAGGCTTCGGTCAGTCATAGTCATTGGATTCGTGATTCAAAGCAATCATCAAAGGTAGTTAGCTGAGGCATAATGAGCGAGCGAGTCAAATTTTCAATTGACTGTTGATTAAATATTTTGTTACTCCTGATGAATTTTTTCATCATTCAACTTCTACCTACATTCTTCATTTCTTGTGCCTTCCTGACCCTACGCCCCTGTCTGTGATCAATCTGATCCCATATATATAACTATCAGACATAACTGGGACCACATAAATAAATGGATATGGATATGGATTTTCATCTACGGAACAGCTGATGCAAACAACACATGGTCTTGTGGCATCTAGTAACTTGTTTGGATATAACCTGTGGGTCCACGGAGAAAAGATACTTAAATTATTTTAAATAATTCTACATTTTAGAATATTTGGTGGTTATTGTTGTCAGTAATTGCCGGCGTAGGTCGGAACAACTAAAACCCCAATATAAATCATACAATAATATCAATAAAAATAAGTTATAAGTAAATTTACGATGTACATATGATGTATATAGGTTGATCCCTCCTCCACCTCTCTCATCACACGGGGAGGATCCCTACCAATTATTTCGTATAGTAACAGGGCTCACAAGGATATTTAACACACAAGGGTATATAGAACAGTGATTTGGGCAGGAAGCGAGTAGGGTTAAAAAAATACAAATAAATGTTTTTTCTTTTTTTTTCAATCGTTTATTATTAAAATTAATGAACCAACATCGAAACTAGTCTGAATATCAACCACTGCTGCTTTCAGTTGGGTCCGTGAAGCAGGATTCTTCTAATGGTGCTGTGCTTTTGTGATTTTATCCATCCTCAGTCTTTCCACGAGTAGCGTCTGTGCTTTCTTTCGATAGAGTTTGAAAAAATGATTTATTCAGAAGCACGGGCCCCTTTCCTACGTCCTCCTCGCTATTCTGAAAGCTTGAGATATGGTTAGGGGGAAAACACAAGCTGAGTCACACTTAGTCATTGTTGCCAAAGGTACCTAACTCATCGGAAGCAAGGCTAGTTACGAAATTCGTGTGTGAGGTGTACGACGTCATTTCCATCCGACTTTTTTTTTTTTTTTTTTTACTAGCTGTTGGGCCCTTCGCTGACGGGCAGAACTCGGGGTGTGTCCATCTACCTCTGTTACCTGTCCCGTACGACCAGAACTCGGGATGGATCGATCTGCCACTCTTACCTTTTTGGATTATACCTCTTACAAACCCTTATAATCTTAAATACCGAGAATAATATTCATCTGTCTCACGGGAAGGAAGAATTTAAGATTTTTATATTTCGGCTTCCCTATAAACCCCCACCCCTATGCATGGATCCGGAAGTGAACCCCCCTATGGCCTTCCCCGGTCACAGAAACATTTAAATACGGGAGAAAAGTTCGATCCATTGACCCGTTTAGCGTGATTGAAGGGCAGACAAACAGAAAAACCGACATACAGACACCAAATTCGAAAATACCCAAGGAACACGAAAATCGTCATTAAATTTAGTTATATAGATGATTTTCCATGATTTTTTTTTGTCTGGGGAAAAATATAACTAAATGGAATAGTTCCATACTAAAAAGAAACGAAACGAAATGTCCTTTTTCGAATTTTCCGTTCTAATATGTTACCACCTGAACGACCATGCTTCCCTTCTCGCAGTTTTGATCCTGAGTACGCCCTTGCGTAACATTTTTTGAGGATAATAAGCCAAAGTTGTGCTTACTCATTGATTAATACGACTGATACAGTCAAGGGCATCTTACAGTCACCTTGGCCCCAAATGATCAAATGTTTGTGAGAAAATTCCTTCAGAAATCCAAACGTTAGCCTGATCCTCTGTTTTTTTTATAGAACTCGTTTTGTTTCCTGTTGAACCATCACATACTTATCACACCGAAATTTTATTTACTACAGTCATACTGTTTGAATTCGATACAATTTTATCGGCTGGTTATGACGTTAGAGATAATTACTGCTGAAATAAATTACTTCTATCTAAAATAAAATGTTAGGTAGAAAACCGCAGCATAGCCACGAATGTCTTGAAATCTTTTCAAATGTCTTATTGCTTTGTAAGAACTAGGTTCAGTTAACAAATCAACGTGTGTATGTTTGCAAACGAGAACAGATGCGGGTGGTGCTGGTGCCACCACCCCTAATGAGTTGCCTGTAAAGTGCTTTCAAGGTTTCCAGGTTCACTCCCTCCCCATATGTGTGACATATGACTCTTGTTTGCAGGGCTGGGGTTGGCGGAGAAGAGCAATGAACGCGGATCCAAGGGCACACTCGGTAAGTTATTTAGTTCCATTATTTCTTTCTTCACCGTTTTTAGCGAATTCCCATAAATTACCCATAAATTCCAAAAATGAAACAGTGTGACACGTACACCTCATTTTAAAGATGGTTTAACGCTGAACACGATGGTTAAACCAGAATTGCGATATCTTATTCCGTTGTCAAACTGGACCCACCATGTTCACCAAAGAAGTAGTCAGCCGGTACCACAGCCTTACAAAATTACATCTTGTATTAGCACACCCAATCTCCAAATCATTCGATGAAATCAATCCAAAGTCCATCGGACCCATGGCGTGTACGAGTAGTGACCCACCACTCATTCACCATTCACGATTCTTAGTTGAACTTAGTCATTGAGCGAGATTGGAATTTAATATTTCTTCAACAAATTACGGGCATTATGTTCTTACGATGCATTTGTACCGTGAGTTAATTGATCACGAGCAACACATTGATGACCGCTGTTTTAGAGAACCATTCGATGAAAACATTGCTTGAGCCAATGTGTGGAGTAAACCCCCCGGTTTCGTTAGCTTTCCAAGCCGTGAGACCAGCACAAGTGGCTGCGATAACCCAACAAGTTCGGTAAAGCTTTCAAAAGCTCAAGGGAAGCTCCAGCCAACTTTATATCGGCTTCTTTCACTGCGAATGTGATTCAGCTCCTTATCCTCATTCCGTTAGTTTTCTACTTAACCATTTACTTAACTAACAATCCGAATTGTGATGATAGAAAATAGCCAACCACTGTGTCTCCCAACTGTAAAAGTAGTTTAATTTTCAATTAAATCTTCGTTGGAAAAAGAAATCTCTAGCTCACTGAAATCTCAACAATGCATGCACTAAAATTCTGACTTCCATTTTGTTGATAGGATTGAGTGCACGTGCTGATAGAGATCTTTCTCCTTACGTATTTTAGCGAATTTTTGAATAAAAGGAAGATCCAAAATTTTCAACACTCGACCGGTCACGAACTGATCATTTAATTATGTTCGGAACCAACTAAACAAACCAAGCAGGATGGTTTGTTTAATTGTTATGGGGGGGGGGGAGGGGGATGGACGTTAAAACATACTACATTGCCTAATTGCCTACAATAGTAGTGTTTAGCTTTACCTAGTGTAACAAAGTTACCATACAAATCAACAGAAATTGAGACAATTTTCGAAATTGGACAAGGTATCAGTGACTGCTTATTCGAGAAGTCTTGTGTGAAGACTCAGCGAGACAAAGATTGCAAACAAGATTGCTGCCTAACTCATTTTACGGCAAAAATATCGGTTTTGCGAAATATTTTACTCGTAGATTTTTACTGAAAGATCCACGTTTTTGGCACGGGAACGAGGATTTTACACCAAGGGTCTGTAAACAATTTCATGATCATACCTTTTGAAAGCTGAGCTTTTGGGCCAACTTTTAAGATTACAGTATGTAAGTAACCGGCAGATTCAGTTAGGCTTACAAACGTTTGAAAGATCTGTACATTTTCGAAATTTTCGAGACTTTCCTATTCGGGCTCATTTTTCAATATCTGAATCTTCTTCAAAAAGTTTAATTTAGCACTAGAAAGATGGAATTTAACGTTCTTTCCAACGGTATGATCACATTTGATTTATGACTGAAAAATGCGGGACTTATGGTCATTTTAGTGACTTATGGTCGTAAACACGAAAAAAATCTTAAAAGGGAAAAAAAGTCGTATTTCAATAGGTATAAAAAAAAGTTTTATTGCAACTTTTCATCAGAGTTAAGAGCGGACATCCCGCCGGACAAATGTTTGTTTTTAGGCTGAATTTTCAACCGGTAAATCCGAGCAAAAGATTTTTGTTTGGCACCAGAGAGATAGGAAATTGAATGTACTTTCTAACTGTATCCTCAGATTTGAGATAACCTTGGGAAATAAGGGGGTTATGTCCGTTTTAATGACGTAAGCTCGAAAACACGAAAAAAAAAATTAAGTGAAAAAACTCGGGTTTTAGGAGGAGTAAAAAATTTTTTAATATGAGTCATATTCATGAGTCATATTTAATATGAGTCATAGGGAATTTTAAGTCATAGATTAGTTGTAGAATTCACCCCCGGCGGGATGTCCGCCCTTACGTGGGACACCCTGAAAACGGTGATTAAAAAAAAATCTTCACATTTTGGACTTTGGTAATTTTTTCATCAATAAGTACTATTTTTAAAAATCAGATTTTATATTATGAAGATAGCAAATTTAACGCTATTTCCAACGATATCCTAATTTTTATTTTACACATTATTTTACGGTAGTTAGGTCCGTTTTACAGAGACAAGGTCGAGAAGACGAAAAAAGTCGGATTTTTTGTTGAGTAAGAAACAACTCTAGGAGATATTTTTTGTTGCAAATTACCTGAAAAATCTATTTCCTGAGTTTGTTACATAGTATACATAGTATACATTGTGTCATTACATACGATTATCTTTGAGTAAAGTAAAGTAAAAGTAAAGTAAGCAACCATTTAAGGTTGAATTTCCGTCCGACTGCCGTTTTTAGGCGTCGCGGACGTCATCGGCTGTCCACCTAGGTGGATCAGAATTGTTCCGATGATTTCGCTTACAAAGCTACTCATTGCCTCGCCCCCTTGAGTTGAGAGGGGATCGCCGTACAGAAGCTTGAAAAACTCACTTGGACGGGAGACCCACCTACCGGCGGTCACCCATCCAAGTAACATCCAAGCCCGACGTCGCCTAACTTCCGTGATCTGACGAGAACGGGTTCGTTGCGACGCCTGCCCCGTACGGCTTTGATTGAATTGAGATAAAAAGTTCAAATTCGCACAAAAAATCCGTCCTGGCAATCCGTCGTTGTGGGCAAAATCGGGCCACTCTAAGGGGGGGTTTTGGGGAGTTTTAGGGAAGAAAATTACCCATAAATCCCCAAAATGAAACAGTCTGACAAGTGACACCTCATTTTAAAGGGTTTTTTACGCTCAGTTGAGATTTTCTTCATGCTTAGTCTGCTCTAATATGATAACGGAATGGGACACCGCAATTCTGACTTTACAATAGTGTTCACCGTTGAAAAATCTATAATCTGAGGTGAGTTTTGGGGAGTTTAAGGGGGGGGGGAGGGGGAATCACCCATAAATTCCAAAAATGAAACGTTCTCAAACCGGAGCACTTTGAAGATGAAGGAACTTGGTCGATACTTGAGATGTTCTTCATGGTTAGTATGCTCTAATCTGATAATGGAATGAGATATCGTCATTCTGACTTCCCTATCGTGTTCAGCGTTGGAAATTGTATAAATTGAGGTGTTACCTACTTGGCAAAAAAGGAGACAAAATTTGTAATAAAACCAGTAAATTGGAGACATTTTACATAAAACCAGTTATTTTTTCGAAAGGTCGCTCGTATAGCCATCTTTTATGACTGTGGATTTTTTCATTACGCTTTGTAAACACTAATTCTTTTGATGTATACATAATATGTATACATACCTTCAAAATACCAAAAAGCTTAATTATTATATTATAATAATTAAGCTTTTTAGAATAACTACAGTTTAATGTCTCATTTCCATGAATTTTTGAAGGTATGTATAAATGTTTGTCAATCAGTAATCATGAAAACACTTGTAGATTAAAAGCCTTTTATGCAGTCCAAATTAGAGCCTGAATTCCAACTGTTATTATTTTCTTTGAAAATAAAAATCGCAAAATATTTCAAAAATTGGGCTGCCTGGAAAATGTAAGCCACTCTGATGAGTTTTTTTTATAACATTTTATCTAATGGCGGTGGTAGGTCAGGGAAATTAACCGAGCTGACCTTCACAGGTCGTGCTATGGCTGGATTGGCATGTACCGAGAAATGTGATTTCATTCGAATTTCAACGAACATGTGGCGGAACTTATATTAATATTAGAAGTTTCAGCTTCAAACATTTTATATCACGAGAAGAATTTTATTCGTATATACGAAAATTTGTAAAAGAAGGAACACCTGGCAAATGATAACCGTCTACGGTTGGCCGTTGAAAGGATTTCAGAGAACCTGACATGAAAACCCTCTCAATGGTTCTAATAGCGAAATACAATATGTGGGCAGTGCATTCAGCGGTAATCTCTGTTTTTGTAGCATCGATTTCCGTTTCAGGCGAATGAAAGGAAAAAACGCCAACGTTTCCTCAGTAAAAGGCAAATCCGAACATAATGATACAAAATGAGATGGGATACAACGATATGGTATCTCATGAGGTCTTTCAATTCCTGCTGAATGGAGTACGGATTTATGTTTTCCCTCTTCCTTTGAGCTTCTATGAAATTATGTGCCGGTCTAGTTTCTTTGATAATACTCACTCATACCTTATTACATAGCAAGACGGTGGACGGCTGAGATGGAGCCTAATATCTTTCCACTACGAAGAAAAGTGGAGTACCAGAAGGGAAAAAAACAATGAGAGACGGCAGAGGACGGTGGTGTACGAGGAAAAGGGCTAATAAGGCGGTGGAGAGGGAGAGAGGCACTTTCATCATTGAAGAATAAATTGACGTCAAAACAGCCCGGAGAAGAGAGAAAGCTTTCCATGTTGGTGCGAAGTTGAGAATCCTTGAATGATTTCAAGGATGAATTAATCTATAATAGCTTGTCACAGAGAACTTTTATAACAGTTCCGAAAATCTTAAACGTGCCTAGAAGAATCAAATGGCATCAAAGAATGATTTATACCAATGAATCTGTTGGTGTCTGTTGGTACTGATCATTTGTAACTTTTTTTTTTTTTTTAATGTTGCTCGATCAGACCGCGGAACTTTCTCGATTGATGTGTGATTGAGAGTTGAACCGTTTACTGCACAATAAATTTCCTACAAATACGAGTTAAAGTCAACAATATATGATGCCATGAAAATCGATTACCTACTGAATTCTATGGGTTACAACCATTTACTTGTAACCTAACGGAATTAAAAGTTGTCACTGGATGGAACAACTGAATGGGTTCGAATGGAACAAATACATAATCAACCGACATAATTGAACCACCCGTGTTCTGACTTTTAGTTGGGACGTATTAAGACATGTCGGTGAAGTATCGTTGTGAGGTTACAGCGCATCACTGCGCCAAGATGAAATGAATTTCGTCCCCTTTGAATAAAGATTTCCTTGGCGATAGAGGACAAAGAAATTCGACTCGCAATCCCATCGCTTGCTTTTCCTTCGCGACTCGTTCCTTTGATGTTAGTGCTCTTGAATTAAATAGAGGAAAGAAAATACAAGTTTTGCGGGGGAAAGAACAGGGAAAAGGCGACAGGAAAGATCCTTTTTAAGCTGTTCGAAGTAACGAATAATACCCTGTAATCCTGAAAGAGTACTAATGAAGAAAGAGCAAAAAGATTAATTTTCGGATTTCATAGGATAATTTTCCCTCGTTTCGTTAACTCACTTCAACTATCAGTAATTTAAGACTTTTAGACATTTAGTTGTTTGCTAATTGAAATGAGATCCGATTGAATCCCAACAATAAAACTAGGAAGCAATTAGTAAATCCGACTTCTTTCAATATTGACTTCCATTGGACTGCGGCGTACTGAAAACCTGTTTATATTACTATGATTTCATCTATAAATTAATGAATAGTTGTTGTAATTTACTGATCAAACATTCCAATACCAGTAGTAGGGGAGGATTGTAAACCGTGTTTCATTTTACTTTGATGTCGGCATAAGGATAATGAAGATCTCGCTTGATTTACTCCTAATACAGGGTGCACCGCGAGTGGTGTCCGATACATCTCTTACGTGTTCCACGTTTAATTGAATAAAAATGGAATAAAAAATGATAAATATGGTGTTTGGTGACTTCATATTTTTTGTTTCGGACAGAAGGTGAGACCATGCAGAGGCAGTGCACCACAAGGCTGGGATGCTGACGTTCACATCTGCTGCGGGAGCGGAGCACAGGGTAACACCGCCATGTGCGAACCCGTTCTCACCATGAAGCCCAAGGTAATTTTACAACAGGTTTATGAAGTCTCATTAGATGAATTAATAATGCATAGCCGAATATGTAAGGTACGTACCATTAGAGAGATACCCTCACCTATATTCTTCGAATGTTGATAGACCAGAATACGTCGAAACTTCCTCTGGATATCCGGTGATGTCTACTGCCTCCCCGTACTCGACTAAAATGAAGACATTTATATCCCCTCAAAACACTCTATGTACATAATACACAGATGTGTAGTAATAAAAACTCGCCATAGCGCCAAGGGGAGATTTCGAAACGGGTACGGTGCTTGTGAAGTGGTTAAGACATCTCTTTAATTGGAAAGAAAAGGGCTGGCGTGTAAAGTGGATCCCCCAAAAAATAACTGGCCCGCCAAAAAACCTCCTCAGCCGCAAAAAGGATTGATATCCATTTTATCCGCCAGCCACGTATATAGAATGATCGGTGCTTCGCACCTCGCTGTTGAGTGTGCATATAGAAACCTGATCCTCCTACCCCTAACCACCACCACCACTGTTCCCTGTCTTCTTCCCACAACCCCCCTTTCACCCTCCTCTGTTTCCTCTGCTGCACCTGCAAGGAGCTTTTCGCTTCTTTCAATGCTGTTGGCGGGAGCTTTTTGCCAGATGAACAAGCCTGAATTGGAGCATAACTTCACTGTAGTTGTACCACCACTGATTACTTGTGACCACCAGTAATTCTAAGACGCCTTGCTTTCACGATGTCGGCCAGCCTGAAGTGGCTCATTACTTTACTGTTGTACCACCATTAAGTACTCATCACCACAAATAGTACCTGTATCATAAAATTCTCAGAAGCCTTGCAAAAAGCTCCCGCCAACAGCATTGGAAGAAGCTAAAGTGCAACAGAAGAAACAGAGGAGGGTGAAAGCAAAAGGAGGGTGATTTTTTCGTGTTTTCGACCTTATTTCACTGAAATTGCCATAAATCCCTTAATTTGCACTGAAATTTAGAATTGAGGGTACCGTTGGAACAAGCGTTAATTTCCTGTACCTTAAATGCCAAATGATTTCTTTTTAGGTGGAGATGAGAAGTTAAAATGGAGTCTGACAAGTGAATGTTTTCAAAACCTTAAAATCTCCTACTTTTTAAACAGTTGGTAATCTTATTAATTCTTATAGCAGAAGGTATGTTAAAAAATGCGCCAAAAGGTCAGCTTTTTAACGGACTCATCACATTTTTTTTGCTGTTGAATTGAGAAAGAAATTGAGGTTTGAATGCAAAAAACGTTTTTTGGCTAAATCTTAGGTTTTTCATGAAAAAATACTAAATTCAGTTCACAAGTTGCTCAAACTCTCCTCCATTTTGTCGGATGCAAACACTGATAAACTCTACGAGACTCAGCTAAAAAATTACTAAGATGACTCCAAACTCACTAGTTCACAAAGCCTGTATAACTCGGTTCCTGTTAGACCTAGCGAGTTCAAACTTTGAGGGCTTTCTATTATCCACACCAAGAAGATCCACACCAAAATTCAAGTTGATCGGTCAAATAGGAGCCGAGATATAGATACCTGCAAAACGCGTTGCGTGACGTCCGGTACATACACTTGGTACCGTTCATTCTTCTCAACTTGTTTGCTTGGTGTCATAAGTATAACTTATCTGAGCATTATGAACGGCTGAAGTAATGCAACATTGCTACTTACAGAATACTCAATAAAATGTTCCTCATTCTCATTCCAGGTTCGGACACAAGTCATCAATGGGGAATCAAAATCTCACCGGGCCACAACTTCAGTCCTCATCAGCTCTGCTCAACCGAACTATTTCTCACAGGTAAATATATGATTGAATACTGACTAATACTTGATGAGTTCAAAGCGAATAAGTAGGGCGTAGGTACTAGGAAAAACCTGTAACACTGTTTGGTCTGTTAGTGCTGTAGGATCTTATCAAGACGGCATGGTTAGTGTATTGCCATTGGTAAACAAGGACCAAAAATATCAGCACTAAATATCTGGAAACAAAGTAACTGTCTTACATTCTATGAAATAACATCTAACAAGAATACATTCTATCTAAGAACCATCAATGAATGAGCAATTTTGAGGATATGTGGAGGCTGTATATGGATTTAATCTAATGGATTGACGTTACCTTGAATGGAGATTATTCGACAAATATTTTACCAAACTACCCCTAGCTTAAATATGTGTATGCGCCATTTTAAATCCTTGAATCACGCAATTTTCATTGCAAATTAAGTGCAAACGTGAAAGTGTTGTTAAAGTTTGTGTTCTTGCGTTTCAACAGTTCGTTTGAGTGCAATAAATAAATACACACATTCACTTATTATTAGATATGAGGAAGTAATAGTAACCATTTACATTCATCATTGGTTGTTCTGTCTTATGCTTTATCATAGGCAAATTATTCGCAGGTAGTAGCAGCCCTAGCACTCGCCTTGGGCCCACTCGCTGCTGGTCTTGGAAAAGGTTACAGCTCGCCTGCTATCGCCTCTCTTCAAGAGAAACAACAATTCGCCATCCACACGGGCAACTTCACAAATACCCTAACCATCAACTCCCAGCAGGCCTCATGGGTCGCCAGCCTGTCACTGCTGGGGGCTCTCTTTGGCGGGATGTTCGGAGGCATCGCCATGAAGTTTGGTCGTCGCAAAGTCCTCCTCATAACTTCCATACCGTTCTCAGCGTCTTGGCTCGTCACTGTGTTTGCTAAAAATGTCGAGATGATGTTTGCCACAGGCTTCGTGGGGGGTTTCTGTTGCGCCATCGTACTTCTCGTCTCTCAGGTGAGTAACTTATACGCTGTAACAAAAGCAGTCTGTAACAGTACTGCTGTTGAGTAGTACAGTACTGCTCAAACACGATTTGAAATAAAAATGTAAGCATCAGTTTTTACAACACTAATTGAAACATTTTTCTTTTACCAATAATACAATTTCTGAACGTAAATCACGTTATCCAGTTGAATACTGCATAGAACAAACTCCAGTTGAAATACCATTTCGCTTACTACAATTTAGGGAAATTGAGATGAAAGGATCCATTTTCCCCTAGTGTTTAGTGTAGTCCATTAACATCGATTGTGTCGCTGATACTTGGAACTTGGACACAGCAGTCCATTGGCATCTCCCTCTGCTACTAGTGTCGTTTGGCCAGCAGGCTAATGAGTTGTTTTAGAGAATTCTTCAGTCATGAAGCTATACTCACCAACAAACCAGTTCTGTTATATTTAGGTACCAGTTAATCACGTTGTGTTTTATTATAATCTCATAGGTACCTAATTATTTTTCAGGTTTACATAAGTGAGATTGCAGTGCCTGATATAAGGGGTTGCCTGAGCGCGGTCTTGAAGATTTTCGCTCACGTCGGTGTTCTAATCAGCTTCGCCGTGGGAGCATATTTGGATTGGCGTGAGCTAGCCATGGTCATCGGCTGCGCTCCACTGGTCCTGTTCATCAGCGTTGCATATATGCCTGAGACTCCAAGTTACCTCGTCCTCGTAGGCAAGGAACAGGAAGCCGCCCGGTCCCTTCAGGTCTGTAACAAACAAGTGTATTTTCTCGTCATTTCAGACATTTGCCAAAGGATCGCCAATAGTAAGGACTGCCAGTTAGTCCGCTCTCCACATAACTAGCCAATTAGCCGAAGAGCACTTACCAGAGAGTCCGCTAGTGAGAGGTTGAAAATACGTTTATTAATCATTGCATGGATATGTAAGTACTCTGCTCCTTCTGTTATGACGTCACGCTTTGGACAGTCCGATGCCAAGTTTCACCAGTTGATATCCTTAGTTTAAAAACTGACATATGAGACAATGAGATACTCAATGTAGCCGACACAATTACTTTTTAACCCATGAATTTATACAAAATTTTATTATTTTGAAGTTATATAAATCGTTTGTAAAAGTAAAATACTTTGTTGGGATCAGGAACGTTTTTTAATACATACATTTATGTGTCCTGCAACCCAATAGCCACATCATAGGTATCGTTATTTATGTATTTGGGAATTTAAATCAATCTTTTAACTTCTATCTTTAAATGTGACAAATAAATTGTATCTGTCAAATCAATTGAAAGTGGGAAAGGTGGTAATGGTATACAATAAGCAATTACTTCTATAAAATAAAAACTTTCAGATGGCAGTTAGTTGTTGTAAATTAAAAAGCAGTCACATTGAAAAATCACACATTAATTCGCGCTGTATAACAACAACTTATTTCTCACCTCCTCTCAGTAATTAGTGGGCAACTGAGGAAATGATGTGGACCAACCAGCATACGTTGCTGGCGTAGTGATATGACATCGAAAATGACCATGCACCACGAATCAACTCCATCGCCAAATCACCATAGAAGCAAATAATAATGGATCAGCCATTCATTCAGTCCATTAATCTCAATTTTATGTTTGTTCTGTACAGTGGTTCCGAGGTCCCCACGCTGACGTTGGCAAAGAACTCTTGACCATAAGAAACAATGTACTAGCAGCACATTCAGACCGGTACCAGAATCCCAACCGCCATGCCCTCATCACTATACTCAATCCGATTCTGATCACCTGCGGCCTGATGGTATTCCAGCGGTTCTCCGGTGCCAACGCCTTCAACTTCTATGCCGTCTCAATATTCCGCCAGACATTCGGCGGTATGGACCCTCACAGCGCTGCCGTAGCGGTGGCCTTTGTCCAGCTTCTGTCTTCTCTCCTTTCCGGTCTGCTAATCGACACTGTCGGCCGACTTCCGCTGCTCATCGCCAGTAGCGTCTTCATGTCAATGGCCCTTGCCGGCTTCGGCTCGTTTGCCTACTACGAGCATGTACACAGAGGCAGAGGTTACGCTGTAGCTCAGTACGATTGGATACCTTTATTATGCGTTCTTGTGTTCACTATAGCTTTTTCCATGGGCATAAGCCCAATTTCTTGGCTACTCATTGGCGAGTTGTTTCCTCTAGAATATAGGGGCCTGGGTAGCGCTTTGGCCACTTCATTTAGCTACGCTTGCGCATTCATTGGTGTCAAAACTTTTGTAGATTTCCAGGAAATGTTCGGCTTGCATGGAGCATTTTGGTTCTACTCGGCTGTGTCTATTGGAGGGCTTTGTTTCATAGTATGTTTCGTCCCCGAAACCAAGGGCAAAGATCTTTCCGAAATGAACTGTAGGAGCAACAGAAATATCAACTAACGGTCTCTCAACATACCTTGACTCTTGGATGTATTTTCATTCTTCCTCTCCTGACAATCTAAATTACTATAAATTAAGTGAACGTCAAAAGGGAAATATATTACTATTAGAGTAATCAGTGAAATACTTTGAATGACGAACAAGAGTTACCAATACAAAAATTTCTAATTAAAATGGTGCCTTTCGTCTGTGGTGGTTTCTTGTTCTAAATTAAATACTAATCATGACAATACATATTTATTAGTTTTTTAAAGACCTACATACTGTTATAATATATCAATGAAGATAACGGAGAGAATGTATATTGTATACCGTTGAGGTGATATTTCACAAATGATACGTTAAGACAACCGACAATTACTACCAAGGAGACGCTCTGTCTTTTGGTCTGGCAGTGGAAGTTCTAAAACCTTGAGTGAACCCTAGACTTATGGACTATTTAGAATACGTCGCAAATTCTATTATGCGATATATCTCAAAGGTTTTGAAAGACAAACGTCATTCTCTGCACAGACGAAGACGCCAAAGAATTTTTCGCGTGTTTATTCGAAAGGATAACTGAAGATCCTATCGTTGAGTAAAATCCCGAAGCGATTACAAAAACATACGATTGCACCAATTTACATGAAAATGTACCATTGAATTTCACACTGATTCGGCTGGGAATCGAGAAAAACTATGAAATTGTTTTAGTAGCACGGTAGATTCCTGTTAATCCGTAGGACCGCTTGATCCCCCGACTTGTTCCAAAAAAATGACAAAAGACTAATTACGAGTTCATTCATGCACATGTGTAAAAAATCTGAATATGAAGAACATTTAATAAAAATATAAACTACATTAATTGTATCAATCGGTATGTTTGGCGGGGTCGTATGTAAGTAGTTACATACATATTATATAAAGTATAATGTAAAGTAAGTATGTATAGGTCCATATACTCTGCAACATTTAAAACCATTTCTAATTCGGCTCTCAGAAGTGAGATACCCGCTTCAGTGATCCTGATCGTGATCCACTTTTTATTTGGAATGACTTCGACAAGTTCATATCGGACTCATGATTGATTATCATGTCTGGAAATACGAATCTGATCTAAGAGACTGAACGGAATAATCTGGTAGTTGAAGGCTCCGAATCATATGTCTCAGACAATTCAGTCCCCTTCTTATTTAATTCAGATGAAAATGAGAAACTGCCGTTTCACAACGACAGAACTCGTGACGTTGAATGCATTGTTGGCATTCACTATCAAAACATCGAATAATACAATTTAATTGTAAACAAATGAAGATACATTCTGTAAACTTCCACTTTGCCAGGCTAGAAAATGTTTGACTCCCTTGATGGATAACCTCATCAAAAAATTGATGGTTGGTGAGGGTATTTTAAGATTTAGATACTTAATCTAAGGTGCTAAATAACTTGGAGTCATGGAAAATAATATTTAAAAAATCATGTAGATTGTAACCTTTGAACAATAAGTTGACAATAATGATGAAATAATGCAATTACTTTCATGTCTTGCTAGTGGTAGTGCTACACGTGTTTACACATTGCCAAAAACATTGTAATCGTTTTGGGGAATATACTTTTAAATATACGCATATTTATTTCTTGGGTATGTATGTTTATATACAATGATCATAGAAGTTACATACTTTTACTCGATGTAACATCTCTAGTAGAGCTTTATACATATCTTATCCAGAGTGAACCATATATTATGGGGATATAAAAATGAAATAAAGTTTAAAAAAATATTATCTCTGTAAAGTCAGTCGTTCAAAGTATTCTTCTATTCATCAACTGCAAATACATTAATACTACAACGAACTTACTTCTCCCTGGTTCCCGATTCGGAATTTGTACACTAAAAACAAAAACTTGTGTGTGTTTAATTTATTCGACGTTAACTTCTTTTGAAGTGAATGCATTTTCTGGTGAATAAAATAAAAGTACATGATACCCTTAATAAATATGTAGACTGATAGTATCGTAGGTCACACTGAAGGATTTACTTCAAACTCAAGATTCACTTTAGGTAAAACTGAAAACCATTGCGTGTGAAGGAGTGTGAATTTCGATTATAAATTTAAATACTTAATGACAATAATTCACGAGGTCAATAATATTATTAATCTTTATTTCAACCGTTTATTATAACCTAGGCATGAACCTAATTATTGTCTCCAAAGAGCTTTGACATCTACTTTTGAGTACGTAACGGTTCTAATCCAAGATAGTTGATTTGATGTAAAATATCGTAGACGTATACAAGCAAGTTGTTAATTATAGCAAATAAAACATAGGAATGAAAATGTGCATTCTCGATTGGTTGGGAAGGAAATCAGTTGAATAGAAATGATAAAAAATCACAATATAAGCTAAAGAAGAAAACAAAAATTGAGAAAAAAACGTAGGCAACCAAATAATAAATAAACAAAACTAGGAAGCAAATATAAACATTTATTTCAGTGTTTGACTCAAGGGCTCACTAGCGTAATCTCTTAGGTTTGATTTCAAAACTATACTTAGAACATTGATGAAAAAACCAATTAGTACCCACCAGCTCAACTACTACCTATTGATTCACCAACAGTACCCTGTCAATTTTCTTAGTAAGTATACGTAAAAATGTGAACTTTCTACTTGTTTGCATCTGAACTCACTAAAGATGTTTGGTAATATTCTCATAAATTTTCATTTCCTTTTATTTCTAAATCGTATCTATATGCCTCTCCTCGAGTTTGGGTGACCGACTACGTATTGTTAGCCATGTATTCATAGGATACCTATCGCAATTACTAGATACTATTTATTTTTACATTACTCCAGTCGACCTAATATATGTTTACTAAAATGCTGTTCTCTCATTTTCTTTTCCATTAAATGGTTTTTGCCTTTTTTCATATATTTCTTCTCTTCCTGACATTAACCCTGCTTTTATGATTCTGTGCGGTTTACTCGGAATAGCAGAGAGACTTTTGAGTAGGCTCACTCTTTTCATAAAATAAACAAAACAAATGAAATATACCAGGTGAGTGGGTCATGTATTCCACATCCAAGGCGGGAGAGTATTTACGAAGATATCATAAATATTGAAATGTTTCTTGTTCAGATCAGTACCTACTATAAAAACTCTAAAACTCTTTGGAACCATAAAATTCAACATTCTAGGGTCTACAAACATAATATTAGAGTTTTTATAGTAGGTATCTTGACAAAAAATACGTTTATTACATTCACTGCCCTGTCATAGCAAATTTTGGAAATACTCATCAAATTGAATGATTTTCTATAATACTGGAGTTATAGAAAATAATTCAATTTCATATATGGTGCATTCACGTGTACACAAAATAAGTATGGCTGAAACGAACGAAAACATAATCGATTCGGCCAATATTTGTCAAGCTATACTAATAAATTCAAAGAAGGAATAACTGTTACAGGGTTTGTGTACACGTGTTGCGCATTGTCACTTGTTTAAATCCGTTCAGCGTACCTCTCATCGTTGTGTCCAATTATCATGTTTACTATAAGGTGCTGCACTCTACCTATGTCAAGTGTAAGTAGGTATCGGCTAGTTCGTTAGAAGTCAGTCTTCAACCAAACACCGCCCAGGTCAGTTGTGGTAGGATTCAACCTATGTTATATCTTGCTATACAATTGTAATTATACATAGTTCTATTCAGTTCGGTGTCTCAATACACCTGGTCCTTCGAGCTTTCATTTTTTATCAAAGATTGAACATTGGTCCTATCGAGCCGAATCTCAGAACCAGAAATACAAGTGCGATCGAACGCGTTGTGCGTCAAGATCAGTTGGATGGTCTGTACCGTGTCGTGTTTTCACCGCTCGGCCGATTCGTCCACGCCACTCTCACGGAACAGCTCATACACCCTTCTTCGGGGAATCTTCTTCTACTTGCATTCAGAGTCCACTGGGGCATTCATATGAAGGTATTTCCAACAGTCCGAGGTCAGTAAATAATTTATTTCCCTGAATTCTCGTCAAATACCCTACAAAAATCGTCTACAATTGTCACTTACCCCTTGGTTCCAATTCCAGTAATTAACCGAGTTACCACATTTACTGTGGGCAGTCCTACACATTTCCTTTGAATTTATCCACACGAAATGGGGCCCAAAAGGCAAAAGGACTTCCCAGAAATAGAGATATTGCTGAGGAAAAGAAAAATAATTTTGAATGGTGTCACAAGGTTTGAAAATTATATTGAAAATTACAAGTCTTTATCATCAGTAAATATGAATGAACTTAAATGTCGAATTAAAAAATTTGAAGGCATTTGGGATGAGTACAACCAAATTCAAGCTCAAATTGAAACTGAATCTCCTGATTACGAGTTGGAGGAAGATACTAGAGAAGTATTTGAAAATAATTATTTTCGTTTGCTAGCTCAGGCTGAGGGTCTTGTATCTCACCCCAGCAACCCAGTTGAAACATCAAGTTCGTTTGATGACTGTGCTATTAAATTCCAACCTATATCCATTCCAAAATTCAATGGAAACTACGAGGACTGGATGTCATTTTCAGATGCATTTCAGTCAATGGTGCACAAAAACAGCAAATTACCGGACATTAAGAAGTTTCATTGTTTAAGAAGCAGTCTAACTGGAACAGCAGAAGGTGTGATAAAAAACATTGAGGTCACATCCCAAAATTACCAAGGTGCTTGGGAGCTTTTGGAAAAACGATTTTACAACAAGAAAATCATTACATTTAGACATGTCAAGGCGCTGTTTGACTGCCCTAAGCTATCCCAAGAATCAGACAAGGAGTTGCGCAATCTTCTGGATAAATTACAGAGACATCTACAGGCCCTTAGAACACTTGAACTTCCAGTAGATTCCTGGGATGTATTATTGGTTTACCTCTTTTCTTCAAAATTCGACTCTGAAACGTACAAGGCTTGGCAGGAACGTACTCCTCATGATGAATTGCCATCACTTGATGAGCTAACTGACTTTATGAATAAACGTTGTCAGATTCTAGAGTCTCTTCCACCCCAATATGTGTCAAATGATAAGCCATTTACTAAATCCTTCCAGAAGATTAACCAACCTTCTTCTACGAGCAGCAAATCTAACATGAAATCTCCCAAACAAGCTTGTGAAGACAATGCGTGCTTTCACACTCAACAGTGCGCTGCTTGTGTCCTCTGTAAGAAGCCTCATCCAATCTTTAGGTGCTCCAGATTCCTAAATTGGAGGGTGGAAGACCGCATTAGACACATTGAAGGCTCTAAAATAAAAATGTGCAAAAAATGTCTGAATTTCACAGACCATGAGTTGGAGAATTGTAAATTCAGTAATTGTCCCTTCTGTAATCTACCACATAATTCATTGTTGCATACAAATATTGAATGTGATAGCAGTACTGCAGTACCAGGCTCATCCTCCAATGAGCACTCCACAGTCACTCATTCTGTGGATTGTCAAACTGATGCTGCTTGCTCAAATGTGATACTATCAACGGCAATAATATATATTCAGAATGCCAATGGGACTCAGACATCCTGCAGAGTTTTGCTGGATTGCGGATCACAATCCAACTTCATTACTGAGTCAGCTTGTAGATTTCTAGGCCTTGATTGTCGCAAAATCAAGGTACCAATTGCTGGCATAAACTCAACATCTACTAATGTCTCACACTCTACTAGGACTCGCATTTGTTCAAAGTCAACAGACTTCTCATGCATTGTTGATTTCCTAGTAATACCAACCATTACAGGAAATATTCCGTCCAATACCCTGAATGTAGATTCGTGGAGAATCCCAACAAATGTACCATTGGCAGATCCCACGTGGAACCTTCCAGCTGGAGTGGATGCTCTGATTGGGGCAAGACACTTCTGGGATCTACTGCTTGACAACAAGATTTCCATCCCCAATTCATCAGCATTGCTTCGAGAAACCAAACTTGGCTACATCATTTGTGGTTCTAATGGGGCAGCAAATGAAGATTCTGCCTTGTGTCATCTTTCCACTCGTGATGACCTTGACCTCAGCATTCAGGCTTTTTGGAGAATTGATGAATGTCCCCTTCACCATCAGACCCGTACAGGAGAGGACAAAAAATGTGAGCTCCAATACACCAAGACTGTGGCAAGGCAGGATGATGGTAGATATGTTGTGCAGATACCTCTCAGATCTAATCCCTCGTGTCTGGGGGATTCTAGAAGTGGAGCACTCCGACGTTTCTACACTTTGGAGGCCAAACTGTGTCAGAGCCCCGTCCTGTACAAGGAATATAGAGACTTTGTGAATGAATATGTAATGTTGAGTCATATGAAGGAATGCACCAACAAACAGGATGATGTCGAATACTTCATCCCTCACCAGGCTGTGAGGAAGGAGTCATCAACCACGACCAAGCTTCGAGTGGTTTTTGATGCCTCGTTCAAGTCTGATAAAAACATTTCCTTCAATGACATTCAAATGGTTGGGCCCAATATTCAAGACAGCTTATTCTCAATACTTGTACGCTTTCGAATGCATAACTATGTCTTATTAGCAGACATAGAGAAAATGTACCGCCAGACCTTGATAGATTCATCTCAGACGTGCCTGCAGAAAATCTTTTGGCGCGACTCACCAAGTGAGGAGCTCAAGGTATACAAACTTCTCACAATTACATATGGCACTGCCAGTTCGCCATTTTTCGCAATTAGAAGTTTGCACCAAGTTCTTCTGGATGGGGGTTCGAAGTTTCCTCATGCAGTTCCTTCAGAAAGGGACTTCTACGTTGACAACTTTATGTCTGGTTGCAATACAATTGAAGAAGGACTGTTGATTCAGCGTGAACTGATCTCACTTCTACATGCAGGGGGACTTCATCTGAGGAAATGGAGCTCTAATTGTTCCAAACTCATGCGTGATATTCCTGAGAGCGACAAAGAGAATCTTGATTTTGTAGATCTTGATGGAGAAGTCTCTGGTACAATTAAATCATTGGGATTGTTGTTTGATTCTCATAATGACTCATTCAGGTACTCTGTGCAATTATCACGTCATAATACCATCACAAAACGTGCAGTTTTGTCAGAAATAGCCCAAATCTTTCACCCAATGGGAGTTATTGGGCCTGTCATTTTAAAGGCAAAGATATTCATGCAACATCTGTGGAGGTTGGGTATAGGATGGAATGAACCCTTGCCAAATGCTCTTCAGAGTTCTTGGGTCTCCTTTCGTGACTCTTTACCATCATTGGCGAACTTCAGAATTGGACGTCAGGTCACTAATGACCCAAAGAAGGATCTTTTGGAACTTCATGAATTTTCTGATGCCTCCGAATCTGCTTATGGAGCATGTCTATACTTGGAAAATGTTGACTGCTTTGGGGAAGTGAGAGGGATCAGGTTACTATGTGGTAAATCCAGGGTTGCACCGCTCAAGTCTACCGCTCTTCCTCGTCTTGAGCTTTGTGGGGCATTGCTCATGGTTCAATTAGTTCATAATGTGGACCAAGCCTTGAATTTCCCAAGGGACCAGGTTTACTATTGGACAGATTCGGGTGGCAACCACGAAAACACGAAGACTGGAACTACGAAGAGAGCAATTTCCCAGATTTACCCACTACCACTACAGAAAGCTGAAGAACCTCTGACTCCACATGATGAATGAACTGTACGGAAATTCGCCGGTTTCGTGTTGTGTTGTTTTAATTTCAATTTACTTCATTAACTTTCCCATCAATTTCCAATTCAATGTGTAATTAATTGTGTGTTCAAGTTATTTTCCATTCTTCAATTATGTTATTTTCATTCTTCAATTATGTTATTTTCATTTGAAAATTTGTATTTTCAAGGTGGGCGGGATGTTGCGCATTGTCACTTGTTTAAATCCGTTCAGCGTACCTCTCATCGTTGTGTCCAATTATCATGTTTACTATAAGGTGCTGCACTCTACCTATGTCAAGTGTAAGTAGGTATCGGCTAGTTCGTTAGAAGTCAGTCTTCAACCAAACACCGCCCAGGTCAGTTGTGGTAGGATTCAACCTATGTTATATCTTGCTATACAATTGTAATTATACATAGTTCTATTCAGTTCGGTGTCTCAATACACCTGGTCCTTCGAGCTTTCATTTTTTATCAAAGATTGAACAACACGTGAATGCACCGTATAAGAAATTGAATCATTTTCAATAACTCCAGTATTACCTATAGAAAATCATTCAATTTCTTATACGGTGCATTCACGTGTACACAAACCCTGTAACAGTTATTCCTTCTTTCCAAAACCCTGTAACAGAGTATTTCCAAAATTTGGTATGGCAGGGCAGTGAATGTAATAAACGTATTTTTTGTCAAGATGGTACACAATGCATCACGATTTTCCAATATTCTCTCATAAATTATCTTATTCTCTAGACCTGGAAATTGCTCCTCATTAAACAATAAATCAAATTCCATTAAAAATCAGCCTACCTTCCTCGCCTACTAATTATCCCCCCAAAAAACACTCTGTGTGAATCATTGCCTCGCAAATATCATTCTACAGCAGCCAGAAAAAGTTATGATACCCACTTTCCCCGCCCACCCTCTTCCTTCCTACTAAAGAGATGTCCTAACCACTTCACAAGAATCGTACCCGTTTCGAAATCTCCCATTGGCGCCGTGGCGATACGTTTTTATTACTACAGATCTATGTACTACATACCTATGTGTGAAGGAGTGTGAATTTCGATTATAAATTTAAATACCTAATGACAATAATTCACGAGGTCAATAATATTATTAATCTTTATTTCGACCGTTTATTAAAACCTAGGCAATGAACCTAATTATTGTCTACCCGTTTCGAAATCTCGCCTTGGTGCCGTGGCGAGACGTTTTTATTACCTACTACAGATCTATGTATTGTGTACATGTATGTACACATCTATAGATGTTCAGTAATAAAAACGTCAACGGGTGATTACCAAACTAGGGGACAATCGATGTGAATGAGTGTGAATTTCGATTATAAATTTAAATACCTAATGACAATAATTCACGAGGTTAATAATATTATTAATCTTTATTTCGACCGTTTATTATAACCTAGCCAATGAACCTATATTTGGTTGTAAAGAAAATCATCGTTTCTCCTTCAAAAAAAGTAATTTTGCGCTCGACCAAACGTTATCATGTAGGGGCCACACAGGCTTTGAAGGACAAGTGCGGCGCTGGGTGACTTTGCGGCTCCTAACCCCATCGGGCGTGAAGTAAATTCAGCAAACATTGCCGTAGCTGACACATTGATTGGCGTAGAGAATAATACAAATCTTTGACCATCTAATCGGTGAGATCACTTCAATTACTTATAATTACATACAGGGTACCGCATAAGCCATTTGGGCGCAAGATGGTTAACACCAGGAGTCATGGAGGAGAGAAGCTGGGAAACAAAAGGAGGCCCCGATTCTCTCCCAAAACCCCCATTATCAGCTCAGGATTGAGAAAACCCCTATCCAAATTCAGACAACTGATCCCTCAGTCGGCAGCCCCCTCAACCTTAGGTAACCATTCCCCCTTGACTCAGTCCATGCCGAATATATCACCTTTAAATAACTCTGATCCCAACTACTCCTTGCTACAATCCAAGGAAAACATTAATTCATCATCCAAGCCTGATGATGAAAGAACCCAGTCGAATCTTGCATCACTTCAACCCTACTCACCTTCAGGAACAATAGTGACAATTTCACAAAATGCGGAATCAGAGCCACAACCCAACTCCAACATTATACCCTCGCCATCTCATTGTGTTAAGAGCAAGTTTAGAAATTCGCTCGATTTATTGTGTGATGCTTCTGTATACGTGGATTAAAAGCTACAACAACGTGGACCCATATCAGACATTATAAATACTCCACATTGTGTTGGAAACAATTATAGTACTCGTTCGACAGTTTGATTAACTTACCAAACCCTGCAAATTCTATTGAAGCATATAACAAAACGGAATGCCCTAAACGTTCCAGCGGACTACTTTTAGAACACGTCAATGCAATAATCTTATAATATATGGTATAATCTTACCAAACCCCTAGATATTACATCTTCCTTGAACAAGTCAAATACCCCAACAGTTCTGCAATAACTCTGACCTAACCACCACCGCACTGTGGAATCAACCTCCAACATGGCCAAGGATGCCTTCTCCTACCCTAACTACGTCATAAACATGGATCATGGACTTATTGTCAAATCCAGGTCCTACCCTGACAACTACAAAGGGGAATACGTAATCCTATTGGATGGGCGCAAAAATAAAACTTTTCAAACTGAAACAAACGTTCTCACATCCATCTCTCACTACTGCACTGATGCAGTTGCCTGTGATAAATTTACCATACCCAAAACTGGGAGAATTAGATACTGTCTCAAAGTACCAACCGCAGCGCTATTCCGCCAGATTACCGGACTTCCTATCATAACTAAGTACTAACTTTCACGTCACCATACCATCAGTACTAACAGAATATGTGGGAGTTATCACAACCAGGAATTTCAACATCATAGATGAATTCATCAACAATGTTGCTGAAGATGTGAACAGTAGGATGCCTATCTCTCACATTTGCACTTATAAAAATGGTGAAATAAAAAGAAAACTCTGCAAATTCTTGACACAACGGTTCATTATCTTCTTTGTACAGATCACCCTTCTGTCTAAATGTCTAGATCACTAGGTCTAAATGTCTAGATCCTGAATGTTAGATTAATTATTATTATGAATTATCACTAATTATTAATAATTTTATCAAGTAGGTACCTAGTGAAAAATATTTTAATTTATTGTTAGGTATTTATAATTTGTATTTATTATTTATAATAATTATTATTAATTAAGATTAATTAATACGATATAATTCTGGGGTTTTTAATACTACGTCGGTAATAATTTTTCTATAAAAAAGTACCTACCAACAAACATTCGAAATAACCTTCATTTCCGTAGCACGAAACGTACCTCAGAACAAAAAACTCGACATCACTAAAAACATCATGTTATGATGTTCCAAACAGCTCGTTAGTATGAAAATTGACCTGTATTTCAACCGTTTGATTCACGATCGTGTTGACAGGCTCAACCTTTGAGCCGTCATTGTGAACGAACGGCAGGTCGTACAAAGCTGCGGATGGTCTTGAAAAATTATGTATAATGATTTTCACGTACAACCGATTCGTTGCTACAGAACTTCAACTTCGCCAGTTATCATCGTACAAAAATCGTTCACCACTCGTTGGATAGCTCTCGATTTACCTAACCACATTACGTTAACCACTGCGGAGTGCGTGGCCGACAAGCTGCGGTATGAGCGTGATTGTTTAAATAACTGTTTACACACAGGTACGATTTCTATAACAATGAAGTACGTGGTGTGGGTGTGGGAGGGGGCGCAAAGACATAAAATGTCCCTCGTGGTTGCGTACTCGTACGAAAGCTGTACCCACTTTATGGTTGCTTTGAATCACGAATCCAATGGCTATGACTGGCATGTCTGAAGCCCAATCATCTAAGAAGAAGAATTCAAATAAACACCTCGATTCGATATGAAGTCTATTTTGTCTCCTTAATTCACCTCATCCACGGGCCTCTCAGATAATATGACGTAGCAACACAAGCGACCAACTACGTATATGACGTCAAACAGGTGCCGCCAAGAACACCTCACAGGATATGACGTACGTGGACCGGCAGGGGTGGATGACGTCAGACAAGTGGCCGGCAAGAAAACCTCACAGGATACGATGACGTACGTGAACCGGCAGGGGTTGGATGACGTCAGACAAGTGGCCGGCAAGAACACCTCACAGGATATGATGACGTACGTGGACCGGCAGGGGGTGGATGACGTCAGACAAGTGGCCGGCAAGAACACCTCACAGGATATGACGTACGTGGACCGGCAGGGGGTGGATGACGTCAGACAAGTGGCCGGCAAAAACACCTCATGGGATATGACGTACGTGGACCGGCAGGGGGTGGATGACGTCAGACAAGTAGCCGGCAAGAACACCTCACAGGATATGACGTACGTGGACCGGCAGGGGTGGATGACGCCAGACAAGTGGCCGGCAAGAACACCTCACAGGATATGATGAGGTACGTGGCTGGCAGGGAATGGATGACGTCAGATAAGTGGCCGGCAAGAACACCTCACAGGATATGACGTACGTGGACCGGCAGGGGGTGGATGACGTACGTGAACCGGCAGGAATGGATGACGTCAGAGGGGTCAAGGGGAGCCAAATATTTTAAACCTCCATTTCTTCCTTACTAATATTAATAAGCATTATGTAAATACGGATCGTAATCTTGAATCTACTTGTACTCTCAACAGTTCCATTAGGTATATAAAATATCAAATTACCGTCGAGTTAAGTATTTTTTAACAATTCCTATTTCCATCATAAAAAAATAATTTACGTTCAACCGTTCAAAAGTTATCCTCATAGAAGTGATTATAACACGTTGCAGTAGTAGGTAAACATATGCTCGGTACCGTTCGTCCTTCTCAACCGGTTCGCTTGGCGGGGCGGAACGCTACCGAGTTCCTGGATAAAATGTGTACCAACAAAAACAATTCTTCCACAATGAGAAAGGTACGTCAAACAAATTCACGTCCTCATCTACTTCGGTAATTATTTAGAGTATTTAAGATGGGAATTCAGTATGGTTTGTACGTGATTAGCAGATCAATTTAACCAGCTCTTCATACTTCCCACGTGTATGGAATAACGTTGTCATTCAACAGGCTTCGGAGAGCGTCTGTTTCCGTATGCTCACACTTCCGCGTCTTCAAGCCCCACAGAAACGGTAAAATGAAGCGACATGAGTGGAACCTTCAATAGTGCCCTTTCTTTTATAGGTAACTCGTCATTGTGGATATTCAATTACAATCAGTTACAACTGTTCCGATAATGTATCGTGGCATTGAGAAGCTCTCGATTTATTTATAGCTCGTTGGAAGCAATGAAGACACTCCACTCATCTCCTAATATTTTATATTTTATAACATGCCGTGTTCCGACCGGAAAGTCCTGGATGGACTCTCCCACCTAGGCGGCCCTCTAAATTACCAGTCCTTCATGGTAACAATAATAACTACAACCATCCAAGACACTATCACACATAATAATATTATCACACATGTTATGGGTGACTGTGTGCTCCCAGTTTTATTGAAGATAATAAACCAAAATAAGAACTTGTTGCGTATTATAATAATTTGGAATCTGTGATGAAGCGCCTAAGAAGTGTGAAGTGGTTTAATTCAATTTGTTGCATATTATGTAATACATATACCCTCTTCTAATAGTTTCAACTTTAGCCAGTGCCTTTTGAAAGATTCAAGTCGCTAGGTACAAAGGGAGCCGCATGGTATAACTTCAAAAACCCTTTACCATGTTTTTACTTGAAATTCAGTCGATCAAGGCCACAGCATCTCCACCTTCACAGCCTATATCTGCCGATACGAAGCAAATATGATGTCGTGATGTCATGTCCAGTCCGGAGACGAGCCAAACTTCTATAAAAACTTTTTGACCGCAAGGGCATTAGGTATGTAACTTCAAAAACCCTTTACCATTTTTTTTTTTTTTTTTTTTTTTTTAATTCAGACAGTTAAGGCTACAGCTTCGCCAACTTCTGCGATTGATTTGAAATTTGGCATAGAGCTTCGTTTCAACTATAACCAGTGCTTTTTAGAAGATTCGAGTAACTAGGTGCTAAGGAAAACCATTTATATAACTTCAAAACCCCTTTAACATAAATTTTCCTTAAAATGTAGATGAGCAAGGCTACAGACGATTGACTTTTAGCCATCAGCGCCTCAAGTCATCCGCGATTGACATGAAAGTTAGCACAGAGCTTCGTTTCAGCTTTAGCAAGATTCAAGCCTTTTGAAAGATTCAAGTCGCTAGGTTTAAAGGAAGTACTGTACACGATGGTGAAATCAGAATTGCGATATCTTATTTCGTTCTCAACCTGGAACACTTTGAAGATGAAGAAACGTGGTTGATACCTGATATGTTCTTCATGGTTAGTCTGCTCCAATCTGATAACCGAATGAGACATCGCAATTCTTACTTCACAATCGTGTTCACCGCTGAAAAATCTATAAGCTAAGGAGGGTTTTGGCATGTTTACGGGGGGGGGGGATTACCCATAAATTCAAAAAAATTAAAAAAAATTAAAAAAAATTAAAAAAATTAAAAAAAATTAAAAAAAAAAATTAAAAATTAAAAATTAAAAATTAAAAAAATTAAAAAAAATTAAACTGTCATGGTCGTTTTTACGCTGAACACGATGGTGAAATCAGAATTGCGATATCCTATTCAGCCTCAAACTGGAGCACTTTGCGATGAAGAAACGTGGTTGAGATGCTCTTCATGGACATCGTGTACTTCAATGGAGGCATTTTACGTAAAACCAGTTATTTCTTCGAAAATTCGCTTTTATAGCCATGCTGCATGACTGGATTTTTCCATTAGAGACCCCTAGCCTCCACCTCCCGTCCGGTGGTTGACGGGGTTCCCAAAAATCTACATACGAGTATAAACAGGGACTTTCATGGAGTGTTTCATGAAGTGTACATAAATACACGGGACATGGGCGCTAAGATGGATAAAGTACTTGTTTGGCAGTGAGGTATCGTTCTTCATCGATTTTGGGTTTTTATGAATTAGGTGCTACGAGTTGGTTGTCACACCTTCGAAAAATGAAGTCTGGCAGCAGTTTTGAAACTTTTCGTAACTTCGTTTTGTTTTTCTTACGGTTGGCCACTCATACGGTCTGAATATTTCTGATCCTACTCATGAGTGAAACTTTAGTGAGGATCTTATTCGGTAGATATATCTAACCATACGGTTCATGGTGTGACTGATGATGTGGGGGAATCGAATACTTTCGTTTGGATTCGGCTTCTGACGGTGTTTTTTCATATTTTTATTTTCCATTTCCTTCTTCAGAGGACTTTCCGATTACAGCGCGGTGTGAGAGCAGCCGGTCGCGATGACAACGGGACGCCAGCTGGTCCATCCTGAGATGAAGGCTGGCGCGGCAAGGAGGTACGACGGGCGAGGGCGGAAGGGTGATCCGTTCACTGGCTTCCGTACGCTGCACGCCGCTCATTCAGTGCTCAGTGTTGTGGTAGCAGCAGTCAGTGTCGGATCTATAGAGGCGGAATACCACACAAGCCTTTCACCACGGCTCGAGTACACATAAGAAGGTGAGTGACATTATCATTTTAGTTCATCTGACCATTGAATTGATACTATCTATCCATCACTCATGTGAATGTCATGAACTTCATTGAATACACAGGGATTGTCGGAAAAGTACGTATAAAATCTCGTTAGGGCCCTTAGTACGGACTTTTTGGACGAAAACCCTACAGAAATGTTTCAAGAACTGTCGCTTCGAGTTTATCCATGCCCATTATAAGAAATTGTACGTGTTTCATTCTTTCCTTCAACAACTATTTTGGAGTTCCTGGAAAAATATTTTGCCGTTCACTATGCACCATGGCCATTCATTTGTTTAATGATGACCTTAGATATGCACTTTCAGTAGTTTATGGATAGCATAATAATTATTTTACAGGAAAGATCCTTTAATTTTATTAGGTAATTGTGGTTTTCAAAATACACAAAGAGTCTCTGCCCCTTAATATTACGGACGTAAATTATACAGTTCTACGTTATAGTGATAGGTGGATAGCATTATTTAATTTCCATGACGTTTTACTGTGTACGGACACAGTAAAAGTCAATTTCAATTATTTTTACCATTTTTACTACAACATGATTAACTCAGATGATGAAAGATTTCTGTGTAAGTGTCTGATTGATATACTATTTCCTCGAATTACATGTATGTAAAAGCGGTGTACCGCTTTTGGAGGGTTGTAGGAGGTCAAAAAACGGTCAATAAGCCAAGGAGAAAATACGCAAGACGTTAACAAGTTACCGCTTTTGAAGATGGAAGGTGTTGAGAATGGGGATGCTCATAATTCAAACAACTTGTTGAGTTTACAAACGACTCCAAGCTCTCCAATCGTCTGGATTGGGGAATTTAAAACGTTTGTTGGCTGTGTATGAGGAAAATAAATGAGGACTTTAACAAGGTTAAAAGCCCCTTATTTCCTGTACAGGATCCTCACATTCATTTGGGCTGTTAGACCTACTCTGTGAATCCCCTAAATTCCTAAAAACCAATTCGCTTGGAATCATGATATGCGTAGCCCTTGAGCATCTACCGACTGTAAAGTTCACCCACCAAATACCTTTGTCAAGGCCCATAACCAGCCAGCTTGCCTTGTAATGAAATAAACTCGTATAAATGGGTACTAATCCAAGCTTGTGAGGACTTCGTTCCAAACTGATTCGAAGCTCATCTCCAATAATAAATTGCCTACCCAAGCCCACATCACATATCCCCAACCTTCGAGTTCATATTTTGACGCCCCAACTGAAATATTGGATTTACCGAAAAGTGATGGAAAGAAACAAGTTAATAACCTACTTAACCTATTTAACCTACTCCCTAGTTAATAACCTACTTAGTATTATCAACAGGAAATAACAAAAAACAACAGAACAACTCTTTTCATAATCATTATCGAGCCAAACGTTTGCCCGACACACAATTTCTTCCGTTGCCACAAGTTGCCATCAAAACGAAAAAGTCCACTTTTCGAAGTAAACTTTACTCCACTAATGAATTGGCAGGAAAAAAAATAAATTAAGATATTTTCTAACTGGTCAAATCAAACGCACAACGAAATTGGTTCATTGTTCATAAAGTCTGTAATGCTCAAAATAGGTATTGTCTCATGCAGATAGGAAGGTGGGTTTGATCCTTAATTTAATCCAGAGTTGACGGAAGTATTAATGTGGAATGCAATCTTTAAATATAACCACATGTCAATACCTACGTTACCTTTATGTAACGTATATTATGTATGAGGCAACAAAAAACTCCTTAATGTTAGGTAGTCTCCACTCGTTGCCTATTGCCCTTGAATTCGATATCAATGAACCGGTAGATTATTGGGATTATGAGACTCATTAGCCGGTAAGGTTGAACAGTTAATTAGTTACAAACGTCAGAGTTGGACTAAGGTCCGATTCGGGGCTTAGTACGTGTTGAAATCATCCCAACGAAAAATGTTGCTCTCCGTCGTTGTTTAATTTAATGATTCGATTAATGAAATCATAGAAAGAATATAAAATGGAGACAAACGACATAAATGATGAGAGTTTTCTTATTTTTCTTGTTCTACCTTCATTTTCATAGGGATCACCGATTCTGGGAAAAGAATGGAATTGGGATTAACTTGACCAAATTATCAAAATGTATATCTATTGTATCCTGCTGCGTAACTAGTCCAATTATATTGACATGAGTACCTACATTGTTGATTTGCTGATAAATTGTAAAGCCCGATTTGGGTCCTTTTTCCATGAAACCAAGTTGTCATTCTCGATTGCCTCGCCAATAGCCGCATTTCCAGAGTTACCCGTGCGTGGTAATTGTGCAGATGGTTTTTTGGGGGAAATACGAAGTATCGTTTCTCATGTTGTGCTTCACTGCGTCCCCATAGCAGGATTGATCATGTGTGGATGAGCTCAAGTATCGCTAGCATGTTTATACACTCAGTCCTTACGGTAGATTGTGACTAGCCATTTCAGGTCATTAGTGTAGGGAAGTGATTATAAAACATATTGTGGAGCTATGCATGAATTACAGGTGACGCCCACTGGATGGGGCATAGAGACATAACATGGATGGGGCTATTAACCCCTACGTGGAACTGAGGAAGAATTAAACAAATAAAATGATCTAGTTGATCCTATTACAATTCGGCGTGTTATCGAAACACGATTAAAACTAATCCGCAGTAGTACAGCATGGCTATACGAGCGAATTTTCGAAGAAATCTCATTCAGTTATCAGATTAGAGCGGGTGAACCATGAAGAACATCTCAAGTAACAACCACGTTTCTTCATCCCCAAAGTGCTCCAGTTTGGGAACGGAATAAGAATACGCAATTTTGGCTTCACCATCGTATTCAGCGTTACAAAATCTTTAAAACGAGATGTCACTTGTCAGACTGTTTCATTTTTGGAATTTTTGGGTAATTCCCCTTAAACCCCTCTTAGAGCCAAGACAGATTTTTTTTTTTTTTTACAAATTCGAACTTTCTATCTCAATTCTATATCAAGAGTTATCGTCTGGAATGTTACATTTTTACAAATAAATATGATTTTCGGTTCTTTTGGCAGTGAATTCAGGATGGTCGGAAACGGAAAAAAATCAGAAATCCAGTTTTAAAAATTTTGGTCGAGAAAAATAGCTTCCTTTTCTTCAAAAATTCACCAATAGAACACAACTTCAAAATATAATTAACCCACAAAAATCTCATGTTTTAGTGCAATACTAAGGAAGTGTACCACATCTTTATATTCGAAAAATACACTACAGTTTGTCAGCAATGAGTAGCTTGCACAATTTCCATTATTTGTGTAGAACGATTGTCACATGGGAGTTTCCTGGAATAGGCGATACGACGGGTAGTCGATTAACAGCCAAAAATTCTTCGACCTCTGTCATATTTTCAATATGAATCCTCTGAATGAAATAGACGGTTCATAACGACAGGTCAATAGGAAGGGGGTGAAAAACGAAGGTAATGGAACAACAGCATTCGCTAAAACTGTAGGTATAGTTTTGTTTTACGAATTAGGTCACATTTTTATTGAGTGCATTTGTAAGACCTCCTGGAGCCATGGAAAACTTTGGCCCAATTTTCATACTGGGGAACACTTATTTGCGATTACTCATGGTAATGAGAAATTTTTTTTTTAAATCGTTCATTTCCTTTATAAGTTTACATTGGAGTATTGAGTGTAAGAACAATAATTACAAGATTAAATTATAAGTTATAATAATTACAAATAATTCTAATTTTAATTTACAGGAAATTAGTCTCCAATATGGGCTAATGCCCGTGTTAGGAGACGAGTCTTTTAACTACCTAATCTTAGAATTGTTAGACATTAAGTGTTTTATTAATAATTTGTAACCCTAGACTAATTTTATAATCCATAGAATTATGTATTCCTATCATTTAAGCAGCTTAGATAATATTTTTTTAATGTTTTATACATATTTTTCGATTTTAACAACTCAGATTTAAGATTATAGTTGAATGAATTAAATATTGTTGTTCCCCTATATGAATATGAGTTTTGTGCAAAAGTAGTACGTACGTAAATTGAGTTTCATGTTCTGAGATAAACATCTTATCTACGAAAATAAAGTAGTTGCAGATATTTATCGTCAGGTACTTCATGATATCAATAATTGATATTACAATTATCAATAATTATTATTGCCAATGTAGATAGCTAGGTATTACTAGTATTACTATGTATCCCATGAATTATACAGTTTGGCCTGAATTTAGTTGGAAAATCGACGAGACCAATATGGAGCTATTTAGTATTACAAACTGAAATTTTTTTTCGACAGACGGGGCGTACAGATAATGATCAACCGTTGCGGAAGAACTTGCAGCTCATAATGTATAGAATGCCGACTACCGAACCTCTAATTATGAGCGACATTTCGCTACAGTTGGCCGCGACGCAACGCCGTAGTCCTATGAATCGATCCCTTAACCTTGGATGTGAGGGGATTGGATTCGCTCGTCTTGCGAACAAAGTATGGCACAATGTCCCAGACACATAGAGGGAACAGAATGGAATGGAAAAAACGAGAAGATTCCTTGTCCTACAACGAGGTGTAGGACGAGCAAATGAGTTCCTGTGACTACACAAAAGCCATTCTTTCGATCATTAATAGATGTGAATCATTAGGATTGCTCCTCCTCCGATGTCCAGCTAAGCTTTTGGTGTGGTAGATATCAATATTCCTTCGTCATTAGCTTCATCTCCTTGCCGAAACGTTGACGTTCGTAACAAATTCAACTTCGGTCTTGTGCATCTTCATGGTAACAACTGATGTACACATCAAAGGAAACTAACAACATTTTATGAGAAGGTTTCTGATTCCGAAAATGGTGTACTTTTGGTGCACACGTGGTCAGGATCCGGGGGGGTTTTCGGATTTTCAATTAAGTATAACCAATAACTTCAAGTAGTTTGGGAAAGTGAAGTTTGGCTTAATAAGTGAACTTTGGATTATAATATAATCAATGGTGTTAATGCACGAAGTGAAGAGCGAATTGGAGATGTGGTGCAGAAGAAGTCAAATCTCGTAAACAACTGAAGTCGTGAAACATACTCTTGGGTTGAATTCAACTTGTCCACCATCCTTGTCGTACGAATCGGATTTGCAAGAACCACCTCCAGGCCTTGGTGGAGGTCAGCCGTTCGAGTGTACCGGGATGGATCAACGACACTCAAAGGACTTTCTTTCTCTACGCATACTGTGCACACATACGTCCTGACTGGCTTTATTCCTATGTGGTATAGTGTCTGGTAGTAGGTAGTGCAGTTTCAGCCTATAGTATAGTGAGTACGCGGACAGAATTAAAAAATTAAATGCGTGAAATGATGAAATGTTTGTGAAAGTTGCGGGAAGAAGTTCAACTGCGGGATTTTCATCTATCAGATCAGTCCGATTCAATCTCTTTGAAATCCACTACATGGAAAATGATAGTAATTCACAATCTAGTAGATCAATCATACACCACTTCTCTACATCAATGCAATTTTTTTACTTGAAATTTTCCAATGTTGCAACAGAACAAAATCAGCAATGGGTAGTTGAAGACAGTTCCACTCTACCAAATAATCAAATCAGAGGAAGGTTAGGATGTGGGATTCGCGGAGCATAACCAATGATGGGACCTGCATACGAGAATGAGTTGATAACAAATAGCTTATTGCAGTACAGATCATAGACTACAAAATATTTTTTCTAACACAAGGACAAGGATTAGATGCGTCTGAAGGGTGAAAGTCCCTCGATGTTGGGATCTAGACAAAGTGAGTAATATTCATCAAGATTCTAAAATGCATAACAGAGCTTATGTATTAGAGAATAATTGATTATAGGTAAATTGAATGCATACATGTTTTTTAAAATACATGATAGAGGTCTTACAGGCCTGTTCTGTTACGTTGAAGATGTTGCGCCACGCTGTCTAAAGTATGACTGGATCGCTATTTCCAGAACAAAAGGCAGTTTCTCGCCCGTCGCGTTCAGAATAACTAATCCATTAATTTGTGTGAACAACATGCACCGGTCAAAGAAACCTAGTAGACATTGTGTAAAAGAAGAAAAGAAAAAGTGATCCTCTCAATTTCATCATCTCACAAAAATCCCTACGTTCGTCGTCACAATAGATCATTCCCGGTTAAGAAAGTTATTGGTGAGGCACATCGTCACTGTCATTTATGGTTTCTGTATCTCTCCTCTCCATATCACGTTGGCATTTTGGAATTGCCCTACTGAACGTTCAGGATGATAATTTTTGAAATAGAAGGGTAGGTAGGGTTATTCGTAAGTGAATTCATTATTTAGTGTTATCTGACTAGATTCTGTACTCCAATACTAAAAAAATCAGCGTGGTCAAACGGGGGATTTCAGTTTGAAATTGAGTTCGTCTGAAATTCACCCAATTGGGTTTCAGTTTTGAGTGGTCAAGCCAGATGTTGATTACGATGTTGAATCGAAGCAAGTACCTTCAAGACCGTAGTACGAGGAAAACTCGATAACACTACCGGCTAGCTATACCATCGGTGAACCCTTGGCGGGGTTGACAAATCTTGGTTGAGGTTTAGTAAAACTATATTAAAAATATTCCGACATGCTAGAGAGTTCAGATCGAGAAAAATTAATATGAAATTCACTAACGAAGATATTTTGCACAATCTCCTGATGAGTTCCGACCCCGATTAGTTATAAGAGACCTCGTAGTTCCCTTAATTTGTAGCACCAGCCTCTGTCCCAAGAAACTCTCCAAGGATCCTCATGAGGTGCCTGAAATTCAAGAAGATTTTTCGTCAGGCTATGTGGGATTTCTTGAATAAGATGATATAGGTATGGCCGATAATTCGTTGCAGGATTCTATCAATGACTCAGGATGACCGTTAGAAGAAAATAATGTGGAAAATCGGGAAATCATGATTGTTGATTAATTTTTGCGATTCAAGTGAAATTCATAAGTAAAAAATATTACGATTCTTAGTTGTTTCCTTTTTCACAATAATTTGTCCAGTCTGACTCCATATTCTTGTTTCCCACCCTTGAAAACATAAAGGGGCCAAAAATTGGACAATTTCTCACGATTTTTAAGAACTAAAGGTCCATGTCTGCCGAAATATGACTTTTGTCCCACTGTGCGGCGTCCAAGGGGGTATTGGGTTTGTCCCAGTATATGTAGAGAAAGGCAGAGAAATCGAACAAGTGAATTTATGATACCGACGAGCTCAATTTGGAATATAGAAACGACGTTGGCTCCATAAACTTTTTCAGAGCTAACATTGCCAAAAAAGAGAAAAAAAAGTCGTTGAGCCCCAACTCCGCTCAACTTTCCATTTTAAACTCCAAAAGAAGTGGCGATTTCCATCAGTCCGTCGTTCCGCTTATTAGCGAATTTTCATAGAGAAGGAAACTATTGTTCTCGGTCCAAAATTTTTAAAGCTCGAATTTCTGAAAACTTTTGATATCAAAATCCGGTTTTGCGGAAATCCAGAAGGCACCGAAACGGTTTTTCACTCTGGACACGATGGTGAAATCAGAATTGCTCAAACTGGAGAACTTGGAAGATGAAGAAACGTGGTTGATACTTTCGTAAGACGTTCTTCAAGGACATCATGTTCTTCAATGGAGACATTTTACATGAAATTCGCTCGTATAGCCATGCTGCGTGACCGTGGATTTCCTTTCAAATTGGCTCAAGTGAAGATTAAAGGCAATTTCCGAGGAATTATTGGCTGCCCTGAACATTTGGGAAAAAGTGAGTAGAAAAACGAAGTACCTAACTCACTTTGTATAACCAACAGTATCGTGTTAATAGCTAGATACCGCCTTCTCCGACAGGGGCTGTTCCCTTGTGAGTGTCAAGTGTTCATCTACTACTATGTTTCCTCTGTTATTATGTACCTATTCGAAAACATGTCCTGTGTATCCTTGCTTTGTCCCTTGATCTAGACTGTTATAATCCCCGGATGTCCTCCAGATTTTATTCTACTATAAATGTACCTACCATCATGAACGCAAACCACTGGCGGCTAGACACCCCCACCGGCAACGAATCGGTTTTTTTAACCCCTCTCTAAGTTGGTGGGTTAACGTCCCTCGATACGTAGAATCGATAAATCTACTGGAGAAAATTCCGTCCGGATTATTGGTATTTACAGGTGGGTTGTTTTGATCAACAACCTGTTAATTAAATTTCAATGCGAGTTGGATTATGGAATCATAAATTTACTTAAAGACCTTCGAACTACCAGTCTAATACCATCGAATAATACAGGGAAATGAATTAATTTTGTACAGTAGTCACTGGATTTACAAACTGAAAAGTTTGAAAGATACCCTCCATTTTCACCCTACACATTACAAGCTTTATTTTAAATATAATTATGTTGATTTCACTATCAATCCCATTGGATCATTAATTGGGTTGGTCCGTCATTGCCATCAACGAAAATGCGATCATGATACTGGAAGGAATCTTGAAATACAGGGGGCCGTTACTGATACGTGATTTCAGTTCTTATAACAGCTTACGGACTTCTCACGCATGACGAACATAACCACTGGAACGAATTAAACTTCGAAATACTGTTTGGAATCACGGTCCAATACAGTCCTTATACCGTAAAAATTGAAAATCAAAACGACCCGAATGGAATTGCAGGAACAACATCATCGGTAATTTAAAAGAAAGTGTTCGAGAATCAGGCGACAAGGGATTTGAACTGTAATGGGGTATGCGTTCTTGCCACGTTGGTTTGTGGACTAAAACTGGCTTTAAAAAACTTCCCTTGCTTCAGAATCTCCCCCCCCCCCTTCATGAAAATAATTCTAAATTTGGGATACGGGTTCTGACCAGGCCAAGGATGATCCTTGAAATTCGTCATAGGCCTCGTCATAACCCTAGTCATAACAGTGCGACGGACCGTAATGCACCGGTGATAACGTATATGGCGTCCGGGTTTTGCGAATGAACTCTCGGGAGCCCTTACCGAATAACCGTTTTATCTGCTTATATCAAAATAAACAATTACATTTGAGTTGATCAAACTGCAATAGTGTTGAAAGTATACAATTACATAAGAGTTGATCAAATCATTTATTTACCTATATAAATGATGAATAGAGTAGGTATATTATATAAATGATTTATCATTCATTTGTATTTATGTATTATATAAATATATACATACTCTCTCTCTCTCTCTATACATATATAGCTATATCATTTATTAGATCTATCCGGAATTCAGTTACAAAACTGAAAAGACCGTCACTGAGTTCGTTACCGAATCCTCCCTCCACTCGATGAAGACTACTTGGTCAACCACATAAGGGATAGGTACATAATATCATTATTATATGATATTATGTACTGAAGGGATATCTAGGCAGAAAATAAATACTTGAAAAACTTTTGCTTCGTTTTTATAATTGTTCACGTTGATTCTAGATTAAATATGAGTTGTCAAACATATTTTACATGTATCCCACAGCGTAAATAACGATGAGCTCAGATCATGTTCAGAAGACTTTGTAACGACAAGATATTGGATCATATCCAAGGGAACCGGTTACACGAGTGAAGCATGGAGACATTAATTTTGGTAAGGTAAACACGTTCATAAGCCGTGTGCACCTTGAATGTTACGCCGTGTCGGCTCGGGTCGTGTTCCATATTTCCTGTTCCAAGCGAGGAAGGAAGACGACTCAAGGACTTGAACCACCTACTCGTCAACATACTGGCGCCTTGCCTCAAGCCGGCTATCAAAGAATATGAAATTCTGGAACTAGTCCAATAAATATTGATTATCAATTATTGCTGAGTAGGGAATGCGAATAGTAATAGTATTTAAAGGTAGTAGTGATTGGGTTCCCCACACGTGTTCTGTTTATTTGTTCAACTAATTGAATTCGGAAAGAGTTTTCTACAATGTTGCTTGTATAATAGCCACAAGCAACCTGGTGGACGAAAACATGCCATAATTTCAACTAGGTACTCAACAAATCTCGAGCCTGCATGGGAGGAGAAGAAGGACCAGTACTACGCTACATTGCAATAAAGGAACTACCTACTGCCACTAAGCGGAAAATGTGTAGAAAATTGGCATTCTGTGGCATGTTGAAAGATACGGTTTGCACTAAATTCCTTGGAAACCACTAACTCCTTGTTAACCATTAAAAATCTCGACTCAAAAACGTGGTAGACACGATAGTTGTGTGAAATTTCTGTACGTCGTGAATGTCATAATATGATTATATTATAATCCAGACACTCTCTACTTTGGTGAGATGATTAGAAATTCTGAATTTTGAAAAAATATTTGTCATTACAATAGGCAGGATAAGTTTGGGTTTCAGAAGTTGTTCTTTGAAGAATGAAGGGTCTATTTAGAGTTTTCTGTTTTTTTTGTGTGAAAAATCGCCGGAAACCATGAAAGTTCTAGGTACCTTTTTTATAGAACCCTCATCATTTGCTGCGTAGGTAGCTTTGCGCAGCAAAGTATGAGGGTTCCGTCCCACAGGTTTTTGGCACATCATGACGCTTGACGAAAAATATGTGGTACTCTTTTGGTTTATTATCTTCGATAATGATCCATTGGAATCGCCCAAAGAAAAAAAGATTTTAACCCCATGTCAAAATTTGTTGGTTTACGTTTCAAGATACGTAGATTCAGAAAATCGAATTAAAAAAAATTTGGTTCAATACGAACTTTGAAATGTTGACAATGTCATATCTCAAACAATTTAACTGAACGGTGTAATTTTTAGTTCAATTTTGAATGACCTGAAGAATTACGAATTATTTAAGACCAATTGGATTTTTGTACGACCAGCCGTTCGTTCACAGTGAGAGCGCAAAGGTTTAGGAGAAAGACAAAACTTCGCGTCTAAAACGGCCGTTAGGTGGGTCAGCCACCCAACAAAGAACTACCTTTTTTTCATCTTCCCGGTGAACTAGAGATTGGAAATTTAACCGTGAGTCGGGGATTGACCGCACTGCAATATTCATTCGGTTTATCATCTGTAAAATTGTTTAAATAATACTTTTTGTAATAATACCTACAAATTAAATTTTGATGATGAGCTATTGACTTGAAATTTTAAATATAGGTCAGAACTGGATCACAATGCAATATTCACTCGGTTTCTTGTCTGTAAAATTGTTTAAATAATGCCTATTTGTTTAAACAAATTAAATTTTGATGATGAGCTAGAGACTTGAAATTTTAAATATAGGTCAGAACTGGATGACAATGCAATATTCACTCGGTTTGTATGACATGGTATGGTATATTATCGTATGGTATGATTTGGTATGGTACTGTATGGTATGATAGGAAAGGAATCCGTATGGTACGGTGCCGATTTGCAACACAGTCTGGTATAGACAGAGGGGTGATCTGCACAAGGAAGATAATAAACCTTGTGTCAAGAATTTGCAGAGTTTTTAGATTTCGGAACGTCTAATCGATTTTAGAACATTGTAATATACGTCAAGTTGGCCGTGGTACCAGTAAAAGATGTGTGTTTGGTTATTGCTTAGAGAAATTTCCGTTCTCTGAGCCTCTTTTCCAACTTTGAAACTTACATCAAGTAGGTAATAAGTTATAAGGACACCAATGTTGCCTACGAGTAAATACGTTTGGTATCATTGTTTACTGTTTTTGGCTTACACCTATGTTAATTATGCATTTCAAAGTGACGGACGTGCGCTAATGAGTCGGCCAATCCATGAGCAATATTGCCTATTGCTGGAACGTTGGACCGGAATATTTTTTATTCAGGTCCGATGGGAATAATGGTATTGTACTCCTCATGTGAGTGTTACAAACCTGCTAGCATTCTAAAGGCCCTGGGAGTAGATACAGCAGCGCCCTTTTTGAAGTCATTATCGGATTATATTTTTAGAGGGATTCCCATGCCGCACCTCCTCTTAGACACCTACGTAATGTCCCGTTCATGGGTTTACTCTATTTTTATTTTTATTTTTCTTCTTCTGTATAGGTAGAAGTTGATTGGACTACATTACCTAATAATGACACCTGGGAAGACAACGTGTATGGCCCGCGTGAGTCGTTTGTTAGCAGGCTTCTAGTTGTGTAGAGCTTAGCTCCGATGGCAATAGGAACTCAGCTTCAGTGACCTTTCGATATAGGCGAGAGGAATTACTTTAACGGGCATCGTTACCTCCAGGTTACACGATTTTCAAAAAATTCCTAAAAAAAGGATACAAGTCGTACCAAAATAAGTTTGGTCCTAGATCCTTCCTTTACTTTTCAACTGTATCCCTTCTGACTGCTTTCGATTTTGACGTTACTCCAACCGGTGAATGGTGAAACAGTTTGAAGAAGGGTATGTATTTCTCGTGGAGGCTCCAAGACGTCGTGATGTCGGTGAGTTTGGTGATTCATTTCAGTTATTCATACCGCCATTTTCAAGCGTTCAAATTTTTTTTTGTGTTCCTTAGATTCTATATTTTCGATTTATACCTCAATTTCGACGGATTAGTTGATATTCAGGACGTAGCGCTTGATTTTATTTCGGTAACCTGGAGGTTACGCTGCCTGCATGCCGGTGTTTCTTTCAGGGGCCCTTTCCCATCGAAATCCTTCGGAAAGCGGGCGACGTTACCTCCAGGGCACATGATATCTTAGGTATTTTATGTCCATTATTCAGCCTGAAAATGACCCATATGTATCAATTTATATACTTATAACAGTATTGTAGTTCAATTACATTATTATCGAACCCAGGGAGGCTATTCTTTGGACTTTTTTTTTTTTTTTAAATATTTATTTACTTTTTGTGTATAACACCATCAAGTTTGCTTATCCTATGAATATATAAATAAATAACAATAAAATGGAACATGAGGAACTCAGTCTGCCCTTTGGACTTGATCTGTATTTTTATGGGTTACAAATGCGTGTCTACTTATTTCAATTTATACTTATTATCTACTTATATTCGAAAGAGGGAACCTTTGGGTATGTAGATACTAGACTCCTTTGCAAACTTCTATTTTTCAATTTGTTACTTATTTATTAATTTTTTCCTTCTCAGGGGTTCACTTCTCGTGCTCAAAAGATCCTGGCCATTGTACCTAAATGTAATGTTCCTTCTGATCATGAAGACGGCAGTAGCGATGAGGAAGTCACCGAAGAACAGCTGGAATCAGGAATCCAGAATTTCTTTGATTATCTCCATGAGGATTTCGATGGGATTTTGGACGAGACACACCACACGACTCCTGCACTTGAAGCGTTTGAAGATGTGGTGATGGATGACCAACAGCAGCAACCTGTTGACGATGTATATGCCACAACTATGCAGATAGATGGTGAAGCTGGCGAGGATATCAGCATTCCTGAACTGAAAGATATCGCCGGAACTTCAGGAGCTGCCACAGCACACAGAGATGGACAACCTAGAACTAGCTCCACAAGGGGGTCAAGTAAGAAGGAAAAACTTCAGAACGGCGCAAAACCAATGAAGGGATTCAAAACAAAGAAAAGGTCCAAGCGAAGGTGTACGAAAAAGAAGAAAGACAAACCTCGTCCAACATTCAACTGGCAACGGGGAGTACCCTTCCTCCACGAGGTTACAGGGGTGCTTCGTTATGACTCATCTTCTGGAGGCCCAACGTCCACGTCGTCTGTTCGTGAACCTATTGAATATTTTTCGCAGCTGTTCAAAGAGGATTTGGTCGACCATATCATCAACCAGACGAATCTGTACGCTGCTCAAAAGCAAACTGATGAACAACTAAATCCAAAAAAACGGAACAAGAAAAACTCGGATCCTGACAGCAGGGCCAAATTTGAATTTATAGACAGATATGACGTCTACGATTGTTTGGCAATCGAGATTCTTACTGGCATTGTACAGTTTCCGTCGATGGAAGACCCATGGTCTCAAAATCTGAGGTTTGAGCGTGTTGCAGGGATCATGTCTGTGAAAAGATACAAAGCAATAAGAAGACACCTGCACTTCAATGATAACAAGGATGAACCTTCAGATGACCCATATTTTAAAGTTCGTCCACTCGTGGAAAAACTGCGAGAAAGCTTCTTGGCTATTCCTGACGAAGAAAAACAAAGCATCGATGAGATGATGATCCCTTACAAGGGTACTAGAGCTGGATCACGACGTCAATTCATGAAAGAGAAACCTGTAAAATGGGGATTGAAATTGTTTGTTCGGTCCGGAGTGAGTGGGATCCTCTATGACTTTTATATTTATGGTGGTCCGAAAACCTTCGACAGAATTGCATTCACCCCAAGAGAACAAAAATTTGGAGTATCTGCGCAAGCCGTCGTGGCACTCTGTAAAACTATCCCAAACCCTCAACTGAAATTCATATTCTTTGATAATTATTATTCCAGCCCAGGGCTCCTGACGTACCTCAGGGATGAATATGGTTTGTTGGCACTTGGGACCGTGAGAACCAACCGGTTCCCTGGGTTAGATTTTATTGACGACAAAAAACTCAAGAAAAGAGGAAGGGGTAGTTTTGATACCCTCGTTGAGAATGATAAGAAGCTGGTTGCTGTGAAGTGGATATTCACAGTCATGGGGTTATTTTATAATATGTGATTTAGAATTTTATAATATGTGATTTAGATTTGTATAATATGTGATTCTCCTGATCAGTCATTTTTAGTTATTTCATAATATTATGGGTTGTGACTAGTTTATTATGTCGTTTTTCTGTTATTTCACGAGCAGTAGGTAGTCTTCTAAAACTTTAAATTTTCCAAGTTTTGAGAAACGATTTTGGACCAAGCAAATTAATACCTATTTGTTTCGTATTTGTAGGATTTTTCCAGTTTTTTCACGTGATAACCAGTTCTAGTTCACGTACTTATGTGTTATTTTCAATGGCTTCACGATCTGTGCCTATTTTATTTGTTCATCAGTCGCTAAATTTTCAATAAATAAACATTTTATGATGAGTTTATGACTTCCTAGTGTTACATTTTCATCCCCTAAACGGGCAACGTAACCTCTAGGGCACGTACCTTATTTTCCGGTAAACGGGCCATGTAACCTCCAGGGCACATGCCTTGATTGCCGGTATCTGGGCAACGTGCCCTCCAGGACACATGCCTTGATTTGCGGTATCCGGGCGACATGCCCTCCAGGTTACACAATTCTAAAATCTAAAATAATGCAAAATAAATTTTTTCCCCGTCATTCTCCGTTCATTTAACCCTAAACAAAGAAGAAAAACCAGGTGAAAAAAATCGATCATCAAAATTCGAAGACTGCCCGTTAAAGGGTTAATAGTAGCTCGCTTTCCTACATTACGGAAGTAACGCATGTTTAGTTTTACATCTTTTGCTTCCTCGCCACTTGAAGTGATGATAGTGGCTACCTGATGATATATTGGCTAATACTATTGGTCGTATAGCTGTATTCAAAGATCATTTTCCCACTCGTTGTAGCGGCCAGGTGCGGGGAAATACATTCTGTGAAGCTAGTGGTGGGTGAATGAGCAGTGTTGTTCGCAAGACCACGGAAAACCAGGGATATAATTCATTTTAGCACCCGTTTAACCACGTACCTATCTGGTTCATCAATAAATTAAATATATGAACATCCGAACATCGAACTCATTCAGATAGTTGAGTCCAAACCCGTTACTTTTCAAGAGAACCAAAAAATGAAAAGCGTATTACGGGAACATACTCTGACGGTCAATCACTTTAGTACCTATGATAAAAAATAAATACCAATACTTAACTTTTAGCCATAGGGTTTTAAAAATAATCAATATCCCCTAATAAGGAGATTCTGACACGGAGTCTTAAAGATTTGGATCAAACTTGTAAGGTATGCAATATAACATAAAACATGCAATTGAGAAGCACTTCAAAATAGGTTTGGAAGAAAATCACATCGGCATCAGCAGGAACATTTTAATGCGTTCTAGAAACCATGATGTAATTCAACTAATCCTGAGCAGTAATCAGTATTCAGAGTTGAAACGTTCTTCTTCAGTCTACATCCTGGTTGTACCAAATCCAATGTGACACAGTTCACGAACGAGAGTTGATGAAACAGCTGAATTCCAAAACGTCACATCCGCTCCTAGCAGCTTACCTGTCAACTAAATCGTTGTACCCAGGGATGTATCCAGGGATGTAAAGAGACCAAATAAATATGAAACCGTCCTAGATCTTGCAGAATATGACTCACAGGTCAAAGTTGGTAGAACCCAACAAAAGATAATGTTATGGGCGTATGCATGTCGGAATTTCTCTCATTCCCGTATTTTAGTAAAAGCCTTGTAGTAAAAGATTTTGTGAATTACGAGCATGCCATCAAGGCTGAGAAAGCAAATCAAGACTTACCACGATTCAGCGTGAAGGAATTTCGAGTTCAAATCAATTAATTATAATTATAATTGCCTTCTGGCTTAGCGGTGTTGATGAAAATCTGTTCCCTTGATTTCGCTCAAGGCTCCTCATTGCCTAACTGACATGTGTTGGGATGAGAGGGTGCTGGGATTCGAACAGACTACCTATGCCGCTATTTCAATCCCAGCCACCTGGTGACCACGGTGGCCTGCAGCCACCCGTCCTATAAATTTCTTAAAAATGTCTCTCCCTTTATTGATTATTTCATTTATCAACGCACTTTGACTTTATTTATCGTTCAATTCCAGGTACTTCAAGGATGTGATGGAGGTAACTGAAGAATATAACCAATCGTTTCCCATATTGGAGGATGGCGATCAAGGGTTCAATAATTCAACTAACGCCACATTCATTGACAGTAGCGGGCGCTTGGTCTCTGACGTGTGGGTAAGCATAGTCCTCATTCTCATGACGTTGTCGTGCATCGGATGCGTGTGTTCCTGCCTACTTTACTACAAGTTCCAAAAATGGAAAGTTTCAGGTGAGTTGAATTATATTTTAGTAGTTTTCTTTTTGAAGTTGAGTGTCAACTTGAGTGAATCTTATTAGATTATCCACATCAAAAAGGTGAACGTTGATATGAATTGTAAGCATAGCTAAGCACAACAAACTAAATTTGCTACATTATCTTGTTAAGGTTGGTGAGTTGGAGATTTTTACTTATAGGGTTGACCTGCATTACGTTTTGAAGATATATTTTTTTTCTGATGTAAAATATGCGATACGGTATCATTTGATACGGCTTTCTCGATTTCCAAAAAGGTTTAGGTACGGATTTAGAAAACGCCAACTCTTCAAATCCATCTTTTAGTCGCAGATTCCTCAGAATATGTTATTGCAACTCGTGATTGAAGCGGTTTCTGTCCAATACTGAAGTAGGTAGATGTAGTGTCAGACCATTTCCATGCGTTAGTTGCCCATCTAGGTTGCTTCAACGATTTTTTTGTCGGCGACTTCATTCATCCCCATACTTCCACAACCAAGATGAATAAAAAACTACAAAATAAATTCTATGAATCCAATGTAATATAATCAAGAGCTCCAAAATACATCAATCAATCAAGATCAAATACGAATAGTGATGAAAAGTTCAATAATTGTGGTACGGAAGCAGTCCACACGAAGTCCCACATTGCAGATGGCTGAGAAGAATGAGGCTTGTAAACAAATTACCAAAGTGGATATGGTAGGGTAATCATCTCTTTTCATCGGGCAAATCTACCATCATCCTCAGCAACGGAGCTGTGGATTTACCAACTTTATTGGCGATTTCAGATTCCGTGCTGTTCCTCTTACCCTGATAAATTTCAGCATTTATCATGTATCCACACTCGGTGGTCAAAGTCCAAGCTTTATACCGAAATTGTATAGGCTTTCCTCTGATATATTGCTTCATCCCATGTTTCCCAAAGAACTTTATCATACTCTCATCGTAGGACCAATTACGCTCTGGTACGAAATGAAAGACAGATTTTTCCTTCAGGTATTCCAACGATGGCCAAAGTTTGCTGAGCTTGTCAGTGTGTACGAGTGGGTTATGATTATCAAAACTTGGAAAACTCGTAGTATTTGTTCAAAGCGGTTCCTTCGCATAGCCTTTGATACAAGCGAATTGTGGCTGTCTTGGGTAGACCCCCAATACTGCTGTTTGCTTGGAACTTCCACGTATCCACTGAGAACCATTATTCCTACAAAACATATGACTTCGCCAAGGGTTATTTGTGTCATGCATAATTATTCGATTCGTTCGCTATCAACTCATACATGTCAGAACCGATAAACAATTCAAAAAGTTCAGTTGGTGACATATTCTGGTGAGCTGAATAGTCAGGCTGACGAAAATCCGGAGGGCAATAATGAAAATCCCCCTCACCCAAGGATACACCCTTGGGTAGAAAGTCTCTCTGCGTTGATGAATTTTTCCCTTTATTTTTACCCCTTCGATTCTTTTTGGGTGCTTTTTGAATTTTCGAACTTTTTCTTTTCTTTTTATGTGATGTGGAGGGGATAGAAATGGATGAAGGCGTAGGATCTTCAGGAGAGGGGGAGATTTCAGGTAAATCATGGTCATCCAGATCTCTTAAGACGATTTCAGCTTCAGCGAGTAGCCGGTTTCTGTTCAAATTGTCGAGGTTTCCTCCTTCATCCTCATCACCAGAATCCTCATCTGACAGATCGTTCGCCGCTGGATGGGTGATATAAAGTGAATCCTCATACCTGTTACCTTCGTTGGCAAATAAAATATCAATAGCCTCTTCAACAGAAATTCCAGGGCCCAAAATCTGAGAAAGAGCTTGGAAAAAAACGAAAAATAGAGCTATAGGAGTTGGGTCGGGGCACTGCCCAGCGTTGCAAGTATGCAACACTATATTTCAGACGACGCTGGAAACAATATGAATGACAAAAAAAAATTCAACTAAAGTACCCAAAAGCTCATGCAGGTATCTGAGAGGAGCGAACAGTTACATTCATCTCATTGAAAAAATCATACATAAGATTGTACATACTTTTCAACCATTAGATCAGGAATTCTCAAAATCAGGAAGAGAAGATATTGGTAACACGTAAATATAATTACCTAGGATAAAGAATTGAATTGCCACTCCGACGGTTGGAATCTGACTAATAGGCTCTTCCCTTTGAGATCCACTAGCTGAACCAACTTTTTTATGTCCGTGCATGAATGTCCCAAAGACGACCTACTACGCTTTGCATACATGTAACGCTGGGCAGTAATGGGATAAATAAGTGAAGGAAGTGAAGCCAGACAAAGACACATCATTCGATCGCAATTTCGTTAGAATAAGTTCATTAAATCAGATTTGCAAAACAGTAAGTGATTTCATTTTTCGCTCATACACAGATGACTAATTTCACAGCGTGTGTTAGTCGGCGAAGATTGTGGAAGTTACTGTATTGCTGAAATTTGAATATAGGATCATTTATGGGTCTCATTCCATCTCCAGGCTCTCATTCCATCAAAACTTTCAACATGTTTCGATTTTTTTTTTCTATAGGAAAGAAATTGTGGTTACGAGAAGTTCTATAAAGGATTTCGGACTCAAAATTGTCGTGATGCCCAAAACACATATTACGTGCGGAAATTTCAGTTTTGGTGAACATACAGTTTGTTCGGTTCACACAAGAAATCCTGTCTTCCCTACTTCCGGTAGTGAGGGGGCGAAACAAGCCCATCTCATTGGATATGGGTATTAAGAACTCGAGACCTCAAAAAAATAAATAAATTAGGAAAGATTCAGGTGAATGGGCGTTTTGTTCCAGATGAGAGCGAGGAGACGGTCAGTAACCATGAAGATTTGGAGAGGCGTCCATCTAAAGACGGGCCTCCAAGCTACACGCTGGTAACAGGCCTTCCCACATATGAACAGGCTGTAGTCTTGGCCCGCGGGTCACCTGCATACAGCATCACACGCTCCACCAACAGCACACCGGTACACATCGCAACCCTTCCGAGGGATGAGGCACAGGTAAACATTGCACCTTGATCAATATTAGAGCCCTAAATTAACTGACCAGTGGCTCATGCCTTTGAGCGACCTGATGTATCCGACGATCGCAGTAGGTGATTCAGTGCCATTACAACCGCTAACTTTATATTGCCTAGATGCTTACTTTAAAGCTGATTCATCCTTCTGCCTGGATCACTTTTCTGTGTACAATGTCCTTGTGAGTCTCGGAGCTATTCGGAATAATTTGAATAATGCGCTAAAATAGTAAGTTCGTTCGACAAGGTGACCTCTTCGAGTGGGAAGGAACTAGCTCAGTGATGGTAGCCTCGTGATATTTTCATATCAATGCGGAACCAACCTTTATCACAAATAATTTATTCGTATAATATATTGAATACCTATGTATAATTGTTTTATAAATTATAGATTATGTATACTTTATCTGTATAAATTATGGATTATAATTTGTAGAGAATGACTGGAATGTATGGAATAACATATAGAGAAACGATGAGCGAAAGAAGCTCATTCCAGTAGACAGGATGCTCTTAGTCAGCATATCCCCTGCATAAAATAAAATGCTATCCTTGGTGGGTCAAGGGAAATCTCCAACGTCAAGCTATTTAAATAAATATATCTTAGTTTGTAAGGAAAAAACTGTAGGATCACTACCAAATTCGGAATTTTTCAACCTTAATGTTAAGGTGGAAATGCTGTGGACTAGTTACCCATACACATGTACGTTTGTCGTGACGTTCAGATTGAAAAGCCATATTCTGGCCGCGTTTCAAGATTGTCTACTTACCATTTGCCTTTTAGGTTGGGTAAAATAAGTTTTACAAACCCATGACAACCTGTAAGCTACCTATCCATCATTCATAATATCAGCACTATGGCTATATTTTGTTGTTACAGATATCCAGTATTATAACAGTGGAAATCAACCGAACAAAAGGCGTTTACCCAAATCCACCTCTTACTCCTCCGACTGTGAGTCCCTCAAGGGTTCCCACTGGGTCAGCGAGTCGCCCTGCTGTTGGAGTTCACCACGTCAAAATGTGACCCATTGTCTGGCAGTGTACCAATACAATTTAATATCATGTTTCAAGTGTTTTCTGACTCGATGTTAGGCGACTAATGACATTTTTGGAATATTTGTCGTATATTTAAATGTCTCAATGTTGTTGAAATGGTTTTTCCAATCAATGTGTAATTGACGAGTCAATGCCCCTTACTGTTAGAGGAGGCACTTGGTGGAATGTTAATTCTGAAAGGTTGTTCGGAGATTTCGCTGTTATTTACCATCTTGTTGCTGCCCAAGGAGGCAACCTTTCGCCAATGGAGCGACCATGAGCCCACTAGGTACTTACCTGATAATTGAAGTATGTGGGTACCTCGCCATTTCGGTAGCACCGCTGGTACATTCGCAAACACAACTGACCACAATTACCTGTATTCACCTTATCCCTTTACTTACCAATAATTCATTTTTTATTATTCAATTTCTCTACAAATTTCCAACAATTGTAAGCCTATCGTAGCGAGATGTTTGAATCAGTTTTCGGGTATTGTTTGGCCTACTTTAATACACAGGAGTTTTGTTGTATCAATGAAACTAGTGGGTTAAACTGAAGAATTCAACTCTTGATTGTAATATTGGTCTAATAGGTGAGGCATGAGCAGAATCTAAGACGGAAATTAACTGGTGAACGATTTTCAAGCGGAATTCGTTCGGTATGGAACGAGGCAGTAAAGGGAGGCAACTATGCCTGGAGTGCCAGAGCGTTTCCAGCAATCTAGACGGGATTGGGTGCGTCCGTGTAACGTTCCACATATTTTTCTCCACCATGTAATTGTTACTACATGACCCCCCCCCCCCCCCCCCCCAATTCGTGAAGCTCTGAGATAATTATGGATTCCACTATGGCCCAGTCCCTAACGGATGGCATCCGCATAATCAGAACCAATGTTGTACTGTGAAATCTAGAATACCTTCCTTCATGTTCTAGTCGAATATAAAATGTACCTGTACGTGACATTCAAAGTCTTGACTAGGAAAAAAACTAAAATATAGGCAAACTGACGGAATGATGTAGTGATGACAGAAATACCAGCAGACGCACTGACATTCACCAACACGCTAGTCAAACATTTGTATAATAACGTACACCTCGTAAACCTTCTCGAACCGTATTCTAGAAACCTATAACCAACATATTCGTTTCCCAACGATTACGGACGTATTTTAGTTGTTTAGAAGCTGCATTTTGTGGGGGAGATTTCGAAACTTATAACTCGTACATTCAGAGATCTCATCATTGCACGATTTCAACTTCGTGCGAAGCTGCACTGTGGACTGGATCCTGGTTATCCACGAGCCTATCAAACTACATTGGAAACAGTTGTGGGATTTTTGTACTTATTCAGTAATTCGTTTTAGGTTAGAAACGAAACGATTAACCAAAAGGCGTATCAGGGAAATAAAAACACGCATCTAATTCGGAGGGATCGTCAATCTCCGCTGCTTCCTGTTGCAGATACAACATTTCCTTATCATCAACAGAAACCTGCATTCAGCAGATATGAGATAATAAGATAATAGGTAGTAGGTAACACTTGTGATGAGGAAAGGTGCATCTTAATAATTGTTTCAATAAAACGTTTATGAAAGTCGACATTTCATCACCATAATCGGTTTTGCGGGTTGTACCTTGGTTTCACCTCTTGGGAGTAGCATGGTGGGTTGTAACATGGTCTCGAGGGCCATTGAAGTTGTGAAAGTTCATTCTTGTGATTTGAGGGCGCTCACATGAGGACAGATGCTAACTTTTTGCAGTAACCTGCAGTAAGCTACTTCTAACTTTTTCATTGTGAATGCACCAAACTAGCTCAGTTAAGAAAGGGCTTTGCTAGTAACAGATTGAGTTAGAGCATATATAAATATCTTGATGTGCAGCAATGCTATGGAATACTCATCTGGATTCGTGTACCTAATTACGGTTTTCGTTTGTGTATTGATAAGTCTGTGCAACACGTGTAGTACGCATACATTTTTTTTTTTTTTGCAATCGAGCAAGCATTTGTAGTACCTAGTTCAACATTTACTATAATTCTACATGATTGTAATTAATATTTTTTTTAATTATATCATATCGAGTGCAATTATAAAACCAAGAACTCGTTGGGTTAATAAGGCATGCTTAGTTGTAAGTATTTATGGCGCAGGCTGAATGCTTCTATTATTTCAGAGCTAGTCATATTTTGTAATTAAACTGAATGTGTTTTTTTTTTTTTTTTTTTCTTCTCTCTCTTTCTAAGTCAACAGCTGTACTCGTATTTACCAAGTAAAAATAACTGTCAATCGACTCAATCAACAAATGCTTTTCATTCCATACCTACTCTTTAATAACAGCTAAAACATGTGAGGTTGATTCAATGTAATATTCGTTAAGGTACAAAATGATCGGGGCAAATTATTTGGTTAAGCAGCAGGTCACTAGTCAAAATACTCAAGAAAAATTGTATGAAACGGTGAGTTCAGTCGAGAAAGTATTAATTTCAAGGCGATAAAAACCCCGAATTTTATTCATTTGAAAATTGCGACAAATCGGAATTAATATCCTGGAAACAAGAAAGCCGTTTGTCACGCCCGAAATTACTTACCTTGACGCTCTTGGCACAGAGAGTTTACCTACCAGTCGCTAGACAGCGCGTTCGGTAGCGCTAGATAGCGAGCCGCAAACGGAGGGTGAAACAGATGGAGTAGTAGGTACTACGCTTTTTCCCAAGTGCGTGCGAATTTTGAAACTATTTAAACCTGTCAAAAAAACACCAGTGCTGGGAAAAAACCCTTGTCCCAGTAAAGTGGTGGTCCCTGGTTACTTCAATGGTACCAGAGTTTTGGTGAGCAGAAATATTTGTATTATTTTGAAAATTCATTTATCCAAATCGATTTTTTTTTCCTTTTCTTTTCTTTGGGCTGAGGAGCATTGCTGGAGCTCGAAACCCGTTTCTTCCAAGTATGTAGGGAATACAAAATACAATATTTATTTCGTTACTTGGTTTTCCCTGCTCTTGATGGTCCCGGAAAAAGACCTTGAAGCAATTTAAAGGTAAAGGAAGTTCTCTGTGTAAGGTATCTAACCTTATACGTTAATCAACAATAATGGAAGAAGGTGGTAGTTATACGCATCGTGAACTAATATCTGAATAGGTACAAAAACTTTGGAATCGTTACAAATTGTAATCGATATTATTAGTAGGCCTAAGGAAGTTCAATAAAGTGGACACCTGCGTCACATTGGGAATTCTCTCAATAGGTCCTGCTGTACGAATGGAATGAACATCATCATCATCGAACACTCGAGGAATACGACGGATTCCTTCGGTAGGTATGCCAATTGTGTCTGTTGGCAGTGGAGTACAGCTATAAGAGCGAATTTTCGAAGAACTAACTGGTTTTATGTAGAATGTCTCCATTTTACTGGTTTTATAACACATCTTGTCTCCTTTTAGCGAATTTGTAATATTGTTTATAGATTTTGGTTTATTATCTTTGATGATTGGAATCAACCAAGGGAAAATTGAAATTGAAATTGAAAATTGAAATGCCCCCCCCCCCCCCCCCTCGAAAGTTGTTGGTTTACGTTTCAAGATATGTAGATTCAGAAAATCGAATAAAAAAAATTAAAAAACTCTGCTAACCAACACAACGGTGTATTATCCTTTTTTGTGCAGATCTCCCTTCTAATAATATTATTATGGATCATCATTAATCAATATTAATAATTATTATCAAGTAGTGTAAATCTACCTATTATTACAGATTAGTCATTATTGTTAGTTATTATTCATTACTAATAAAGATAATTAACTATAATTAATAATTGCTAATTATTATTAATTAACTCGATATCTGAAAACCCCGTGCTGTTCGAATCAGCTGGGCCAGTATGAACACTGAACCGACAGGCTGCGGCATCATTCACCCTCATGTTGACGATTATTGATCTGCTCCAACATTGAGCCCTCATTTTGAACCAATGACTGGTCGTACAAAGCTCCGGATGGTCTTAAAAAATGAACTCTATCCAAATCTTAACTAAAAACTGTACCATTCCATTTGAACTTTTAGACATATGATTTTTTTTAAATTTCGAAATTTGTTTTGAACCTTTTCGCATTGACCTAGGGTTATGAAAAGGGTTCAAGGATTATTGTGGTGTTGCAATAATATGTTGGTCCGAACCCATTCAAATCCGTACAAGAAAAAGTTCAAATTTGCACACAAAATTCGTCTTGGCATCGACAGGCTAAGTTCTTAGATGGGCAGAATCGGGCCACTCTCAAGGGGTTTTGGGGAGTTTTAAGGGGGTTAAATTACCTATAACTTCCAAAAAGGAATCAGTCTGACAAGTGACACCCGAGGTGACACCTCATTTCAAAGGATTTTTTACGCTGATCTTGATGGCCAAGTCAGAATTGCGATACCTTATTCCGTCCTCAAACTGGAGTGCTTTGAAGATGAAGCACTTTGGAGAACTTGAGATGTTCTTCACGGTTCATCTACTCTAATCTGATAACGTATTGATATATATCACAATTATGACTTCACGATTGGGTTCAGAGTTGAAAAATCCATAAACTGAGGTGTTACTCGGCAAAAAATGGAGACAAAATGTGTTATAAAATCAATAAAATGGAGACATTTTACACAAAACCAGTTATTTCTTCTAAAATTCGCTCAGATAGCAATGCTATTTTTGTTTTAGTGCACTTTTGGTTAGTTTACACCGCTGGGCACACCATACCAGAAATGACATCCGTAATTCCCAATGGATGTTTATTGGATTTATGAACATGACAAAAAAAAAGGCAGATTGGGGCTGTAGCATGGTGGTAACGATATGGCGTTTCGAAAATTTCAAGTCCCTAAATTTGACGATCGAACTAGATTTATGAAAAACTCTGCAAATTCTTGACACAACGGTTTATTATCTTCTTCTTACAGATCACCCTCCTGTGTAGATCACTGAATGACAGATCAATTATTATTATTAAAACTATACCATTTCACATGAATTTTCCGAGTTTTTTAAATTTTCAAAATTTCAATATTCGTTTTGAACCCCTTCCTCTTGACCTAGGGTTATGAAAAGTTTTGAGGATCATTTTGGGGTTGGTCCGAACCCGTAAAAAAAATTTCGTAATTTTAGCTCAACGCTAACTGGGCAAAGTGCTGCGGACGGCGTAACGAAGGATTTTTTTCTATTCGATTTTTGGAATCTACGTATCTTGAAACGTAAACCAACAAATTTGGTGGGGGGGGGGGGGGTCAACCTCCAATGGTTCATTGGTCTGACTCCAATGGTTCATTATCGAAGATAATAAACGGTTTATAATCCGGGTAGGTCCGCCTATTTTGGTTTATTATAAACCAAAATAGGCGGACCTACCCGGATTTTTAAGGAAGACGGATCCGATTATCTAATTATTCACGACCATTTTTGACATCTTTAGTAGTTAGTTGATAAATGTATTGCTACATATCGAGGGTGAAATGGCAACGTGACATAACTTGTTAATTTGCCCAAATAAGTTAGAGGTGGTACTATACAGCGAATTTCTCGCTGAATCGATTGGCGACGCTAGTTTTTAGCGTTTTCTAGCCAGAAAAACAAAGGAAATCAATTGTACCAGCACTGGCTATCCCAAACGTGACATCAACTTGACACATCTCAGCTGTTTCACCGATAAATTATGGTACTTATATAATATAAGTTATATATAAGTTACCTATATTGCAACGTACCTACTCGTAAGTTGGTAGGTATTCATCGTAATTTCGAAAGTTTTGTACCTTTTTAGTTGATAGGTACTACCTATTAGGTAGCCAACTTTAGATGAATGAACCGAACAGTGATTAATTAATTGGTACCTATGTCATGAAAATTAAGTTAAAGACAGTGAATGATGAGGGGGAAAAGTTGAATTGAGATATGGTCATGTTGTAGCCACTACGTACGTCTAGCGTGCAGAACCAGCTGGCACCACTGAGGGTATCCAGAAGGCTTTGAATGGATCTTTGTATGGGCTTTGTAGGGGATGCGAATCTTTCTTCAACTTCATGTAAAAACTACGCACTAGTCATTAGATTCTGGATTCAGATTTGGGCAGTAAAAAATAAAGGGAGCCAAAAATAAAGTCCAATGCATAAGAAGCATCCATTCTCACCAACTAGCTGTAGTAATCAATAAGCTCGGCAAGGAAGGTGTTGGGAATTTAGGTTGATTCCGGTTCGACCCGGTGGAGCGCTGCTCTGTTAGTTCTTATGTCGTCAGTGAGTAGGTGTCTCCGATTATGTCGAAGTAGTTTTAGTTTTTAGCCGTTTTACTACCTCAGTTTTGTGTAACGCGCTGTTTAGTGCGAGTCAATTAAATAAAAGTCCCTTTGTTTTATCGGTGGAATCAGTGTTTTTCTTTACGTCCCTTTATCGTCAGTAATCCTGACAATTTGGCATCCCTTGTGGGGATATCTGTTTGATGAGATCATCAAGTCTGACTTTATGTGATTGGTTGAGTTCTTGAGGGAATTGTTCTTCACATTGCAGGGATTTGTATGTGGGCTGTAACTCGTATCAAATGAGTCATCGTTATCAATATTCTCGCTTAGATGTGGAGAGAGAGGAGGTAAATTTGGAGCAAACTGAACTTCAGCACCGCAAGAAACCTCTGCAGACGTGACCATGGTTTCATCAGCGTGGTAACTAAAATTGCGTACTGTAGTGTTTATTGTTCGACAGGAATCAATGTCAGACACGATTCATCAAGTTCGGATGAATCGATTTCTGAGTCGGATGAGTCATCAAAGTTCATAAGATATTCTTCACTCCAGGGAGGGTTTTCCATACCCCTCAATGAATTTCCTGCTGAATTGCTCAGGCCGTGGGCAGTAGATGATACGGTCTCACTGGTACCGATCGTTGAATTGATTTGATAGCGACGAACAGACTTCCGGGTTCTTCCGTTTCCAACTATTGTGGACGATCCCTGCTTGGAGGACTGAATAACTGAACGATCAACTGGGTATATACTATTCTTCAGAGTGTACACTGGCGCATGATTCCGAGACGTACTCGTCGAACTCGCACCTTCGACGTCCAGAAACATCGCACTACTAGATGAAGTTGCTGATGGATTGGTGGATCTCATTTGAGACACCTTATCGTACTGGGCCCCGTGTACGTAACGTGCAGTACTAGCCCAAAGCTGAGCTGCCATTATAGACTTGCGACGACTTCCTTGTATTCTGTTCTCTATAAAGTCGATCCTTGCTGAGGTCGAACTGATTGAATCTAGATTTCGAGAGGATGACTGAAAATGCTCAGTAAACATACCTGGTATATGCAGCTGATCAGTATGTTTGTATTCGTTACCAGTTCCAACAGCCATTGTATCAATAGTATCCTTGTTCTTGAAGGACTCGGGCACACCGGATTTCAGTTCTGGCCAACATTTCTCAACATCAGCAGGATTTCTTACGCCACCAACCAATAAATCATTGCAGGACTTATCACGTATCTCTCTATATCTTGATGATCCCATAAAGAGCCGCAAATGTTTAACAGGTACAAGAGGATTATGACTTCGAGCCTCTGAGTCAAATTGAGAAGATGACTCGTCATGAATGGTGTTATTATTACATTCTTCACTGAGCAGTGAACACCTAGTTAAACGCACGACGATTGATTTAATCAATTCCTCATCGCTGCAATCTACACCACTTGTCACATTATTTGGTGACTTGGATAGTTCATTCGAAGTTGGGGTGGAAACAGTAGCAGCGTGCCACTCGTGAATCCGTTTATCACGCCGTGTGTTCATTGTTGCACCTTTCAGAGGAAACTACATGTACCAACTCGAGAGCCACCCGGCACAAGAGGGTTATGACTTCGAGCCTCTGAGTCAAATTGAGATGATAACTGGTTATCAATGGTGTGTAACGAGGTAGAATTTTGTACAGATAAGTGGTCACTGCATGTTTCAAGTAAATTGCCTTGACACTCCGATTCGTCAATATATTTGTCACTGATCAGTGAACACCTAGTTAAACGCACGACTGGGTATTTTGAACAAGCATAGATTTAATCAATTCCTCATCGCTGCAATCTACACCACTTGTCACATTATTTGGTGACTTGGATAGTTCATTCGAAGTTGAGGTGGAAACAGTAGCAGCGTGCCACTCGTGAATCCGTTTATCACGCCGTGTGTTCATTGCTGCACCTTTCAGAGGAAACTACATGTACCAACTCGAGAGCCACCCGGCACAAGAGGGTTATGACTTCGAGCCTCTGAGTCAAATTGAGATGATAACTGGTTATCAATGGTGTGTAACGAGGTAGAATTTTGTACAGATAAGTGGTCACTGCAGGTTTCAAGTAAATTGCCTTGACACTCCGATTCGTCAATATATTTGTCACTGATCAGTGAACACCTAGTTAAACGCACGACTGGGTATTTTGAACAAGCATAGATTTAATCAATTCCTCATCGCTGCAATCTACACCACTTGTCACACTATTTGGTGACTTGGATAGTTCATTCGAAGTTGAGGTGGAAACAGTAGCAGCGTGCCTCACGTGAATCCGTTTATCACGCCGTGTGTTCGTTGTTGAATTGTTGCACCTTTCAGAGGAAACTGTACATGTACCAACTCGAGAGCCACCCGGCACAAGAGGGTTCCTGTCATATTCCTGTCGGATTCCTGTTTATTCGGATTTGATTTAGGCTTGGTAGATTCTGAAGAGTTTTTGAACGTATTTCTTGTGGCGGAAACACGCTCATCACTCTCGACCTCACTCCTAAGAAAATCTCGCAATTTAACCATCATGCCATCGGCGTCAGGTCGAACTGATTCAACGAGGGGATACAACATACATGCATACTTTTCAGATGTTACACCAAGGCTCTCCAGTGCCAGAAGTTGGGTCTCAAGGCGATTCGACAATTGGGTCAAGGGTTTTTTTTTGTTAGTATGCATAAGCACTAGACATCCCTTCCAAATCGTGCCTTAATCTGTGACAGTGAAGTTGTTCTACCTGCCAATGTGGAATTATCACCAGAAAAGAGGAAAGAAGTGCCAACGTTTATTATGAAAGAATGTGAAACTCGTTGTGGAAGAAAAGTTAAATTACCAGTAGATACCTTGATTAGTGTATAAATATTGTACCAGAATATCATTCCTTTTTAATTTTTCTTATTACTAGTGTAAATGTAATATTAATTTGCTTCTGATGATTTCTGGTTTGTTCGCTTTGTTATTTTGTAGGAATTAGTGAGTCGTCATACTCCTCATATCAGGTGGGAGTGTGTTGGGAATTTAGGTTGATTCCGGTTCGACCCGGAATAGTTCTTATGTCTCCGATTATGTCGAAGTTGTTATACCGAATTGAAAGCGGCCTTGTTTGTTTTAGTTTTTAGCCGTTTTACTACCTCAGTTTTGTGTAACGCGTTGTTTAGTGCGAGTCAATTAAATAAAAGTCCCCTTTGTTTTATCGGTGGAATCAGTGTTTTTCTTTACGACCCTTTATCGTCAATAATCTAAGAAGGGTTAAAACGCAACAGGTATAAATTGATTCCCATTTATTCAAAATTTGTTGGAAATCCAGTAACTTTTATGTGACCAAGCGAAGAGGGGTTGAAGAAATTCATAACGCTCAATTAGTAACTCAATTTTCTTAACAATATCGTAATATAAGTATACAACACTTCAATTTGCCAGGACATTCACAAGTAGATACAAAGTCGAAAACACGATGTTTCACAAAATAAAGATGGAATAAATCTAGGTTTCGCTTGAATCATAGAATACAGTTCCTACGTAATTATAACGCTACTAATTGTGAGGATAAAATTGCTAGTTCTAAATACCATTCAACAATGAGACATCCATATCCAAATAATCATCAGCAGACAGAAATTAAAATGATTATTTAATGCACTCACTCATGCACACAGCTCTCAATCAGTCACATTTACAATGTAAAAAGAAATTGAGTTTCAAATCAAAATAACAGCATGTACCAAACAGACGCATTTTCTAAGGGTCCCATGACTGAATATTTTAGTAACCAGAACATTTCAGAAGATAGTAACGTAATAAAAATTAATTGTACAAACAGCATGTATTGTGATACATTAAAGGACACATGTTTTTATTGTTTGTTACGTAGAACACAAATAAAATTGTAAAAGGGAACATACAGTACAGGTATTGGCCGCTCTTCAATGAATCATACCTTCCATTTTTACAATATCATTAATGATGATCACACTGAGTAGGTTACAAATACTTAACCCAGTCATTTTTGAGCTGACGAGAGCTTCGAATTGGGCCAATCAACAATTCCTAAAACATTTATATCAATTGCAAGAATAAGAGAAGGGAGGTTAAATCCAACGCCCAGAAATTATTTGTATTTCACAGAAACAATTCAACTGCCTAAGGGCCGATTTCACCAAAAACTCACTAATCATGGTTGGGTAAATCACGGTTTGAGCAAACAAAAATTTAACAAAGACAGTGTAATCATGATTAAGGACGCTAGTCAGCCGAATTTGGCTGGTTAGTTCTAAATCACGGTTAATGCTTAACCGAGTGTGGTGAAATCCAATAGCACTTCGGATCATGATTAACGAACGTAAATCGTGATTCGGATCGCCTAACCGTGATTTAAAGTGTTGGTGAAATCGGCCCTAAATCTGTAACCGCTCCTAATGGAATAATGAAATCATTACAGAAAAATTTTCAACTTGTGAGAACCAAAATAAATTAACAGAGACAACTAGGGACCCGTTCAATTAAACTACAATTCACAATTTACAGGGACGAAGATAACCTCCAGAGGAACGTCATATTGTAAATTTTGCCAGGACATTCACAAGTAGATACAAATTCGAAAACACGATGTTTCACAAAATAAAGATGGAATAAAATTTATTCCATCTTTATTTTGTGAAACATCGTGTTTTCGAATTAATTTAATTTAATTAAATTAAATTAATTTAGGTTTCGCTTGAAACATAGAAAACAGTTCCTGCGTAATTATAACGCTACTAATTGTGAGGATAAAATGGTTAGTCCTAAATACCATTCAACGCCTGTACATGTCAACTTGTTATTACAAGTCTGTAAAACGACAGGACTTGTGAACAACGCTTGTACTTGTACACTTGGCATTACAGATCCCTGAATTTGTGTAATTGTTAAATTGCAGTGGTAGATTTTTAAACGGGCCCAGATTTAAAAACTAAAACAACATACATCACAATCTCCACGGAACAGATCTCTTTGTCATGATGGCATAAGTGTATGACAATCGCCAATGATGGAGAACTGTTGTGTTACATACCAGAGAACGTAAATTAGAAAAATCCCCAGTCATTGTCAACAGACAGAAATACAATTGGCATACCTACCGAAGGAATGCTAGAAAAAAAAAAAAAAACAATTTTTCTCTTTTCAATTGAGAAAAATAAAGGGTCGGAACCCTGAACATGGCTCAAAACGCTGACAACAATTGTTTGTCAGAACTAATCAAATTGACATTAAATCAAAATCAGGAACATAAAGTTTCTCCGCTTACAAAATAATCAACTGAAAAGATATTTTCCAACTAGAAAGGATAGGTTGAAGAAATATTTAAAGTGAAAGAAGTTTGTCCAGCTTGTTTTTAGGAGGAACCACATCATGCATGGCATACTTTTTAGTCCAAGCTTTGGCCACTTGTGCAAAGGCGAGCTTATTACTGTTATATAGTCTCCCAACACCAGGTTCCATACAACCCTGAAAATTAAAAAAAAAAAAACAATAATATCAAAGGAAATATACAAACATTTATATTTAAAACATCAAAGAACAATACAGCGTCTCGGTTTTATGATTATCACTTGATACAAACAAGTGTCAAGCGGTGTAAACAATATTTGAATATATGAAAAGCCAAATTTAGAAAACTTGTGTAACCTCAACATTGTGATGAAAGTTTAATTTATATAAATCAATAGGGTAATGTTGTGCCTAACATGAACTAAATTAAATGAAACCATCTATTTATAAGTTACTAATCCTGAGTAAATTACCTCACAGTAGGGATCTGTCAACAAGCTCTGGACAGAAATGAGTATTTTTGAAATGGTCAGGGCCAAACTCCAGTTAGTTAGAATGGAATCCAATCCAACATCCCCATGTCGTGATATATTGGGATGAAATATCTTTGTGATGAAACGCACGATTGGTGGCGTCATGGGGTAACTGAAAATCAATTAAATTGAGGTATTAAATCGGGTAAGTGCCGATAGTCATAGAAGTATAATAATATTGTTAATTATCAACATATTAGCGTAGTCACTGGTAAGTCGATTACAAGAGTCCAATACTCGACTTGCAAGTGGAGACGGAGTCCTACAGAACGTAAGGTAATGCAATTCTGATGTATGCTGTATACGTCAAACAACTGCAAACATTGGGATCCTACTATTCAGATTGTTACATCAAATACCAATTCAGCTAGCTAACATCATTCAAGAGCTATTTTTTTCAAAGAATAAAAGATATTGAAGAATTTCAATGTACTCGTATGTATCCAAGTATGTACGTAGATAGTATGTAGATGTATCTAATGCAGCTTTTAATGTCAACCTCCAAAATGTTGAACACACTTTATTAATGAGGCTCTAAATGGAAAATAGTTCTATGACTCATGAATACCAAAAGTAATTCCATACCATGGAAACACGACATTTTCGATCAGCACAACTGAGGAGCATGTCAAGCAGGAAGGACATTATTTCGTCCCATTCTCAAATGTTCCATAGCCATTTTATTCAATTTGAGCTGAGAAGGGACGAGGACGAATTTATTTTGATGGCTATTTTAGATGTACTAATATTTAATATTAGTCCTAGGGTACTCAAGAAAGTAAAGACATCCTTTGGTTTATTATTTTCAATTATGAACCATTGGAATCGCCCAAGAAAAAAAAGAAAGTTTAACCCCCCCAGTAGGCCTTCCGCGCCATTTTGCCCACTTTGCTGTGCTAAAATTACGAAATTTGGTTTATGGGTTTGGGCCAACACCACAATGATCCTTGAAACTTTTCATGACCCTGGGTCAATGGGAAGGGGTTCAAAACGAATTTTGAAAAGTCATACGAGTATCTCGATCTTATACCACCCAGATACCAAGTGCAAGAGACGGACTTTTTACAAACGTTTAAGCAACTAGGAAATCGGTTTATAATTGGAGGAGACTTCAATGCTAAAAATACGTATGCTTCAATACATGAACAACAACAGCTGTCAAGCCTTTTCGAGCGTCAAACCAACATACTGGCCCTCGGATACCAATAAACAAACCGACCTCATCGACTTCTTCATTACAAAAAATATCTCTGTGAATTACCTGCTGGTCGAAGATTGCCTAGATCTAAGCTCTGATCACTCACCCGTAATTCTTACAATAAGTGACTGTGTCATACAAAAATCGAGCAATCCCGTTCTGACCAATAAAAAAACAAACTGGGATAACTTCAAGGTTGAAATAAACCAATCAATTGATCTCAATGAACCTCTTAACACCCCAGAAGACATTGATCGAGAGCTCACACAGCTTGTCAGCAGCATGCAAACCGCGGCCGCAAACAACACCCCAGCTATCCTGAAACGCCTCCATGGATTTAACTATCCGAGTGAAATTTTGGCTGTCATTAGAGAAAAGCGAAAAGCAAGGCAGAAATGGCAGAAACTGCGAACTAAAGAGAATAAATCCATCTGGTACGCAGCCGCAAATAAACTTCGACAGATGATCAGAGAAATGAATAACGCCACCAATGAAGAATTCATCACATCACTCTCAAATCACAGAGACACTGATTATTCGCTTTGGAAGGCTACCAGGTACCTCAAGAGACCCAATGCTCACAAACTGCCAATAAAAAACGAGAAAACCAACCTGTGGGCCAGAAGCAACCAGGCAAAAGCAGATTTATTTGCGGAATATTTGGCCATATATTCACCTCAAGAAGAAACTCTACAAGAGATACGGCCACTAGAGGATAACACTGGCACCACAGGGCTAACTGGCGTTAACCCTTGTCACGGTTAAAGAAGTCCAGCAGACTATCCATAAAGAAATTAATCCCAAAAAAGCACCCAGCTACGATATGATTACAGGACATGACATGTATTGAACAGGAAAATGTATTGACAAAACATTGTATTGAAAATTTTACCGCGACAAACACTGGTGAAGATCACCAAGATCATAAATGCTTCCATTAGATTGCGATATGTACCTCAACAGTTACTATGGAAGATAGCAGAAGTAATCATGATTCCTGAGCCAGGGAACCGGAAACTGAACCTACCGGCCCATTTCATTGCCCCCAGGGATTATGTGAGAAACTAATTAACAAAAGGCTCCTTCGAGTCATTGAAGAGCGCAAACTGGTCCCAAAACATCAGTTTGGGTTCAGAAAGGTGCACTCTACCATAGATCAAGTTCACAGAGTCACAAGCTTAATAGAAAAATCACTTGCGGAAAAGAAAATATGCTCTGCCATCTTTCTCGACGTCACCCAGGCGTTTGACAAGGTTTGGCACGAGGGATTAAACTACAAAATTCAAATAATGCTGCCTGCAAGCTATTCAGATCTCCTAAACTCATACTAATCAGACCGCTACTTCAGGATGAAACTGGAAGATGCTTTCTCAGAACCCAAGTTCTATTATTTAATACTACGAGGAGGAGGAGGATACACTATAACAATTGGCGACGGAAACCGAACACTTCGTAGGTACACCATGACAGAACGTCCGTTACCGACAGACCATCCGTTACCGCCACCAACTCTTTAGCTCTCCGCCCGGACGTCGTGGAAACTATTCCTCAAACAGAAGAAGAACTTATTCATCACATGTGGGACAACGAACGCTACGGTAAAGAAATCGTACCTTTTGGCATCTTTGGGCGATGAAACTTTGTCATTGTTGCATAGCTTATGCTTGCCCCAAGGAACCTGAGGACAACTCATTAACGTTCGACGCCCTCGCCGACCTGCTGACAAAGCATTTTGAACCCGTATGTAGGAGTTTCGCCAGCAGAAAAGAATTTTATTCTTTGTGCGGCAGAAGGACGAGGAGAGTGTGACGGAATTTTCGGCAAGAGTGCGTGAAGTTGTGTCTAGGTGTTCATTCGGAAGTGAATTGGCCGTAGTTATGCGCGATATTTTTGTGGCTGGTGTGTCCAGTGACCGAATTCAAGACCGATTGTTGGAGGAGGACCCTGCGTCATCGACGTTCACTTCAACCGAAGCTGTGCGACTTGCATCTGCCAAGGAAGCCGCTCTAAGCCATCATGTCTCTACTGAACAGATCCAGATCAAATCGGAGCCGGATATCAATTATCTCAACGGTAAGAAGTCAAAAAAACATAAATCCCGTAAGAGACGAGTATCTGGAAAATCTAAGAGAGATAAATGTGTACATTGTGGTTGGACAAACCATGACTCGAATGAATGTTAATTTAAATCAGCAGTGTGTCATGCATGTTCAGTTCATGGCCATTTGGCGTAGATTTGCCCCTCCAAGAAAAATAAATCAGAAAAGAAAAATTCGTCTGATCATAAATTTTTTAAATCAGATTACAGTCCTACCAGCGATGAATCTCGAAAAATTCAATTTGAACGGTGTAGTTTTTTGTAGACACTTGAATAGAGTTTAGTTTTTAGAATTTTTCAAGTCCTTCCGGAGTTTTGTACGACTAGCCGTTCGTTCACAGTGAGGGCTCAAGGGTGAAGGCTCAAAATTATAATTAATCTACCATTTAGTGATCTAGACCTGCACAAAGAAGATAATAAACCGTTGTGTCAAGAATTTTGCAGGGTTTTTCCTGTATAATTTTCACATTTTGATGCAGATTTGATTCTACAGGGTGACTATACTATACTTATCCATCTACATACATAGATAAATTCATTCAAAATCCAAAGAATCACATAATCCCGAGATCGACACTCGGGTGTGAACCGCATTGCTACTAACACTTCACAAGTTCAACTTTTATGGCAAAGCTTCAAGCAAGGATCTAGCCAAATTTCAATGGAAGATGATACAACATAACGCAACAATAATCAATTATTGATGTACCTTAATCATATGTAGGTATGCTTTTTTTATTTTGACAAAAGTATACTCTGTTTGTTTAATCTTACAGGTTACTCGGCTAGTTACCAATGTAATTTTGGTTTATTATCTTCGATAATGAACCATTGGAATCGCCTAAGAAAAAATTTTTTAACCCCCCCTCAAAATTTGTTGGTTTACGTTTCAAGATACGTAGATTCAGAAAATCGAATAAAAAAAAAATCCGTCCGTCACCCGTACGCCGTCCGTGGCACTTTGCCCAGTTAGCGTTGAGCTAAAATGACGAAATTTGGTTTCTGGGTTTGGACCAGCCTCACAATGATCCTCGAAACTTTTCATAACCCTAGGTCAAGGGGAAGGGGTTCAAAACGAATTTTAAAATTTTGAAAATCTCATATCTCGAAAAATTCCCATCAAACGGTATGTTTTTTATTTCATATTTAGATAGAGTTTATTCCTAAGAATTTTTTAAGACCATCCGCAGCTTTGTACGACCAGCCGTTCGTTCACAATGACGGCTCAAAGGTTGGTCAATTTTCCTAATAATGTAGCCAGGGGAGGAACATCATCTGGTTTTAGTGATTCCGAGTTTTTTGTTCTGAAATACGTTTCGTGCTACGGAAATGAAGGTAATTTCGAATGTTTGTTGGTAGGTACTTCTTTTATAGAAAAATTATTACCGACGTAGTATTAAAAACCTCAGAATTATATGGTATTAATTAATCATAATTAATAATAATAATTATTAATAATGAATACAATAATTTGAATACCTAACAATAAATTATAATAATTTTCACAAGGTACTTGATAAAATTATTAATAATTAGTGATAATTCATAATAATAATTAATCTAACATTTAGGATCTAGACATTTAGACCTAATGATCTAAACAGAAGGGTGATCTGTACAAAGAAGATAATGAACCGTTGTGTCAAGAATTTGCAGAGTTTTTCCATTTCCGTTCATTTACCCACTACTATTCACTTCCAGAAACCACTGCGTTACTGCATCATCATGTACGTTTACCAATGTACCACCATCAACAGTTCACCACTGATTACTTCATTCCTCGATAATGACCGCATTAACCTACCTGGTTACTACTAATTTTTTGACCGTTATTTATTTGGAGGGTTGTTTCTCCAGTAGAGACTGGGTCGAGGAGAAAATACCTACTAAAAACTTACCCTGAAGATGGCTTATTAAAGCCGACAGCTTGGAAATCATTCTCTCTCTTTTTACACCAAACCTCCTACAACCCTCCATATAAATAACGGTCAACAATCCAAGGAGGATATGGACGAAACAATAACGAATTACTAATTTTTTGGATGAAAAACAAAAACTCATTGTAACCAAACTGTTAGAAAAAAGGGAACTCATAAGCAAACGGTTATGAATGCTATGACAGATCCATTAGTTTCAATCACCCATTAGATCCGAATGATTTGAATCAATCACTCAGAAAAATGATTAATCGCCATTTCCTTTAAGGCATTGTTAAAATCAGTAGTATGCTCCAGTCAGCATTCCAATTTTGAAATTTCTCCATGAAAAGTGATTTTCATATGTGATTTAAAGGTTTTTTTTTACGCTGAATATGATGATGAAGTCAGAATTACGATATCCTATTCCGTTTTCAAACTGGAGCGCTTTGAAGATGAAGAAACGTGGTTGTTCTTTGATGTTATGATCTTCGTGGTTAGTCTGCTCTAATCTGATAACGGAATGAGGTATCGCAATTCTGACTTCACCATCGTGCTCAGCGTTGAAAAATCTATAAGCTGTGGCGTTACTCGGCAAAAAAGAGACACAATTTGTAATGAAACCAGTAAAATGGAGACATAAAACCAGTAATTTCTTCGAAAATTCGCGCTTATAGCCATGGCTGTGGATTTTAATTAATAAAAGGAAATTAGTATCAGGCCAGCCTCGAATTCGGTTGGAAAACCACCACGGATCTAGTTGCCGCCTCTTCTTATCTCCATTCTGTAAAATCATCAACTACCTATATCAATTTCTTAATGTGGTCAATGGTGCTGTCGACAGTACCCAAACCATTAATTGAGTGACTCGGTTTCTAATCCCAGCAGGACTTGGATATGTTCTCTCGTTTCCCTTATTTCCAATGTGATGGAAGCATGCGCTCAATTTTTGGAAGAAAGCAATTTTATTTCTTCCTGTCAAATTTGTTGTTTCAGAGTGAACCATAGTAAGTATAGTGAAACCACAACAAAACCTATCTCCTGATCTACTATCATAATCCTACTGATCCTCAAAAATGTTTCAATGGGGAATGCATGAATATTCTTACGAGTATGAAACTTGAAGGTGCAGGTAGAAAAGTCCTCCTTCATATGGGCTGCCCGCAGGTCCTGTTATTGAAGCTTGCCAATGGCAACAATTTATATCCAGGGGAATCGCATCAATTCCATGAGGAGGGTCAGCTTTCAAATCTGAAGTCATACCAAACAAAATTATGCATCTACAATTTTCCTTTGAATGTTCCAGATATATGGTTATACAGTGAGTATATTTTACAAGATCATTCTGAATATCAGTAGGTAATCATGAAAGATACACTTTGTTCAGGCTTAAGATAGATTAAAACAGGTCGGTTCTCGTCTATTGACCGATAACTGGGATTTTGATTAGGTACCTTCTTCTACCTAGGTAGCCAGTCCTGTCTGAGTAGCTGTCACTATCGTGTTGTATAAACCCTTCTAGTAAACCCGCAACCTGTGAATAATCGCAATTCTCCCAACGCGAATGATCGATCTATTTTAGTGTTTATTGGAAAATTGCAATACCACAATAGGTGGGGGAATTCCCGATCTTCTATTCCCCCCCCCCCCCACGCACCCTTCAGGACAACAGTTGTAGCAGCTGCTCCAAACGCCGACCGGGGTAAGTACTATCGATGCATCATTGGAAAGTGATGCAACTTGATCTTTAAACCTCCTTACAGTTTCCACCAATTATTTTCTCTGTCGGATCCGACCTATTAGAACCCCCGGCCAAAATTTAACCACAAAAATACGATACACTAGCACTCTTAGGAAAGATTACAAACGATGTCAAAATTGGGAGAATCTGAGCTCATGACATCCATTTCTTCGTTGAGACACTTCTAAGATGGATGAAACACAAAGAAGTAAATATAAGAGTTGAAACTATTGATCTCACTTTTAAGTTCACTCTGCAATCTGTGTCGGCGCCAAGAGTTTTCTTCTCCTTTGGGGATGGTTTTGTAAAACATCTGTGACAGGCAAGCTTTGCATGGACAGCTTGACATTCTAGGAAAGAAAAATTTAATTATTCAAAATAACACAAACACTGGCTGTTACTGACTGGATGAACAACTAGGGTTACGTCATGGACAGAAGCGCTCATAAGGTCACGTTAAAAAACCATCTATAAGTAGAAATGATCTGTCAACATTCAGTTCAAGTGCCACTAACAAAAAGTAGCATTTCACTACCACTTATGTTCATTTCCATAGTACAACTCCAATGTCACTGTTAGCTAAGACTAGAGTTATTTACGAAGGAATTTTCGAACTTTCAGTGTTTTGATCAGGCACAGTCACTCCTCTAGAATCGAAATCAGACGGAAAAACGCATAAAAGTTTGCTTAATTTGAACCACGAACAATTTTTCTGAGATGATATCAAAATTCTGAGATTCCTCAAAACACTGTGACGACCAGGCTAACTTATCATGGCAAACAGCGAGGCGACCAGAGTTCATCATGGCTGCCTGCATGTGACGCATGCGATACGACCGCTACGCCTATTTCACCTCACCCACCATACGACTGCAAAAGGTTAAGGACACCTATGTCAACCTACAAGCTTTCTGCAGATTTTTATGAGCTGCATCAGATGAGAACATTCAACTACTGTACGAATACCCACATAAAAGCTCAGAATGGGCTATAGATTCAGAGTTCCTCAGATAGACTTTTTCAACCATTTTGGAGCCACTTGGAGCCATTCTGGGCTTTTATGTGGGTTTGATATTGCTAATATGAAAAAATTCATCAAAATCCAAAATGTTCTTTACAACATATTTGTGGTTCTAACAATATAATGCTATCGAATTAGAAAATTGTGTAAATTAGAAAAGTGATCTCAAGAATAAACCATTCAGCATATACTCACAATGCAGTGTAAACATTATACCAGTCATCAATGACGCAAAGCGGTTTATATATTGGAAACCTTCGTTCAGTGTGGATTTTCCAGTAGTGACTGGAGTGGCAAGTTCTCATTATGCTATACCAACGTCTACAAACATTCCCAGCACTCCAAAGGGATATGTCATCAAGAAAAGAGAACACCAAAAGAAGCACTGAAATATAAGACGTTCAGAATAATTATCAACAATTCAATGGTTTGAAACGTAATCCGATGATGAACTACTTAGGCACATGGTACAGGTGTACTCTGTTTTCAATATTGATGGAGCACAAGAAACAGTCAAACTATTAAAAAGATTCCACTAACATACCTTCTGGGGGCAATGAAAGTATCAGGCTAGATGACACTTCATCAGATTCTCCAATGATAGGAGGTTTCGTCTTGTTCTCGTTAGGAACCAGAGATCTTGGTGGAATAAAGAATTCAACAGGACTAAGATTTATATTACCACTAAAAGAATCGCTGGGCTCGTCATTCCCAGAATCACTGTCTTCAGTCTTCTGTGAATTAGAAATGTAATGTAAATAATTGAACAAAATGCAAAGAGAAATTTAGATTGCCAAATCAATTACTCATCAAAAATAGGCAACGACCTCCTTAATTTCATGGTCTAATACTGAATGAACATGAAACTTCGAAGCATTCACCCGCGACTGACATTCTTATTTGGACAAATGCCTATAATTTCTTTGTTGGCCGTGAAGACACAACCCTAGGACAAACCAAGGATAATGCCCAGACTCAAGTTTGAGGGGCTCTAACTGAACGGAACGTTGAGGGGCTCTAACTGAACGGAACGTTACAGCACAAGGCAATGAAACCAAAACCCAGTCCCCATCACATCATGAACAGTTACATTTCAACAACCTGGCAAAAAGGTTGTATAACAGTTGGCTGTCTGGTCACGCACTATTAAAAACCTTTCCAGTTTTTCTTGAAAAATAAATCTTTTAGCATGGAACATGTTTTAGCCATGAGCTAACTTGCCAAAATGGTCACGAAATTGCGTTACGAAAATAGCGAGCCCCCTATTTTCCGTTCAAGTCCACCTAGAAAGCTGATATCTGAATGGTAGGTTCTATGGGGCATCTGAAATCTGACGACAGTGCACCTGACCAGCTGAATGAGCTCAGAGGCTATCTTTCGTTCTAGTCAACCTGGAAAACTGATATTTGAATGGTAGGTTCTGCACTATATTTGGTTTAAACATGTTCCATGTTTTTATAATTGACACTGTAGGCGGTTAAGTAGATAGCATCATCCGGGGCTTGCCCCTCTGGCGACGAGTTTTCTATCAAACTACCGAAGCCACCATGTCGACACCCCCAAAGCGCCAGTCTTCCCATTTTTTCCCTAGTCAGAAAAAAGAGCATAGGTCAACAAACTTAGAAATGATCAACCAGCTTACTTCATTCGGTCGGGATTTCGGACTCCATTCATGAGGGAAGAGGAATGCATGGCAGGTAATGCACACAGGTTCTTCAAATGAAGGTCCATAAAAACCATTGCACAAGTAGCAGGTTGGATGCTGCAATAAAATTCATCCTTGTTTCAAAACACAGCTCTCCAGTTAAGAAATGATAACTGACAGAGAGAAAGCAAACGTAACTAAAGAGAGCAACTATAATTATTTTATCCTGTGGTTTGTATATGTTTTGTACCTAAAAGCATGCAGCGTGGGAAAAGAACTAAGGTCCGCATACAGTCATACACAAGTCAGAGTGACTTGCAGTATCTATACTAGCTTATAAGCTTGAAGACAAACAAAATTAAATTAAATTTAACTCACGCTTCCATCGTAGCCATCATCTTCATCAGTCTTGACATCATTATCTGCTCGAGGAAGACTGCTGCAACTCCCCGTGATTGCACTAACCATGTCCTGGCGACTCATATTCGATTCTTGCTCCACTTCACAAGACTAGAGCATTCAATAAGTTGCAACCTGTAGACATATTTCTTTTCAATCAATGTATAGTTGATTCCCATAAGGATTAGGAAGGGTCAATACATAACAGTTGTGTGTTGTTACTGTGCATAACAGTTACTGTGCTTCAGATGAAGTTTATATCCGACTGAGTGTCTGACCTGTACTGCCGTTAGAATGAAGACCGCCTCACCTCAAAATCTTAATAACCCCTATATTTTTTCAACGGTGAAATCAAAATTTCGAAATTCTGAAGGGGTTAAATTTGCAGGGGTGAAACCAAAAAAGTGCTCGATTTGGGGGACAAACACCTCACCTACGTGGTTTTTTTTCTTTTTTTTTTTTTTTAGGTAAAACACCTCAGCCTAGCACTTAAAATGCCTCACCTTTGTGTGTTCGTTGCCTGTTTTGGAGGAAAAACGCCTCAGCTCGTTGAAAATTCGAGCTGAGGTGTTTCTTGTTCAAACTGTCGGCTTCAAATTCAAGGTGAGGCGTTTATTGGATTCCGTAAGGCGTTTTTGTTCCAATTGTTTACATAACTGATCGGGGCTGAGGCCTTTTTCCCATCTGATCTCATAGTGCATAAATATTTGTTTTTATTAGTTACTCAACGTGTGCGACATGGAATTGGTCGTGTCTTCTGTTTCAAGCTATCATTTAACGAATTTTTGAAGAGAAAATGAGCTATACTTATTAAGATGACTCCAAAGATTAAGATGTACGGTGGGAGGGTCGGGGACCCCTCCAAAGTACGTTCCATATTAACTAGGTAGGTATGTGTAATTTTTAAAAATAGTGCCAATCATCATGGTTTTGGGAAGGTGTGAAATCATGGTATCGAAATTGGAAGAAATGGGATCCGTCTATCAAATAGGTACTTGCTCGAGATGAAGGAGAGAACTGGAGTTGGTTGCTCAACGCCGGACAAGGCTGGAGTACATAACTTACTGTTACAGTCTGTCGTCATTTGAGGAGAGGGGTTCAACAATGGAAGAACCATCCTCAAGTAAGTTGGTAATCAATAGAACTATGAAACCCATAGTATCTTAAGAATGCAATTACGTAGAATTTTTAAAAAATACTGATTTATGATTAGGTACCTACCTACTTAATTAGGTAATAATTTGTATTTAATTTATGGGATTTGTTTTACCTCCAAAAATATTTGGAAAACGAATTTTTAGCACTTGGGTGAGGTGATCTTCCACCAAAAGCAGCTTCGATATGAACTTATCTTTTTGAAACTGAAACGCCTCACACAGAGGTGAGGTGTTTTACCTCCAAAAATATAGCGAAATCGTGGCTCAAAATGCCTCAGGTGTCAATAATCGATGAAATTGTCTATTTTTTCTTACATATGTCTTACATTATGTTCAGTTGAGTTTCTATCGATGTACCCCCAAAAACCTGGGTCGTCAAAATGTTCTGGAGTGAACTTATAGCGAAGTTCATACTGAGAACTATGAAGCTGATTTCTAAAAATCGCACTTTTCGAGGGGAGGCGTAAGGAGAGTGTGACGAAATAGTGGAAATGTATGTATTCGACGAGATATATTATCTTCTAAGGCGTACACTATTTCCACGAAATACACTTTTTGTCTTGAAACTCGTCTTTTATTTGTGACACCCTACTGGATTCAATAAAATTAATGGGGAAATATTTAAAAATGCTTACACAAGTTGTCTTGAACCCCCACCAAAAAATCGCCGGATACATACAAATTGACCAGATATACCTAGATGGTGTTCTCGTGATGTCACAAACTATCGAGATCTCGAATCTCCCGTGTGTACCTACACCATTTTGCCACTACGATTCTCTAGTAGTGTTGACTAATCATTTTCGAATATTTTCGGGGTTTTTTTCCGTCATTAACCACAACAACAACTGCGAATCTGTGATCAACATTCCTAGATAGGTATCTCTGTATCATCTTTGGGCGAATTATTGGCTCAATAATGGTATACAGGTCTGTATACGATTGTAAAAATATAACTCATATTCATAGTTAACCTTCAACTCAGTCACCGGTGTTTCTATTTGAAATTTGATTCTTTTGGTTTATCATCTTCGATAATTGGAATCGCCCAAAGAAAACATTCTTTAACCCCATGTCAAAATTTGTTGGTTTACGTTTCAAGATACGTAGATTCAGAAAATCGAATTAAAAAAAAAAATCCGTCTGTCCGCGGCACTTGTCCAGTTAGCTTTGAGCTAAAATTTCGAAATTTTTGTTACAGGTTCCGACCAACCCCACAATGATCCTTGAAACTTTTCATAACCCTAGGTCAAGGTTCAAAACAAATTTTGAAAATTTCATATCTCAAAAAATTCATAATATGATAAAATAATTCATAAAAATTCACATTTAGTTTATTGTTTAGAATTTTTTGAGACCATCCGCAGCTTCGTACGACCAACTGTTCGTTCACAATGAGGGCTCAAAGGTTGAGCCGATATGAACCTGTCAACACGATCGAGAATCAAACGGTTGAAATACAAGTCAATGTTCATACTAACGAGCTGTTTGGAACATCATATGGTTTTAGTGATGTCGAGTTTTTTGTTCTGAGGTGCGTTTCGTGCTACGGAAATGAAGGTAATTTCGAATGTTTGTTGGTAGGTACTTCTTTCATAGGAAAATTATTACCGACGTAGTATTAAAAACCCCAGAATTATATCGATACATTTTATTTGTAATTAATTCATCATCTCTATCATTCAGGTTCTGCACAAAGCAACCCAGGGGATTCCAACAGCCGGATATCGTATTAATTAATCATAATTACATAATAATAAATACAAATTATTAATACCTACCTAACAATAAATTATAATAATTTTCACTAGGTACTTGATAGAATTATTAATATTATTAGTGATAATTCATAATAATAATTAATCTAACATTTAGGATCTAGACATTTAGAGCTAGTGATCTAGACAGAAGGGTGATCTGTACAAAGAAGATAATGAACCGTTGTGTCAAGAATTTGCAGAGTTTTTTTATTCGCTTTCTGAATCTACGTATCTTGAAACGTAAACCAACAAATTTTGAAATGGGGTTAAGTAAAAAAAATTTTCTTTGGGCGATTCCAATGGTTCATTATCGAAGATAATAAACCAAAGACTACGGAAGTTTCATTAAGAGATCTTTGTATTTGGCCAAAATTGACAGAAATGTAGACCTGTAAAGAAGATGGATGGACGTAACGTCCGAGTTTACCATCGACATTTCATTAAGGGTAAGTGAATTTTGGTTTTTGTATCTTTTACTTCATCCCGAATCGTCGTGGTTCTTTCAAACTTCTTCCTATTTGGTTCAATAAAAAATCTTTTTCCGCCAGAGGCTTTTATTTTCCGTTTCAACGTGATCAGATTTAAATAGTTGAAATGGAAAGTCCGCCAGTTTTTGCTAGAAGCAAGTAGCAGAGAGATTTGTTTGGGTTGCGCGCGCCCGCTAAGCTTCCAGCCCGATCGGCGGCAAACCTGTTATCTACACCAACAACATGGACCAAAAAGCAGGGTTCTTGAAAATTAGGTTTATAATTCTGATGATGTGAGGTATCGTTTGCATAGTATTATTGAAGCTGAATGGCCTTGTCGAGCACCCTTTAACGTGGCCTCTGGTAATGTAGTTATGAACCCCTAATGATATGTGATTTTTCAGCTGCTTTAAGGAATAAAAATCTGATTTAATAACTAAAAAATCAATAGTGTCTTCTTTGCTGACGTCAGGTACCACTGTCAAATAACCTTTCCAATCCACAAACATTTCATTAGGATCTTCTCCGCAATACGCTTTGATATTTCAATCGTACCTCTTGAGGTCATCACCCGATAGCAAGGGTTCAAATTCTAAAGATCGTTACACTAATTTAACCATACCAATCGAAAATAAGATATTGCAAATGGTTTTCTCTGGTTCGATTCCAATCACTGAGCAAAAATCTGAACGTCAAAAATACGTAAACCAAAACTACCTTGTAATAGACGAGAAAGTTATGCGACATTCTCGACCTCGAACGACCAAACCATGAATACCCCTATTGTTTCACAAATCGAATGATTCTCCTACGAGCCAAGCCGTTTTCACTGGCCAAACCGTAATGTATTGTTTTGTTTGGTTGACGAAGCCTGTTGAGTCTCTCTTCGAGGCCACCACATACAAAACCGTATTTATCACGCGACAATATCAATGCGGAATCAATCATCAACTTCACGTTTTGAGAATAACGACATGCACATCAGAATTCGAAAGCACTACCTGAACACGTTGAAAGATTGGGATGCCGAGAAACTTGATTCAATGACAGCCCCATGAAATCTAGGTAACGTTGGATAAGAACTTACCAGAAGGCGAAATTAACAATCATTCACACGATTATGTATTGAACTACTCACAATGATACTATTTCGAAATGCGCAAACGAAAATGCAAACAATGTGGTGATAAGCTGTGAGAACTCGAAAGTAATTTGAGATGTCTTACCCACAGCAACCTTCTCACATTTTTTGACAGCCAAGAGCCACAATAAATGTGACTTGAGTTTCTTGAACGCCGAATCAAATTAGAATTCAAGGTAAAGGATATTTTAAACACTTTTGCAGGGGAAACGAGTGACAAACAAATATGTCGAACCGCCGGTAAAAACTGTTTGATATGTCGCACATGAACTTGGATCTCTCAGTCTCCACCATGCAACAAAATACAATAAATAATGACAGATAGTGGCCAGCACAGAAAACCCTACAAGAACAGAACAGTGGATGGGGAAGGTTAAATGGGAGTCCTATGGATCCTTCAAAACTGGATACTCGACAAGGTGTTTCCGTCGCTTTGGCAACGTTTTCTCCAGTGGCTGCGCTGTAGTCGTTTGCGGGCTGAAACGTATAAGTTTATATTATAAACTTATAATATAAAAAAAGTTGTACGCGTTAAGACAGGAGATGTTTTGAGATCGAACCACAAATCTCCCGTCTTAACGCGTTCAAATTTTTTTTTCGAGGAAGGACTTTTTTGTAGAATGGTTGAAGCACTCAAAGGAAGATAAAAACTGTGCATATAGAAACCTGATCCTCCTACCCCTAACCTCCACCGTCAATGTTTTCCTGTTCCCTGTCTCCTTCCCACAACCCCCTCTCACCCTTAGTCACCCTCGGTTTCACCTAATATGTTTCCTCTGTTACACCAGCAGGGAGCTTTCCGCATCTTTCAATGCTGTTGGCGGGAGCTTTTTGCAAGGCTTCTGAGAATTTGATGATACAGGTACTATTTGTGGTGATGAGTACTCAATGGTGGTACAACAGTAAAGTAATGAACCTTTTCAGGCTGGCTGACATCGCAAAAGCAAGGCGTCTAAGAATTATAAAAGTATTACTGGTAGTCACGAGTAATCAGTGGTGGTACAACTACAGTGAAGTATTTTCCAATTCAGGCTTGTAATTCTTGTAATGCCTCAATTCATGCTTGTAATTCTTGCAATGCTTCAATTCAGGCTTGTAATTCTTGTAATGCTTCAATTCAGGCTTGTAAGTAATGCTTCATTTCAGGCAATTCAGGCTTCAACGCCAACAGCATTGAAAAAAGGAAAAAGCTCCCTGTAGGTGCAACAGAGGAAACAGAGGAGGGTGAAAGTGGGGTTGTGGGAAGGAGACAGGGAACAGGAAAACATTGGTGGTGGTGGTTAGGGGTAGGAGGATCAGGTTTCAACAGCGAGGTGCGAAGCACCGAGCATCCTTTACCTATACGTGGCTGGCGGCAAAATGGATATCAATCCTTTTTGCGGATGAAGAGGTTTTTCGGCGGGCCTGTTTTTACAACGGATTTGTTTTTGGCGGGATATCACATCTTTTTGCATTGGTACAGTGATGCTTTCTTAATATGATGGTGGTTCAATATGATGATGGTTCAAGAATTCAAAACATCGGAACATTCAAAAATGTTTGAATTAGAAAAAAAACTTCGAATTAAAAAAAAAAAAAAATTGAATAAAAAAAAGAGAATTTTTTTGTTGAAAATTTGTGGAATTTTTCCTTGGGAATTGTGCAAATTTTTGTTGTTGAGAATCATTATACTCATTTTTGATGTGGAAGAGATTAGAGAAAGTTTGCTGAACGTAAAACCTACGATTTTTAACCAATAATTTAACCAATTTTTAATTATTAATAATTATTATCAAGTACAGTAAATTAGGTATTAATATTTATTGTTGGTTATTAATAATTTTTATGCTTCATTATTATTAAATTAAATTAAAAATTAAAAAAAAAAAAAAATAAAATAAAAAAAAAATTAAAAAAAAAAAAAATAAATAAAAAAAAAAAAATAAAAAAATAAATTAATAAAATTAATAATCAAAGACATTGATATTTTTATCCGATAGATCGATGTTTGTTGTGCGATACATCGATTTCAATGTCCCAACCTTCTACGTACTGACACTGGTAACCTTCCCTTGTTTGCTGTTTACTTTTGTGGAGAGTAGTTACAATACATTTCAGTTTGCTCATCTGATTTCTTCCGAACTTCACTCGCTTATCGGCCATTAGCGATAGTCGGGCTTTAATCGGCGATCAAATGCAATTGATAAACCGGCCCTTAGATGCTTGATTTTGCCCCTGCTAACAATTTAATGCCTCGTGCGGAGAGGTTATCAACAAATTTTGGTTATCCACGGATTTTGTTAGGGTGACTACGAATGAGTGGAGCTGAGGGATTGGCCGTACTGACGGATACCATGACAACGCATCAACGAGCCGTAGCTACCAAGGACGGATGCGGTGAGAGTTGAGCATCTGCGAAGAGTTGTTTTGTTTCATGAACGAGTGTTCCATTGCGTTTACTATCTTGTTACCCGCACGAAACGTCTATCTTCCATCTGCGGAACTACCTTGTGGTGGAGCTATTCATCACAACCTAGTAGGTCTTGTAGGTAGTCGCCTCATTCCGGTTCGGTAACAGACTACTTCTACTAATTTACCCGACAGACATTTCATCAAGTTGGCAGTTATGCAACGCTTGGTTAGTTTTCACATCTTTATTTTACAATTTAGTCAATGGTTTCCGTTATCTTCCTTTATCTTTTCGTTTGTTTGATTCTATTCCTAGTTGTTTAATCAGTGATAATTGTTGGTTAGGGTTTTGACTCCACTGTTATCTCGATCTCATCGTAGTCCGGATTGATTACGGATAACGATGGTCTCTACCGCAGCCCAAAGGTTCAAAATTTGCGCTAACCTGGACTTTATGTTTCAAGAACATGCTTCATTGATTACCAGGTTTGTTTACAATTTAAGAAAGTTTTTTGTAAACGAATTTCAACAGGTGTCAGTAACGTGCTTTGCTCACGTCAGAAGCTGAGGTATCTCTTTAAACGTATTGCTTTTTGGCTATTTAAATTCACTATACTTATATATTACGCTTTTATGGATATTGAAAACTGCTCCAGTTTCACGACGGAAGTCACAAATATTTTGTAGTACAACTATTTATAGTATCTCGCCTGAAACAAATAGGTGTCTAATGAATCGTTTTTTTTTCTGATTAGTGGAGTGCTGTTGAAGAGCTTGTAATTGACTAATAGGGTCTACTGTCCAGATTGTTGGCATTGTTAACGTCTCCCCTTGGCGCCATGGCGAGACGGTACACATCTATGTATTATTTTATTAGTTGCTTGTCGAGGTTAGAGGAAACCGTGAAATCAATAAACAAGTACTAGTAACCAATTTTAATTAATCTAGGTTGAGGCAAGAAAACTTGACGAGAAACATACAAACGAATAAACTGACAAGTGAAACTCAGAACAGGACGACACAACAATAAACTGTAAACATCGGACACATAAAATACAAGTGGAGGAAGGTGTGAGGCACCAGTGGATCATGACAACATAAGTCCAAGTCCCTACTTTGAATTAGTTCTCCAATACTCCCCCTTAATTCAAAGATAGTACCAGAAGAAGCTGAAAAATACATCACTTCAAACATACATCACTAAAAATTTACAAAATACATCACTAAAAATATACATAAAAAAAATACATCACTTCAACCCTATCATATCACGCAATCTTCCAAACACAACACGCGGTAATGCTTTGGTGAGTAAATCAGCGACCTGCTGTTCTGAAGAAACATGCTTCAGCTCTATCTTCCTATCAGTCACCAATTCTTTGAGAAAATGAAATCGCACGTCGATGTGTTTTGACTTCTTTGTTTCCAAAGTAGTAGCCATGCTAATAGTTGACATGTTGTCCTCAAAAATCACCACAGGTTCGATGTCCTCCGCTAAAATTTCTTTCAGCAGTCTAGTCAGGAAGATGCACTCAGTTGCAGCAGTCGCCAACGCTACGAATTCGGCTGATGAGCTGGAAAGAGTAACAAGGGGCTGCTTCTGTGTACGCCAGATCACCGTATTCCCATAGGCACTGAAGAGATATCCTGTGACGCTTCTTCGATCTTCTATATCATTAGCGAAGTCCGCATCTGCGTATCCAACAAGAGGTTCACCCTCATGTTTCCCAAAAACAAGGCCCATATCCTTTGTTCCTCGAAGATATCTCAGAACTTGCTTCAGGAAAGTCCAATGACGCTCATCGTAGGCATTCTGAAATTTGCTGAAGTACGATACTGCATAGCTCAAATCAGGACGAGTTCCCAACATTAAATACATCAATCCACCAACAAGTTCTTTATATGGATATTTTCCATTTTTCACATCTCCCTTAGTTAATGCGAGTTTTGGTTGGATTGGCACACTCACAGGATTGGAATCAGACATACCAAATTTATCAAGTAGCCTGTCAACAAGGCCAGACTGACTGAGACACAAACCATCCTTTGTGCGATTAATCATAATACCCAAAAACTGCATCTGTCCATTAGAATCACAAGTTAACTCTCTCATCTCAAACTCATTCATAAGTGCACTCTTAATTCTCAATAAATCAGATTTTGAACGAGACATTAAAATAAAATCATCCACATAGACAATAATAAAAATCATATTACAAAAATACATACATGGATCTGCATTGGACCTAGTAAACCCTAAACTAATCAAAAATTTGTTCAACTTGTCATACCAACATTTCGGTGCTTCCTTTAAACCATAGAGTGCTTTGTTTAGTCTACAAACCATTCCACTTTCACATTTAAGGCCTTTTGGGGGGTACATGTACACTGGGGTCACAAGTTCACCGTTTAAAAACGCAGATTTGACGTCCAGTTGGCAAAGGCTGAGGTCATGTTTCACAACCAGTGAGAGTAGAGTGCGAACTGTTGCCATTCGAGCGACAGGTGAGTAGAGTTCTTCTTCGCTCTTCTCCCCCTGAAGAAATCCACGAGCCACTAGCCTCGCCTTGCGCGTGACTTCTCCACCAACAACTTTCTCACGAAAAACCCAACGGGAATCAATAATCATAGTATGATTTGGTGGTTTCACAAGGTCCCATGTGTGATTTTTCTCCAATGAAGCAAGTTCTTCATCAATACTGGTTCCCCAACCACAATCAATTGCTTCTTCAAAGGTACTAGGACCTCCATGCAAAATTGTATCAGTCGTCAGAGCATACATAGAAAAATCGTTGTGCCATGATGGAGGTCGCCTGTCTCGTGAGGATCGACGCAAACCACTCACTACACATTCGGGAGCTGGGTCAGGAGTTCTGGGGTTGGACACATCCTGAACTGCAATGTATGGAGATTCACCATCCTCGGAGTGATACTCACCCACTGATGAAGCAGGGGATGAATCACATGTAAAGAAATTTCTTGATTCATCAAACCTGACGTGCTTTCCGAAAACTACACACTTTTTGTGTGGATGCCAGAGACGGTATCCATTTGGACCATAGCCAACCATAGCTAATCTTTCGCTCCGTCGATCCAGTTTTGTTCTTAGCTCCTTGTCGACATGCAGATGAGCAACACATCCAAAAAGTTTGATTTTTGATAAATCCGGTTTGTACCCAAACCACCGTTCAGCTGGTGTAATACCATTTGGTAACACAGAGGTAGGACGCCTGTTAACAAGGTAGACAGAACTGAAAAGAGCTTCACCCCATAGACTCTTAGGGGTGCCTGAGTCAAATAGGAGACAACGCACTGTCTCCACTAGTGTGCGATTGAGGCGCTCTGCACAGCCATTCTGTTCAGGATTCCTTGGAACAGTATACTCAATGGAGACACCATTGTTCAAACAAAAATCCCTGAATCGCTGTGAGGTGTATTCGCCTCCACAATCTGATCGAAATCGATCCAGTTTTCTGTTAAACTTGGACGTCACCAATGCATGAAACTGCTTGAATTTGTAATACACTTCATCCTTTGATTTCAACAAATAAACTGACGTAAAATGAGACCAATGGTCTAAAAACGTGACAAAATACCGATACCCGTCATGAGTTGGTGTTTCCATCGGGCCGCAAACATCAGATGACACCACCTCCAACACCCTTTTAGCTTTACGTTCATCAGGTAAGGCGTGGAACTGACTTCTCGTCTGCTTCCCCTGAAGACAGACAGTACATGGCTTCTCTGTAGGATAGGCCGAGGAATGCCCCATGCGACGATGCCACAATACGTCCTCATTGGTGATGAAGGCAGATTCTTGATTTAGACTAAATTTTACAACATACAGGTTACAAATATCTTCACCTTTTAGAAGGATGCCGCCAGACCTGTCCTTAATCAAAACTGCGTTTTTCTCAAAACAAACAGTTAGTCCTTTCCGCTCCAAACATCTGACAGAAAGAAGATTCTTACGTAGACCAGAACACTCTACCACATTCTCAATGATCAGAGGGCGACCATTAGGCAGAAAAACATGCAGATTTCCGCAACGTTGCGCAACAATAGATTCTCCTTTTTTAGCGAGGTTGATCTCAAAACGTACGGAGTCTGTATCACGAAGGTATTGTCCTGTTTCAGTATCCACAAGGTGATGTGTGGAACCTGAATCCACAACCATCGAAATCAAGCCATCTAAGTGATCACTAATATGAACTTCTGGACTAGGTACTGTCAAGAACGACAAAGGCACACTATCAGTCTTATGATCACTGTCAGCATTTGTATTACTCTCAGCTACGTTACTGGATTGCGGCTGTGCCTTTTGGGGACAAAATGGTTTTATGTGACCCATTTGGCCACACCTGTAACACTTGAATTTAGCAAACCTGTTACCATTAGAACCAGCACTCGATCTTCTATTTCCATAAAAGGTTGCAGAACCACTAGCATCGTCCTCTCTGACGTCGGAAGACAAACGTGCATCCTCTGATAAAAGCTGATTCTTCAGAAAATCGAAAGTAACTCCGTTGGGGTCAGCATGGAAGAGGATTGAAACTGTGCGAGTCACAGATTGGTAGCATGACGGCATAGACGATAATAAAGCTGTGACAACCTCCTTATCGTCCATACTACCTCCAGCGGACTTAAAATCACTGACTAGACCCTCAAACTTGGTGAAAAATTCGAGCAAGGGCATGTTTCTGATATATTCCATCGTACTTAATTCCTTTTTCAAACGTACCTGTTCTGCAATACCTGACTTACGATATGTATTCTTCAGCGATGTCATCATATCCTTCGCAGTTCCCTGTCCTCTGATGGTAGACAGAACTGCATCAGTTAAATGCTGAACAATGAGGTTCCGAGCTCTCACGTCCTTATCCATGAATTCCGTCTTCTCTGGATCTTTTTCGGGTACATCCTCGTCAACCACGTCTTTACACTTGTGCGCTTCAAGTATTAGTTCCATCCGGAACAACCAATTTCCGAAATTCCGACCGTCGAACGGTTTCAGAATGTTCAAAACTGCCGTCGCACTTGCCATATTCACCAACCTACCGATTCAACTAAAAAAGACTTTACCACTTGCAATCACTAAAAACCACAACGGCCCATAACCTAGAGGAAACCGTGAAATCAATAAACAAGTACTAGTAACCAATTTTAATTAATCTAGGTTGAGGCAAGAAAACTTGACGAGAAACATACAAACGAATAAACTGACAAGTGAAACTCAGAACAGGACGACACAACAATAAACTGTAAACATCGGACACATAAAATACAAGTGGAGGAAGGTGTGAGGCACCAGTGGATCATGACAACATAAGTCCAAGTCCCTACTTTGAATTAGTTCTCCAATAGAGGTTACCTCCATAGACTGCTGTTTACACTTTTTCTCCAGACCTATTCAGTCAAAATTGATTGGAAAAATCAATTTTTCCATTTTTTCCTAAAATGGGTTTTAGGTATCTTTGGATTCGTCTCATCAAGATCTTTCATTTTTGTACGATTTTAGCGCCCAAACTGTAACAGAAAGCTAACGGTCATCCTCATAATGAGCCATTCCGAATTTCGCAACTGGAGTCTATCTCCAGGTTATATTTTAATTTTACAAAAAGAGAGTCTTGCTTGTCTCATCCTTTAACAAAAAGACTCTAAACGCCAAAAATGTCGCTTAGACCCATGTTGCGAAATTTGGAATGACGTTTAGCCGAGAGCCTATGTGAGATAGACGCTTTAATCGGAAAACCAATGGATTCTTTTCAAATTTGACGCAGCAGGCATGTTGGGCACTCCAAAATGAGTTATTAGTGACACCCTCCACTTCATGAATCAAGCACAACGCCCTAAAACGTGACACTTGACCAAAAACTTACTTCGAATTTCTCGAAAATTTGAAAAATGTCCCTTGGACTCTTGTTGATACTGGTATGGTTAGGTGCAAAGAGGGGTCATGTCCAGGGGTGAACTATTCTTGTATGCATGTACTTTGATTTACTTAATTCCCATAATGATACCAGCCGCATCATGGAAAATGGTGTAGAGCTAGTGACCATTGCACTCGTGTAAAATGGACTAATTGTCGTTATGATGGAAAAGGTTGAAGGTAAAAGTAAAAGGAGGATTAGGGTTGGAAGGAGGTTGTTAAAGCAGAGTGGAGAAAAATATTCAACTACCTCATTAATTTCAATTAAGTATTTAAAACAATTGGGTAGGTCATCCAATTTGCTTGGTCAAAATTGAAGCTAAGACTGGATCATTAAACTAACTTTTCAGAGATGATTGTCTCGATTTCCTACCCGTTAATTATGGTTGGCAATAGTGGCAACATGATTGGCTGGGTTCATACACGCTACTTTCATCTCGAACATTATTATATTTTGACTACTAAACCTAGTGAAGGTTTGATGTAATCAGAAATTTTCAGTAGACAAAATGAATTTCAATTATGTTATGGGCAAAAAAAATTCTATTAAACCTTTGATGTTGTTTTGATACATATGACAGTTATGGAACTTTCTGCAGGTATTCTGAAGCTGCGAGACTTGGTTTCAAAGGTGTTGAAACAGCTACACCCTACGTAGTTCCTGCCGAGGAATTAAAAGCCACTTTGACACGAACTGGGCTGAAGCAGGCGCTAATCAACACACCTGTTGGGGACGTTTCCCGCGGTGAAGTGGGCTTTGCTTCCCTCCCTGGAAAAGAGGATGCATTTTTAGAAGGTGAGTATAGTGGATTAGAAGGTATGCATAGCGTTAGCAAATAAGTCAGGATCCTTCATGAATACTATTCAAACCTGGTATCCTCGTTGTACTATATAAGAATATCAAGTGGTCAAGGATCAATAATATCGTTTATTTACTACTGCCTCCGCAATTATCGTTGAATCCTCTTTGATTCCTAATCAATACAGTGCACTCATTCCCTTTTTTCTCATTTAACAAAATTGGGACTATATCAACTCCCCAAGAACACAATGAAAGGTATTAGTAAAAGTAAATATACAATGATGTACAGAATTTCACAAAATGATTGAAGCGCTGGTGATTATGTTGGCTGCTTCGTAATTCTTTGGCTTTGTCGGACTTCGTTGGGGATTTCAGTAGTGGTCTCGTCATCAAGGTTGTCGTAAATATCCTTGAAGGAATCCTCGAAAGGATCGTCCTCTGACTCCTGATCAGATCCACTGGAATGATTGTTTGGTGTTGACCAAGGGCTTGAAGTAGGTGGAATTCCGTTTGACTAGGTTCCCTTGGAGCCCCTTGACTGTCACAGAGTTCCCTACTTTGCTGACGACTTCCATTGGAGTACCTATCTCCGAAGTTGGTTGAGAACTTATCCCGTTTTCGCTGCTTCATCTGTAAATCAGCAAGTACATGTTAATTTCCAGCTCCCAATCGAGTTTGAGAGCACTGGCTATTTGTAGGCGCCTTGTGATACCAGGATTCAAACGTTCCACCGTACAGTTAGCTGCAGGATTCAGAGGTGTTCACAATCATTGTAGTAGGAATCGATTTCCTTGCTCACAAAGTTGGGTCCTTTATCTGTTGTGGCACCATCTGGGTAACCGTAGCGTGCAAAATTTGGGCCCAAGGCTTTGAGTGCATATCTTTAAGTTTGACTAGTTCTATAGATCTACTGAAATACTCCACTATCACCAAGAACTTCAGTCCATTTAAAAAAGGTCCCAGAACATCCAAAGCTATTTTTTCGCATGGTCTCTCAGGAAGTTTGGTGGAAACTATTTTTTTCTGGTAATTCAGATGTAGCCGTGTTTGACAGCCAAGGCAAGCTTTAACTGTATTTTCTGCTGCTTTATCTATCCCTGGCCATCATACCTTGGACCTCAATCGTGCCTTCATCTCGACTATACTAGGGTGTCCCTCATGTGCCACTGCAAGTACCTGTTTCTGATAGCTGATTGGAATAACGAGCCTCGTTGCTCAGTCGACGACTTATTCTCTCGTTTACCCTCTGAGGCCAAGAAAAAAAACCTCAGCCCACAGTGAACTTTACTAATCATAGATATTAGCACCCTCGATCAGCTACCCCTACAACTGAATTGAAGCAGCAACGGTTTTCCCTAAGCTTCATGGAAGGAGATTGACGATTCCTCTTGACAAATTTCGTGATATACAGGCACTCAAAACCCTCATGCCCTCTATGTGCCATCCCTTCTATGACATAAGACGGATAAATTATTAATATTATAATTAATTATTAATCGGTCCTAAGTTAAGATTAGGAATATGATAAAAACCCTAATGCTGCGTTCTAGTTCCTTTATTTCTTAAAACTCCTGTTGGTATTATCAACAAGCTCATTAGCAGGATAATTATTTTTCGAGGTCATGGAAAGTTGATAAATTTAATCCCACAATACAAAATAAATAAATAAATAAAAAAAAATGCTCACATCAGTGGATGAATTTATGCCTAATTTTCAAAATGAAAGTCAAGGGAGGGTTAATACTATGAGAGTAGGTACCTATCTAATTATAGGGAACATATTAATAATAAATCTGTGCCAAAAAGGGGGACTATTTAAAAAAAAAGAATTAATTGAATTAAAATTGAAAAAGTTGGCCAAAATCATAGATGTGAACTCCACATAACTCATCGTATTTAACATGTGAACTCCACACATCTCAACATGTTGACAGGTGAATTGCACACATGTCATTAAATTTTTCAATAAATAGATTTTCTGCAATTAACCCTTGATTTTCGGTAACTTTTAGCCCGAACGAAATGATATACATGAACATCAATATCAAAGAAGCTGTAACAGCTGAGTAAATCATTGAAAAGCGTAAAATCAGCTCTCCTGGAAAATGAGCCAAAATGAGATATGCGTAATTACTGTGGTGGCGGCGATATGTAATAGGTGCATTCGACTTATCATTCCAGAATCTTGAAAACGCAAAACATTTATTATTAACCCAGTAAGTTCCTTCTTGTAAGGAGTGGTTCCAATCTTTTCGCACGCTAAAGACGTTCATGTTCGAACTCAGCCTTAGTATGGACCTATTGAGCAACCCCTCGAAATTTGGGAGGGGTCTCTGTCTCGAAAATCGAGATATCGTGCCGAAAGGTTTGTGGCGAATGGGCAATAAGGCTGGGCTCCGCCCTGACAACTACTATAATAATTTGGCTCCATGGCCCCTCCCTCCCCCTTACGTTCATTCATTACCGTCTCATCATGACTTGCTCACGTTCAAACTAATTGAGAATCTAGATTTAAAAAGTTGATTCATTCTTCTAACGTAGATTTACTATGTTGTTTTCTAGGGCTTCAAACTGCAGTGCGGTATGCCAACACTTTGCAATGCAAGTTGATCCATATAATGGCTGGCCTAGTGACAGATCATCCAGTTGAGCTACATGAGAAGACATACATGGAGAACCTACATAGAGCAATTCCAATTCTGAAAAATGCTGGTATCGTTGCTGTCATTGAACCAATCAACCCTCACAGTGTTCCCAAGTATTTTCTATCAGATTATGACAAAGCTGTTTCAGTAATTGATAGTTTCAAAAGTGATAATTTGGGGTTACTCCTTGATATATTCCACCTACAACAAATTAAAGGTAATGTTACTAGAAATTTAAACCAATTTTTGCCATACACCAAGCATGTTCAGGTTGCACAGGTGCCAGAAAGGCATGAACCCAATTCTTTTGGAGAATTGAATTACTCCTACATATTCCAGTGCCTTAATAAATGTAATTATTCCAACTGGGTTGGCTTGGAGTATCGGCCTGAGAAAGCAACAGAACAAGGGTTAAAATGGGTGAATGAATATGGGTTAAGCTATTAACTTGAAATGAACTGGAATGGTGTATATTAACTTGATTATTGAAGTAGCCCTCCCCCCCCCCCCAAAAAAAAGAATCAAATGATTTGAATGGGGGTCTAATGGATATTTGTGAATTAAGTACTTACACTATTTGCAGTAACATCCTATATTATGTTGCAATTATATTTTGTTTCATCCTTGCAAGTTATTCATCCTTTGTCCAGTTCTAATCCTGTGGATGAAGTGGTGGAACGAGTTCTTGGAAAACCTGAAGGTGAGGGTGATTTTGGGGAGTTTTAGGGGGGGGGCTATAAATTCCCAAAAGGAAACTGTCTGACCAGTGAAACCTCATTTAGAGGTTTTTTTTAACGCTGAATACGATTTTTTTTTTCTTAACATGGCCGGCGAGGAAATCTTTAAGATTGATAGGTGGCATTTGGATCTTGTAAGATACCTGGAGAGGACCGCACCTCCAGGTTATGTGGGACTAAAACCTCACCTACCCAAATTACCCTAAATTTCAGTTTTTCGTCCCTAATTTTTTTTGGGTTGAGATAAAGGGTTATTTCGTTCAAATGGCCTTGAGCCATGCTATAAAGAAGGTATGTAAAAAAATTCAAGTCGATTGGTCCTCTTACCCAGGCTGTAGACTCGTCAAAGTGGACAGAATTTGCCTAAAGTTTCTGTTTTTTTTGTTTCTAAAACTTTTTTGGGTTGAGATAATGGGTTAAATATTTTATAAGGCTCTGTCTCAAGGTTAAATGAAGCTCTGTGCAAAATTTCAAGTCAATCGGTAAACGTGGAGAGGCTCCAGCCTTGCCTGTCTGAACAAGGAGAAGAAGAACAAGGTAAGGCCAAAAAACCCGGTTTTTGAAGTTATGTAACTTGGCTCCCTTTAGACCTAGCGACTTGAAACTTTCAGGGCTTTCTAATATCCACTCCATGAAGACCCATACTAATTTTCAAGTTGATCGGTCAAATAGGAGCCGAGATATCGCACGCATCCTAGAAGAGGGGTACAAGTCCAAAAAATTTAGTCAAGTCTCCCCCTCACTCCTTTCTCCTTTAAAAAAAGAATATTTATGTCCCATCAGCTGTTGGAGCATTCGTGTGGGGAACGATTTCCGCAAAGATCACTAATATCAGACATGTTGCTATGGAAACACAGATACATGTAAGAAAACATACACTCGGCACCGTTCGTTTTCTCAACTTCTTTGCTTGGCGGGGCGGAACGCTGCCGCGTTCCTAGAGTAGCTGCCCAGTTGCGGTAGAAAAACAAGAAGCATCTTCGTATTTTATTTTATTTTATAAAGGCTCTGTCTATTTTGTCGACCACAATAAAGTATGTTTTATGTGTAACACCTAGGAAACTGAAACCATTGAACCCTCAGCTGAAGAATGTGAGAATGGAAAATATTGGCATGAAGAGGCTCAGCATTGACTTTGTAAACAAATTGTTGTTTGGTGCAGTAGAGAAAGAAAATGTGTATATGCTATTTAATTTCACAATGAGCTATCTAAAATTCCGAACCTTTGTAGAAGAACAAATGAATGACGCCGGTATGACGAGCTGATTGGATCCCGTAGGTCCACCACAGCCTGACTAAATCATTGAATTTTGAATACAATAACGTAAATAAATAATAGTATTACGAGGCTGTGCCCTTACTTCTTAAATGTGATTAGTGGCTTAAATACTGTTTCAGGTAGCTAGAAACTCATAATGATTTCTTCAATAATTAGTAGGTATTTGGTGTTTGTGGTGTAGATGGAATTCATGGACTCGAGTTATAAGTTGGGCTAGGATTTCCATGTCATAGTGGAGATCTATATGTCCAACTAATCTCGTATATGGTACTAATCCGTTTTTTGGTGGATGTTTTTATTCTAGACTAGTTGGACACATAGATCAAGTGGACGGGGTTGCGGAATAAAAACATCCCCCAAACAACTGATTAGTACCATATAGATTAGTTGGACATAATATGTAACCCCGTCCACTTGATCTATATCTATATTATGGACATAATATGTCCATTATAATATATTATTATTATAATATAATATTATTATAATGTATTATGGAAATCTGTTTGGAAGTTTAGTTATTTTATCCTCTCAAAATGTAGATAATAATAATAATGTAGATAACACGAAAAAAATTCGAAAGTGAAAAAGTCGGGATTAACATGAGTTCCTCAACACCCTGTATATTTTTCGGGAAATTAACTATTCTGAGTACCTAATATAAAGTCATCTTGTGAAATAAGTGCCACTAAAACTATGGTGTGATAGTTCAAGAGGTTCCGAAGATCTACAAGAGCTCAATCCGAATCCCGGAATGCTTCGCTCATAACGAAACCAAAAAATTCGAATTTGGCGGCTATGTTAGTATGAACGCTGACCGTCCGTAGCGCGGCGGGCGATCCGTGTGGTCTCGAACGTCTCGTGTTCCATACACACCTAGGTGGTGTTCTCATGACGTCACGAACAATCGATATCTAGAATCTCCCGTGTGTCCGCCATTTTCGCATCAGTCCACTAGGATTCTCTAGTAGTGTTTACTAATCATTTTCGGTTTTTTTTTCGTCATTATCAACAACTGCGAATTTGTTATCATCATTCTTCGATAGGGATCTCTTATCATCTTTGAGCCAGCCAATTGTCGACTCAACAATGGTATGATATATAGTTAACCTTCAACTCGGTTTCCCGTGTTTCTTTTTGAAATTTGAGTTTGTGTTCATTACTGTTTCGACCTTTCCTTAGCTGCGGAAGTATTTTTCCTCTTTTGAAATATCCAAGTGCGGAATTGTGTAGTGCAACAATACGTGGAGACAGGGTGGAGCCGGTGAAACTGTGCGAATGTTCGGCCTCCTTCAAGTCATCACCAATCAGTGTGAAAAAAACTAAGGAACTTTCTAGGGTTAAGAGAAGAGCTTTGAGTTTGGCAAAAATTAACTGAATATTTAGGCCTAGAAAGAAGATGGATGGACGGAACGTCCGAGTTTCCCGACGACATTTCATCAATTGTAAGTGAATTTTGGTTTATGAATCTTTTACTTCTTCCAAAATCATTTCCCGTATTGAGATGTTTCCGTTATCGGGGAAGGACATAGGGGGTTCACTTCCGGATAGGTAGGTACCTCGAAAACGCGTTTCGTGACGTCCGGTATATATACGTAAATACTTTTGGAGGTTAGCTGTCAGCTTTGTGATAAGGCTGATAACAGTCTTGAATTTTTTTTTGAAAATCGAAGTTTCACACTCGTCGTTGAGAGCTCGTCACGACTCCAGATTTCAAAGGTGAGACTCATTTTGTATCAATAATTGTTGCTTATTGATTCAATTGACAGTATACTATGTGGTTTTGGCCAAAAAATGGTAGTACACCCCAGTATGGAACCATTCCCAATTACCCCTGAGATTTTTACCTCTGGGGTAAATGGGAACAAAATTTCCTTTTATTTTGTTGTCATCCTATCTTGTGGAGCTAAAAGGGCTGGTGCAGGAATATATTAAAGCAACTGGAATGCGCACAAGATTTGTGGATGGGAAACCGGGAGAAGACTGGTATCAAGCATTCATGCATCGGGACTCAACAAGTTTGCTGAAGAAACCAGAACTGCTACAAAAGGCCAGAAAGCAAGCCAGAGATCCTTTTGTAATTTTTGCTTTTTTTGAATCTTTAAAATCTCTGTACGATAAGTATAGTGTGTCAGCATTAATGGTGTTCAACGCCGATGAAAGTGGGTTTCCTTCAGATCCAACTAGGCTCAAGGGCATTGGTCCCACAGGTCCCACTCAGCCGCATTTCTGATGGATCTGGACGAGAGTCAACTACAGTCCTGGCCTGCGTGGCAGCAAATGGAGACTGCCTCCCTCCTTTGATTGTTTTCAAAGGACTCTCTGTCCAATCTCGTTGGATCTCCGATAATCAGTACCCAGGCACAATGTACGCAGCAACTTCAAACGGATGGATGGAGGAAGCATCCTTTTTCCAGTGGTTCTCCAGTATGTTCATCCCTCATGTGGAAAAAGTACGTGAAACCAATGACCTCGGTACTGCAACGATGGGCATGCAAGCCATATCAGTGTGAGAATAATAGAATCAGCTATTTCAAAAAACGTGCAATTGGTCAAATTCCCCAGCCATTTGACTGATCGCCTTCAGCCATTGGACAAAACAGTGCTTGGCCCTCTCAAGCAAACATGGGAAAAAGCACTTGTTGAATACGGAAAGTCGCAAATTGGTTAAAGTACGTGTCGGTTGAAAAAGAATGAGTTTGCTGAGCTCCTGGGGAAAGTTTGGAGATCGATTTCAGACAAAAACATGACAAGTGGATTTGCTTCTACTGGAATCTTCCCTCTGAACCAGGACAAAATTCCCGAAGACCTATTCGACTTTGAAGATTTGAAGCGCTACAAGAAACGGCAAAGAATTATTGGTGGAGAAAGACCAGAGCCCAGTGACCAGCCTGGTCCAGTGAACGATGAAGCAGAAAATCCTCATGACATCCCATATTTCAGTGGGGAAATTTTTCCAACGGTTGAAAGTGATGACGCTGTCGTTTTGGATTTTAGTATGAGAAAAAAATCTGAAGCTATTGAGAGCTCAAAGCCAAAACCTATCGACTTTATTGACAAACAGTATCTCCAAATATACATCAGCTTCAACCTCAACAGCAAGCCCTAAAAAAGGAGGGACCCGGCTAAAGCACCATACCTACGGCGAAGTTTTAACTTCTGAAGATGTCCTGAAAAGACTCAGAGAAGCAGAAGAAAAGAAAACGACTAAGAAGAGAACCTCGAAGAAGAGTGAAGAGCCATCTGTCAAGAAAGCCGTGGTGATCAAACCAGGGAAGAAACGCCAAATGCAAGCAGTAAATGATAGACACTGATGATGAGGAAGGAATCAATGAAGTGATCGACTATGAAGACACACCGGGAGGCTCAAGGAAGAAAACCCACTTCCGTTATGTATGTTAAGTGGATACAGTCGAATCTAGTGAGTTAGAGGTTCCAAATCCAAGTTTGCGTTAATTGAAGAAGACACGTTTTCTGTCAGCATTTCGCAAGTGATAGCTGTTTTGCCGACCCCGTCGTGCTTTAAAGAAGGTAGAACGGAACTTCATGATTTTGGCGGGCATGTCGACGTGGTGGAAAAGTGATGTTTAAGTCTACGTGTATATTTTACTTTCAAACTGATGATTTCGTTCCTATGATTTTATCTGCCTATGTTACCGTAATATGAAGAAGTTTGTTTTCCTTGTGCAACGTCACTTCCTATTTCCACAAACGTCTAAATAAATTTTTTTGACGTCACTTCCGATTTCCACAAACGTCTAAATAAATTTTTTTTGACCAAGTTCCAATAATTTCCAACTAGTTGGTCAAATTTTGCTGAAAGAGTAATTTACTTCTAGTTAGTTCATTTCTACTTACTTACCTCATGGGGTAAATTTGAACAACACTTGGGGTAATTGAGAACACTTAGTGGGGTAATTGTGAACATGCTATGGGGTAATTGGATACATGGCGTTAGAATGCTCAATGCGAAGCGAGTGGCAAAAATTAAAGTTTCTGAGTGTCCTGCTTCACAAAGCACTCGCAGAAAAGAATGTAGCTATTCCCAATTACCCCCAACCGAACGGGGTGATTGGGAATTCCTGGGGTAAATGAGAACATGAAAAATTGCGCCACAAAAAACAGTTATTTCTTGCGTGGACGGCAGGGAAAGTTGGAATCTAGGGACGCGGGAGCGTCCCGCCCGCCAAGAAAACCGAAGCCCTGAAAACCGAAGCGACTGAGACACTGATTACGCGACGGAACAAGTTGGGGTTTTCACCATCCCGTAGCTCGGTCCCCTGAGTGTCTCGAGAGTTGATTTTTTGAACACCAACTCTCCAGGGGCACGTGAGGACGTAAACCAAATTTCAGCTCTTGGGAACATCAGGTGTCGGGGGTATAACAGTTTTAAAACCACTATTTTTCACGTTTTTCGTGTTCTTCTTCTCGTTGTTGTTGTTCATTGACGGGGCTACAGCCCAGCAGACAAATCGGATCGAGCTGAAATTTTGCACACCCGTTTGTTATGCTCCAAGGGTGTGCCTTTTGACCATTTTTTCTCCCTCCCCCCATTTCCCCCCCCCAATTAGGGGGGAAATAGTAATTTTTAGGAATTTCAAATGGTCATAACTCCTTCAAAATTGAAGCTTTTTTAGATTTTCTTTTTTAGTTGTATTCAGCTTTTAAAACTGTTTAATTTGAGATCAAAAAGAGCTTCCTAAGGAGTAAAACAAAGGAGTTATGGTGATTTTTCTGTTTTCAACAATAACTGCCGCCAAAATTGATGGAAATTGGTGCGGTTGGTCTTAAAATGTCAGCTAGGTTGTCTAGTATATGCTCAATAATTTTGAACTAAATCTCAATCGATTCGACTACAGCCAAAAATACGTGAATAAATTCCACATCTACTGATTTGGCTAATTTCCGAAAACATCAAAGTTGAACGGTGGCCAGAAAAATTGTCGTAAAGTGGCGCCTGTTTAAGGATCGATAGGAAATTTTATGGGCTTTCGAATGAGGGTAGCGCACTTTGTCACTTTTCCCAACGGTTCTCGAGTTATTCGCGATTTTTGGTATAAAAACGTGCGTTTCACCTTTTGCAAACTTTCTCTTTCCACTTTCTCTTCGACACCAATAATTACAATTATTGTAATGATTCTCAACAACAAAAATTTGCACAATCCCCAAGAAAAAATGCGACAAATTTTCAAAAAATTTCTAATTCAAATTCATTCAAATTTCTAATTCTTTCTATTTTTTAAATTTAATAATAATAATAATTGTTTTAAATTTTAATAATTTTTTTAAATTGTTAATTGTTTTAATTAATCGAAAATTTTAAAACTACCTACTATTTAACCAATTCGCAAAAATTTTAAAACTACTTATTTTTCAAACACATTTCAGATAAACAATAATTTCCAAAAAATAATTATTCTTGTAACAAAAAGGCAAATTAGTAGGCGTACTAATTTTTTACTAAATTTTGACTAGGATAAAACTTCATTTAGGAAAAAATTTACTAGTTACCTCGTAGGTACTTTTGTTAAATTGAACCGTATTGTATAAGTACCACTCGAAAACTAGCCATGCAAAAAGATGTGATATCCCCCCAAAAACAACTCCGTTGTAAAAACTGGCCCGCCAAAAAACCTCAGCCGCAAAAAGGAATGATATCCATTTTGCCCGCCAGCCACATATATAGGATGCTCGGTGCTTCGCACCTCGCTGTTGAGTGTGCATATAGAAACCTGATCCTCCTACCCCTAACCTCCACCGTCAATGTTTTCCTGTTCCCTGTCTCTCCTTCCCAGCCGCCTCTCACCCTTAGTCACCCTCGGTTTCACTTAATATGTTTCCTCTGTTACACCAGCAGGGAGCTTTACGCTTCTCTCAATGCTGTTGGCGGGAGCTTTTTGCCAGATGAACTTGCCTGAATTGAAGCATTACTTCATTATAGGTGTACCACCACTGATTACTCGTGACCACCAGTAGGTAATACTTATAATATAGTAATGCTTCAATTCAGGTTTGTTCATCTGGCAAAAAGCTGCCGCCAACTGCATTGAAAGAAGCGTAAAGCTCCCTGCTGGTGTAACAGAGGAAACATATTAAGTGAAACCGAGGGTGATTAAGGGTGAGAGGGGGCTGGGAAGGAGAGACAGGGAACAGGAAAACATTGACGGTGGAGGTTAGGGGTAGGAGGATCAGGTTTCTATATGCACACTCAACAGCGAGGTGCGAAGCACCGAGCATCCTATATATGTGGCTGGCGGGCAAAATGGATATCATTCCTTTTTGCGGCTGAGGTTTTTTGGCGGGCCAGTTTTTACAACGGAGTTGTTTTTGGGGGGATAGATGTAACTGAACGAGAATTCGTCGAAGAAAAATTGGCGACTCAGTTTTCACGAACACAGTGATAATATTACACTCGAAATGTCCAAAAATAACGATTTTGTTCCCCCACTTGACCCTATACCTACACTTGGTACCGTCGGTTCTCAACTTGTTTGCATGGCGGGGCGGAACGCTGTCGCGTTCCTAGATTATCGGTCGATTTTATGCGGAACCACCATAAATGCAGCTGCATGCTGTGAGACGCTCTAGAAGTTGAAAAAAAGAAGGACAAAATTCCGTCGCACTCAGGACTTGCTTGTTTCTTTTTGGTGGGATACTGTGACTCACCCACCCTACTCCCCGGACCTGGCACAATCGGATGATCATCTTTCCAATAAATTGAAGGATTTTTTGGGTGGAAAACGATTTTAAAAAAATGACAAGGAGATTCAGGCTGCTGTCGGAAAAACGCTTCGGGAGGTGGAGCGAAAGGTATACGACAAGGGTACACAAAAACTGGTCCCTAGGCTTCACAAAAGTATTAACCTCAATGTCGAATATGTAGAGAAATAATGACATGTTTTGACACTTATCTTGTAAATTTCATTTAAAAATATTCAATTTTCAACACATGTTGTAACCTTAATTTTTGGGCGTCCCTCGTATATATAATAAATTATTTGCCCCAGTACAAAAATTAGTCTAACTACGCCCTTGTCTGCTGTTACTGGAAAGTTAATTAAAGGAGGAGCTGTTAATTTTAATAAAGCTCCTATAATATTGACTGGCTTATATAACATAGCTAATTCAAGTAAAGTATTATTTATCTTGCCCAACTCTCTTTCATACACAATTTTGATGGGCCGATCCCTCTTATTCGTCTGTTGTCTGATCCCTTATTCCCTTTGTAGCTCAGATTCGTCTGTTGTCCACCTCAATGAATCTGTCGTGAGATTTTATGTTTAGCTGTAATAGTTGGCAGCGTCTCTCCTTCTACACTAGCGCCCTCCCATCCCAACACCGCTGTGTACCTTTCTCAAATCAGTCCCTAACGAGAATTTGTTGAGGGCTTCACGCTTCTCTCCAACCCAGTTTTCATTTGGTAAGTGGACAATTAGTCGCTCTCTTTACTGTAGTCCTTCCTGTAATGTTGTTTATTTGGCACGAGAATCCCCGGTAGGAGTAAATATTTAGAAAAAATGCTCGAGCCTTCGTGAAATTCCTGTGCATATTAGGCCTGTGTATACGGCGCCATCATTTACAAAACTTGATGATGTGTTTACAATCCAGATCAACTTCACTGATGGTCTGATGATGGGTCTCCGATAGTTTAATCAACCTTAAAATAAATTCTAGTTGAATGTTTTGAGTTATTTCTCATCGTTTCCCGACACTGATTGTCAAATCAAAGGTACCAAGGTGCGAGGTTGCAATGTTACAATCGATGAAATTACGTTTGGGATCGTACAAAACGTGTATATGCGATGGTTTTGGCCAATTATTTCGAATCCCTCATTCTAGTCATTTCAAACTGGAAAAACAAATATTTAGGTAATATTTAAACATGCGTCATATTATTACCAGTAATGAACCGTTACTTACCAACTCAATTTATGCTCACGTTACTTGTCGCTCTTAATGAATTATCTAGCCATGAACTCAGACGATAATGCAGGCAGCTGACGTGGCAATTATTAACTACGACTATATTTACAACCGATGCCACATTAAACTTTCTTCGCGTGCCAGCTCACGAGCCTGTGCAAATTGCCTTCAGGACAACCTTGAATTTCATGGTTGATACTTACACATAATTGTGATAGTTCCCACTCTTATCTAGTTTTTCATTTCACCATCTTTGTAAATTAATCATTGGATAAATAAGCTTCATAATGAGTGTGGGTGGGTGGGAAATAACCGCACATTCACTTCATTCTCCCCGATTATGAATTTTCATTGGTCATACCATAACTTGATCTGCCTCCATTTCTAATAATAGATGTTTAGATTGTATGGAATTCCCTGTAAATTCGATTTGAAAAAAAAAAAAAAAACATACATATCTGTGGTCGTACTTGTTGGTTAAAAAAAAACGTTTGACATGTAATGAACATCTTCATTTTGGACCAACGTTACCAATGTACGCACACCATGTATTTGTCTCGTTGTAGGAACATTGTTGACGCTTTATCTTGTGCACCGCTTCATTAACTCAGGCAGCCCAACCACGACTCACCAAGAAATTGAAAATTACATTCATTTTGTAAATCCACCATTACCCTCCATCATTTCGTTGACCAGGTGATTTTCAAAGAATATTGATTTCAACTCATAATATAGTAGGTATGTAAATATTGCAATGTTTTCAAGACTGAAAAATGTTTTTGTCGAATGTGGGGTTGGAAAACGTTTTCCAACCTCACATTCGACGAAAACATTTTTGAGTCTTGAAAACATTGGGGTGCCCGAAATCAACCTAAACCCTTTGTTTTGAACCATGATTGAAACTGATGATTATTCAAGTTGGGCGAAGCTCGGCTACCTAATTAGCCGATTATTAATAACTAAACGTTACTTACCATCAAAAACGCCGACAGGGGTCGAAATTTTCTCACCGAATTTCCCGTGCATTATTACCGATTCTCATCTATCCCAGGTGACAGGCCAGTTGACAACACGGTAGTTGATGACACCAATCAACTCGGTCCCTTTAGAGCGAATAAACGTAAGCACAAGTAACAGATCATACGTTCTCTGACACTGTTACTGCTGGCTTATGACTTGATGTGATGTACTCAAATGCACGTACCATGCAAAATATAACCATTCAAGGCGAAACAGGGGAGTTAATTGCTTACTGCAAAAACTTCCCAAAATGACTGATTGAGGCAAAGCCTTCATTCAAATGAGGCACATCATCAAATATTGTGGTAATGCAGTAGAAACTCTTTCGAATACTCCTTTAATTCGACGAAAATTCTTTCCTCCTTTGAAAAAAATCGAGGTATTTCCACGTGTTTTTTTTCTGCGATCTACATAACTCTCTGTTTACCCTCTCAATTCGAACATGGCGTAAGTAAACGGCGAATAAAGAATAACGAGGGTTAGATGACTCTGGTAGGCATTTCGCTCCTCGTTCACTGGTTTGCCAATTCAAAATGTTCAGGGCGATTCTAAACAGACGAATCGTCGCAGACGATTTTTCCCAGCCAATTGTTAAGGAATTAACATTTTTGTTCTTGGTCAATTTGAAGGGTTCATTATTGAAATTAATGAACTGAAAAATTCTCATATGGCCGTCCGCCGTACGTTGTCTGCGGCACTTTGCTCAGTGAGAATTCGGGCTCGGGCCAGGACACGGATGATCCTTGAAACTTCTCATAACCCTAGGTCAATAAGAAGGAGTGAGAAATAGCGTTTGATATTTCAGAACGTAATATCCCGGAAATTTGAAAAGGCACAGTTTAGTTTTCCGTACATATTTGAATAGATTTTGATTCAGGAAATCGTTCAACGCCAAACGATCGTTCACAATGATTGAGTCAACAGATAACCGTCAACCAGAGTGTGATTTGAAGAACGCATGGTTTTGAGATATTAAGTTTCTTGTTCTGTAATACTTTTTGTGTGTACGTATGGAGAGATGGCAATTAAAAAAAAAAAAAAATGTTATTGATGACTGGCGATGTAGGTTGGTACAAGTAGGAACTCCTGAATGAGGAAAATACAACTAAATTATATATTCATAAGTTATGATAATTCATCATTAGAGTCAATATCAAAATAATTAAACTGATGAATCATTCAATAATTTATTCACCCCATAATTTGTGTCATAAATTATTATTAGGTCACCCCGGAGTGTAGTACGAAAACTGAAGGGACCATCCATGAGCCTCATAGGTTAATGCCTCATAGGTAGAAAAAAAAAAAAAAAAAAAATCACCAACAACAGACCTTCAGGCCAATTTTCATAATATGATATTATTATTAATAATATTATTATGTGATATTGAGTTTCTCACTCTCAGATACGAGGAAGGTACATGTGAAAACCCACGAATTATAGAAATAGGTACAAATATATTGTGATAAATTCATGGAATATGCAGATATGGTGCTGGTTTATGGGTATACAAACCAGAAAACTGAAGAAGCTGTGAGGGAATAACTAGGGCGAATTCAAACAATGTTGTCATTTCAAACATTTTTTCACTAGTGTTGATAGGTCCCGACAAAGTACATTGCGAATTGTAAACAACGGTTAATTCCATGATGATGTTGATTGAATGAATATTATCGTGAAAATGATAATAATGTTTGAATTTTTTTGGTGAGTGATACATCGAAATCCATTATTTTACACAACTGCATATGTTTAAGATTTGTCAAATAAAATAATTCTTAAGGTACTTACCACTCAATTTTTTAATACACAGATGAACCAAACCCCGCATTGTGAGTAATAACTGACAGAAATACAGCACAGCATTCACGATCAAAATTTATAAGAATGGTACTTCATACCTGAGGAAATACGCTTTTATTGGGGACCCGCCTGTGGGGGTATCGCCATTGATATTCCTTCAGAGCATCTCTAGCGCTCTGGTTTGTATAGCCATAAACAAGCATCATATCGCACCTCAAGAATGGCAATTCAAAAATCCTAAATGTTGGGAAAACGCCTTTGAAGTTTTGGATCCCAAATATTGCTGAAAATGTCGTAAAATTACTTTTTTTTAGAGGCATATGATTACTGTTTAGCCACCTTCTCCATCAACAACTAGCGACTTGAAAAATTCTGGATAATTTTGTTGGATAGATTGAGAAAACGTTTTGAGTGGTTACATTACTACCTTGGATTTTTGGCGAATTAAAAAAAAAAAAAAATGTTAAAACTCGAATTACCGAAAACTTTTCATACCAGAATCCGTTTCAGACGATCCTGAATCCACTGCCAAAAGACACCAAAAATTACATGTATAGATATATATGAGTCTGCCCACGACGCTTGGCGCGAAACGTCGGGGATTTGGGGGGGGGGGGGGATAAATTGCCAAAATGAAACATTCTGACTAGTGACATCTCATTTAAAGGTTTTTTTTTTAATTTCATGGATTGCGATATTTCATTCCGTTTTAAAACTGGAGCACGTTGAAGATGAAGAAATGTGGTTGATACTTGATATCTTCTTCATGTTAAGTCTGCTCTAATCTGATAACGAAATGAGATATCGCAATTCTGACTTCACCGTCGTGTTCAGCATTGCCAATCCTATACGTTGAGGGGGGTTTGGGGAGTTTGGGAGAGGTTACCCATAGACTCCAAAAATGAAACGTTCTGACAAATGTCACATCACTTTAAAACTTTTTAAACGCTGAATACGATGGTGAAGTCATACCTAATTGCGATATCTTATTCCGTCGTCTGATACTTGAGATGTTCTTCAAGGACATCATGTTCTTTAATGGAGACATTTTACATGAAACCAATTATTTCTTCGAAAATTCGCTCTTATAGCCATGCTGCATGACTGTGGATTTTCATATTCACTTCCAATGATTTTCCCTGATTGTTTACCTTTTTTGCACGTTCCAACTCGCAACTTTGCAAAACATTATTACATCATCAATAACAGCAATGCAGGCAAGTATTATATATTTATATATTTTCATATTTATGTATGTGTTACTCCGGACAATAACCATCGATAGATTTGAGATAAAAAGTTCAAATTTGAACAAAAAATCCGTCTTGGCAATCGGGCAGAATCGGGCCACTCTAAAGGGGGGGGGGGTCGAGGAGTTTTAGGGGGAAACATTACCCATAAATTCCCAAAATGAAAGATTCTGACAAGTGACCCATCGGTTTAAAGGTTTTATTTATGCAGAACACGATGGTGAATATATTATATTCTTGTAGGGCATGTCAAGATCTGTCAGCCAATGAGTATAAGTCGAAAATCGAATTTTTCGACTTGTCGCACTCCTATTCTTGACGTGCCATGGTATTCGCACAAAAAATTTGTCCCGGCAATCGAAAGCCTGTGATCCCTCATTTTAAACGTTTTCTTACGCTGCACACGATGGTGAAATCAGAATTGCGATATCTCATTTCGTTCTCAAACTGGAGCACTTAGAAAATTAAGAAACGGCGTTGTTACTTGTGAAGTTCTTCACAGATCATCTGCTCTAATCTGATAACGTAATGAGATATTGCCATTCTAACTTCACCATCGTATTCAGCGATGAAAAATCTATAAATCGGTGTTAGGTACTTGGCAAAAAAGGAGACATTTGTAAATGTGTTATAAAACCAGTAAAATGGAGACATTTTATATGGAACCATAAAATTAAGAAATTTTACTTAAAACCAGTTATTTCTTTGAAAATTTGCTCTTATAGCCATGCTGCATGACTGTGTTTAGTTTTATTTTGTATTGTTTTGTAAGTTGCAAGTAGGTATATCACACCGTGTAATATTCACCCCGCCTCGCAAATATCATTCTACACTAGCCAGAAAACGTTATGATATCCACTCCCTCGCCCACATGATATCCACTTCCTCGCCCACATGATATCCACTTTCTTCCAACTAAAGAGATGTCCTAACCACTTCACAAGCACCGTGCCCGTTTCGATATCTCCCCTCCGCGCCATGGTAAGACGTTTTTATTACTACACATTTATGTAGGTACATACCTAATACATAGATGTGTGGTAATTAAAATGTCAAGCCAATGGAACGATAATTAAAACCAGTATGTTTGTAAAATAATATCTTTTTCAAGGAGACCTTTGGCTTGAGAACTTGAGGTGGTTAAGAGTGACGCGTTGTACGTATCCCAGTTATTTACGGTTTTTCACTTGAGTAGTTTTTCTCATGGCAGTTGAAAGCTGAAAGAGCTTCGTGAGAGCTTTATGGTTCAATAAAGAGTTCCTTCGAGGATACTCAGGATACCTACTCAGTTTCTGAGCTCATCAAGTGTTGTCCCGTGTTAGCGGTATGTATACATAGTAATGTATACTGCAGGCACTTATGGTACTTCAGGGGATCACCAGAATTAATCAGAGCCCAAGACTAGAAGGTTCCTTTATAAAATGTTTGTGCCCGAGACCTTCCAACCTCTGGTGAGGTTACATTCTCACGGAGGGGCTCGGGACTGACGTTGATGATGTGCTAATATCAGCACGTTGTAGTCATTCAAATGGCAGTACAGGTTCATCTGTTCATGAACACATGAATCCCAACTCTTATTCTGGGTAATGTTTCGATACTGTGTTTGATACTATAGTGGTATTCCGGTTACTGTTTAGGTTAAGGCGATCCCACAGGGTTCTTGGGATATCGCATGGGATATGCTATTAAAATTGCGATATCCCAAGAACCCCTTGTGGGATCGCCTTAACCAAAACAGTAACTGGAATATCACTATAGTATCAAACGCAGTATCGAAACATGATCCAGAATAACAGTTAGGATTCATTATTGATAAATGAATCTCTCTTATATTGCAGAACTCACTATAGATCCTTTCTCTCGAGAAAGCTTAATTTGTCCATATCAGGTAATTTCCGGATACGGTTTCGATTACAGCCATCCCACAGGGAGACCCTGAATCATATCATGTTTCAAATCGGAAATGCTAGGCATCATTGTTGTATGGTAGGTGTGCTCGTAACAAGTGGTTTTCCCGGTGAATGTCAGTACCAATAGAGAAAGGTAAATTGACCAACAATCTGCATTTTATACAATATTGTTTGAAAACTACCTCAAAATTAGGGGAAAATTTTGTGGGATGCATGTGGGATCCCATGGGATCGTGAACAGGTATGAAGGAGTACCGGCTTTATAGTACTATCAAACTTGTGAGGTTTGACTGGAAAAGAGTTGTTCGGGGAGTGACGCGAGAAATTGCCACATCATTTTACAAGCTGAACATCTTGGCGAGAAGAATATTCTGCAGTAACATCTTAAACGGAGTTAATTCTCAAGAGACCCGTCCTTTCATCCCCTGTCGTTAGCAAGTAATCTTGGGCGCCTTCCCTCAACTCGCCCAGCCAAGCCACAACCACAAATTTGCGGGTTGATTCCTAAATGGTTCCATGTGAAATAAATCTCAATCCCTTCGGATCTTGAAAGTGAAATCAACTTAAACATTTATAATTTCGAAGTCATTATGTTTTGAAGAGCTATATAAATCTCAATCCCTTCGGATCTTGAAAGTGAAATCAACTTAAACATTTATAATTTCGAAGTCATTATGTTTTGAAGAGCTATGGGGGTCAACCTCCGATGACCTTGTGAATTTAATCGCCATCTGGGCAGTACTAGTCCCTGTTCTCCAGCATGTTGTAAATATTTGTACCGCTCATAAATAAGTACTATCTACTGAATTTGTTAATGGTTATGGTCTTTGGATCCCTCGCAGTAGTGATGATACAGTGTGACCTAAATTTGCTCTTCAAGGGCTCACAATCGGGGTAGATTGAAGAGTCTTCTTTGTCTACTTGGTTTCAAAATGAGGACGGTTCAATAATTTAGGAAGAAGAGAGGTGGATTTGAAATGGGGGGAACAATGGGACCATGTTGGTTTATTATTCCAAATAATAACGTATTAGAAATGACTAAGGAAGAAAATTGTCAACCCACCCATAAAATAGGCCCCTTTCGCCCCTCAGAAATTGACTGAGAAATTTGAAATTCGGCTTACGATCTTCAACCAAGCCGATGAAGATCATTGAACTATTGCATAACCCAATTGATTGGGAGGTAAATTTGAGTGTTGACATTTTCAAAACGTCACATATCGGAAACTTTGAATAGACATAGTTTTTTGTTTTTAAACAAAAAAATTGAATAGATTTAGATTCAGTGGATTTTTCATAACGTATGGAGAAACGCTTTCAACTTTAATAAATTAAAAAAAATCATTCGTAGCTTGTACTTAGTATTTCATAAAGTAGGCCACTGGTGACCTTCTGGAACGAACACAGAATATTTTAGCGCTCCCATTAATATTATTATAAATATTACGAGTATTTATACAGTCATGGGACTTACAAGGGTATTGTACACAGAAGGCTGTATTGTATACAGTAAGTTAAAAACCGACCGTTGTGGAAAAATTTGCAGGGGTTTTTAGATTGGTTAGTTAAGGAATGATGTATTCCAAAGCGGTTAGGAGGACTTGTTCAACTTTAAAGTTGTGAAATGCTAAACATACTACTCGTACTAACTTAGAAGTGTCGGATTTGGAATGTGATGTACGGTTGTGGACTGGTAAACTATAATTAGGTAAAATTTAATTACGGTACAAGTATGCGAAGGCTTCCTGCCCCAATTCGGGCGGTGATTTATGAGAAATCTTTTACCTGATACTTCATGACCATATAAACTGAAAGTACTCCATGCATTAAAATTTGATGGGAATCGAGCTCTAACTTAAAACTCGCCAACTGGGCTATCGAGGTATCGATTTCCCAAAAATTGGCGCTGTGAGTCAGTCATATCGTTTGTCTTGCATCGATTTTAGATATCTCCACTGGGTTTGGACGCTTCGGCCCAAAGAAATTTGTTTTTCGCGTGTTTACATTTGAACTTTTGAACTGATGGATATTTTGATAACTTGGACTGAGATTCACTCACTGTCCACTCCCTTCGTGATTGTACTCAACACTCTCCCCACTCACCCTCACATGACATTGGTTTATTACAGTAAGCGAGGGATCCTCACTTGCAGTCCCCCGCCTTGTTCCTGTTGAAAGGGAACTCATCGGTTCCTACAGGCACTGACATTTATGGATCCGTCAGATGGGAACCTTGTTCATCCCCCCTTACATCACAGGGTTCAGATGAGAGTGGGGCGTTAGAACGGTATATTTGGACCTATTAGTTCCGGATATCGGGTCTAAATAGCACTGCCCCCTAAGGAATCCGATACACTATTTATACAACTCTGATTAACATTCATCTTTTTGACACTTAATAAAATCAGTGTCCGAAAATCTGCAGATCCGAATTCAGTCGAGAAACGTAAAATGGTGGGGGCATTGTCTTGAAAAAATCAACTCTAAAGCACCAAAACCCCGGTACGCACTGGATTGATTTCATCGGTAAGTCAGCTGGAACCACTAATCATGGAACGTTTCCAAATATTCAAGCCCAACCCTATCATCTGTGGTCCACGATGGAGTTGGGTTTCATGAATCAGGAGTCACTACTCACTCTATTCTTCTATATATAGAAGAATATGTATACGAAATTATATACATTTAACAATTGATTGCACTAGGAACACTTTTGCTATTGAAATAGGTCATTGTTTGTTCTATAATCAGACCACCTTCCCAAGTAGACCATAATCAATGTAAACATATCTGTAGATTTTGTTTGAAGACCGATTCAGCGTTCCAAAATGCGTAAAAAACTGTACCAAATACGCATTTCTACTGGTGCAATTACCGAGCAAATCAAACAAACACCAATTCTTCCTACCGCCGCAAGTTTGTTCCAATTAAAAAAACTCTGCAAATTCTTGACACAACGGTTCATTATCTTCTTTGTACGGATCACCCTTCTGTCTAGATCACTAGGTCTAAATGTCTAGATCCTAAATGTTAGATTAATTATTATTATCAATTATCACTAATTATTAACAATTTTATCAAGTACCTAGGGAAAATTATTATAATTTATTGTTAGGTATTAATAATTCGTATTTACTATTAATAATAATTATTATTAATTATGATTAATTAATACGATATAATTCTGGGGTTTTAAATACTACGTCGGTAATAATTTTCCTATAAAAGAAGTACCTACCAACAAACATTCGAAATTACCTTCATTTCCGTAGCACGAAACGCACCTCAGAACAACAAACTCGACATCACTTAAGCCATATGATGTTCCAAAGAGCTTGTTAGTATGAAAATGGACCTGTATTTCAACAGTTTGATTCACGATCGTGTTGTGAGGCACAATCTTTGAGCCGTCATTGTAAACGAACGGCTGGTCGTACAAAGCTGCGGATGGTCTTAAAAAATTCTACGGAACAAACTCTATCTAAATATGAAATAAAAAACATACCGTTCTATATGAATTCTTCGAGATATGAGATTTTCAAATTTTCAAAATTCGTTTTGAACCCCTTCCCCTTGACCTAGGGTTATGAAAAGTTTCGAGGATCATTGTGGGGCTGGTCCGAACCCAGAAACCAAATTTCGTAATTTTAGCTCAACGTTAACGTTTAGCTCAAAGTGGCGCGTACGGCGGACGGACTGATTTTTTTTTTATTCGATTTTCTGAATCTACGTATCTTGAAACGTAAACCAACAAATTTTGAGGGGGGGTTAAAATTTTTTTTTCTTTGGGCGATTCCAATGGTTCATTATCGAAGATAATAAACCAAAATGAAGTACGAGGTACGCGGTGTAGGTGTGGGAGGGGGCGCAGAGACATAAACGGTCTCGTCGTATGACGCACTAGTTGGCCTCCTGCCAGCCGTATTAAGTCATACGCTCGTGCGTCATAGGCTCTGACGTACTTGTTGGCCTCCTGCTAGCCGTCTTACGTCATACGCTCGTGCGTCATAGGCTCTGACGCACTTGTTGGTCTTCTGCCAGCCGTCTTACGTCATACGCTCGTGCGTCATAGGCTCTGACGTACTTGTTGGCCACCTGCCAGCCGTCTTACGTCATACGCTCGTGCGTCATAGGCTCTGACGCACTAGTTATCCTGTCAGCCGTCTTACGTCATACGCTCGTGCGTCATAGGCTCTGACGCAATAGTTGGCCTCCTGCCAGCCATCTTACGTCATACGCTCGTGCGTCATAGGCTCTGACGTACTTGTTGGCCTCCTGCCAGCCGTCTTACGTCATATGCTCGTGCGTCATAGGCTCTGACGTACTTGTTGGCCTCCTGCCAGCCGTCTTACGTCATACGCTCGTGCGTCATAGGCTCTGACGTACTTGTTGGCCTCCTGCCAGCCGTCTTACGTCATACGCTCGTGCGTCATAGGCTCTGACGTAATGGCCCGCCGGTCGCTTGTGTTCTGACGTGATCTGAGGGAAAGGGTGAATCAAGGGAACAAATTTTTCCCGTTTCAGTTTATGTGCCAAAGCAAAGACATGAAAATGTCAAAAAAATGTGTAAATAGGTACCTAAGCCCAACTGTAATGTCAATTTTCTGACAATGAGTTTTCGACTATAGTTTTCATACCTTTTTACTTAAGTACTTATTGCAATTTGAGACTGATAATGAGCTGTTTGCAAATAAAAAGTCTGATAACTACTTTATTACATCTTATTAATATATTTTCAAGTTCCGATTCACAGTTGAATGTATTTTATTTAGATGTCGTAAAATTCGAAAACGATGGAATGACGAAACCTGTCGACTACTGACTCAAGTGATACTGTCGACTTCTAACACATGTAGGTCGACTACTAGTGCAAAACCATGTCGACTACTGAAGAAAATGTTGGTCACTGGTATCGACTACTACCTAGAGCATTGGGATTTTTTACAAAACTTGTTTTTCCCTTTCCAAACCATGTTGAATAATATTTCCCGCTGCCAGGTCTTTTAGGGAAGGATCTTGGGTACACAATGAACAGGTTTGCAATGAGAAAAAAACCGAGTGAATATTGCATTGTGATCCAGTTCTGACCTATTTTTAAAATTTCAAGTCAATAGCTCAGCATCAAAATTTAATTTGTATTATTACAAAAAGGTATTATTTAAACAATTTTACAGATGAGAAACCGAGTGAATATTGCAATGTGGTCTATCCCCGACTGACGGTTAAAATTTCTAGACTGTAGTTTACCTGGAAGATGAAACACTAGGTCTAAATGTCTAGATCCTAAATGTTAGATTAATTATTATTATCAATTTTATCAAGTACCTAGTGAAAATTATATTAATTTATTGTTAGGTATTAATAATTTGTATTTATTATTAATAATAATTATTATTAATTATGATTAATTAATACGATATAATTCTGGGGTTTTAATTACTACTTCGGTAATAATTTTTCTATAAAAGAAGTACCTACCAACAAACATTCGAAATTACTTTCATTTCCGTAGCACAAAACGCACCTCAGAACAACAAACTCGACATCACTTAAGCCATATGATGTTCCAAAGAGCTTGTTAGTATGAAAATGGATCTGTATTTCAACCGTTTGATTCACGATCGTGTTGTGAGGCACAATCTTTGAGCCGTCATTGTAAACGAACAGCTGGTCGTACAAAGCTGCGGATGGTCTTAAAAAATTCTACGAAACAAACTCTATCTGAATATGAAATAAAAAACATACCGTTCTATATGAATTTTTCGAGATATGGAATTTTCAAAATTTCAAAATTCGTTTTGAACCCCTTCCCCTTGACCTAGGGTTATGAAAAGCTTCGAGGATCATTGTGGGGATCATTCGAGGATCCGTAAACCAAATTTCGTAATTTTAGCACAATGCTACCTAACTGGGCAAAGTGCTGCGGGTGGCGGATGGACGGATTTTTTTTTAAATTCGATTTTCTGAATCTACGTATCTTGAAATGTAAACCAACAAATTTTGAGGGGGGGGGGGGTACAAATTTGTTTCTTTGGTAGATTCCAATTGTTCATTATCGAAGATAATAGACCAAAAAACTAATATCGACAAAACATGGACTGCTTTATCATTCACCGATTCAATTGTTATATCGACGTAGAATTAAGTGGCACAATTGACAAGATCACAACTTGGACTACCGTTCTCCAAGAATATTGTACATAGAACATTCATCAGATGAATACATCCTGATTTCAATGGTTTATTAGATATCGAAATAATTAAGCAAAATGGTCGGAACGCACTTCTAAATTTCCATCGTGAAATATCGTTTTAGCGAGCTCCTTGGAACCTTGACCGGTTCTCTACTCCGTCAAGAAGGGTATAGATTACCAGTTGGTAGTTTACCAACGGAAACTCGCGTATTAGGTCATACGGTACTTTTCCCCTACTTGGTAAAATTGATTCTCGTCTTGATTTCCATTCTGTTTTCAACTTGTATCTTGAGCTTCAGTACAATTAGATGGTGAAGGACTATTTGGAACTTATTCAAGTACTGTTCAAAGTAAAATTTGGATCCTTAGCTTGGTCAAAAGCTGCCGTAATCAGGTACTAATCCACGATTACAGCTGTTCTACGTACTTCAAGACGAACCGTTGATTCACGTCAATGTCTATTTGGTCTCTTTCGATAGCGAAGGTTATCTGTTGCCCTTCTATTTTATCGAAGAAATTGAACAGTCCGATTTCATCGGCTAGTCTTAGAAGAGAGTGACGATGGAACGGTTTGTTGTGAGTGTGGTTTTGTGTATTTGGACTATCGCTGGAGTGATCCAACCATCCAACTCCCATCCAAATTACGGGGTACCATTGTTCCTCACGCCGTTAATAAGATCTGGGAACCTAACAGGTGCTAGGAAAGAGTCACAAGCTGTTCCCCTGAAGGGGAACATTGCCAGCTTTTCCGGATTTATCACAGTCGACGATAAGTATGAATCAAACCTGTTCTTCTGGTATTTTCCGGCTGAGGTGGACCCAAGCAAGGCACCAGTCATACTATGGCTTCAGGGTGGACCGGGTGAATCAGGACTAACCGGAGTGTTTGAAGAAAACGGTCCATTTTACGTTAAGATCCACCGCGGTTTGAAAATGAGGAAATATTATTGGTCTCGTGTAGCCCATATGATTTACATTGATAGCCCCGTTGGGACGGGTTTCAGCTTCACGAACAGTACCGGTGGATACGCGAAAAATCTAGATTCAATTGTAGACAATTTGTACGAATTTCTTTTGCAGTATTTCACCATCTTTGAAGAACTCACAATTAACAACTTTTATATTGTGGGGGAATCATATGGTGCAAATTGTGCTATAATGCTAGCGAATAGAATTCATAGTATAAAGCCTAGGGAGTTGCTGAAAATTAATTTGAAGGGCATTGCTCTCCAGAATGGGATTTACGATCCAAGAAACATGATAGTTTATCACGATTACTTGTATCAGATCGGTCTTGTGGATTTGATAGGAATGAATGTAATCAAACAAGAACAGAGTAGAATAGTCCAGTTGATAGACCAAAAGGATTATGTAAAAGCGTATGGAAAGTATAACGCAATGATCGGTGGTAATATCAATCAGAAAACTTCCTTTCAAAATTTGACGTACTACAACTCATATTACAATTTCCTTCATAATGAAGATGACGCAATTTATGGTGAATACGAAAAGTACCTGCAAAAGGACATGATCCGTCGCGCTCTCCACGTTGGAAATTTGACTTTCAACACGGGCCGCAATGTCAAGCTGTACCTTGTAAATGATTTGATGCTACCGGTTAAGACAACGATGGAACAACTGCTAGAGAACTATGAAGTGATGGTCTACGTTGGGCAGATGGATATAATTGTGACTTACCCGATGACTGAGTATGTTTTACAACAGTTGAGATGGAGCGGAGCCCTCCAGTACGGCAAGGCACCGAGACAGTTATGGAAAGTGGATGACGTCATAGCTGGTTACGTCAAAAATGTAAAGAATTTCACAGAAATATTGGTGCGGAATGCCGGACACAGAGTTTCCTACGATCAGCCCAAATGGGCTTTGGATATGTTGAAACGCTTTGTCTCTGGGGAACCATTCTTGGCACCTTAGGCGCAAAGTGAATCCCTCCTTTTTTCCTAGACGATCTCAAATCAATTCCACTGTTGTACACACGGACATGTACTACCTGATAATTTTCAAAAGCTCTTCTCGTTTAGTGTTTTGTGGGATAAACTCATATTGTCCTTCATTCGCGTGATTGACTATGGAAGACCACTAAAGAGTGTATTTGAGACTGCGTTGGGATGAACCCACTGTACATGGATGAGTAGATGTTGTAAACTGATCAATCATGTTTCTGGCTATCAAATACATTGTTATTCCTTATCATAATTAATAGATTTTATCCCTTTGTCTGGAAAACAAATTGACATATAACTATCTAGTGCGAGGTTATATTACATTGGAAACGGTCTAGGAAGATAAAAAAATTAAGAATCTCAGTTGAAATTCAATCTATGGGATAGATTACGGAAGTAAAAAACTCTGCAAATAAATGATTAGGTATAATTTATGTGTATTGATATAATATAGGTACGTATATGGTTTTAGATGTAACCACCTAAGCCGTCGATAATTTATAACAAGATGTACCTAGATGTACCGACAAGTAGGTATTTGAAATTACTTACCTCCGATTTTCTAGACTCTAAAAGAGTTATCCCCCCAAAAAACACTCCGTGTAAAAATCACCCCGCCTCGCAAATATCATTCTTCAGAGGCCGGAAAAAGTTATGATATCCACTTTCCCCGCCCGTTCTTTTCCTCATTAAGGAGCTAAGTGTAATGAAAAGCTTAACCACTTCACAAGCACCGTACCCCTTTCGAAATCTCCCCTTGGCGCTATTGCGAGACGTTTTTATTACTTCCACAAGCAACTAATACTTGTATAAAACGTTAACCACCATCAAGTATTAGTTGCTTGTGGAAGTAATAAAAACGTCTCGCAATAGCGCCAAGGGGAGATTTCGAAAGGGGTACGGTGCTTGTGAAGTGGTTAAGCTTTTCAATATACTTACATAGCTCCTTAATGGGAAAAGGGCGGGCGGGGAAAGTGGATATCATAACTTTTTCCGGCCTCTGAAGAATGATATTTGCGAGGCGGGGTGATTTTTACACGGAGTGTTTTTTGGGGGGATATCACATCTTTTTGTTGTTGAAGTGGGTCATTTTATAAAGGTCTATGCAAAATTTCAAGTCGATTGGTCCGGTTACCCAGGCTGTAGACTCGTCAAAGTTGCCAAAATTAGCCTAAATTTCAGTTTTTTGTTTCTAAACGTTTTTGGGTTGAGATAATGGGTTAAACCTTTCAAAAGGCACTGTCTGATGTTGAAACGAAGCTCTGTGCAAAATTTCAAGTCAATCCGTGGAGGTGGAAATGCCTAACTGATTAAGGAGAAGAAGAACAGGTAAGGGTGAAAAACCGGGGTTTTGAAGTTATATAACTCGGCGACCTTTAAAGATATCGACTTGAATCTTTCAAAAGGCACTTGCTACACTTGAAACGAAGCTCCGTGCAAAATTTCAAGTCAATCGGCAAAGGTGGAGAGGCTGTAGCCTCGACCGACTGAAAAAAGTAGAAAAACATGGTAATTGGTTTTTGAAGTTATATAACTCGGCTCCCTTTAGACCTAGCGACTTGAAACTTTCAGAGCTTTGTATTATTTACACCAAAAAGATCCATACCAAATTGCAAGTTGATCGGTCTACTAGGAGCCAAGATATGACCATAATTAGCCTAAATTACCCTAAATTTCAGTTTTTTTGTCCCTAATTTTTTTTTGGGTTGAGATAATGGCTTATTTCGTTCAAATGGCACTGAGCTATGCTATAAAGAAGGTATGTAAAAAATTTCAAGTCGATTGGTCCTTTTACCCAGGCTGTAGACTCGTCAAAGTGGACAGAATTGTCCTAAGGTTTCTGTTTTTTTTTGTTTCTAAAACTTTTTTGGGTTGAGATAATGGGTTAAATCTTATATAAGGCTCTGTCTCAAGGTTAAAAGAAGCTCTGTGCAAAATTTCAAGTCAATCGGTGAACGTGGTGAGGCTCCAGCCTTGCCTGTCTGAACAAGGAGAAGAACAATCTAAGGCCGAAAAACCGGGTTTTTGAAGTTATGTAGCTCGGCTCCCTTTAGACCTATCGATTTGAAACTTTCATGGCTTTCTAATATCCACTCAAAGAAGACCCACACTAATTTTCAAGTTGATCGGTCAAATAGGAGCCGAGATATGGATACCTCGAAAACGCGTTTCGTGACGTCCGGTAAACATACACTCGGCACCGTTCGTTTTCTCAACTTCTTTGCTGGCGGGGCGGAACGCTACCGCGTTCCTACATAAAGACCATCGGAGCCCGTGTGCCGAATTTCAAATTTCTCGGTCTATTTCGAGAGGGCAATGTGCCCCGGACGCTGGACGGCCAACCGTTGGTTTATTACTTTGAATATTGAACCATTGGCAAGACCTAGAAAAATAACCCTTGACGCCCCTCAAAATTGCGGGTGTATTTCTGCGTTTCAGACAGGTAACCGTAAGTAGTTACCTGAATTTCACACAAGACATAATTTCATACAATTTTGAAGAGAGTTTTCCAAGACCAGCCGTTCAGTGGAAATCAGATCACATTAAAAATGGGAATATTACGGAATATTTCTTGGCGGGCATGAAGGTTCTGAACGAGAACTTTGTGTCCTGTGCAGGAATCTACCAACAACCCGTTAGCATGAGTCAGAACGTATCGTCAGACAATGCTGGACGTTCCCAAAATCTTTGTTTTACCCTACTTGTCTCACACAGCATCGAGATCTGGCGAAACAGAATATTCAAAATATGTAATCTATACAGTCGATCGCGTCATTTGACAAGAGACGTACGCCGTACAAATAGCCGGGTCTGACCACTTCAGCTTTTAGAGTTCATTCAACGCAATGGACGGGGTAGTGACCATTCTCAAGGTCCAGCGGTGGATGGGCGCCACTCGAGTGGCACCTTCTCTGATCATTTGACAGGTCCGTCTGATATCGGAGATTTAGAACTGAGATGGTCTAGATCCTCCGACCTTAACTCGTGATATTTGGATCAAGGGCGCTCCTACGCTCGGTTTCTTCAGTGCGGGGCCAACTTTACCCACCGATAATGGCTCATCTCCAATTGTTCCAACCGGCCAAAGTGTTATAAAGTATCGAAGGTAGTTAATCGATTACCGCTTTCAGTCCGAATTCGATCGATCCGCCAAGTAATACGATATCTTTCAACGGCCCCCTTCAACTCTTCATGTCTATATTTATTACGTTTTATGGACCGCTTCCCACAAGCGCAGCACGATCGCTCAAAAAATAAAAACGTCTGCCAAGTGGATGGGCACTATAGCTTCCTCACACGTCATACACGTGTAAAATATAATGGCAAGTTCTAGTAATCAAGAACACTGAGATTATCCAAAATTAAATATCAAAAGCTGTTGGATGTAGGTATATCTTGAGCATCTCGTATTGGTCCGGGAGCCGACTTGGGATTATTTACGTTCCTTTTCAACCTGAATCTTGTTGGCTAATTGTATCCATTTTGCGCAAGAATTCCCGTGGTATTACGAGACGTCATCAACAACTAAAGATCGCATGACCACTGTACAGCGAATTGCTAATGAACCTAGTATTTTCCATTGAATAAAAAACGATTCCCGAGATCGGCATTTATTCACCGCGTTCAAAAACCCCGTATCAAAGTTACATAATACCTACACGTATACTATAATTGGGCTGAAGCCTATTGTTCTATATGAACTCAAAATCAAGTGAAATCGAGACCCATACCTTCACCCTGTGTATACTGCTTCCTGCCACCCCTTTCGAGCTATAGTCCGGCAGATATTTCTGTGTGCACGGGTGAAAGTGGGCTGAGGTCGGTGAGCGCCCCCTCCCCTCTAATACATACCTGCAGGGACTCTGCAGGGTTCACTGACCCAACCCCGCCCATTAGAAGGGTGTCGAGGAGAGGGTAGTCCCATGCACACAGAAATATCTGCCTGACTATAGTTAAAATACTGAAACGTCACTATGCAAAATGAGACTCATGAATGCTTCCCCTCCGACTGACTGTCCGATTAAATATATGATTCCGAATATAATACGTAATTCCACACGCCATATAAGCGTTTTCATTTATAGCACTTTTCCTGGGGCGCAACTGGTACATGGGATTCTCATTAGGAGGGTAAAAGCCTGGGCGCAACTTGGACGTTGCAAATTCACTTTGGAGGCTCAATTGGTATATACCAATGAAATTGGTCAGGACGATTACAATAGGTACTTCTACTATTTAGATTGTGAAAGGAAAGAGGAAGAAAAAATACATAATCTTCATCAATCGCAAAATTACCTAAGACCAGCATTCCGGAACATCCACACAAAATCAATAAGATACTTATTAAAATCTCACCTTGTACACAAAAAAAAAAAAAAAATTCATATTACACTTATTTCTGATGCCGCGATTACAAATTCGCTCGAGTACCAAGAGTGGCGAGACGAGGTGACGAGACGAATGTGTAAACGGCCGCTCCGAATGCGTAATCGCGGCGTCAGGAGCGGTTTTTCTGGCAAGAGTCAAAGGGACACGAGCGCACGAGGGGGGTGTTTACATATTCGCGCGAACTTTCGCACGAGCAAGGTAGTTCGTAAGGACATACGGAGATTTTTCATCAGATTTATCATGCAAACACGACGCATACACAAATACATATAGTTTATTTCACCGCCATACTACCTGCAGAGTTTTACTATTATCAACTTTATACGTATTTTACCATCATCAACACTATACGTATAGAAGTACTGAGAAGTTCAACCTGCTCGTAAACACATCATAATCAGTAGGATTAAGGGGGATGAATCAAAGTACTAATTGCAGCCAGTAAAACCAATACCAGTTGAGTTGTGTAGAAATGATCTGCCCAGACAAGTGTAGCAGCCACGATCAGAGTCACTTACAGGTGAAACTTAATGTTGGTTTGATCACAACAAGGTATAAAGTGAGCAATCATTTTTGAAACGACTTCCTTCGGCTAAATACACATCTAATTAAAAAAATTAAAACAATCGCATTTCCACCAAAACTAATCAAAAGTGGGCCTTTTTTCTTCAAAGCAATTTAGCTGAACAATACTGAACACTAAAACCGGGGAGAACTTTCCTAGTATAATATACGAGTATGTTGTTGTTATAACCATAATGTATTATGTGTCACATTTTATGTGTCTCAACCGCACTCTATACCATCATGTACGAGTAGATACTACATGAAGACATCAGTGTAAGGTACCCAAATAGATGTCGACACGACCTCAAGGTCCTCGTCGTTGACCCAAACTCTATGTACCAAACGTCTATGTACCAAACTCTTCAGCCTACCTCGGGCTCTTAGCCCGTATAGGTTTAACCAGTTCCGGAACATTTAATCTTATATTATAATGTAGTTTGGTCATATTTATTGGGGGGAAAATTTCAGTTTAACTGATAATAAGTGCAAGGCTGCAAGTACTATGTATCTAGTGGCGCAATTGCCGAGCTTGATGGATTGATTACTACGAATACATCCAAAAAGAGGCCGCAAAAATGTTGTTCCGTTTTTTTTCGTCTTTATTTTACGAAAAATATAATATTAGTCCAAAGAACTAGAGGAGCGTCTTCAGAATGTGATGATGATGAAGTCTGCATTATTGTTGGATCACGTTTGTGCCGTACATCAAAGAAACCCCCTAAAAGCATTGGGTTTAGAGGACGGTTGATGGGCCTCCTTGAAATAGAAGTTGACCTGAATGCTTGGAAGGCATGTTTATCTTGTGATAACATTCATTCTTATAGTTCGATTAGTAAGTATATCTTTTTGCGTCTGAAAGATAGCAAGGGTTGAAAATGAAAACAATTAAGTTTCTTGAAACAATCTAGTTTTATTCAGATTCTTCCAATCGGTCTATGATGCCTGCAATTTACTGTGAGTAAAACACGGCTTGTCTTACTGCATGACTTTCACAGGTTTTTTGGCATTTTTCAAATTGCATCTACATATTTAGTATGAACTCGTGGTCAATGTCTCCTGAGAGGTGCAAATACGCTAGAAAGTGGACTGAATCATTTTTTAACAACGTCATTTTCATTGTTGAGTTATTATTTGTGCAAATTATGTAAATGTAATAAATTGCACATAGGTGTATGTACATCCATTCTGGTCTGTGTTATTATTGTCTCGTTTTGTTTGTTCTGACGTGCGTGATTCATGTGAACTGTTCGTGGTGAGGGGGGGGGGGGGGTTATTCTAAGGTAAGTTCCGCACTGGAACTTATTCAAAACCTCCACACGATTTATTTGATCAGCCCCACTTGGCCCGACCGTCACTATACCTAATTGCGCACGTAACTCTCGAACTAATAATTTTGGAAGACACACCGAACACCTTTGTTTGGAACATCTTGCAGTAGAATAAGCATTAAACAACTGAAAGATAACCCTGGAAAATATCAGGTTCAAATGGGTCATGATCTAAAAGGTGATCAAGTAAACGAAAATGAGATGAGTCATCCTTACACTTTTTACCAATGTTTACTTTGGCTCTCTAGATAAATATATTTACTTGTGTTCCAACCATACCAGAAAACTCCCTACGGTGCCCGATTTGGCACTTCTCTGAGTGTATTTATCTTCTTCTTGCTTCTCTATTGTGTATGGGAACGAAGCCAGTGCGGGACGGTTTTCATGGGATTGGCGCTTATGGGCTGCTGCCACCCCGTGGAATATGACGCTTTCTACTTCACTCAACTCTCGTGCAGGGGGAAAAATGAAAAAGAGTACGATAGTATGGTCCTGGTACGTCCTGAGAAATCTAAATTGTGCTGGTGTTTTTTTCTTCTTCTCAATAGAGCAAAAATCATTGAGGGTAACATAATACGAGTATGTTATTATTATTTGGGTCACAAAGATCCCTCCGAACGTCTAGAGATTGATGAAGACAATGAAGGCGGTATCTGTGGAATGACGGACACCAAAAATATTGAACCACTAACTTTTTTTTGGGGGGAATGACCAACTTTCCTTTCAAATGATTGCCAAACAAAGCCGAAATAGTAGAGCCGATAAACAGTCAGCTAAGCCATAATAATTCTTGGGCCTGGGAAAATTCCAAGCAACAGCATTTCAAAATTAAAGACTTGTTTACCCCGGCTCCCTGTTAATCCCAGCAAGACTCAGACTCATATAATTGACGTCTTCCATCTAGTCGTAGACTCAAAACGTGACTTCTTCGTACATGCTTACATACAGATGGTTGTAGACGTATCTAATGTATAAACAAATAGAATATCGCAGTTGCCAATAGAATTGTAATCCATGATACTAAACGGTTGCCATCCGTATCTGAACTTCAAAACGAACATAAGTCCGTAATTTCATTCGAATTTCAAGCGATCATGACTTCCACAATAGAGACATTTTCGTACATACAAATGACGTTCCAAAACCCAACAGAGAGTGTGGTGACCCAATGTATCAAGTCAAATTGAAGACCTAATAAAAAACTGCGTAACCTGTAGTTTTTATAATGTACGAAATTTTTAAGTAGTAGTTACTCTTCAGTGGTGGTAACGATACAGTATTTCATCAAACGTTTGATCATTTTCACCATACAGTTTGCGCACATCTTTAAAAAAATCCACAGTCATGCAGCATTTTCAGAGCAAATTTTCGAAGAAACAACTGGTTTTATGTAAAATGTCTCCAATTTACTGGTTTTATTATAAATGTTGTCTCGATTTTTTGCCGTGTAACACCTCAGTTTATAGATTTTTGAACGCTAACGACGATGGTGAAGTCAGAATTACGATATCTCATTCCGTTATCAGATTAGGGCAGATGAACCGTGAAGAACATCTCAAGTAACAACCAAGTTTCTTCATCTTCACAATGCTCCAGTCTGAGAACGGAATAAGATATCGCAATTCTGACTTCATCATCGTTTGAATGAGGTGTCACTTGTCAGACTGTTTCATTATGGGGATTTATGGGTTTTCGGAAATTCGAGTTTTAAAAATTTTGGAGAACAATAGAAAATTCGCTAGAAAGATCTTCTATTTTATATTTAATAGCTGAAAAAAATTGTTTGAAAAAATTGAATTCAAATTAATGTGAAGAATACCTGTTGTCATATACAACTCTTTTAACGAATTTTCTCATTGAAGGGATCTGTTAAATATAGACTAAGTAAAACTTGCTCAGGTAAACGCATACAACTATGAAAATAACTGTTCCCATGTCCTGTCAATGTTTGTATCCTATGCACTTCGAATATCATGTTCGTTCATGTATGTCTCACGTCCGTCTCACGTGTTCGTTTGCACGCTTTGTTTTCCAGATGTGACTAGGGACTAACGAAAATGTCGAGCCGAAGTTTCTACCATTCGTCTTCTATGACAACGAAATCCGTCTCAATAACCTCTCAAGGTAAACTATGCGTAGTTACATATTATTGTGTAGATACCTACTTATCACTATTCAAAATACGTTTGTCAAGTGGTTGGGCAGTGCAGCATCTTTGCCAATGAAGATATAGTTGGTAACTGGATTTTACGTTTGCACATGCGTATTGTACTGATTGTACATCTAAATTCTTTTCCGAACCAAATTACGAAACGAATAGTACAATGGTTGGTAACACAAGGTGTTAAGGCGTAAGATTATTCTTAAAAAACGACTCTTGAAAGCGGAATCGAGCAATGTGTCGTAACTGACCATCGTCTTATAACACGGACCACCCCAATTAATATGTACGAGTAGAAATCTAGTGTGAAAAATCGTTACAATCGTGTTCAACTCGGCGCTCATGTATGCAATGGTACATGAACTCATTGGGTGTGTAATTTTATTCTAATAATTCTAAATAATAAATTATTTATAAGAGGCCGTCGTTAAACCTTCAACATGAGAATTTGAGCGCAATCGGATCAATATTTTAAAAGATGGAAGCAGTTAACATATCGTTACGTAAAACCGTAAAACGTTTTCGAGGATCCCACTTATTTCAGTTAATGGCTTACGAATTAGATCACTCGCGACGAGGTTGTGGAAACCCATTTCAATAAAAAAAAAACGGAGGTATAGAGTGAGAGAGTCTATTTCCACGAAAATAATGAGTACAATTGTTAAATCGATTTCGACGATTAGGTCATCATCAGTAACAAACATGAACTGAAGGTACATCATGAAATACAGCTTATATAGTAGCAGAAGTGAAAGGTATCATCCAATCGGATTGAAGCAGGTTACAGTGAAGGGAGAACTTAAATCCTATTAGCTCAGAGAAGGGAAGGGGCGGATCAACAAACGCCAATTAAGGCAGACAAAGTGAAAGGGAGCTTAAACAATGGTGAGGGTAACATTTTGGGGGTTGAATAATGGCTTGATTATTTTCAATCCACTGGAGCGACTAAAATAAATAATATCGTTAGGAGAGAAGAAAATAACGGCACCGAGGGAAACTGGGCCAAATGTGAAAACCGCTATCACTTGGTTGTAAAGATTAGAACTATTTGTATAACTATGAATCAAATTAATTTTAAACGACGGAAATCAACTGAATACCCAGAAATTTACTGAGTCAGGTAGTGCGCGTCACATCAACCAGTCATTCGGATTTCTGAGTTCAAATTCGGATTTTCTATCAGCGATCAAGTTTCTGTCGTAAGCGTTTGCAACTCCGGCAACGAGATTCGTTAATTTTGATCTAACTCCAAACCATTTCGAGTATGTGAATTGATTGTTGGTACTTGATTCGCAGGAACCATTTTTAAGTAGGGTAAATGTACTAGTAGCTGACACTGCTCCAGTTGATGACAGGGTCATTGAAAAACTGAAATAATAAGGATCCACGCCTTCGAAAATCACTGTTTTAAAAATTGGCGGCTTCGGTTGGCATTCCGTTGTCGTTTGGTGGCTTTGCCTGCTTCAATTTGGGCGTTAATAGTGCCTAACAACACAAAATGTTCGATTAGTTCGTTCTATACGGTGGGTAGTGCCACCTGTGTTGCCATTATGGACAAGGACTCGGGAGTAAGTTTTTCTTCTTAGCTATTCGTTTGATATCGCAATTCTGACTTCAACTTCGTGTTCAGCGGTGAAATGTCCAAAAGCTGAGGGGGTTTTTGTGGCGGTTGGGGGGGGGGGGGGTGTTCACCCATTAATTCCAAAAATGAATCGGTCTGTCGAGTGACACCTCATTAAAGGTTTTTACACGCTGAACAAGATGGTGAAGCTTCAAAACTGCGCCCTTATAGCCTTGTTTTAATTTGTTCCCACTTCATGTCAGCTATTGGGGCGTCCCCCTGTCACTTATTGGGGCGCCCTCGTGTCATCTATTGGGGCATTCGATCTCCGAGGGTGTCAACTAATGGTACAAAAAAGTTGGATCAAACATTTGAAAAAAATTTATGAAATCCACGGATTTAAAAAAATGCAATTAGCTAGTTAGCAGGTTGAAAGTTGTTTTTACCAAATCAAGATCGCATCGATTAGATCAATAATAAACTGGCCAGAAATTCCAAAATTATTCCTTAACATGTCAGCCACTGGTACATTTACCCTATCATATACTTGAAAATTCTTCCTGCGAATCAGGAACACATTATATAACACAAGAATAACTGGAATTTAAATCGTTTGTTAGCCGTGTGAACCTAATGCACAATGACACCAGTTATAATTATAATAAGTAATAAGAACCATTTATGAAATATTGAAGGTTCAAAATAATCGGTCTGATAGCATCATACATAAGCGGATAATGGATTTGTAGATTCAAATAGACAAAACATGTAGGTACAGAAATATTGAGATAATCACAACCAAATTTTTCAAACTTTGAGATAAATGTACCTCAACAGTTCAAAATCTACTAGGCGAAGTTGGAGCCAACGCAAAAGTACTTGAATAATAGAAAATGGGGAACGATTTTGTCGGCAATTTTTTTCTTATAAATACATTTTCTGGTTTATTCTCTATCAAGTAATAGAGTACTCACATTTGCTGTTCATAATGCTCGTATCAAATGTATCCTAGTGATTAACTAGCACCTGTGAATGTTCTTTTTGGCTAATTTAGATTAAATAGTAGGATGATTTTGCTCCAAGTATGTGGTCCCTGAATATTCATGTATTTAGATGCATCATATTCATGCTTGAGATGAAGCGTTGAAAAATATAGAATGACAACTACTTGTAAAATCTATTTCCCTACGAGAATCCCAAACTAGTCTGAATAACCAAGTGACAGAAATACCCCCGTTGCAAATGCGATAGTCTATTTTTTGATTGGGTTGGATTCGGAAAACGTTCAAAAATACACAGCGTGAGTCATAATATTCAAGACTAGACAAGGTAAATCTCCTGTGAGATCGCCACAAGAAGACAGAAATATGCTTAGGGGACAAAAAAATCTATGTGATCCTGGGTAGAGGTGAAGTGCGCCAAAACGGCCAAAACAGAATATTTTGAATAGAAAAACGGGCGAAATGATGCAAAGCTACTATTTGTATTCCCGGTTAAAATTTGGATATCATATCATTCGTCACCAGTTGGCGATAAATAGAGATAACTACGCATTCTTTGAGTCGCCTCTTGCAACGATAAACTGCGCAATTACGTACGTAAGTGTACAGTTTGCATCGTGTTGTGGTTGCCTGTCACCTGATCCTTAACCCGTTGCCATCAAGTCCTCCATTGTGCAATCGAGCATTGGAATAACCACACAACAAACTGCGGCTCTCCATAACATAAGCTGTGTACGGCAAAATAGTGGAAATCCAACTTCAAAGACAAGTATAGACGAAAAAGTATATTCCCACAAAAATAAATAATTCATTGTAGACTGGTTTTGGCTGTTACACCAACATCAGTACAACACAGAATGAGGATGGAGTGAGTCCGTTTTTGCCCACAACTGGATGCATTGGAGTCTTTGGAAATTTATAGAATTTATAGAATTGGGCGTCTCTGTAAATGATACAGATAAAATTAGTCATTCCCTTTGGTAACCAACTCCTGTGACTGATCGTTTCCTCTTGAACTAATCCAGACGGCACTTGCCACGCTCCTAGCAAGTCACCTTTCACTTTGTTCTTAGCAAATCAGGAGGCGCCTCTTTGACTTTTGAACCGCATATAAAGAGATGCTCACTCATTTCATCCTCATTCTGTGTTGTACTGATGATGGTGTAACAGCCGATATCGGTCTACAGTGTATTATTTATTTTGGGTGGAGATGGACTATTACGTCTTTGAAACTCGTCTTTCATTCAGAAGAAGACTGGGAACAGGAAAACATTGGTGGTGGAGGTTAGGGGTAGGAGGATCACACACTCAACAGCAAGGTGCGAAGCACGAGCACCCTATATACGTGGCTGGCGGGCAAAATAGATGTCAATCCTTTTTGCGGCTGAGGGGTTTTTTTGGCGGGCCAGTTTTTACAACGGAGTTGTTTTTTGGGTACAGTTATACCACACATAATCACGTTACTCCGTTTGCCTTCAAATTTTCGAGGTGATTCCATCGCAATTGAAACAATACGTAACTCGAATACGTTATATTCTTAAACCAAAAACACACACAGAAAATAAAGACATCTTCGCCAGACATCTGACTAGATGTTCTCAAAGTATTTCGACGCGCTGAAAACGATGGAGAGGTCCGTTTTGCCCCGTTCCATCAGGATTCTCAGTAAATGGGCAAAATTTAGCCGAGAATGGGCAGTATTGCATTGGGTTCTTGGTTGGATTGCAACCCATCACTTACATCCGGTTTCTTTAGTTAAGAAGGATCTTTAGATGTTTCTCAACACGTAGGTATTGTAAAGCCAGCAAATGGCTGAAATTGGCTCAACATTTGGAGCACTCATTTCAACCATAATTGAAGAAAAACTTCAAAATGACTTTTCTCCCCACATTTATTCTGCGTGAAAACAAAAAATTAAAAGTGTATTGCACAAGCAGAAGCACAGGAACCTGACGTGTTCCAATATTGAAATGAACATTTGAAGATAACCAAGAATATAATCCAATAAGGCTTGCCTACAAGATGAGTTAAGAGTCCTCCAGTGGTAAAGATAGTTTTTAACGCAAGAAGAAACCAGATATAAATTATGGGCCGCAATCCACTCGAGTTGAATGCAATAGAGCTCACTTTCAGCCCACTTTCGTGATGGGGCAAAACGAACCACGCCATCGTTTTCAGCGCGTCAAAATACTTCACGAATTACGATAGTTATGGAAGTTATTCATAAGACCAACACCATAGTAAACTATAGTAAACAGGGTAGGTTGGGGCATCGAGCGAAAGAGGCATGAATGTGGATAACCATGTAGACGTTTCTTATATTGAAACAGGAACAACCTTGGCCTTGTTTGCTACTAGTGTATTCTACTAGAGATAACAGACGGAATCATCACAAGTCAGAGTGCTTGTTTGGCTTTCACCAATGAACCCGGCAGTGTTTGCTTGGTGAGGTTATATCCATGTCTAAACTAGTTTATCTCGCTCCATTAGCAAATATGGGAAATATAGGCTTGATCACATTGATATTTCAAATCCTGTTCTTGTAGCCATACTGGACCAGCCACACGTATTCCTCATTCTTATTTTCTTTCTTTTCGGGTCTGAAAATGACAAGACGGTTGTAAAAAGCTCTCCTTCAGAAAAATTCATCAGAATCCGGATTTTTAAAATCGTGTTTTACTTTGGGTACCTACTTTGGAAATGCTGCAAATGATTACCGAGCGGTTCAATGTTCCTTTTCAAGGAGGTGGAAAATAAAATACAGGGTGAAGGTAATACAAAGAAAGCATCAAGATATGACCTGATCACAGGACAAACCCTAAAGGAACTACCCCGAAAAGCCATAATCAAAATTACAAAAATAATCAATGCTACGCTTCGCCTCAAATACGTACCCCAGCTTTGGAAGATAGCCGAGGTTATTATGATTCCAAAACCAGGAAAATCGCCTGTGGAATGCACATCGTACAGACCGATTTCCCTATTGCCAGTATTGTCCAAGTTATTTGAAAAACTCCTTCATAAAAGGCTCATTCCGCTCATTGAAGAACGTCAATTAATACCTAACCATCAGTTTGGATTCAGACAAAAGCACTCAACAATAGACCAAGTTCACAGAATTACCAGCATAATAGAGCAAGCGCTTGAAGAGAAAAAGGTCTGCTCTGCCATCTTTCTCGACGTCACCCAAGCGTTTGACAAAGTGTGGCATGATGGCAAGTATAAACTGAGAAAATCACTACCATCACAATATGCCGAGCTGTTGGAGTCATACCTTACAGACCGCTACTTCCGCGTTTAACGTGATGACGCCTTCTCCGAACCTAAACCAATAGGTGCTGGTGTACCTCAGGGTAGTGTACTTGGCCCACTCCTGTACCTACTCTACATCAGTGCCCTACCTGAAATCAGTGGTAATACAACCGCCACTTTTGCAGATGATACCACAGTGTTAGCTGTGGGGGAGAGACGCTTCTATGGGCAAGCTCAATCAATCTATTACACAAATCCAAAAATGGAGAATACGGATGAATGAGGCAAAGTCGGCCCATGTTAATTTCACGAACCGCAAAATCAGCTACTTGCCCGCTTACCTCAATGGCAAAGTCATCCCTTACGCCAACGAAGCGAAATATCTTGGGATGACGTTAGATGCGAAGCTGCGATGGAAATCGCACGTGAAGAAGAAACAAGTCAATAGCTCATCATCAAAATTTAATTTGTATTATTACAAAAAGGTATTATTTAAACAATTTTACAGATGAGAAATCGAGTGAATATTGCAATGTGGTCTATCCCCGACTCACGGTTAAAATTTCTACACTGTAGTTTACCGGGAAGATGAAAAAAGGTAGTTTTATTCTGGGCGTCTGGCGGTTGACCCACATGACGACCGTTTTCGACGCGAAAGTTTAGTGTTTTTTCCTAAACCTTTGCGCGCTAACTGTGAACGAACGGCTGGTCGCACAAAAATCCAATTGGTCTTAAAAGATTCGTAATTTTTCAGGTCATTCAAAAGTGAACTAAAAATTACACGGTTCAGTTAAATATTTGGAGATATGACATTGTCGAAATTTTAAATTTCGTTTTGAACCCCTTCCCCTTGACCTAGGGTTATGAAAGGTTTCGAGGATCATTGTGGGGCTGGTCCAAACCCAGAAACCAAATTTCGTAATTTTAGCTCAACGCTAACTGGGCAAAGTGCCACGGACGGCGGACGGCGGACGGGGGACGGCGGACGGCGTACGGCGTACGGGTGACGGACGGATTTTTTTTTATTCGATTTTCTGAATCTACGTATCTTGAAACGTAAACCAACAAATTTTGAGGGGGGGTTAAAAAATTTTTTTCTTTGGGCGATTCCAATGGTTCATTATCGAAGATAATAAACCAAAACCGAACTGACTCTTAAACTCAGAAAAATTTCGTGGTTAATGGGCAGGCGATCAAAACTGTCTGTGCAAAATAAACTAACCCTGTACAACCAAGTCCTTATAACTTTCCAAAATTTATTAAGCTCCATGGAGCATACCTGGGCCGTAATAAATAAATTTCCTCATGTTGGCGGTACTACTCCACTCTCCCATACGTATCTTCATTGTTCAACAAAAAGTGTTCAGGATACTGCGAAATTGAGGATCAAGAAAACCAAAGCCGTTTTGAAATTCGATTTGAAAACCTGACGTGACACGTTATTTTAATTAACTGGCCTGCACTGCAGATATCCTACAACAACGTAAATTACGGGGGGGGGGGGGGGGGAGCGAAGTCAGTGTACTCGTATAACTCAATAAAGAAGAGCCCACCATTGTTTCTGTGGTTAGAATGAGAAACATGACACCGTGCCTTGCCGTCAAACTATAATTGAAATGGTGACAATCGGACAGGAAGATACCACCACTTTCTACTAACCTTCATTCCTCCCTCTAAGCTGCCTTGCGTTTAAAAATACAGAGCTAGTAAGAAAACGTGAATCACTATTAGCCCGGTCAGTAGAGCTAATGTAAGTAAACATTCATGCGGGTTTAGAGACGAGACTAAAATTGAAGCTTTTTTTGGCTCGAGAGTCATAGTGTATTGAACATTACAAAATGGAATTAGTAAACAAAGCTATGTATGATAAATTAACTTCACCCAACCAGTCACTACGCACACAACACTGATGAAAGAGTCATTAATCTACGTACGAGTAGGTATAATATTGACACTACAACTAAACCACTAGAGGACTGCTATTGATGGTTTTCCCATAATTCATATTATTGGCCAAATCAGAGAAAAATGTCTAATCAGGAAATAATAATGACCTTTGAAAAAATATCAATACTTAAATCTTCGTGATCAAATACACAATGACAGTAGAAAGACAAACATGACAATAAGTCAGGAAGGAAAAATGTGGGGTTCAACAATAAATTCGGTAGGTGTCCAACTTCAACACCTCCAAATCTGTATTGCTTTCTGTAATAAATAATAAATCTGTAATTGCAATTTTATATTTTGACTACAAATTAACCAGAATCAAGATATTGTATGTTCTTCTTTGTTTCGTGAACTTTTCCGGCGATTGGCACCATTATCCAAATTGGTTTAAATTTCACTAACAACCTTTGTGACTGAAGAAAGGATAAATGGAACATTTTCTTTTTTCCTCTAAAACTTTCTTTATTACACCAAGTTTACAACTTATTAGCAATTTTTTTATATCTTATTTACTACGTGTGACAATCGAAACAAGATACAGAACTTGTTAATTGTTGAGTCAGATAACTGTTGAACTATTCATAACTCCACATTCACAGTGTTAGTTCGTGAGGCTTCCTTCTTTTCAATCTTCTCAGTAGGTCACTTACATCCAGCAAATGGACAGCTTCGATGTTGACATGACTCCTTAGTCGCTCTTGGTGGGCGATGGCAATTTTCTTGATAGTTTCATCGATAGATTCCACCTCTAGATCATGGTGAAGTCTATCATTCTGAATGTACCAGGGTGCATTCACTATAACTGCATTAACTATTATACCTATGCTCCTGAGCACACTGTTTTGAAAGAGCTGAATAATTTTCCAATTGCTCTGAGCTGTGCAGCCCCACAGCTGCGCTCCATAAGTCCATACTGGCTTTAGGAACCATAAGGAAACATTTCCAGTAGTGAATACAAACGTTTTTGTGATTGTTAGTAAACACTTATTACAAAACTCTTCTAAACAGTGGTACTACTCCAGCTAGCCTCCCCGGCTGAGTATTACCGCCAGAGGAAAATAACGAGAGTTGATTTTTAATTTACGTTTCTCTCAGCTGGGTAAGTAGGTAAACATACTTAGGTAGTCACAATGTATATACCGTATTGCTTAAAATAATTAGGAACCAACGTCGTGAAAAGGAGGAGTGAGGAAATGAACCAGGAATTGCACCGTAGTCATTCTCACTTCCTTGCCCTTTGGGAGTGATTGAACATTTTCTTAAAAAAATATATATACCAATTGGTATATATACCAATTTCAGGGTAATTCGGTCATGGCGGTTTTATTAATCGAATGTTCAATGGAAATAATCATGTCAAGCTATAATTTTCGGACAGAAACTTTATTTAGTGCAAGGAAACGAAGACTAACTAATTTTTCGACATAGTTAAACCGGCTTTCCAACATAACAGTTGGAATTCCCCTTCTTTATTGCTGGTTTTATGAGAGACCTTTTGTTATATAGCAAATTCGTAATGAACTCACTCGAAAGATTCGATATTGCTGGACTCTAATTTAAAGAGAAGTTTTTCGTCTACGGCTTACACGATATCGGGACCACCGAAGTACAAAAACAACTGGACGTACCTACTTCACAAAGTTTGAAGATCGATTCAGCATTCCGAAATTAACTCCTATCATACCATCTCCTACAATACCTAATAATATTATATACTTTGGTCTTGTATGTGTAGTAGGGTGTAGCGAAAATAAGCTTGCCTCCCCTAACGCCTAAAACCTCGTAATAACAGAGACCTGCCATATAGCGGTTTCAAAACAAGGAAAAACTTGAAGAATCGTTTTTAACTCTTTGCCGAGTTTTGGAGGTCTGATCGTTGGTAGAAAAAGAAACAATTTGTAGAACGGAAAATTTGCTAAATTAATGCATTTAAAAAAATGCATTTTTTTTTTACAAGAACAGCATACAAGCAACATACAATACCTATGTGAGCGTTTACTCCCATATACAGGATGTCTTGTGTAACTATGTAACAAACTCAAGGAATCGATTTTACAGGCAATTTGCAACAAAAAATGCCTCGTAGATGTTTTTTCTTACTCAACTAAAAATCCGACTTTTTTTAGCTTTTAAGATTTTGTTTGTCTTCTCGACCTTGTCTCTGTAAAACTGACCTAACTCCCTTAATTAAATGAATTAATTAAATGAATGTTGAGGATACCGATGGGAAGAGCGTCAAATGAGCGTCAATTTCTGACAGCTCCGCCATATTTCAATTGGTGTACGCCTCCTCAATATACCGACTTGACTGATGAATAATCATTTGCTCACAAATTGATGTTCAAAAATTAGTAACGCGACGCCTGAATCACCGATCCATCCATCGAATCTTGTGTAGTGGACCCGAAATGTGAAGTTTCGCCGATTCCCAAGATGGTTTGTTCTTTCGAATAAGACTGCTTCAATCAGCTGGATTTTGAATACTTTTGGTTAATTAGGTACCTTATGTCAAAACGCAATTGATATGAAAATACTACCAGATCACGTCATGTGCATTATAAATGTCACTATCCTTGTTTGCATCGATCAAGAATCGGCCGCCTGAATGGGACCACATTTTATTCAGGATGACTGGTGATATGAGTTTGAATTACTCCGTATCAGTATAATTCGAGCTCGTCGGCAGGTTTTCGTAGGAATCCGAGGACGCTGTGATATTTTTATCCCGTCCAGCTGGTCCTATGTCCTCCTGCAGTTCCCAGCTTCCCGATAGGTGTCACTACGAGGCGGTCAAGGGTTTGCTGTTCAACATCTTGCGGTTCTCGTGAATCTCGTGAGAGGCCGCGGGGATTCGCTGAACGTTGGTTCGCAAAAGCAACGATAGATCGCGTTGTGGTGGCGACGAGTAGAGAGTAACATATTTTTACTACGCGGTCTACTTATCCGTTGCCACTAGGGCAACCTTTCGCCCAAATGTCTAGTTTCCATTTAGGAATCTACTTCAACAGTTGCGCAAATTTCTGTTCTTTTGTAATTTATTTGACTTGAACACTAATTATTTGGAAATATATTAAATAAAAGCACGATTTGATTCCTCCTATTACAGATTTGTTGAAACGTATTCGTAGTCCAGAGACCAGAAATGTTTTGGGATTTGTACATTTGGTGGCGTTCCTGAAAACTATTCAGCAAATTGCAATGGTATTCGACAATACAAACTTTTGAGATTGATATATTTTTGGGATGATAGTTTGGGATTTATTATAGTTTCGGTGGTACATATACCATCATATACTTACATATGAGTGTCTATGTAAATTCGCAATCATGTAGCATTAATGCAATTGCCCAGGGAGGGAATCTTTCAATTGACATTCAACCCACTAACCCACAACAATCAGTAATTGGTTTGAGAAGTTGACGAGGTGATCCTGAATTCCGGGATATACCTAAATGATCGATGATTCATAATGTATTTTTGTTTATATAATTTTGGGGTTTTGTTCTTGTACCTACCTACGTCTGCAATCATTATACCTAAAACTACTGCCAAAAATGTTTAAAATGTTCAAAAAATGTTTAAAATGTTTCAATGTTTAAAATTACTCGTTAATGAATTTTTTCTCGGTTCCACCTCCGAGCCGTCATTGAACGAACTGCTGATCTTGAAATATACACTCAATCAAAATCTGAACCAATTTTTATTAAGAAAAAAGAAAGAGAAGAACTATACCGAAGTATACTGTTCCATATAAAGTCGCACAGATATGACATTTAGAAAATGTTAATCCCGGTTTTTCAAACCTTTCTATTGACCTAGGGCTATGAAAAGTTTCATGGATCATCCTCGGCCTGGTCCAAGCCCGCATGCTATATTTGATAGTTCTGAGTTCTTTCTGGTAAAAATAATAAACCAATATCATGTGAGTCAAAATAATTATTGTTCCCTCTTAGTTCGTAGTTGATACCTATAATCTAGGAACGCGGTAGCGTTCCGCCCCGCCAAGCAAAGAAGTTGAGAAAACGAACGATGCCGAGTCATGTTTACCGGACGTCACGAAACGCGTTTTCGAGGTATCCATATCTCGGCTCCTATTTGACCGATCAACTTGAAATTTGGTGTGGGTCTTCTTTGAGTGTATATTAGAAAGCCCTGAAAGTTTCAAATCGATAGGTCTAAAGGGAGCCGAGCTACATAACTTCAAAAACCCGGTTTTTGGGCCTTAGATTGTTCTTCTCCTTCTTCTCCTTCTTCTTCTCCTTCTTCTTCTCCTTGTTCAGACAGGCAAGGCTGGAGCCTCTCCAGGTTGACCGATTGACTTGAAATTTTGCACAGAGCTTCATTTAACCTTGAGACAGAGCCTTATATAAGATTTAACCCATTATCTCAACCCAAAAAAGTTTTAGAAACAAAAGAACAGAAACCTTAGGAAAATTCTGTCCACTTTGACGAGTCTACAGCCTGAGTAAAAGGACCAATCGACTTGAATTTTTTTACACACCTTCTTTATAGCATGGCTCAGTGCCATTTGAACGAAATAAGCAATTATCTCAACCCAAAAAAAATTAGGGACAAAAAAACTGAAATTTAGGGTAATTTAGGCTAATTATGGCCATATCTCGGCTCCTAGTAGACCGATCAACTTGAAATTTGGTATGGATCTTTATGGTGTGGATAGAAGAAAGCCCTGAGAGTTTCAAGTCGCTAGGTCTAAAGGGAGCCGAGTTATATAACTTCAAAAACCAATTACCATGTTTTTCTACTTTTTGCAGTCGGTCAAGGCTACAGCCTCTCCACCTTCGCCGATTGACTTGAAATTTTGCACGGAGCTTCGTTTTAAGTGTAGCAAGTGCCTTTTGAAAGATTCAAGTCGATATCTTTAAAGGGAGCCGAGTTATATAACTTCAAAAATCCGGTTTTTCACCCTTACCTGTTCTTCTTCTCCTTAATCAGTTAGGCATTTCCACCTTCACGGATTGACTTGAAATTTTGCACAGAGCTTCGTTTCAACATCAGACAGTGCCTTTTGAAAGGTTTAACCCATTATCTCAACCCAAAAACTTTTAGAAACAAAAAACTGAAATTTAGGCTAATTTTGGCAACTTTGACGAGTCTACAGCCTGGGTAACCGGACCAATCGACTTGAAATTTTGCATAGACCTTCTTTATAAAATGACCCACTTCAACAACAAAAAGATGTGATATCCCCCCAAAAAACACTCCGTGTAAAAATCACCCCGCCTCGCAAATATCATTCTTCAGAGGCCGGAAAAAGTTATGATATCCACTTTCCCCGCCCGCCCTTTTCCTCATTAAGGAGCTAAGTATAATGAAAAGCTTAACCACTTCACAAGCACCGTACCCCTTTCGAAATCTCCCCTTGGCGCTATTGCGGGACGTTTTTATTACTTCCACAAGTCAGTTGCTTGTGGAAGTAATAAAAACGTCTCGCAATAGCGCCAAGGGGAGATTTCGAAAGGGGTACGGTGCTTGTGAAGTGGTTAAGCTTTTCATTATACTTAGCTCCTTAATGAGGAAAAGGGCGGGCGGGGAAAGTGGATATCATAACTTTTTCCGGCCTCTGAAGAATGATATTTGCGAAGCGGGGTGATTTTTACACGGAGTGTTTTTTGGGGGGTAATTATTTACATACCCTCATCCAGGTGACGACCCTTTATTGTTTGACTTACTCATCAATACGGTTGATTACAAGAATCTTGGTGTCCTTCGGGATTTCGGAGCATGTAGCAAAGGTTAGCAATAGTCTGGGAAGATACACCAACATTCCTATACATACACATAAAGGAGTTCAAGTCTGTTAGTACAAATGAAGTCCCGTACGTTCTCAAACTAGTATCATATAACGTTTACTATGTTAATTTACGATTTGAAACCCAAATTTTATACTTGTTATCTCCTCGGTTCAACTCTTCATAATTCTAACTTAAGTTCGTTGAATAAAACTGCTACTTTTTTATTTCTTCCTTCTTAATTCATTTCAATTTTCAGCACCTTCCCCAAATCGCTGAATCGCTGAAAGTTAGTTTGAGTATGTCAGTTGAAGTATTTGCTCATTGAGTCAATTTAGTTCAATTTCTGACCCAAACTCAAATTTGATCTATTTTCGTATCCCGGAATTGAGATAAGATAAGATAAGATAAGATTTATTCAGCAAAAATCAGATAATACAAAGGTACACTTGCACATGAATTAAGTAAACAAAAATACATACATTGTATACAATATGTGGCATTCAAATAATGATTTAGATTCATTCATTCCACCTTCTAAACACTCAGCAGCTATCAATAACAACCTCAGCCACTAGAATGAGGGGTTTTGGTTCCATTCAAGTTCCTCTAGGGAGTTGTAATAGAGGGATTGACACCGTCAGAGGGTCAATTGATTGGTTCCCTCATCAGTCTGCCCGCGCAGCTCTTGGTCTAGTTATCCAACGGATTTCAACATTCTTCAGGTAATGAAGAAGTTGATTACTAGAGTTGACGTCATGAATCCAGACTTTCATCCATCACATTATCATCATCATTAATCCTCCATTCATGTTCAACTCATACGTCTAATTTTTGACCTGGCATATTGATCTGTTTCATTTAATTAGTTTCAAATCGAGTTGTATTCACTGAATCTTACCTATCATAGCTACAGCTGAACATTGTTCATTAGATCAGTTGTTGGTTTCTATTTTGGACGATTATACGGATATTTCATTTATGATTCCGTTATCGTAACACCATGTGTCTACACTTGTCTTTCTTGGGAGTAGATATGTGTTCATTACTCAATTTAACCTTCAGTAACTCATAATTACTAAATACATGCTTCAAACGGAATAATTTTGTCAAACGTTTCACTCATAATAACATCTATTTTTATCAATTTATCCATGATTTGCCAGTGTTTATTTCATTCTTCTTCATATTCTCACACCCACAATTTACACATATAAAGTTAGTGAGTAACGTCGTAGGATATTTGACGATCGATTTGTCATTACCTACCGTTTAAAACATTGACAGTTTCATGAACTCCTTCCCAGGAAATCGTACATAAGTAATCATAATGAAACAGAATGAATCAAAAGGATTACATATTTCTATTGACGTTTCCATCTATAGTCCTCTCAGTTACTATCGGTGTATGAAGTGGAGGTATGAGAGCATTAATCTTCATAGTCGTCCAAGAATAATTAATGGATTGTAACTCAATGGGGTCTCATCAATTGTACACTAGGTATCTTCCTATTGGCGCTACTGCTCAAGTGGGGTACGGACATCCCTTATAATAAAGGTCAGCTCTAGTGCTGTTGGTTTATTATTTTATCATTTTCAAAACTCTGCAAATTCTTGACACAACGGTTTATTATCTTCCTTGTGCAGATCACCCTTCTGTCTATACCAGACTGTGTTGCGAATCGGCACCATACCATATTCTCACCGTACTCATACCATACCATACGAATTTCTTTCCTATCATACCATACTGTATTATACCAAATCATACATACAAATTATACATACATATTATACCATGTCATACAAACCGAGTGAATATTGAAATGTCATCCACTTCTGACCTATATTTAAAATTTCAAGTATCTAGCTCATCATCAAAATTTAATTTGTTTAAACAAATAGGTATTATTTAAACAATTTTACAGACAAGAAACCGAGTGAATATTGCATTGTTATCCAGTTCTGACCTATTTGTCAAATTTCAAGTCAATAGCTCATCATCAAAATTTAATTTGTATTATTACAAAAAGGTATTATTAAAACAATTTTACAGATGAGAAACCGAGAGAATATTGCAATGTGGTCTATCCCCGACTCACGGTTAAAATTTCTAGACTGTAGTTTACCGGGAAGATGAAAAAAGGTAGTTTTATTCTGGGCGTCTGGAGGTTGACCCACCTAACGGCCGTTTTCGACGCGAAGTTTAGTGTTTTTCCTAAACCTTTGCGCGCTCACTGTGAACGAACGGCTGGTCGCACAAAAATCCAATTGGTCTTATAAGATTCGTAATTTTTCAGGTCATTCAAAAGTGAACTAAAAATTACACCGTTTCATGTGAATTTTCAGAGATATGACATTGTCGAAATTTCAAAGTTCGTTTTGAACCCCTTCCCCTTGACCTAGGGTTATGAAAAGTTTCGAGGATCATTGTGGGGCTGGTCCAAACCCAGAAACCAAATTCCGTAATTTTAGCTCAACGCTAACTGGGCAAAGTACCGGACGGCGTAGGTACGGTGTACGGCTTACGGCGGACGGACGGATTTTTTTTTATTCGATTTTCTGAATCTACGTATCTTGAAACGTAAACCAACAAATTTTGAGGGGGGGTTAAAAAAATTTTATCTTTGGGCGATTCCAATGGTTCATTATCGAAGATAATAAACCAAAAAGTAGGTAATGAATTCATGCTTATCGCCAGTTTCGAAACTTCCCACTATAATTCCCTCATATCATCGCAAGTCAAAACTCTGCAAATTCTTGACACAACGGTTTATTATCTTCCTTGTGCAGATCACCCTTCTGTCTATACCAGACTGTATTGCAAATCGGCACCATACCATATTCTCACCGTACTCATACCATACCATACGAATTTCTTTCCTATCATACCATACTGTATTATACCAAATCATACATACAATAATATACCATACCATACTCATACCATGTCATACAAAACGAGTGAATATTGAAATGTCATCCATTTCTGACCTATATTTAAAATTTCAAGTATCTAGCTCATCATCAAAATTTAATATGTTTAAACAAATAGGTATTATTTAAACAATTTTACAGACAAGAAACCGAGTGAATATTGCATTGTTATCCAGTTCTGACCTATTTGTCAAATTTCAAGTCAATAGCTCATCATCAAAATTTAATTTGTATTATTACAAAAAGGTATTATTAAAACAATTTTACAGATGAGAAACCGAGAGAATATTGCAATGTGGTCTATCCCCGACTCACGGTTAAAATTTCTAGACTGTAGTTTACCGGGAAGATGAAAAAAGGTAGTTTTATTCTGGGCGTCTGGAGGTTGACCCACCTAACGGCCGTTTTCGACGCGAAAGTTTAGTGTTTTTCCTAAACCTTTGCGCGGTCACTGTGAATGAACGGCTGGTCGCACAAAAATCCAATTGGTCTTAAAAGATTCGTAATTTTTCAGGTCATTCAAAAGTGAACTAAAACTTAACCGTTTCATGAGAATTTTTAGAGATATGACATTGTCGAAATTTCAAAGTTCGTTTTGAACCCCTTCCCCTTGACCTAGGGTTATGAAAAGTTTCGAGGATCATTGTGGGGCTGGTCCAAACCCAGAAACCAAATTTTGTAATTTTAGCTCAACGCTAACTGGGCAAAGTGCCACGGACGGCGGACGGGGGACGGCGTACGGCGTACGGGGGACGGCGTACGGGTGACGGACGGATTTTTGGTTTATTATCTTCGATAATGAACCATTGGAATCGCCCAAAGAAAAAATTTTTTTAACCCCCCCTCAAAATTTGTTGGTTTACGTTTCAAGATACGTAGATTCAGAAAATCGAATAAAAAAAACTGCAAATTCTTGACACAACGGTTTATTATCTTCCTTGTGCAGATCACCCTTCTGTCTATACCAGACTGTGTTGCAAATCGGCACCATACCTTGTTCTCACCGTACTCATACCATACCATACGAATTTCTTTCCTATCATACCATATTGTACTATACCAAATCATACATACAATAATATACCATACCATATTCATACCATGTCATACAAACCGAGTGAATATTGAAATGTCATCCATTTCTGACCTATATTTAAAATTTCAAGTATCTAGCTCATCATCAAAATTTAATTTGTTTAAACAAATAGGTATTATTTAAACAATTTTACAGACAAGAAACCGAGTGAATATTGCATTGTGATCCATTTCTGACCTATATTTAAAATTTCAACTATCTAGCTCATCATCAAAATTTAATTTGTTTAAACAAAAAGGTATTATTTAAACAATTTTACAGATGAGAAACCGAGTAAATATTGCAATGTGGTGTATCCCCGACTCACGGTTAAAATTTCTAGACTGTAGTTTACCGGGAAGATGAAAGAAGGTAGTTTTATTCTGGGCGTCTGGGGGTTGGGTCACATAACGGCCGTTTTCGACGCGAAAGATTAGTGTTTTTCCTAAACCTTTGCGCGCTCACTGGTCGCACAAAAATCCAATTGGTCTTAAAAGATTCGTAATTTTTCAGGTCATTCAAAAGTGAACTGAAAATTACACGTTTCAGTTAAATATTTAGAGATATGACATTGTCGAAATTTTAAATTTCGTTTTGAACCCCTTCCCCTTGACCTAGGGTTATGAAAAGTTTCGAGGACCATTGTGGGGCTGGTCCAAACCCAGAAACCGAATTTCGTAATTTTAACTCAACGCTAACTGGGCAAAGTGGCGCGGACGGCGTACGGGGGACGGCGTACGGCGGACGGACGGATTTTTTTTTTATTCGATTTTCTGAATCTACGTGTCTTGAAACGTAAACCAACAAATTTTGAGGGGGGGTTAAAATTTTTTTTTCTTTGGGCGATTCCAATGGTTCATTATCGAAGATAATAAACCAAAAATCCGTCCGTCCGCCGTACGCCGTACGCGCCACTTTGCCCAGTTAGCGTTGAGTTAAAATTACGAAATTTTTTTTATGGGTTTCGACCAACCCCACAATGGTCCTCGAAACTTTTCATAACCCTAGGTCAAGGGGAAGGGGTTCAAAACGAATTTTGAAATTTTGAAAATTTCATATCTCGAAAAATTCATATGAAACGGTATGTTTTTTATTTCATATTTAGATAGAGTTTGTTCCGTAGAATTCTTTAAGACCATCCGCAGCTCTGTACGACCAGCCGTTCGTTCACAATGACGGCTCAAAGATTGTGCCTCACAACACGATCGTGAGTCAAACTGTTGAAATACAGGTCCATTTTCATACTAACAAGCTCTTTGGAACATCATATGGCTTAAGCGATGTCGAGTTTGTTGTTCTGAGGTGCGTTTCGTGCTACGGAAATGAAGGTAATTTCGAATGTTTGTTGGTAGGTACTTCTTTTATAGAAAACTTATTACCGACTTCGTATTAAAAACCCCAGAATTATATCGTATTAATTAATCATAATTAATGATAATTATTATTAATAATAAATACGAATGATTAATACCTAACAATAAATTATAATAATTTTCACTAGGTACTTGATAAAATTATTAATAATTAGTGATAATTCATAATAATAATTAATCTAACATTTAGGATCTAGACATTTAGACCTAGTGATCTAGACAGAAGGGTGATCTGTACAAAGAAGATAATGAACCGTTGTGTCAAGAATTTGCAGAGTTTTTTTATTCGATTTTCTGAATCTACGTATCTTGAAACGTAAACCAACAAATTTTGAGGAGGGGTTAAAAAATTTGTTTCTTTGGGCGATTCCAATGGTTCATTATCGAAGATAATAAACCAAAACATTCCAACGTCATTCCTCCGATGTTTTATCCCCCTTCGACGATCGGCGACGTTACGCTAAAATGGTTTGATGTCAACAAAATCAATTGTCGTTTCATAACGAGTGTCACACGTGCAGAAGCGTCAAAATAAGTCTGTCGCTTTTTGGTGACTCAAAAGTGGATTATAAATTGCTGTGAAACCTTTTCTGAGCATTCGACCTTGAAGACGAATTTAAACTGTTTGATGTTCAGGAGTTGCGCTCACCTGTGTCAGTAGATTCAACTTGGGAAAAATCCACGATTTCAAGTGGAGTTGGCTCGCCTTCTCCCTCCCATACATCAATTATATTTCAGATAATTTATTCCTTATCATGATGGTGTATTTAGGAGGTTGCAGTCGGGACATCTTGGATAAATTCTCATCACGTCTTATGTGAATAAGTAGGGCGTAAATTCCGGACTTGAGAATCGCTAGAAGTCAACAATTTTTTGTATATTTTGCATTTTGTGTTGCTTCTTGATATCAATTTAGGTTCTGAGCTTTAGAACTTCGCTTACTCTCAGCGAATCCTAGAGTAACTCTTGCATCTCTTAACGGAGTGGACAACTAACGGTATACGTACTTTCATAATAGGTTGCACTACCCACCGTTGACATACTAGCGGAAGTGGACATCGATATCAATGACAATATCAATATCTTCATGATAAGAAGATCTGCTTTTACCACTCATGTTCCAAAATCCCCCAAAGAAATATTCCAAATTGTATATAGTTTTTTGGTTTATTATTTTCACGAACCATTGGAATCAACTCAAAATTGGTGGGCTTACGCTTCAAGATACGTAGAAACCGGAAGACTGGTGATTTTGAGGTATCGGTTGTCTTGTTCTACTCCTTAGGCATGGCTAATACGGTTAGTTCTTAGTCATAGATTATCGAGTAACAGCGACCATCGGGCAATAGGTTGTGATATTAGGTTATTTTGGTAATATGTTATCGGCGATTCGGGAACCTATTACCAAAATAACCTAATACCTCAACCTATTACCCGACGGTCGCTGTTACCCGAAACGAACCCAACACTCACTCAAATAACTTGTCGACAGTTATTATCGCACACCTTTCACGCATTCGTTTTGCTCTGAGACAAAGGTTTTTTTAGGCTGTTTTAAACTGTTTAAAACATTGTTTTAAACAAGTTATTAAAGATCGCTCATCAAGCAGTCAAGCACTATGGCAACTTGTGTGTATACAAAAGATTGGCACAAAACATAGTGCTTTAGGTAACAGGGCTGAGAAAGAAACCATCCAACTTTTTTCTTTTTAAACCATGGCTGAATATTTTTATTACAATTTAACGTAGAAATAAACTCAGTTTGGGTGGTTGGCGGTTCAAAAACTGAGGAAAAGTAGGATTCCCAAAATGTACTTAATGGTAATATCTTTCTCTCCTTTATCCCTCCTCTCATTCAGTATATGGCGGAGCTCTGACATGTACTTGCGCTGAGCCGGAGTTCGATCGGCGGAAGCAAACAGAAGGGGAGGGTCCATGGAGCGATTGGCTATGAGGATCCTAGTGGCAGTAGAAGATTCCTCAAAGATTACCCTTAAGGGGACGAATCTTAACCATTCCACCAACTCCAACATCACCTGAGTCATTTCACCTAAGGTCGTGGTGTTTTGTTGCGCTTTGTGGAGGGAAACTGAAACTTGTTCCAATTTTTTAGCGTGCGTCGAGACTGAATTTTTAATGCGAACATCTTCGACGAACCGGCCTCGAGTGAAAGGCGGTTTTCATCACATATTTTCACCAGGACTGGCCAGTTTTCGAGATACGACTCAAACATGTCGCGCTGCGTGTTCCACCTGACTTCACATGACAATACTAACTGTTTCCCTCTGGCTTCCTTGTACTTAAGTACATTCACGGATGCGAAGAGCACATTCCGAAAGTATTTGGCGACTTTCTTCACTTGGTTTTTTATGTTGGGCTTCTCGATGTCATGGGCGAACAAATTGAGGACGTGAGCAGCACAACCGTAGGTGAGGATGGTTTTCATGAGTTTTTGAGCCAATTCGTTTCTCATTTTCGACATGTTATCTGTGACCACGCTCTTCACGTTACACCCATAACTCTCCCATTTTTTATGCAGTCTATTACCAATGGTGGTAGGTATTCAGCTGTATGGCTTTCATCTTTGGTCTCGATGGTGTCGACGAGAAAAACTTTCTGCTCTTCGATGTCAATGACACAAATGCAGACAACTGGGTCATTGTGAACGTTGCTGCACCCATCAATTGAAATGAAATGAAAATGAAATGAAATGAAATGAAAGTTTATTCCTCTTCAGAAAACAAAATAATAAATAAATAAATCATGTACATACATGTTAGGAAATTATTCCCCTATGTGGGCATAGCCCGTGGTAGGGAGAAGAGCCTTCAAAAATAATAAATTAACAAATAGCGCTAACTATAGGCGTCTAAGAAAATATTTTACAAGTGTAACCGATGGAAAAAAGAAAAAGAAATATAAACCTAATTTTGGGTAAAGAAATTTATTTCTGTAAGTAATATTTTTTTAAGATAATATTGTTATTTTTTGGTTGGGTCATTAATTTTATTTTTAGCTCGTTGGGCAAGGCATTGAATTGTTTGGTAGCCTGGTATACATACATGTTTTGGCCCGCAGTAGTGCTGTATCGCGGTATTGACATGTGTCCGAGGGACTGAAAACGAGTAATGGCCTTGTACTGTGGGAATGTATAATATTTGTCTTTTAAAATTTGTTTGATTCATGAAACCTTATATAGTTGATCAACGGTCAAGATATTATCAGCTTTGAAGAGTGGTGCAGTGTGTTCTAAGTATCCACTATTGGTAATTATGCGGAGCAACATTTTTTGGGCTATAAGAACCGGCTTGTTCGTTGTACGATACGCACTTCGCCAAGCCGGGAGCCCGTAAAGGACAACAGACTTGGCAAGCGCGAAGTACACCGATTTAAGCAAGGGTCGATTTAGTACCTTACGCAATCTAGAAAAAACGTATATTAATTTCCTTAATTTTTTGCTTATAGTTAATGCTTGTTTTTGGTTTATTATCTTCGATAATGAACCATTGGAATCGCCCAAAGAAAAAAATTTTTTAACCCCCCCTCAAAATTTGTTGGTTTACGTTTCAAGATACGTAGATTCAGAAAATCGAATAAAAAAAAATCCGTCCGTCACCCGTACGCCGTCCCCCGTACGCCGTCCCCCGTCCGCCGACCGTGCCACTTTGCCCAGTTAGCGTTGAGCTAAAATTACGAAATTTGGTTTCTGGGTTTGGACCAGCCCCACAATGATCCTCGAAACTTTTCATAACCCTAGGTCAAGGGGAAGGGGTTCAAAACGAACTTTGAAATTTCGACAATGTCATATCTCTCAAAATCCTCATGAAAAGGTGTACTTTTTAGTTCGCCTTAGAATGACCTGAAACATTACGAATCTTTTAAGACCAATTGGATTTTTGTGCGACCAGCCGTTCGTTCATAGTGACCGCGCAAAGGTTTAGGAAAAACACTAAACTTTCGCGTCGAAAACGGCCGTTATGTGACCCTACCCCCAGACGCCCAGAATAAAACTACCTTTTTTCATCTTCCCGGTAAACTACAGTCTAGAAATTTTAACCGTGAGTCGGGGATAGACCACATTGCAATATTCACTTGGTTTCTCATCTGTAAAATTGTTTAAATAATACCTTTTTGTAATAATACAAATTAAATTTTGATGATGAGCTATTGACTTGAAATTTTACAAATAGGTCAGAACTGGATAACAATGCAATATCCACTCGGTTTCTTGTCTGTAAAATTGTTTAAATAATACCTATTTGTTTAAACAAATTAAATTTTGATGATGAGCTAGATACTTGAAATTTTAAATATAGGTCAGAAATGGATGACATTTCAATATTCACTCGGTTTGTATGACATGGTATGAGTATGGTATGGTAAACCTATTATTGTATGTATGATTCGGTATAATACAGTATGGTATGATAGGAAAGAAATTCGTATGGTATGGTATGAGTATGGTATTGTGCCGATTTGCAATACAGTCTGGTATAGACCGAAGGGTGATCTGCACAAGGATTTCCACTTTAAAGTCGAATCAAATATCAAACCCAGATATTTTACCTCCTGACTCTGATCAATAATGGGACATACTTTACATTCATATACGTCACAAGAAGAATTATGAATGCGTAGGACGTGATCAGTCGGGACCATACTAGCAGAAGCAAGAGAAAACGGGAGGCTAGCTGTTTTTTTTCAAATTTAAGGACAACTTGTTTGCGCAAAGCCATGAATAAACAGTCCGCATTCCCTCCACAGCCAACCCAAAGGTGGACTTCCAGCACTCGCTACTAAATAACATCACAGTATCATCAGCAAACAGAATCAATTCACCTGGAAAGTCTAATTTTCCTAACTCGTTCATATACATGATGAAGAAAATAGGTCCTAATACCGTCCCCTGGGGAACTCCGTATGACTCAATTGTCAGTGACTCTCCAATTGTATTGCCTAACTTAACTTTTTGTTGCCTTTCAGTCAATTAAGAGTTTATCCATCGAAAAGCAATGCCATCAATTCCATATTTAGATAAATTTCGTAATAGTATCTTATGAGATATTGTATCGAAGGCCTTTGCTAAGTCCAAAAAAACTGCTAGAGGTTTATGCCCTTTTTCAAGTTCATCAATGACTTGACCATATAAGCTACAAATTGCATCTTGAGTACTTTTTTGTTTTCTGAAGCCGTATTGTGCGTTACTGAGTAGATTATTTCTTTCTAGGTGGCCTATCAATTGGTGTTTAAATGCTTTTTCTATTATCTTTGCAACATTGCTGACTAAAGCTATTGGCCTATAGTTACTTATTTCTTCTCTGTCGCCTGCCTTGTAAATAGGAACTATAAGAGCACGTTTCAAACAAGATGGGGAAACCCCCTGCTTAAAACTCAAATTTATTATATGACAAATAGGCATTGAAACTTCGAACTTTATCTTTTTCAGTAGTCCTTCAGTAGTCATTGCCAAGCAGACGTTTTTCCCATTCACAGTAGCCTTTAGATTCCTCGAATTGAGATACCTTTTCAATTCCCAGCAAATAAAATAAGCTTGGCAAATAAAACTGGCGTTTTTTATTCGACGTTTTACACGTTTTAAACAGCTGTTTTAAACATGTTTTAAAACACCGCCTTTTTTTCCTTGTGTTTTAAACATTTGTTTTAGACATTACCAATCCTGCCAGGAATAGTCCCAGCCAACCTATTATCACGGAATCCCGAAGGGCCGGCGACAAAGAGGCCCTCAAAGGCTTTTCCCCCAAGTTCTCAAAATATTTATTACAGTAATAAGGTTTTTCTGATAATAGGTTATCTGGTATTAAGTTACTGGACAGTATTTGAAGCGGTTACGTTTAATATTCCCCACCCCTACTACTCGTGTCTTGTGTCTGAGATACTTTTCGTGTCCATGGAAATGGATATAATAAATCTTCTTATGGGACGAAACACTCTGTATACACCACGGATAGTAAGTACGTTTACCATCCGCATCGTGCCGTAAAGTTGACACACATTTAGGGCATATAAGGGAAGTATGAAATTCAATTTTTGAGTTGCATTGTAACTATACTGCATCTCTGGTTGTTCTTGAATGGTGCTGTGTATATTAATGTTGTGCAGGTATGTATAATTTCAAAGTGACCAAACTTCCCTCATGCCTTCGAAGTGCTTCATCAAATCTTGACAACTTATCAATAAATCGTGATGTCAACGTATTTATTGTTCAACTTGTTACTCGGGATTTTCCCATGAGTGAGAGAGGGCTGGCAAGAATACCGCCTGATTGGGGGCGATTGTTTACATCCATGCAATCTTCCTCCACAGTGCAACGTCCAAACTGATACGACCTTTGCGCAAAAGTTTCTTCATCATACTTCAGGTAGCCAACCGATTTTCCGTCGCATATTATGGCTTCAAGTTGATAAATGTTCTTCAGTGCAAATTTGACGGTGACTTGAATGGCATTAATGACACTGCCTTAGGCTCTTATAATCCTAATGCCATCAGTGTGTCTTATGGTGGATTTCACCACCTCTTGTTAAGGTTCATGTTACCGCTAACTCTGAGTCAGCGAAAAAAAAAATTAGTTTCACCACTCCGAGTTATTTTTAATATTAGGTGTGTTGACCGTTTTTTGTTTTTTCTCGTTGTGTGAAGTCTGTTTTGTGTCGTCTGTTGTATTACTTCTCTGTGTCGTTCGTTCTGATTGGAAATTTTCGGGAATGGTATACCGTCGACTTACATTCGAAGATGACGAGGAGGAAATGCGTACTCAAACCCTATCGCTCGGGAAACTCTGCATTGATCTGCTTCATCTTGCACTCTTGCAGTCATTAGCAGTTGTCGGAAACGAGATGAATCTTGGCCTTAGCCTTGCGATAGCTCTACAGACATGGTGAACAAATCGACAAGCGGATGATACGCTAACACCCGCAAAGTTGTCCGCTGACAACAAAAACCAACTGGTGGTCAAATATCTGAGAGCCGTGTACAGTTTTGTCGTCTCTACAGAATATGTCTATGGGTACGTATCACACTATGATGAACACACAGAAAAGGAGGAGTTATATCACTTTCGATCATCCTCAATACTGACGAGAGAGCTGATTTCGACAGAAGAAATCGGTCCATGAAATCTACATTGCCGTACATTTCCAAATCCTTTCTTTGAAAACTTGCGGGCGCCTTTGTAAACTGAAGATCACCAGCATTTCCTACTCGTCGTCTTCGTATGTAAGTCGACGGTATGCCATTCCACCTACATCTCCTCTTCAGATTTTAAAAATGTATGTTTCTTCTCCTCTTTTTCATCGTGAGAGCTATGGATAAAGTCCACTTCTGGTGATAAGGCAAGCAAGAGGTTCGCCAACCATGGTACAAATAGTTGGTTGGGGCGAACTGAACGTGGAATAATGGGGAATGACAGGAGTTGTAGGGGGATGTGTTGAGGGAGATGCGAGAAAGAAGTGATGGTCAATCAAATTATTTAGTAGTATACAGGAAAATAATGTATGGTCTGACCCTACGCTCTTCCAAGCTCTCAAGGTCATAAAAGGCCGTCAGTGGACCCAGAAAGGGTCTCTCCCTACCACGGCTCTTGAAAGCGGCATACCTAAGGAATCACCTCTGTACTCTCTCGAATTCAAATTTGAGAACTGAGTGGAATGGGGACCATATAGTGGAGGAATACTCGAGGATAGGACGGAGAATTGACTTGTACAGTAGGGAGATGGCATTTACGTTAGTGAAGTCCCTGGTCATTGTGGGTGTCAAGTGTTCATCTACTACTATGTTTCCTCTGTTATTATGTACCTATTCGAAAACAAGTTCCATGTTTCCTTGCTTTGATCCTTGATCTAAACTGTAATAATCCGGGGGTCTAGAGGTGTCCTTCAGATTTCATTCCACAATAAATGTACCATCATGAACACAAAACACAGGCGGCTAGACACCCCCAACGGCAACGCATCGTTTTTTCCCTTTACTTCCACCATGCTTATAAAATAAACTTTTTTACATTAACGTTTCTTGTTTAAGTTTGTGGGGCTGATACAATGTTCGATTTCAGTTCGAGTTTGCAGATTTTAACACGCCAAAGAGCCTCAAGGGACATGAGACCAAGTTCTCTGTGTCCAACTAACCTATATGTATGTGATCTATGGTTTGGGGGATGTTGTTTTATTTTTGAGATGAGCCAGCGAGTAGTGAAGCGAGAGAGTGAGAACTCAAATCTGATGATTGATCATATATTAGTAGTATTACTAGAGAGAGAACTATCCCTCAAGAGCGCTCAACTGGTACATTTTTCTGCGCTCAAATGGTATACTTGTGTGGATCAGGCTGTATTCAATTGGTATATTTCCAAATATTTTTATACGCGCAATTGGTATACAGACCATAGGCCAATATGATATATAGATTTCAGACGTAATTCCTCGCAATTCAGCATCATGCGTCATTCTCAAGTTGTTAGGGTGTTTATTCACCATTGAGATAGAAGTCTATATGTAGTTAGAGCCCACGTGTATCTACGTGATCTAACCCATTTTGATCCTCCATTGTACGGTTTCACTGTTGCCTTCATCGGTATCTAGAATGGTCGGAATCGGTTTCGCGGTGTCATCCACATAAGAGGCTGTGTAGGTACTTGTGACTTCTGATAGATCAGAAATGTATATCAGATGTAAACGCGGCCGAAGACAATGTTTCAAGTCACTCCAGGTATGCTCGTATTTCTTTAAGATCTTCCTTGATACCTAACTGAGAGGTACAAATCGAGAAGTTCTACGTATTGCGCTGCCATAGCTCGACGACTCTGTATTTTAATCCTCCATGTCATACTTTGTCGAAGGCTAGGGTCACATAAAAAAAATTGGCGAATAAAACTTCTTCTTTTCCAGAGCTTTCAGTAAACAATACTACAAAAAAAGAATAATTTATTTGCGTTTTTAATAGTGTCTTCTATTCATCACTAATTAGTGAATTCACTCTTAAATTTTACACATAAGGGAATTTTTCACGCACTTGGGAATATTATGAAACTTAATCGCACTCATGCTTAATGTTGAAAAACACGTTTGTTCTGGTATTTAATTATGACGACGGTTTTATTTAACAAGCCCATTTAACTTTTCAGGAACTACAAGAGGAGGTCGAGTTAGTTCTCGACGCACCATCACAACAATGTCTGAAGATGCTGACGTAAGTACAACATATTTTGCTTAATCTTATGACCACCGACACAATCCGGCGTCCCTGGTGCCTTTAGAATGAGCCTACCATGGCATCTGTAAAAAAAAAAAATGCAAAATGCTCTTTGCACGTCTGAGACGTATCTGGCAGGCAAGCAGCATCCTTGAAGCTTATAATCTTCCAGTCCAACGTACTCTTGGTGTTATTTTATGAGGCGAGACCTGGCCTAGCACGGCTGCTATCTCATGCCAAGGCATACTGTTACAAGATAGTTACAAAAAATAAAATAAATTAATAAATGCGGCTGCTACTAACGGAAAGGGGTTTAGGGACCCCACTGCTTTCAATCTCTTTGCTATCACCTCTACCACTTCTTGTGTTCTTAGGTAACCCAATTTGGAAATATAACCTGCTTCAGTCCTTTTTTTTTATATTTTATGTAGGGTTAACTTTTGTTAGCGACTTTGCGAACTCATTTGAGCCTACTTTTGTAAGTTCTTGTATTTTAAAGTTAGACGAAATAGATGAAGATGTGTTCAAACCACATTTCAGAATATAATTAGACAGTTGGTTATAGACTTCGAAATCAATACCCGTTTGTCAACTGTTCAAATCCTTGACTTACTTCCACTAAGAGAATGAATATTTTGAGCGTACCCCCCTACCATTGGGCCGAATCCAATAGATTACCTAGTTGAGCCGGGATATTCCGCCAATTCCATTCAACACCATGGTTCATCTGAAAATAATGTGACCAATTTCGACCGACCTGTTTGTCCTAGAAAAATAAACCGTTATCGATAGTGGTTGGCCCGTGATGGCGTCACCAAATCGCTCGTCTCCAAGTCATACAGGAATAGAGAATATCACTCTCCAGATCGATATTTCAGAACTTGATTATTTCGTGTAAGATGAGCATATACATAGATATATCTAGTTGTTCCAGTCTAATTCTCATGCTTGAACGATAACAACAGTTCGTCATTTTTAAAAGAGAAAATAAAAACAAAAAGCGAAAAGTCGAGAGAACCAACTCTGATGAAAGTATTCTATAAAACGGAATACTCATCTTTTTGATAGAACTTGAACTTGAAACAATAGTGAAATTCTTCAAAAACATTATTTGATGAATTCTGCCCCATTCCAGTGTCGTTAGTCGAACCAAGAGTGGCAGCTGTCCTAATTTCAAATCATTTCGATGGATGGCATAAATAATGAATGTAAGTATGTCTGTTTGCTGCGAGTAGGTCATCCAGCTAGTTCATACCATATTCATTACCTATGTGGTTTTACAATCAAATCACGATGTTTCCCATCCATTCTACAGCGATACGTGAATCACAGACATGTGGTTGTCTGTAGGGCTGATTTTGGTTAGTGCCAGACAGGGAGGGGGACACTTACGCAGTAGGTATACATCACAATACCATTTATTGTTGGCCAAGAGTATAATAAGTAATCTATTTTTTCTCCGAGTTGATATCAGACATACAAAGTTAATTGTTCGAGTCAATGGCGGAGAAATAGAATGGTTTGCTCGAATGACGTGAAAAGACGACACTTCAATCTAATTTTAACTTGGGTCGCCCTCCGGGAAATATTGGGGCGAACTGCGCCAATTTCTTTCGACAGTTTCCTCCTAGTTTCAGCTTGATCTGCATCACGTAATGTAGTCTATTTCTGACCCTGGAAAAGGGGATCGCTTCATTAAAGGCTCAAGCTCGCCTGATTAATGCAGCATCAACAAGTGGGCGGGTTGTTCAGATTCGAGGCACCGGAATGATAAAATAGGTATACAGTAGAACCTCGATTAATCGGCGGGGAGAAGGGCCACGGATATCACGGTTAAGCTGTTGATAAAACAAAGAGGCTAAAGTGCACAACTTAGTGAAAGAAACCATGTTTAGTAGGTAGTCTAGGCCTAATTTAAGTGTAAAACTTGTACATTTTACCTGCTTCTAAAAGAATATCCAAGAGTATCAATAGCGTTACAGTAACCAAAACAAAAAACTCCTGTCTTATGAAATACAATTGACCGGATCTACCCACGGCTAATCAGCTCCCAAGTTAATTACTCAATGTTCTACTGTTACTTGTTTAAATACCTAACTGCGTAACGCAGGCATCTACCGAAACTTGTCATATTGAAAGTGAAATAGGAACAAGATCATCGGGGAGTCCTGCCAAATGAACCCTTGAATTTCATAAGTCGCATTGACTGTGTTCTTCTTCCTCAACATTCAGAGTGGAAGCCCCTAAACTTGAAGTAAAGAAAAGATGTGATGTCCAAAATCCGCGAATTTTTTCTCCCTACTCCCTCACAGTATAAAATGATATTAATTGAAATAAAAAGTGAAAATGATAAAAAATAAAATAAAATAAAACATGCATTTTTATAATTAGGTTACATAGGCCACGGTCTGTATATCCCCTAAAAAAGTAGCCCTTGTAGTTCACGTTTTGAGTGGACGTCAATATTACCTTTGTAAACAATCCTCATACAATAAGATGATAGCCTCAAGGCCCAATAGTGACTATCGAGTTCACATGCACAAACGTGAGATACGGCTGTTCATCCATCTCAATGTCAAGGGGTATACGTAGCTGTGTTTCATCCAGTCTATAATAAGATAATACAGACACATGCGAAAAACCTTGCGGAAGAATCGAGAAAAAGAAACCAGTGCAATGGCCGTGGAATTCGATTACTATTCAAGTCCAATATTAGGTTCATTAGTCTATCCAATGATATGTATTGACACAATCCAATTTTTAAATATTTCATTTGTTTATTGTATAGGTAGGTACCTCATGCAATTTTCATTGAAATAATAATAATTCTGGAAACAGTATTTCTCTCGTAAGTAGAAGTTAGAAGTTAGAAGTAGAAGTAGAAGTTAGTAAAAGTTAGACCACTGTTTATATGAAGCCGAAGCTCTCGATAACTCGATAATAACCACAAAGTGATAGCTATTTGACCATCAGTAATGCATATTACGATTATCCTTAACTTGAATCAAACCCAATATCATGAATTGTAAAAACCCGTGCTCTCGAGTCAATTGATATAAGTTTCATACGATAGTAATTAATATGGTATGAATGGCATCGAATGTTCCATGACTTCACCATCGTGTTCAGCGTTGAAAATGCTATACGCAGAGGTGTTACTCGGCAAAAAAGGAGATGAAATTTGTTATAAAACCAGTAAAATAGAGACATTTTACATAAAACCAGTCATTTCTTCGAAAATTCGCTTTCTTAGAGCCATGCTGCATGACTGGATTTTTGGAATTTATGGGTAGTTTTCCCTCCTTAAAATTCTCCAAAACTCCCCTTGAAGTGGCCTGATTCTGCCCATATATGAACTTCGCCTTTCAATTGCTGAGACAAATTTTTTGTGTAAAATTGAACTTTTTATCTCAATTCTATCATTCTGATACATACACGATATAGACGATATCTGTGTGTGATTTTTTTGACCGTCTGTAAGAATGATGTTGAGGACCAGACCCTCGACATCCCTCAACATCATAGACGATATCGTCTAGAATGATACATACATAAATATATCCCAAAAAACTCTGCAAACTCTTGACACAACGGTTTGTTATGTTCTTTGTACAGATCACCCTTCTGTCTAGATTACTGAATGGTAGATTAATTATTATTATGAATTATCATTAACTATTGATAATTATTATTAAGTAGTGTAAATTATTAATATTTATTGTTGGTTATTAATAATTTGAATCAGCTCGGCCAGTTTGAAAATTGACCCGACAGGCTGCCTCACGGTTCACTCTCATGTTGACGATTTTCGACCCGTTCCAACTTTGACCCGTCATTGTGAACGAACGGCTGGTCGTACAAAACTGCAGGTGGTCTTAAAAAATAAACTCTAACTAAATAATAACTAAAAAGTACACCGTTCCATTTGAATTTTTCGAGTTTTGATATTTTCAATTCAAAATTTCGATCTTCTGAATCTACTTGGTACAAAATGACGCCGAGCTGTTTCGGTGAAATATTTGAATTACAAAAATATTAATAAAAAATAAAATTTCGACATTACACACTTGGTTTTATTAATTTGGAAAAAAAACTTGAAATTTTCATTGTACACGACCGATATGTTTATGAAGTCCATGAAGTTTTAATACATAAAACTAAGCCCCTCGAGCAGGGGCTAGGGAGTAGTCGGCACCTATGCAGAAGATAATAATAATAATAACAATAATAATAATAAAAACATTTATTGTACAAAGGCCGATTGGCCCATTTAGTATGCATGAATTACATGTGATACTATATAAATTACATAAAATAGGTAATTTATTTATTTATTTCATTATTACGGGCAAGCCCAATTACATTAATGGTCAGTGATACAGACAGATTATAATTGTTACAAAACTGAAATATGATTATGGAAAAGGAAGAAATGATAAAAACTATAGGTACAATTTAGGCACCACGGATATTAAACATGGGTAATTTACTATAGGACGGCACTGGGGGTATTGCAAACTAGTAGTTTGAAACTACAGGTAATGCAAAAAGTTATAAACAGTTGTACTAGATTGAATGTTGGGGTTTGAATATTCACACGAGTGAAGCAGAAGGGAGCAAACCAACGACAATCAACTATGTACCTGTTTTCTTCGTCGAGGGGTCCTTATAACATTCTTGGAAATTCGATCATGAACAACAAAACGAAGATGACAAACAGGGGACAAAGAGTAAACACGACTGTTGTTCGTTTCTTGGGAACTCAGGTAAATAAAATCACACCATACGAAAGGTGGTCACTCAATGGCTGGTCGCCACCCTTTCCCTTTCCCTTTACCCACAACCGTTTTCAGTTGGAGTCCGAATCTCGAAGACGGTGGTGAGTCGTGTAGTGGGGAAATCGAACGTTCTGTAGATTCCAGTGCTATTCGGATATGTAGAACAAAACCACCACAATCGTGAGTATTCAAGTATTTTCTACATCAATGGGATGAAATTTGCCAATTTGGTGTGATTGCTGTTGAAATTGTTACTCTTTCAAGCTCATTTGCTAAGTGCCAGAATTCGAATTTCCGTAAGTAGGTATCTGAAATGAGCGTTTATGGTCATATTTGTAAACAATCAGGCACAAAAATAAAACCCAAAGTCATGCAGCATGGCTATAAGACCAAATTTTCGAAAAAATAATTGGTTTTATGTAAAATTTTACTGGTTGTATAACAAATTTTGTTTTCGAGTTATGACGTTTTCAATATTTCCAGATTCTTTTTGAACCCCTTCTCATTAAACTAGGGTTATGAAATGTTTCAAGGATCATTTTGCAATTCTTATTGGTCAGTTGAAAAAGGTACATATTCCAAAAACCCAAACTTTTAGGAAACTGAAAAAACTGTTTTACGTGAGAACCATTTTTTTCACAACAAACATTTCTATCTATATAACTAAATTTTAAGGCGATTTTCGTGTTCCTTGGGTATTTTCGAAGAACTTCACTACAGTTAATCATTTCACGTGAAATGGAGTCGAACCATACCGATTTTGAATTTGGTGTCTGTCTGTTTGTTTGTTTGTCCTTCAATCTGGCAAATACGGCTCAATGGATTGAACTTTTCTCCCGTATTTAAATGTTTCTGTGACCGTGGAAGGACGTAGGGGGGTTCACTTCCGGATCCCATGCATAGGGGTAGGGGTTTATAGGGAAGCCGAAATATAAACACAACGGTTCATTTTCTTCTTTGTACAGATCACGCTTCTGTCTAGATCACTAGATCTAAATGTCTAGATCCTAAATGTTAGATTAATTATTATTATGAATCATCACTAATTATTGATAATTTTATCAAGTACCTAGTGAAATTTATTATAATTTATTGTTAGGTATTAATAATTTGTATGTATTATTAATAATAATTATTTTATTAACAAACAAAATGTACCGATATAATTTTGAGGTTTTTAATACCACGTCGGCAATAATTTTTCTATAAAATTATTATTATTAATAATAAATACAAATTATTAATACCTAACAATAAATTATAATAATTTTCACTAGGTACTTGATAAAATTAATATTAATAGTGATGATTCATAATAATAATTAATCTAACATTTAGGATCTAGACATTTAGACCTAGTGATCTAGACAGAAGGGTGATCTGTACAAAGAAGATAATGAACCGTTGTGTCAAGAATTTGCAGTTTTTGAATCTACGTATCTTGAAACGTAAACCAACAAATTTTTTTTTCTTTGGGCGATTCCAATGGTTCATTATCGAAGATAATAAACCAAAAACATGGTGAAGGGGTTTTGAAGTTGTATAATTCGGCTCCCTTTAGACCTATTATAATAGGCCTATTATAATTATCCACCGGGTTTCGTAGCGTCTGGTAAACAAACTCTACACTCGGTACCGTTCGTTTTTCTGTTCTACCATTCCGAGATAAATATATATATTACATATGATTTTTGGAGTTTTGGCAGTAAATTAAGGATGGTCTGGAACGGATTTTTGTATGCAAATGTTTCGGAAATTCGAGTTTTAAACATTTTGAACCGAGAACAACTTCCTTTTCTTGGAAAATTTGCTAAAAGGCGGAGGCACACCGCGACTTTTAGTTTAACACGAGGCTGAGTAATGGACTGGGAATCGCGAGTTTGATGATACAGCTGGCAGATCTGTCTCAGTAGAATGCATGTTGACATCTCCTCAGATCTAGCTGGGACAGCCAACGGAACCCCAAGCTCACGCATACTCGTCATATGGAAAGTTTTGACATGTGCCATATGAGCTGTAGCTATCAAAATACGCTGAATGGGATTTGAAGCTGTAAAAATATTTTTTCCGGTAAACCCCAAGGGAAAGGTAGTTGGGAGTTTTGGAATTGAGCCAGCTCTGCAAACATTCGTCATGTCAAATCTCAGGGAACAATGAATCATACAAGAAAATGAATCAGCCCTTACCACAATGACAGGTTTGTTGAACTTTTGACACCGTTTCAGTCATGTGCAATTCGGAATCTGACACTGGAGTGCTTTATGGTTTGAAATAACCATGAGCACAGAGAAAAAAAATCCACAGTCATGTAGCATGGCTATAAGAGCAAATTTTCGAAGAAAACTGGTTTTATGTAAAAAAAAAAAAAAAAAAAAATACTTTTTTCTTCAAGTAACACCTCAGTTCAGAGATTCTTCAACGATGGACACGACGGTGAAGTCAGAATTTTAATATCCCATTCCATTATCACATTAGATCAGATGAACCGTGAAGAACATCTCAAGTAACAACCACGTTTCTTCAAATTCATAAGTTATCGCAATTCTGACTTCGTTCTGAATTCAACATCGTGTTCAGCGTGAGAAAGCCTTTAAAATGAAGTGAAACTTGTCAGACTGTTTCATTTTTGGAATTTATGCGCAATCCCCCCCCTCCACCCTTGAAAATCCCCAAAACCCCGTTTAGAGTAGCCCGATTCTGCCCATATACGAACCTAGCCTTTTGATTGTCAAGACAGTTTGTTTTGTACACAATACCTTCCTTTTCTTCTTAAATTCGCCAACATCCACACTTAAAAGCCTTCAAAATAAATGTGTATTCTTAACCGTTAGTTATTTTTTCTCCAAGAGTTGTTGTGTACAGTCTGTAGACAACCCGAATGTTTATTTATTCCGTTCCTAGAAGTACAAGTTTACTACTGGCTAGTGATGGAAAATGTTTATCTACGAGTATATGGGCTCTTCCTGTTTTTATATGTATTTATTTTCTCTCTCTCCCGCTGAGTGAGTTTCAGACATCAATCAGAATTAACAACCTATGAAATCAATGAGGTCAAATTTCAGTAATGCTTTTTATTCAAGTACCTCGTGCTCCTTCGGGATTTCCTTTTTATGAAACCCTTTTTGGACGCATGCGCTGTCGACCCAGAGAGTTTGAACCATATTCCTCCATATTCCGCCCGTTTGAGTGATGGCGAGACATTTTTCATTGCTCGTTGTTTCACGTTTTATTCATTTAAGTGGCGATCATTCCTCTGACTGATTGATTCAAGTTTATTTCACTACCACGGAGTGTCGTACGGGGTTTGATGTGTTTGGTCTGCATGGCTTGGTGGTGGCGCAAGCGCCCCTCCTCCTTCTGACCGTTTGCCAAATTTGATCTAAGGCCTCACACCAGTTCCCGTTGAATCTTACTGCGGTGCGTTCCACCAAGCTCAAACGTTCGCACGTTCGTGTCCCCGTCTCGCGGTTTAATCGTATTATTTGTCACGTTCCAGTTGGTTCCATCACCTTCAGGATTCATGTTGCATACTATTGATGGCTGTTAGATTATACACGGTAGTTTCTTCATGGCATCGTTTTGCCGCATTACAGGTAAAGCCCGCGGGCTTCCGAAGCCGAATTATTTCCCTTTATTGCCGCCCATCTCACCTGCTGACGCTAAGAGGTTTTGCCGAATTACTGGCAAAGCTTACGGCCTTCCTAGTCACCACTACATTCCAGTTCTCGTAGGGAAACCTCGCACCAATAAAAAACAAAAATCGGAAAAACGACACGTAGTGATTGCTGGCTACAGGTATATTTTCCCTTGTTTGGACAATGAGCCAGGACTCCAAGAGCTCCTTGAAGGAAAGAACACTCTTATCGACGAGTCACAGTATGTCTACACAGTGAAGGAACGAAAATGTGGTCTCGTGTTTCCCGCAAAATTGGAGGCAGCGGTCAGGGATGGTGACGTCAGGGATGTTATGCTCGCTAAAGATGCAGATACCGTGCTATTGAAACTCAGAAAAGGTGGTAATATTTCCGTTGAAGTGAAAGATGTGAGTGTTGAAAAAGTTAGTGAAGAAAAATTCTTATACGAAGGAGAAGGAGTTGCAGCTGTCGTCTGTAAGAAGAAGAAACAATCAGCAGCTACTGACTCAATCAGAAAAATATTTGAAGATAAAGAAACAGCCGCTGAATTAGAGGTTATTGCAGAGACTGTTAAACAAAAAAAACCAGAGGTCAGGAGTTGGAAAAATGTCAAAAACGATATTAAAATTACCAGTGAAGATCTAATTTGTGAGACCTGGAAGTGGAACGAATTCAGTAGTTCAAATGAGGTTGCTTTGGACAAAACACCACCCCCACAACCCGAGCCCATCATTCTCAAACCTGTTGACGTAAACCTCAGTGAATCAAAGCCAGGTGTAATACAACAACCGTTCATCAGTGACGAGTATACAACGCTTGAAACTACCCAGGTTGTAGCTCCGTTCCAACCCCTAATTGCTGACGTTGATCCGGAAATTGTGAAGAGTCTGTTGAATATGGCAGATGAAGAGCTACAGAGAACAGCCAAAGTCGAGCATGTTTTATTGGAGAAAATTGATAAAATTCCTACTATTTCAGAAATTCCTGAACTCTCTGATTTGATTTCGTTGGGTACATTGGAAAAGGAAGAGAAAGATGGTTTGGAAGTTCAAGGCATGAAGATATTGAAAGGAGATAACGAATACTTCATTGTTGGTCAAAACGTTATAAGTTCGTCTGGATTAGAGTTCGTGCCTGGTAAAACGGTGGAAACAACATCAGGATGCATTTTTGTTCCTGGAATGGTTGTGAATACTGACGAAGGAGTGAAATTGTTACCTGGCTGTGTGATAGATGTAAATGGTCAACGAGAATTCATAGCTGGACAGGTCACGTTGACAAGTAAAGGCGAGCAATTCGTAGCAGGACAAGTTCTCAAGGCATCTAGTGGAACTAAATTCCAACCAGGGCAAACAGTTTTCACTGAAGATGGCATTAGGTTTATTCCAGGACAGGTTGTTGAGGATAGGTTCGTTCCTGGACAGGTTGTCATTACAGGGGATGGTCCTGCATTTGTCCCTGGCCAGGCAATAGATACAGAAAACGGAACCAATTTCGTACCGGGACAAAGTTACTGGTCAGAAGACGGTTGGAAGTTTGTACCAGGTATGACTGTCACGAGTAAGAATGAGAGCAACTTCGTTCCAGGAAAAAATATAGTTTCAAATGATGGCACTGCTCCAAGATTCATACCAGGACAGTATGTTGTGGAGAACGGACATGAAGTATTTGTACCAGGAGTAACCGTTGGTAATACACCACAAGGACCAACATTCGTCAACGGGATGTCAATACCGACCCCGGAAGGTGATCTCAAATTCGTTCAAGGCAAAGTCGCAACCATCGATGGTGTTCAGAAATTCATTCCAGGTTCAATCACAGTGGTGGATGGAGAACCTATGTTCGCAGCAGCAGCCAAAATGGAAGATGTTCGATATGTGGAAAACAATTCCGTTGATTCATTATCACAACTGTCACAAATATCGAAAATTAATTTAGAAAGGCAGCAGGCCAATTGTGTTTTCGGTCATATTGTTCAGTCTTTGCATGGAGTTGAATTTTTCCCTGGTACAGCAACTTGTCTTCCGAAAGGAAAAGTTGTTCCAGGAAGGTTGGTTCGAGGTGAAGAAATCAAGTTTGTGCCAGGAATAATGGTGGAGGAAACGTTTGTACCAGGGCAGGTTGTTATGACTGAAAGAGGAGAACAATTCATCCCTGGTCAAGTTATTGAAACAGCGGATGGACCGAAATTCGTGCCGGGTAGAATAATTATAACTATGTCAGGTGAGAAGTTTCTTCCTGGTCAAACCGTTGAGACTGAAGAAGGGCCGAAATTCGTACCCGGCCAAATCATCGAGACGAGAGCAGGACCCACATTCATTCCCGGGCAGGTGATTCATACTGATGAAGGCGGTGCAAAATTCGTGCCTGGACAGGTAGTAGAGACCAGCGAAGGCCCAAGGTTCGTTCCAGGTCGAGTAATGGAAACTGGAGATCACGTTACTTTCATTCCTGGACAAATTGTTGAAACATCTGAAGGCTTACGTTTCGTTGCTCCGGATCTCATTGGTGAAGATGACAACGCTGAATTCACCGTTCAAGGTTATGAAATATCGTCTGAGGAGCTAAAATTGATTCAGTCTAAGTCTCCTGAGGCCAACGCGATTGAAACTAGAGAAATGACTATTGATTCCAAAATGATGAGGCAGCTGTCAGATGCAGGCATACCCATAGGGCACCAAGTAAATTCGGAAGTTCCTTCCGTCAATATCAGGACAGCTCCAGCTATGAACACTGCTTGCAGCTTGGGTAATAAATTGAAATTGGATCCAGTCACAACAATTAAGTTGAGTGAAGTTATTGCAGGTGTTGTTCAGGCCGGGAAACTCGGGGAAGTTCATGGGTACACAGAAGAAGTTCAAGCGATCAATAAAATACTAGAACGAGTAATTCACTGCAAGAGCGACGAAGAGGCTTACAGGCTAGTGTCGTCAATAATAGAGAAAGAGATGAGTTCTAACATAATTGAGAATGTTGACAGGATCCATGGGTACTTGACTGGCACCCAATCACCTCTCAAGCGCATTAACAAAGTGAGTGCTGTCAAACAAATACTGAATTGCGAAATTGGAAAATCTGAAGTATTTAAAAAGATGGCGATTATAATGGACGAAGAAGACGATACAGTGACTGATGCTCTACACCATTTCTCCGAAGTCAAACCAGATATAGTTGACCAGATAGTGCAAAAATTTTCGGACACGGTAGGAAAACTAGAAAGTGAAAAAGAAGTTGTTGATACGCTTAGATGTGCTATTGTCGCTAGTATTCGGGAGTCATCCGAAAGAGCTATCGTGGATTTGTTGAAAGACACAGAAGCTCTCGATTTGAAAACGTTGATATTAGAAGCCGTGGCCTTGGCTAAAGCGCTGGATCTGCAAGAAGCAGCTATAACGTTGAGGGGGATAGCCTCAAATCCCAAGTGCACAAATATTCTTGCTGGGGATCGAGTTACTTTGGAGATATTGAGAAGGTTGACGGTTATGAGGCAGCTAGCTGAAAAGCGACCAGAGCTCTTGGAAGCTTTGAAAAATCTAAATCGTGACCCTTACGGTGCCAGAACTGACCCAGGTATCAAACAGTTGGTGAGGGAAAGCGCTGCACTTTTAGTCGTACCGGAAGAAGGCATTAAAACGTCGCAGCAAATACCCACCGCACTTTTCTTCTCTCAAAACTCCTTAGCTATGGAAGAGTTTTTGTATAAAACAAAGTCTGAAAGTAAAATCCTTGTAATTAGCAAACATGGATGTGAAGCAGTCATACCGCGGGAAGCTGCACACTCAGTACTGGCAGGCAAAGTTCCCTACGTACTGCTTGACGAAAAAGGCATACACCATTTCCAACCCAAGCACGTGTTCGCTGCAATAAACCTGCCAAAAATATGTACGAACTGGTTTTCTCTTTACAAATGTGAGTTCAAGGAAGTGGTGACTGATTGAATTCCCAGTAAAAACTAGTGTTAGCGTGATCTTCTGTGGTTGTGATATACTCGTAGATAGTGAAAAGAACACATGTGAAACTTGAAAGAGAAGAATTGATGCGATTGTAAAAAGCAAGTATCTATGTAGTTTTTGCACTCGTCCTACTAGTTTTTAAACGTTTTATGATGTGATGTTTCATCTTTTTTGTTAAGCTTTTAATTTTGACTGCTCCAAAAAGTGTGTATGTATGATTACATAATACGTTACTTATGAAATAATATGCTGAATTCCGAATCAGGCTGATCGTTGAAGTGAATTTATAATCAGAATGTCATGGCCTGCGTTGAGTACACTTCTCTTCATAGAGTACCTACAATGAATTCTTCTAGAGCCACAGTATGTAAATGACTACGTTTAAATTCACTATTTAATAGATTCTTAATATCTCATTGTGATCCTTAATATTTAAGTTAGACTTCGGATGTGAATATATTTCTTTGTATGACAATTATATACTGAAACAAGAATTAGACTGTTTTGAATTCGCTGGTTGATCATTTTTCCCCTGCTCATTTGAATAACTGGAGAGCTCATACATTTCAATCGAAAACTTCATTAGCATCATGATGACATTGATATTTTCAGCTGGCGGAATCAACTTATGATGGCTTTTATTTAAATTTTGACTTGATGTTTGATGTTTTACATGGTTGAATATATATTATTACACACATTGATTAATAGCTTTCTACGCGTCATTAATAATACAATAAATCCAAGTCTCAGCCGATAAATTTCATTAATTGCTAACAACCAAGGTCAATAGTGGGTAATACATTAGAATACTGGAGATGTCCAAAGAAGATTGATAAGGCAAAAAATATTTGAACATATTAAAGTTTGAAAATTCCTTGTGTGTAATAAGTAATACGAAGATCTATCTACAGTCTCTTGAACTAACAAAATTACTCGTAGGAGTTGGTACTTATTACTGGAGGTTGCCTAAGGATGGAATCATTAAAAATTAACTCAGGTTTTCATAAGGTTCCATGCGTATTTACACGCTGATTACTTGAATATTTGTTCACTTGTCTCGAGTTGAGAATTTTGGAGTTCAGTAAATGAGTAATATTTGAGTTTTTAAGAGAGGAAAATCACCAACGCCGAGAACGACATGGAACACCATTCAAAATGGTACCGAATAGTGAGTGAAGGTGTGTAAATATTAATTTACTAAGAATAGTATAGTTTCGTGTAAATCGCGATTGAAATTGAAATTTTTTGGTCAAAAACTGCTGAAAAATGTAATCAATTGGGTAGCTACATCAATCTATTCAGCGGGCAATTATTAGAATGGAATATACTATGGAGGGCGATAAACGGTTCAAATCCATAAATGAATTTATTATAAATGATGAATCATGTTAAATATTGTAAAAATTGTTCTAATTCTTCTTAAAAAAACTAGAAACCTGAATGAAGTACTTATGTAAAATAAATGAACTGGAGTACGATTATAGTGGGTAATAAATGATTTAAAACTCGATGTTCATGGTTCGAGAATTGGGAAGCGTCTGAATAAATACATGAATAAGTACTGTTGGTTGAGGGTAGTTCAAGTTTGATTATTCTGAACAATTGGAACGTTTGAAATATTTTATGCAGTGATGCGGACAGAAAAAAACACGAGCGCAGGGCTCAGCCTTACTATTATTGAAACAAGAAATGTAGTCTATTTTTCTTGTTCTTTTTTATCCATAACGTTTACATGCGATTTTATTAGAAATTATTTCGTGCGAATCAGGTTCACAGCCTCAATCATAGTCACGCTACTGTACTTTTTCAATACTAACAAAATTAAATGGTTTCAAGTGTATCCCGTAAAATCTGACTTTGACACACGGTTTTAATGGTACACTAACGACATTTGGTATTAAATTAGACGGACTACACTGTTTCCCCTCTATTCTGAACGAGTATATCATGTGAAATATATTAGTTCTTCAAATGATAGCTGCTTGTGTTGCTGTCTGTCTAAGCAAGGTGTACTAATATCATACAACGACTCGACGCGTCGTAACATTCGTTCGCAACTTGCGGCCTAATATATTTTTTGAAGTTGATCGTCTGTTTCACGCGGAGGATGGAAAGCCGACGTTGGCTTTAATGAACTAAGACGCCTCTGGCTAGGAGAACATTTCAGTTTATCTGGCAACCACTCGTCGTAATTCATTCCCCACATCGGCACTCGTGGACATCCATCCGAGGGTCGGCGAATCAAACTATCGCCATCGTGTTCTGCTGTTAGAAAACCTCGCGTAGATGCCATGAGACTCTCAAAGACAAGTTTGGCACTAGCAACATTCACAAACATTCACATTAATCGAATGTGCATACAACCACAAAACCTCTCATTCGGCCTGGCCTCCATCTTCCATCGACACCTTGTAGTTTATACACCATTCCTTTAGAATGGACACTAAGGGATCATACGCCAAGTGATGGTTCACTAAGCGATTTCACCCCACTCAAATCTGTTCTAGTGATCCTGGTCATCCTATCTGTTTAGCCACGTCAAGGAACTACACCGCTTACTGTTTGAAACCCTACTCTCCTATCAAATAGTTTGCACATATTCATACATGTTACGAATTCTATAGTTCATACTCGTAATATAGTTCAAATTCATATTCATTCAAATACTATTCTAATTAGTTTTTCAGAATTCCAACGAACTCTTTACTGATCACTAAGAAACATTTTCAGCATCATCTTATTTTCTAAATAATCAAGACATAGCTTTCTGTCGTTCCTCTATTATCGAATCCAAGAGACATTCAAACGAAGATACAATTGGAATCGTCTGCCCTCCAACTTTATAGTATGATAAGAAATACAGAAGGAGGATCTAGCTACAAACCAGCACCTGAACAATGATTTATTATTGCAAATAATAACGTGCTCCTTAGTTCATTCACCCAACCCAAGGAGTAACAGAAAATTATTGTAATCATACTGAAAAGTAAGAAATAAAGATATGGAACTAACTCTCCCAGAAAATGGGGTTCCAATCAAACTGATACATTATGTACCTATACGTTTGCTTCAGGTTCATATATAAGTGTGTATTTTTGTTACCTGTGGAAACATTTTGGACCACAGCATACATTGTATAAATTATTGTTAGTTATTAATATTTATATTAATTATAATCGATAATTATTATTAATTATCTCGATATCTGAAAACCATGAGCTTTTCGAATCGCTGGGCCAGTATGAACCTTGAACCTACAGGCTGCCACATGATTCACCCTCATGTTGACGATTTTCGATCTGCTCCACCTTTGAGCCCTCATTGTGAAAGAATGGCTGGTCGTACAACCTCCTGACGGTATTGAAAAAAAATCAAAAAATTGAACTCTATTTAAATGTCAACTGTTTTACCGCGGGTGAAGAACAGAACTGATTGATTGAACGTGGATTAATTGATTTAATATGTAACAAGCGGGTCGCTCTATCGGGGAACTAATGAACTAACTGAGGCGGAGCCGAACATCAACTAAAAACTATTGGAATCGCCCAAGAAACCCCCGCCTCTCAAATATCATTCTGCAGCAGCCGGAAAAATTTATGATATCCACTTTCCCTGCCCGCCATTTTCCTTCCAACTAAAGAGATGTCCTAACCACATAGATGTGTAGTCATAAAAAAGTCTCTCCATGGCGCCAAGGGGAGATTTCGAAACGGGAACGGTGCTTGTGAAGTGGTTAGGACATCTCTTTAGTTGGAAGGCAAAGGGCGCGCGGGGAAAGTTGGATATCATAAACTCTTCCGAGTGCTGTAAAATAATATTTGCGAGGCAGGGTGAATTTTACACGGAGTGTTTTTGTTTCCATTATTGCAAAAAAAGGCGAAATTTACTTGAAAGTTTTTGCCTTTTTGCAAACGACTGAACCCCAACCGAAATTCATGATATCTTTGAAAAGTGTTTGAAAGTCACACCAGACTCATATCCATCATAATATGATATGATATATTATATGAATGGAATGGAAGCAATATATGTATGCAACTTGTGTCAAAATTCCAGTCTAACATTGTATTAGAAAAGTCTTCCTGTTCGCAGAACAAACCTTTTGTAAGAAAGTGTTAGAAAATGTAATGGTCTCATACTAGTTACCTGCTGTTTTGATAATATCAATATATTATAGCCACTCACAAATGACTCAAGATTTGTATCTTTGACTATATTGTAATACCATAGATAACTGAGCTCTTCGAGGATATGATTAGTGGATCAGCCGCTATTTAAACTGATCTATTGGTAAGGATAGTGGTGAGCTGACTTGCACCTGATATTTGAAATTTCATAATTAATCCAAATTCATTACACCTCTAGACTTTATTGAATGGTCTTTAGGCTCGAGCTGTGGTTCCCTGTTTGTATTGTTCCTCCAATTGTCTTTATATAAAAATTTTACTTTGTACTTTTTCAGGGCTCAGGTGAAGTGTTCACTGTCACTCAAGACTTTAAAGCGGAAGACGCCGATTCCATCGGAGTCCACCGTGGAGAGAAGGTGGTTCTCGTTGCCACTAAAACCAAAGACCCTTTAAAGTAAGTCACGCCTCTCGTAGTAATTCTGTTTCCTTTGTAATTATGTTCCACTTCCAGGAACCATGGAATAACGCAGATCCTGCTGATACAGCTTCAGCCTGGTCGTTTAAAGATGATTTAATAATTTGGTTTCTCTGATCTCTAATACTGCAAATTTTATTTTCTTCGGATAATACAAGTTTTAGGTATTTAATTCGAATCGTTAGGTTTCATTGTGGAAAGTAAATCTATCTCAATGACGTCATGGTAACTCATAATTGTGAATCTACACGATTTCCTTTGACACCTCGAAGAATGAATTCCAGAAAACACGAAGCTCTTCTTCAATAGTTATTTTACTGTGTTGCTGATTGATTATTCAGAAAGTTTAATTCGTGGAGCTTACTCACCGCTCCATATTGATATGACATATGGATCAAAGGAATGGTACAGAAGTTGGTTTGCACTTGTACTACACTTTTTCGGGACCAGGAGAGCTCTTGAATCTGCCAGGTTCCCTAACTGTAGTTTGATCACAAAGTAAGATGCAGCGCAAGGCTGTTGGAGAGAAAACTGAAAATGAAGCACATCCAAGAGCAGTCTACCTGCGTCAGACGTTGCGGGAGTGATGTCAAAAAGTGACTGCAGCTAATTTTCATCGATTAGATCTTCTTTTCAGAAGATTAATCCAGTGAATAGGGCAGATTTGAAATTGCATCGTGCCCTCTGGATGAAAACCATAAGTGAGCGGTGTGTTAAAATGTTTTGGCTTTGTTCCAAATGGAGCGGAACTAAGTGTTTGTGGATTAGGTTGAATTGCATAATATATTCTCTCCCACAAATTGCCCATTAAGCAAAACGCCGATTATACTCTGGCTCAGAGTTTGGAGACATCATCATATTCCCAATTTTTTCAGCAATGGTAGCGACTACGAGACCGAAGATGACATCGATTTTGGTGTTCATATCGAAGAATTGCTAGACAGCTCGGCAGCTAGGCACAAGATGGCCATAAGACCTAAGCGTACCTATACAAGCCGCACTTCACCATCGAGGTACAATTAGAGTCAACCGCGCTGTAGTTTTGTACTGCTTTCCATTCTTTTTGAAACTTGTTCGCCATTAATGCTTATGCTACTCTACCGTCGGCAGGTTGGCAGTAACCCAAGCTGGTGTACAAAACTTTCTCTTGATTGTGCTGTAACAAAAATGCTTTTCAATATCTGCCTGGTGTATTTGGTTTCTCATTGATGTGCAGTAGGTATTCACAACTTTAACAATTCCATGAATTTGTTGTCTAATAGTATGGAGCTTAAATCGTGCTACAATATACTTATTGCAAGCGTTTCAGGTCTATGATTCATTCGATGGGTTCCATCGTTTCGTATTCTGGCTGGACTGAATTTTTGAGTCCGCCAATATTTCTTCGTTCTCTACCAGTTCTGTATACAATATTCTTGTGAGGAACGCGCTGCAATATTGTTCGAATATGTGACCACGTAGCGGAAGGTTGGGGGTAACTGTCTCAGTCATGGTCTATGAATTATTTATATAAATTGTAAATTAAATTTTAATATTCATGATTAATATTTGGAATAAATTTGTATTGATATAGTTCTGGGTTGCTTACATGTACCTACGGACAAATATTAGGAAATACCTTCTTTCGTTCATTTTGGACAGAATCTCAGATCAAGAAACTCGATATCACAAACCATGTGTTGTTTGAATCAGGTGTTTCCCAGTATGACCCTTGTATGCAGTAGGGGCCCCAGTACGCCCACAGTTAACCTTTTTTTACTCATGGTCGATTACAATGGTACAAGATAATAAACCAAAAACAATATTTTTAAACCGAAGTTGAACAGAGGAGGAGCAAAAGCAATCAGTCTGGCTACAAAAAATTACTATTAAATGAAAATAATTACTAAATAATCACCTTGGATGTAGGAAGTTGATAGCGCATTCGATCCAATAAGAATGCAGAATAGTTGGTGGAAAAACAATGGAGTGATATCAATAGTCTGCTAATTATTATATTCTTCTCCTCATTCCACAAAAATCATCTATCAACTATGAAAAGTATCCGTTTCCATCTCCCATCATCTATATAAATGCCACCAATTAATAAGTCGAAACCATTAATTTGTAATCAGTCAATCTACTAGTTCACACAATATTGACATAACGTTTCTAGAGAACTGACTCATACCAGAAATGTTTCAGAAATATACATGCAATTAAATAAAATTGAATATCAATCACGGTTCCATCCAAAGAATTGTTTTATTATTATTTTTCCCAGTGGTTATTTTGAGTTATTAGGTATATGAGAAGTAGTTGTTTCATTTCCTAGAATGAACCTGTCACCAGACTGGTTGGTTTAGTCCTGAAAGAGCTTAATAAGATGGGTTGAGCTGGAAGCGTTGCTTTTCATTCAATTAACAATCGTGTCACCCCCGAAAATATTATATTTGAGTGGTCAAGACCAATGTAGGCGTACTAAGAACTATGGAGTAAATCAGTTGAGATCGTTTAAAAACAAACAGAAGGGTGTATAAGGGTGCCGTGTACGTTCCAATCACAAGTGGAACAGGTGCGAAAACGAACCAGTTTTACTACTTCTAAGAAGACTTGTAACTATATTTGTATTATATTAATTATTGGGGAGGTATATCAAGTTGAGAAATATTATTTGAGAATGTCAACTTACCTACTTGTCAATGTCAAAGGTCATTGTCATCCTTGGGGTTTATTCCGTATATGTACCTACTATGAAATGGCTATGATGGAAAGACGAGTACAGGTAGATGAAAATACTGCTGTTAGATACTTTGCTGATTTTTACCTAAACATCTAGGAAAAGTTCAATGAGTTTTCTCGTATAAGTGAGAATATAGCTCCTATTTCTATCATGATTCCGAGAGGTCAAATTAATGCGCTCAAGTCTTTTAATAACGGGATCTTTTTACGCTCGAAGAAAGTATGACGGCGCATCATGTGATTTCTCTCTTATTTCATTTCCACGAAGAAAAATGAAACTGACCATACAATTTTTGGCCGAGCGAGAGAATAAAAATATTGACCGGGAAACGTAGGATCGACTATTATTAGAAAGAAGGGAAGAGCCGCTGGGCCTGTGATGCCTCATCTTTAACGTTTGGCAAAGCTCGAGGACCTTGTCTGATCGGATTCGCCAATCGTTATTTATACTTGTCGCGTCTTGAAGTGTAATGAAATCGATTCCCGATAAGGTAATGACGAAGTTGAGTCGCCATAAAAATTATATTTCCATTGGCAAGCTGACTAGTGCCATATGTGTTATTGCTGTGCCGATTGTTTCAGCGAATCAGTACCTTCACATACGAGACGACTAAAAATCTTTCTAAATAAACTATGATTTTGGGGAATTCGATCGTCGCAAGTTTAATAGGGTTAACGCACTCACATCATCAAACTTGATTTTATACTCATTATGAAGCCATAGATAATAATATTATCTCTATTGAATATTATTCAATATTACGTTTTCCGGAATATCCTCTTGTGCTGTGTCTCACCTTCTATTGTGTCTTACGTCAAATCCAAAGTCATGACCTACCAACTCAAAAGAGGTGAAAAACAAAACTTGATTAGATCATAATGAAAATTGGGTTTTCAACAAAATAACGTCTAGTAATATAAAATTTATACATTTTTTTACATTTAATGGAAAACACTATCGATGATATAGAAACATATTTCCAATGTTAATGCAAACACACTATGCAAACTACACAACGACCGTGAATGGCAGCAGATTAAGTAATGGTATCAGTTCTGGGGAGGTGAGATTGGCTGTGGTATTGTGGTATATAATTAGCTCTGTCTTCGGCACCTTGAGAAGATTATCTTCTGACACGCGGAATTCCTTCTCTCCTAATATTAATAGCATACCAACCCAGTCAAGTTCACTCGAATATTCAAAAGCATCCTCGTGGGTATTTTGAGAAAAATGTACAAATACTCGCGAAGTAAGTCATCAAAAAATGGGAGCAGACATACATACCTACCTACGCATAGCACTAAAGCGGGGGAATCGTGAACATGTTTAAGATCTCATGAGGATTTTGGCAACTTTCTACAAAATTATCCAACCCCGTATCTCTTGGATTGGCACAGTCAAAATGGCTCTGCTAAAGAGAGTTCAAGATTAGTACGCATACAAAACGGTCGTGCTGAAAATGGCACCTTCGAGTACTTTTGAGATTTTTTCTGTTTGGTATTTACTTGGAAAGTAATATCCAATCCAATTGGTGTCCGCCACAAAGAACTTTGTGCACTTAGGGCTACAGGAAATAGGAAACATTGTTTGAAAAACAAGAGATCACTTGATCATTTTGGGAAGAAAGATTTTTGTTCTATTTTTTTTGTTCTCTCCGTTGTTGTTTTTGTCATCTTGAAAGATGATCAGGACTGTTACATCCCCCCCCCCCCCCGAATTTTATAAAAAATGAAAAATAAACAATCATTAAATCCTTGGCAAGTTCATGACTCCGGTTCTATTCATGTCAATTTGATGATATTTTCTGATGTTGTTGGTCATTATCCATGTAAAACTATTTCATTTTAATTGTTTAATCCTCTTTCCGTCTTGGTTTGTCCTGACAGTAGAGAACATGGGAGAATTTCAGGTAGCCCTCAACGTATTGGCCAATGTAGTTCAACAGTTACATTTTTCAATGTTTTCCTATAGACCCTGTAAGTAGGCAATTCATTCCACCTTTTACTGTTGCAACAAAAATGACGTTCACTGGAAATATCTACTACACTCTCAATTTCCCATCGTCATTCAACATTGTCTCAGACGACCAAGCTCAATTAGACGTCTCACTTGCCCGTCGCCTCTGAGGATGGAATTTCATATAAATCTCTACCGTAACGACTGCGGCACCTCTCCTTACATTATTAAAATAAGAGCGAATAATATCTGTACTACACGGTTGAGGGGCGTAAAATCTAAGAATATTCACCGGGGGACTAAATTTAAAGTCACTTCACAGTTTAAAATCCCAGACCGAGTATACCCTTGTGAATCATCACTTAGAAGGCTGCAGGTGCGGCTTGCCAACAAACGGCGGAATCTCGACGGACCTTCCTTCTTCCGACCGTTCCGCTCCTCGACAATTTATTGTGACATCACAGCCTCCAATGACATCACACAGCTCTCTAATTTCTTTATATAAACTCATCACCTGAGTAATGAGTCAAGTCTTCATGCAAGGAAAATTAGGCAGGCACCTGACAATGGACATTGAATTCGATAGTGATCTGACAACTAACTCCTAACTTTCGAAATATATTGGGAAATTTAACAGATCCCGAGAAAAAGTTTCTTCAACAGAAACCAGTCCGTTATGCGCGGCACTTGTATCAGTCATTAGTCAAACCACGTTTATTGGATGTAGAGAACAATGATTTCTGCACCGCATTTTCTCGATGATACTGAGAGGTCTCGGTCAATTGGGCAGGTGATCAAGCATTTCGTCTCTTGGTAGTTTGGCTGCCTACCAGTCGGCCATGCTCCATCCGGTTAATGCCGGGTGATGAATCAACCACGATTAATGATCGTGTGATTACCAGTCAGACGTTCATTGTACTTATAGGTTGGTTTCCATCTTAGCTGGAAATAAACCATTGTGGTTTTGCAATCGAGAAGATTTGCCAGTGTTCATCAATGTACCACATACTAATTTAGCTTGCACAAAGGTCTTGTGATTTTCAACCTTAATCTCAAAACAGGTCTGGATGAAAGAGACCAATAAGATCATGTCAGATTCAGCATGAGACACTTCAGGCTAGTTCACAAATTCAATGACGCTGTAATAAAGTCTTCCAAATATGATATAATGATTGCCCAAATGTTCAAATTTTGCTATCTGGATTGATCAATAACCCTAAACGTCTGTCTGGCTAGTTATCTTTTGGAATAGTATCCATAATATGGCAATTTGACGTTAACATTCCTTATAACGTTGTTTTTGTTTCGTTTTATTGTGCATTTCAAATCTGTCTAGTGGGCAGAAACCACCTGGATATTTTGTCAAGTTCATTGTAAACTCTTCAGGCTGGTATCATAAATTAAATAACACATACCACACGAATTGTTTCTTAGACCTACACGGTGAGATCTGAAATGCTACTCAAACCTCCTGCTGCTTGTGAGGTAGTGAACAAATAGCTACCTACCGGATTGATAGATCAGTTGATGCCATTGAATTTCCAGAGGAATGCCTTCTTCTGAAGCGCCTGGTATATCCGAGCTTCATCCACCTACAGGGAGATGTGAACGAAAATATAAAATTTCCAAACAATATTGAAATAATGTTTGAAGCTAATTCTGAAGTACGTTCGAACCATAACGTCCGAATTAGCATTTATGATTACCTATTCAAACATCGTCACTTGTTCGAATTCAAAGTAAGTAGTAGCATTACAGCCCGCCAAAAATTCTACTGCAACTTTGTGTTTATACTTGAGTCCTCTGGTTACATGAATTTATTGAACATCGCTGAACATCAGCTGACCCAATTACAAGCACACTAAGTGTCAAGTCTTGACCTTTAATTTTGTTAACTTGATCTAGGTGATTTTGCAGTTAGTGAGCCGCTTCTTCTACTGTGTCCCCCTCGGCCGCGAATGCTGTATCATCAGCAAAAATTGCTGTAACTCCACTTTCAGCAGATGGCAAATCTCTTGTGTACATTAGCCCAGAATACTCTTCTTCATACCTTACTCTGAAGTATCTACTACTGATGTAGGATTTAAGTATTTCAAAGTATCTATAGATAATTTGAAATTCTATAGATAGTATAGATCGATAGATTCTTTGAAATCCTACATCAGTAGCAGACACTTCAGACACTACTATAGTAGGCAAATCACATTGCAGTTCCCAAATCGAGCCATCATGCCAGATCGCATCCAAGAACGCACAGGCACATACTTTCTTATTTTCTATTGACTTTTTTTTCTATTGCGTCTGTAATCCGATGGATCTGATCAATGGTTGAATAGTTTTTCACGAAACCGAACTGGTGATCAGGGACCAGATTTCGGCTTTCTAAGACGATCTTCCGGCCTTTTCAACAGTAATTTTTCCATCAGTTTAGATAATACTGGTCACAGAGATATTGGTCTGTAGTACTTTTTATCACTAGGGTCACCCTCCCTGGTTTCATTATCATTCATTATCATTATGACTTTGGAGACCTTCCAGAAAGTTGAAACATAGCAGAGCCTGAAAGTTGCATTTATTAGGTACAATAGCTTCTTCATAGCCTGCTCTGGTATTGGCTTCACTACCCGTCCTGTGATGAAGTCAAATCCAGGTGCCTTTCTCATTTTTTGCCACCATTCAGTCTTGTACCGTATTTTTCGACTTGCTCAGTAATATATTAACCAAGCATAAGGTTTATATACCTAACTATCCGCACTGAACAGAAACTCCAAGTAAGATAAACTTCATAACAGGTAAATGAAGATTAATTTGGAGACTCACATAGGCCTTTCATTCGCCTTTCGCATTTTGCGTAAAGTAAACATTCAATCACTTCCCTCATTTTCCTATTTATTGAACCATCAAACCTGATTGAATGTGTGCTTTATGCAAAATGAGAGTATGAAAGGCCTATAGCGAGTATGAAAGGCATCACCCAGTTGAGTGATCAAAACCATAATCAAAACCATTTCGTTGCTGGCACGGAACAAGATGATGCTCATCCACATACTGGGTTTAACATTCCCTTCTAATTGGAAAGAGGGCGTCTTCGGCTCCAGTAGTAGAGAACATTCTGAGCTTTATAATTCGTAGGCTCTGGTAATAGTTAGACATCTGTTTTTCAGTTTTCTGTTTGTTATATTATTCATGATCTCTTCACGAAGACATGAAGACTTTACTCGTTATCGTTACAAGTTTAATTGATCATTGAAAGGCTTTTGGTCACGTTTTGAACTCACTGCCAAATTAATATCAACAGGTGGGCCGTACAATCGTTGGAGGATCCCACACGCAAAGGTCTGGTGCCCATCGTCGTCCTCCAGTCTGAAGAAGATGAGACTTTGGAACAGCAAGATATCATCTTCAGAAAAGAGTAAGTGCTACAGTAAATGTTTATAATGCGCTCATAAGTCAGTCAAAACCCGTAAGACAAAATAACTTGGAATGCAGCAAAATAAGGAACTTTTCTTCTATTTCTAATGAATGTAGCTGGCACAATGAAAGAGATGGAGTTATTACTTCTCATGAAACAATAACGAATGTGCATACGTACTTATAAAGAGGACGAAAGTAGAGCAGGATAGATAGCTACAGGGCTTTCATTTTGTGGTTGACAGGTACATTTCTTCGGACATTTTTGGCAGAACACATAATTAAATGAAATGCATGTTTTCCGGAATCTTCACGTCATTAAACTTCCTACTTAGGTTATAGATTATAAACATTTCATTATATATTGCAGCTAAAGTTAGTGCAAGACGGAAAGCTAAGACGGAAGAAATTCTAATGCTTGGCGAAGTGAACATTTAAGCCCTGAAGTCACACGCCTTGTTGGCCAAATACCCCAGCAGTGAATGCATTGACCGGAGTTAGTGTCATTTGTCAGGCATTCACTCTTGAAATTTTCCAGATATGCCTTAATCTAATTAATTTCAAGAACCGCAGACATTTCGACGCAATATAAACTTATATCTCAATTTGAAAAATAATAAACAAAGAAACAACTTCATTCTCCAAAGATGTAATAAGCGCATTTAGAAAAAATTGTTCATAAAACCAAGAAACAGTCATTATCAATCGTAAAACAGATAACCTAAGACTAGTTAATAAGGCACTAAATTGCCATTATCGAAAATATTTACCTTTTGTTTAACACGAAATATTGTTGTGCAATGAATAAGACTCGTAAATTCATAGTAATCGAAGCTACTGTTGAGTCATTCACAGTCAATTAAATAAGGCACGATAGTAGGAATCATGAAATTCAGGAATGATGTTACCATCGATCAAATCTCCAATATCCGATCTTTTACGATCTTACTTGAGTAAGCAGAAGAAAGGCTGAGCTTACAAGGATGGGACAAAAAACGACGCCTTGAAGAGGCTCGAGTATTTTTGACAGAACATCTGGAAATTCATCTCCGATATAATATATAATATATTATGATTTAATATATAATATTTTATGATTTAATATGATATTATATAGTGAAGTGAAAATTTTTTACATTAAACTAACGAACTATTGTAGAGCAAAATAATATAATCATAATATATAATATCATATATGATATTATATATGATATTATATATTATGATTTATATATGATATTATTATGATATAATATATTATGATTTAAGAAACAAAACAACTGGCGTCGACTTTTGGGCCTTCATAACCCTTATGTCGGTGGTTTTAATTGTTTTGCTATCACCAAAAGTGTCGTTTTTCTTGCCGCATTCCGAGGAACCTCACCATATAAACACCAGGTCATATGGTGTTTATATGACCTTAGTCATCTTCCTTCGCAGTTTTTTGTAATTTATTATGGTCTGTTTTTTTACTGACTGTTGAGGTAGACTTTATCGAGGTGGGCTCATTAAGACATTCACGATTTAGTTTCAGCTTTACCGGGACAGTCGGGCATTTTCAGTACGGATGATGTAAAATTCAAGACCGTGGCTGTGAATCAGACCAACCCCAAGTAGATACAATTCTGTGGGGCCTGATCCGGTTATCAGAATCATCTCCTTTAGAAGTGCATTTGGGACTTTTTGATAGTGACCATTATTCGTAAATCAACCGATTCCAAACCAAATATTCAACGCGTCCTGGATAAATTCTCGTCTAAATGATACGATAGAGGATCGAAAGCCACCTCCAAGTAACAATAGCTACAACAGCGATTAGCTCTTCGATAGAAAAACTAATCTTCTGCTACCTCTTCTTTTGGAAACAATTATTCCTGATGAGTTTATTGACACTGAAGTTCTATGTCTCACAGTAGGTACTGTTAGAGTGAATTCAATAAAATTCATAGATCAGTATAAACTATACCGTTTTGAGTGCGAACCTGGAAAACTGATGAAACCTGACAATACGAGTAAATACTGGACACGAATAACTAATTGATGTTTGTATGTTCTCGGCCACTCTCTACTTAGTTAAGCGTTTGCAAGTGTTTCAAGATGGCAATTTAGCGTGGACAACGTAAATATTTAGATCATGAATTGTCTGATAGATACCTCAGTTGATATGACACTTGAATTTTTTTGAGAGATAAAAAGTGAATCATTTCGTAGTACATACGTATCAGACATAATTTGATCGATTCACAGTGGTTTTTCCGATTTTCATTGTCAGTATGACTCCTTGAGAGGTCAAAATTTGCCTGCAGTATAATATTGTCTCATTAGGCACTCGGTGATTTCGTGACCCCGTATTCACCCGTAGTTGGCTATTGAAAGTAACACGAACGCGAATGGTGTGTGATTCTAATGAAGATCACTAACATGATTTCTGTAAATTAATCAATAAATGTAGAAAACATGAGGGCCAACCTCATTCAATAATTACAATATTATTTCATTTCTAAGCTGAATATTCCATCATCCCCTAATATCCAAGATCTAGAGAGACAGAACTGTTGATTTTGTAACACCTCTGCAAATTTTGAAATGAACGATCAAATAAACAAATAAATTCCAACGATGAGGAGTGGACATTACTGAGAATGTGGAAATATCGTTGGGGGAACGTGTAGGAGGAGAATGTATGGTAACGGAGGCTAGGTCATGTTCCATATTTTTGGATTTGTCGGCAGTATTCGAGAAGTACCATATATTTCTCAAACCGGATCTCGGGAGGCAGGGTATGAAATCCTAGTCGAGTTGTCCCCACTTCTATCACGGCCTTCCTATCCCTTTTCTCTTCTCCACGTGTAAAAATAACGTCATCCGAGATGAGATACAAATAACAAAAGTCTATCACAGTCTAATTTTAGGGGCCGTATTTCGGAAGGAGAAGTTTGTCCTTTCACTGTTGAACTCTTCGAGTGGTTGAATTTACGTCGATAGCTACCGCCAATCATTGAACAGCTTGTTGTGATCGATGAATGCAAACCAAACACGATACTTGAAAAACAGAAATGAATGCAAATTAAACACGATACTTGAAAAACAGAAATGATGGACTTTATCAAACACACGAAAACATAGCGTAATGAGCATGATCAAAATAATTATGATCACTATCTAATTATTAGAGAGCTCTTATTTGTTCGGGACCTGTCTAATAGATGTGCCGTTTGTACAAAGTATGTACTCGTTGAAATTAAGCTCAAGCCGATGATAAAATCGCAGCTGGTTGTCATGACTCAACATAAACATTAATTTTGATTATTTCTGTATATTCATCTTACCCTTGAATTCTATGCTTTTTGGCATGGATTTACAGTAAATCAAATGAAGGCAAACATCCAGTGATGTTGCAATCCTAAAGTTGAATTACTGAATAGATAAAAACGAGAATATTGCTTGGAAGACGTTCATTTCAACCAAGGCAAATTAAAAGTACATTCAGTGAAGTTTATGATCTCTAATTGTATGCAAGCGAGAATTAACGACGTGCATTTAGTTTTTATGTTAGGTACTCTACGGACGGGAAAACGTCTGGTAAACAGCCGTGCGATTTTTGGCAACTGCCCAGTGTACATCGATTTATCACGGCTGCTCTCTCTCAATCCAGTAAGATTTCGATCACAAACCGATTTCGAATGTTTCATCGAATTTTTGGAGGAAGCAATTACAACGGCTTCCAAATGTCTAATAGGAACACCATTTTTGAAAAATTGCCTCCACAAAATCGTGTAGGATCTTTTATTCAGAATAAAATCCTGTATGAGAAGAACATATTTTGACTTTCTTTTAATATATGCACGAGTATGTAAATATGTTTGTATAAACTCAACAGACTGGACGGCAACGGAGGGAGCTTGTGCAGCTAGTTTTATTAAAATGCGCTGCGAATTCTCAACTCTTCTGTCTGAATCACGAGACAATTGGAATAATGAGCTAAAATATTGTATGTTCTTTTGGTAAGGTGACCAGATGGTTGACCGATCTTTGAATGAGAAGAACAGTCGGTTTTCCTGCAAACGAGAACGGTGTAGTGTTATCTCTCTAAATTCCAATTCTTGATTCGCCTACCCACCAAATAGCTTTAAGGTTTAAGCAGCCTCAAAATAACCTGGGAATATTTACATAGCGATTCTTCCAAACGCCCGACGATTAAATGGTATATTTTTGCTTCGCATTTACGAAACTGAATGTAAATACCTACTGAATATTAGGTGCAATACGATCAACCTACGTTTCCAACAAATATTCACTGTAATAGGTAAACTTCTATCTAGAACCTGATTTACTGCTTACTTGTTTTTTCCGAGGGTCGAACTGTTTGTACATTATATTAATGATTCCGTTCCATTCACTAAAAATAAAGTTTAAAATAACCAGAAGACTACTTTTCTTATATTATTCAATCGCAATCTTTTTGAAAGAACGATTTACAGAAAAGATGATGAGGTAAGATGGTGGGCTGCTGCTAGCCTTTTTTTTTCTTTTTTTTGTAGTTTCGTCACAAAGAGAAGACAGCGCCTTGTGCATGATTTATACTGCCGGTCTAGATCTGATCATCAATTAACGTGGGAAGGCTCAGGGGCAGAGCGTTATATATTTAAGTGTTGGCAAAGGAAGGGGAGCAAAGAACTCGTGGATGGTAGCTGAGAAAAGTAACGCAAGTAAATTACGCACCGCTGATTATGATGTTTCTGTTTCAGATATTTTCTATTATCAAACAGTAATGGTTTGACTGTTGTTGGTTATAGACAGTTTCGTAATCGGACAATTTATATACCATAGAAGCTTTTCTATAGCATGCCTCCTGCATGCTATACAACATTGTTGCATACATTATAGTGCCAAGCACTGAATTGTTACTAATATTTAAAAAAAAAGAAAAAATAAAGCTTTTTGCTGAGCCGGTTCTCAAGCCATTGTTGAATTATCAGAAGTTGTTTAAAACGCGATTAATGTGCTGCCGGTGGTTCCAAAGTAGTTTATCACGTTAGGAAGGTGATTGAATGGTCTCGATATGTTTTGTTAAACATCAGTCATTAGATGTGCTGGTTAGCTGATGTTGCTAGGTAGCTGATAGAATAATAAGAGAAACTGGGCCCTCCACCTAGGAACGCGTGTTCAGAGCCATTTGACAATACCCAGAGCCATTTGAAATATTTAAACCACTATTTCGATCCAGGAAAATTTTAGGGACAAAAGAACTGAAATTTAGTCTAAATTTGGCTACTATTGACGGGTCTAAAGCAGATCAACTTGATATTTGGCGTGAATCTTCTTTTAGTGGATAATAGAATGCCTTTAAATTTTCATGCCGCTAGGTCTAAAGGGAGCCAAGTTATATAACTTCAAAAACCCCTTACCATGTTCATCTTCTTATTTAGTTAGGCACCGCTACAGCCTCTCCACCTTTACCAATTGACTTGTAATTTTGCAGAGCTTTTTATGATTAGTGTTGAATCTTAAAAAGCTTTAACACTGAAAGGGGCTTTTTAAACAGTATCAGAAACCAATTCTACAACTCAGTCAAATATAACACATAATATTATTTGGCATCATATTTATAATATAATGATGTTGAGGGATGTCGAGGGTCGGTCAAATGAAAATTTATTTATGTGCCAACGTTTCGAAGAATATATTTCTTCATCTTCAGGGCCTAAAAACAGTTTCATAATATTGATTACAGTTCTATCGTGAGAAAGTTGTTGTAGTTATTTAATTACCATTAGTTATAGTTGTTGTAGTTATTTAGTTATATTTAGTTACCGTAATAATTTAGTTGTAGTACTCGTAGTTTTTATAAACAATTTGGTTAAACAAATGACGTTAAAACAGATAGCTAAACAGATAAATTGAAATGGTGTGTGGGATGTACAATAATTTGTGACTTACAGTTTCAAAAATGGAGTTAGACTCCAACAGGGAAGTTCTTTCCTCCAGAGCACAGGAGTTACAACTTAACTACCTAGCTTAAAGTTACCTATATATATACGGATGAAAGAGTATATCTAAGAGTGGGGTAACAAAAGCCAGGACATCGTGGGGCCAAGAAACGTGTGAAAATGGAACAAACAAAGTTTTTCTACTTTTCGCATGTGTACCATTTTATTAAGTTTGTTGGAATAACACCGACCTTTTTAAAGTACATACCTGCTTTTACGACTTTGTTTGTTCCATTTTCACACGTTTCTTGGCCCCACGATGTCCTGGCTTTTGTTACCCCACTCTTAGATATACTCTTTCATCCGTATATACAGGGTGTCCCATCTAAACGGGCCCATCGGGAAATTACAGCCTTGCGGTGCGAGCTATCGAAAAATTGAACTGGACCTTTTTCATAGTACTATTTTAACTCAACTTCACGATGCCGAAGTCCGTTTTTTATTTTTCCATGTTTTAGGGTCTCAAATCATTGATTGAAACTTACGGTTTCCTCTTGACCCCCCTTTTTTATTGCTTTTTTCGATTCTAGGTTGAATTTGGAACAGAAAATGCCTCTTTGAAATTTTTGTTTTTGGGGCTTCGTTTCTGAGTTATTTCACTTTTTGCGAAATACAGAAAATCGCCGTTCCTTTTAGACGTTACCAACACTTTCTTACTATTTTTATCTTCGATTTTTTTCACCACACTTTTGAAATCAGCATTAAACTACCTGTCATTCAGTGTGGTGAACATCTCAAAAATTGAAGAAAAAATAGTAAGAAAGTGTTGGTAACGTTTAAAAGGAACGGCGATTTTCTGTATTTCGCAAAAAGTGAAATAACTCAGAAACGAAGCCCCAAAAACAAAAATTTCAAAGAGGCATTTTCTGTTCCAAATTCAACCTAGAATCGAAAAAAGCAATAAAAAAGGGGGGTCAAGAGGTAACCGTAAGTTTCAATCAATGATTTGAGACCCTAAAACATGGAAAAATAAAAATCGGACTTCGGCATCGTGAAGCTGAGTTAAAATAATATGAAAAAGGTCCAGTTCAATTTTTCGATAGCTCGCACCGCAAGGCTGTAATTCCCCGATGGGCCCGTTTAGATGAGACACCCTGTATACAGGTAACTTTAAGCTAGGTAGTTAAATGGAACGTCCTGTGCTCTGGAGGAAAGAACTCCCCTGTTGGAGTCTAACTCCATTTTTGAAACTGTAAGTCACAAATTATTGTACATCCCACACACCATTTCAATTTATCTGTTTAGCTATCTGTTTTAACGTCATTTGTTTAACCAAATTGTTTATAAAAACTACCTACAACTAAATTATTACGGTAAATATATATAACTAAATAACTACAACAACTTTCTCACGATAGAACTGTAATCAATATTATGAAACTGTTTTTAGGCCCTGAAGATGAAGAAATATATTCTTCGAAACGTTGGCACATAAATAAATTTTCATTTGACCGACCCTCGACATCCCTCAACATCATTGTTACTGACGGTCAACAAAACCACACACACTTATAATATAATGTACTTATCACCTTCACAAACCACTAAGAGCGATAAATCCAATTTGGAGGTCAACCAAAATGATATCTCGACGTGCGATACGAACTCAAGTTCTAATATGAACAGCATGAACAATTTCTGATGAACGCAATACGACACATAACTGTTATAAATCCTCTATAATACGACTCGTAGCGGGCATTCCGGGTGAGGAAAGTAGTGTGATGCCTCGCACCTGATGTTTACTAACTAGTTATAGAATACGTCCTGACCTATTTCGTCACCACCTTGAGGTTGATATGAATATTATTTTTGTCAGTTGATATTTCTTTTCAAGGAGTTTCAACACTTCTCTAAGAAAGGTTTGACTGGTCAATGGCACTTCATTTTGGGAACCGTTTTCTTTCTCTCTCTTTCCAACCGTACTATTTTAAACTTTTAGGTCCCTATAATATTCTCAAGGAGTCATTTTTGAAGGCCAACCATTAGCGGAATGTCCCAATAATGCAGAGTTCCAACGGAAATAAATACAAGATTCATTGGTTTTGTTTCATTCCTCAAAATGTTGCCTCCGAACTGAAACTTCGAATAAATTCGGATAATATCGGTCTCAACACTGTTTCTTCAAGCTATTATTAATTCAAATTAATTTGGATACGTCATGTGCAGAAGTTGTGCTTCCATTAATTGGTGTGGTACTAGAGCGAGTATGCACCAATTAATGGAGTTTATGTTTTGTATCGTTCCCAGTCGTCCCAAGTGAGCATTAACATAGGAGGTATGTTTGTAGTTCTGATGGGACGTCCAACAGGAAAGAACCCCGATGTTATGCAATGAGCACTCTGGCCAAATTATGGTTACAAGTATATCAAATGTGACGATGAAAATATTACATGCACTTTATTCACGATTCGCCACTCAAATATCCGTCATGCGGGTGAAGTTGTTGATCAGGAACTTTACTTCGAAAACAGCTTCGCTGGACAGACTCCAACCGACTCTTGTCATAGGAAAGCAGGCAATTTAGCACAACTTGTCTCAAAGAAATATTCAATGTGTGTTCAATGTGTGGGTCTGAAACCCTTCATTTGGACATGAATCATTATGTCGTTATGATGGTAAATGTATGAGGTTTTAGTTGGCATACTTTATGTTGTTGAACTGTCTTGTCCCTTGTCTAGCTGCTTATACATCGTGAGGAGCTCCCTTTATAGCTTGGTGCCTTGACATACTACTTCTTTTGCTCAATAAAGCAGTACCTACTCTACCAAAAATAAAATACACAGGGCGCCGATACGGTCCCTCCGAATATTCTAACATTATCCAACATTCATTATTTCTTTTATAATTATTTTGTAGCAGGGTAAAAAAAAACTTAAAAAAAAAAAACTAACTGCATCACGGAAATATTGATGAAATGATATGCATTACTTCAAGTTCCAGGTCGTTAGAATCATATATATTTCATGCGCATGCACCCAACTAGACAATGAATCGTTTACAGAAGCTGAATTCTATCACACGAATTTATTTATTTTTCAAGGGCCGTCATCTCAGAGCTTCTCGAGACCGAAGAAGAGTTTTGTCGCGATCTGAAAGAGGTCGTCGAGCGATACATTAAACCATTGGATGGACCGAAAGTGCCTCGCTTCGTCAGTGACAAGAAGGACAGCCTTTTTGGGAACTTCCGTGAAATATCAATTTTCCACAATACGTAAGTGGAAATTTATTCTGGTATTAGGATAAATACGTTCATTGAATCTGCTCTATTGAACTTCGCGTTGATCCGCATATCTAGTGGTCATGTCATTCTTTTCGTTTTTATGTCTCGTCAACGCCTCTACCATTTAGCTTAACTCGAAAAGATTCGAAAGAAGTTCATAAAACTCACGTGAATGAGACACTTCGTATTTTCGAAAATGTCTTCAATTATTGAGTAAAAGATTCAAATTTTGGCATACTTCTGATTCCTCAAAAGATTTATTTAAACCGGTTATTTTCCTACTTTGATGGTATTATTAGTGCCTCTACAACAAGTAGATTCTGAATCGTTTCATGTTTGATGGTATTGTTATCTGTGGGAAGTTTGAGATCTGCTTTGGTAGATTGTACAAGAAAGGACTGCAGAAATCAGTTACCTACTGCTTATGGTTTGGAAAACTTGATGGTATTATAATAAATGTTGTCTCGATTTGTTGCCGTGTAAACACGTCAGCTTATATAGGTTCTTTTTTACGCTGAACATGATGCTGAAGTCAGACTTGATACCGTATTCCGTTCTCAATGTGGAGTTTGAAGGGGGGAAAATTTACCCGTAAATTCCCAAAATGAAATAGTCTAACAAGTGACACCTCAATTTAAAGGTCGTTTTACGCTCAACACGATCGATGGTGAAATCAGAATTGCGATATCTTATTCCGTTAAAAATTGGAGCCCTTTGATGATGGAGAAACGTGGTTGTTACTTGAGATGTTCTTCACGGTTCATATGCTCCAATCTGATAACGAAATGAGATATCGCAATTCTGATCTCACCATCTTGTTCAGTGTTGGGAAATCTGCAAAGAAACAACAAGAGTATTTGAAAAAATCGTCTATTTCCATTGAAATATGAGTACACTGTTAGACCGGTTTCGGCGGTTAACCCATCGTCAGTAACAAAACAATACTTAGTTTTTAAATATTAAGTTTTAGACTTAGAAACATTAAGTTTGTTTGCGCTGAACATGATGCTGAAGTCAGACTTGATATCTTATTCCGTTCTCAAAGTGGAACACTTTGAAGATGAAGAAACGTGGCTGTTACTTGAGACGTTCTTCACGGTTCATCTGCTCTAATCGGATTACCGAATGAGGTACCCCAATTCTGACTTCACCATCGTGTTCAGCGTTGGAAAATCTATAAACTGAGGTGTTACTCGGCAATTAATGAAGACAAAATTGTTTATAAAACCAGTAAAATGGTGACATTTTGGCTGAAGATTCTCCCACTAGAAAAGCTTCATGCAAGGGCGGAATTAATATTCGCACAGGCTCGTGCATATGTCTGAGGAAAATCCTCCATGGAAATGCTGCTAGCGCTTGGGAATGTGGTGATTATGTTGTCCCCAAACTGATAAAGTGTTGGATGTATTATTGTCCTAAACTATTAAATGCTATCCAAGACAAGGGAGTGAGAGCATGGGTTAATGTAAATATATTAAAAGACAATTTCATGAATTATCTATTCATTTAAATCTTAGCAGCTTCTTCATAATATGAATAATAGATAATTTTCAGAAGTGTTTCGAAATTTTATTTAGTTAAGTATAAGCTTTAATGTAGGAGTGGATGTTGGGTTGGTGATTTGTTATATGCGTAGGAATTGTGTTGATTTTATTACTTACTCATACATGAGCGTTTCGAGCTTCTCTCGGGCCCACGACATATTCTAGCTTTAAAGGGGCGGGGGGGGGGGAGATTATTTGTAAAGGGATGAGTTCTATGTGTCTGTAACAAATACAGCATTTAATGAAAAAGAATATTCATGTTGCGCGAATGCATGAGTGAGTGTAAGTCTACCCAAATCAATTACTCAATCGTAGATAACTGAATCTGAATTATTGTTCTTTTGTTTCCAGTGTACTTCTGGAAGGCATCAAGTTCTATGCTAAGGAGCCCACGGGACTCGGAAGGGCGTTCTTGAGAATGGTGAGTGACAGCGAAATTAAATATCAAAGAAACCAATTCAGAATCATACAAAATGATACGTCAAATTTGGAATCGAGAAAACACAATATATCCCATATCTTCTCAGGACGGGTACTTGACAGAAACTGTTGACAGAGTAAAATTGCTATTGAGATTGCTATTAGTTTGTCGCAATTATGATTGAACCATTATATTTATACACCCTATACAGTAGAACGTCAATAATCCGAATTCACGTCCGGAAAAAAATAAAAATTCCAAATGCTACGACTGCAGTACAAAAATCAATTAAAGACTTTTTTAAGAGCCCTAACAATGTATAGAGTGTGTAATATTCTTCAACTTCGTACCATTTCCCATATTCGAATGTTTCCGTGATCGGGGAAGGACATAGGGGGGTTCAGTCCCGGATCCGATGCATAGGGGTGGGGTTTATAGGGAAGCCGAACTATACAAATTTTAAATTCTCGAAAACCGCTCAATGGATCGAACTTTTCTCCCGTATTAAAACCTTTCTGTGACCGGGGAAGGACATAGGGGGGTCCACTTCCGGATCCGATGCATAGGGGTTGGGGTTTATAGAGAAGCCGAAATATAGAAATCTTAAATTCTTCCTTCCCGTGAGACAGATGAATATTATTTTTGGTATTTAATCCGTAAGGCGACAGGTAAGAGTGGCAGATGGATCCATCCCGAGTTCTGTCCGTCCGGGACAGGTAACAGAGGTAGATGGACACACCCCGAGTTCTGCCCGTCAGCGACTGGACCGACAGCTAGTTAGTTACTGTATTCACCTACTGTACTTGTTTACACACAATGTCATACATATTTAGGTGAATCCTCAAGGCTTCAGTTGAGTTTCTATAATTTCAAAGCATTCAATCAGCCTATTTTTGAAAATACGGATGAGGTCTGGTCCCAATTAATCCGGGTTATCGACGCTCTACCTCATATTATATTAAATGTACATAATTACTCATCAAAATCACTTGTGTAGGCCAGGATGAACTGTATAGTAATGGGCAGGGTTCTCATAATTATTTATTTTTTCACAGTTTTGGCAAGTTCAGTAAAGCCATATTAATAATAAGTAATAGTTAATATAATTATCATTAATATGGCTTTACTGAACTTGCCAAAACTGTGAAAAAATCAATGTTTGAAATGTTGGAGTTATCCCCTTTTGATCCTGAACGCCTCAAATATAATTGCAGCACTGCGTCTGTTGATAGACTGTTCGCATTCATGGACTTTGAATAGATACATATCCGAAAATTAACCCCCTGTGACCCACAATGCATGTATGTTGGAATAATATATCGAATAATGAAAGGAGTCCTTGATGGGGACATTTCACTCAATCTATCAACCTTCAATCTATCAGTATCGGGCCGGACCACAATTAAGAAAATCCACATATCAAACATATCAAATCCACATATCAACTGCTTAGGCTTACCGCTTCTCTCATTATCTGATATGATATCTTTGACTGATATCATAATGATGTACCAACCTAGAATCGAGTTGTACACATGGACCATGCAAGTTCGATTCGAACGAGCCTACCTACGTATTGTGAGTATATTTCGGTGTGCTATTTCACCTGGTAGTCTACCACTGTAGAGAAAACTATCGTTGAAAGTAGTTTTCAACGATATTGCACAACGATAGGTTTCTGTAACCGTGCTGGCATTAGTGGTATTTATTGTGAAGCGAATTATTATTAGTTGTCTCGAAGAATAATTACAGAAACAAACATTACTACAACAAACGAATGTTCCTCTCTTCTGTTACAATTGTATAGCTTTTTTTAAAATAATGAATAGTAATAACGAATAGTAATAATTTTAAATAATGAATAGGAACTGCGCGAACGTAATAGAGTGATGTTATAAGGAATATAATAGTCATTAATACTCGTATTATAAACAACCGCCAACGTAGAACCATAATTTGTATACATTATTCGTGTATCGAATAATCTCTGCGATTGCCTTTCAAAATTATCATGTTTACAATTTTCGCTATAAATGTTTTCTCTTTTCCAAATGTTGAGATCCAATTCAATATGTTGAATCTGTTCCACGACTTATCCGAATGGACTAGTACCCTGATAATGGTTAAATATTAACATGTGTTACAGGAAAGGGATTTTGACAAACATGTCGCTTATTGTCACGACGAACCCTCCTTCCAAGACTTCCTCCAAGAGAACGAAAGCATCAGGACCTGGTTTGAGGTAAGATAGTTCGTAGTTTATTTGATAAACTTGATTCAAATATTGATCAAGATTTATAGACAAGATTTCAAGGCCGTGGCTGCTGACTGAAGTAATAAATATAACAGCCTAAAACAGTATAACATCAAGGGTAAATTTCATTGTTACAAAGAAACTATTGTATTCAAACACACGTAACCATATTTACATAACCAAAACCAAAATACTACTATCTTTTGTAGAAGATCTGATGTTGAGTGAATGCGAATTATTTTTTTTAGATTTACTCCGTCCGATGATAATAATTATTATTCCCCAGGTGATTAAATCGATTCGTCTTCAAAGATGGCGAATTCTCGCTCATATTGTTTCATTGATCCATAATGGAGAAGTGGCTTTCTGAAGATTGGTACTCCTATCAGGGGTTACGTTTTAATGCCACACACCAACAACTTCCAACTTGCTATCTTCTTTTCAGGTGTCAATCCTTTCAAGGTGGCACATGAATTTTGGAAAAAAATCTGAATGAGCACTCAAAAACGAATACAAGTCTATTTAACGTATAATTCGATAGACGTCTATAATTCTAACAAGTCTATTGATGTATAATACGTGTGTTTGAATCAGGTGCTTCCCAGTATGGACATTGTCCTGTAGTTCCACCGTTTGATCCGATCAGGTTTTGTCTCGATCTTCTGGTTACAACTTCTCTGAATCGAAGTATTTTAAAAAGTGTACAAACAACTATACCGTTCCATCTAAATTTCAAGATAGAACATTTTGCAAATTTCAGTTGGGTAAGGAACCCCTCACTTGATGACGGTCACGAGTCAGAATTTGCCTCCATGTTCGTTGAAAATCAAATTACTTCCACTCAAGGGGTCTCTGGGGGATCGGGAATAGGCAAATTTTCAGTTGGAAGTGTGATAATCCATTTCACTCTAATAACATTATTCCACGCAACACTCAACAAGGACGACCCCGATCGCCAGATTGTGTCTTCCGTTTTTCGTGAAGGACATTTGAATGGCATTTGAACAACATTCTTCAGCTAGAGAAACGACATTATGGTTGCTTCTTCTCTGCTCCTATAGAAAGTTAATATCTGAGAGAATATTTTTGGCGATCATACATAATATGTAATTAGGTATTTTTTATAATATAATATGTAATTATATTATAATTAGGTATTTTTTTCTCGATGGCAATGTTTACTTGGACCCCGCTATAAATTGGAAACCCTATAAATTCATTGTCGGTGCCCAGAAATTGTTGGTGCCACTATGGCGCCGTCATGAGGTTGCCTCATAGAAAGAAGTAACGGATTTTGGAATCCTGAATTGATTTTCGAACTTCTTATAATAGTATCGCTCCCAGGATCGCCCCTAGGATCATTTCTAGCTCTGCCCCTAGGAACGCTTGCGAACGATTGCCTTCCCCATCACCTGATTAATCGAACATTTCAAATGGAAAGGTGTGGTTTTCTGTACAAATTTGAATAGAATTCAGTTCAGAGCGTTACTTTCTTGTTGAGGTGAATGAATTTATTCCCGAACTGAGCAAATTTTATAGGAAATTAAATGGAGTAGCACCATACCTAAAGCAACAGTGCAATACGCGAACGCATTCAATTTATTTTTGTTGCAATGGGTGTTGTAATGGGCCCGTTTAGTGATCAAACAGATTGAGTTCTGCTTTCCAGTAAGAATAGAATTATTGGAATAGAATTGAATGAAAATTAGGGGCATGCAGATTTGACTCGTTTGTGATCGGTGAAAAAATATCAAATATAAAGCAAGAAAGTATCAGAACAACCCATCAATGTATTCATTATATTTTGTCGTCATTATTAGGCAATCCAGAACATAATTGTAAATTCTTTTAGTCTCAATGGAAATGATACTTTCTGTAGGTATGTATTCTTTATGTATTGTAGATGTATTATGGATGTATGCATCTATGATATAGCTGTAGTACATATATGGACGGTGTTATGCACAAACCTTAACAAGATACTTTATATACCTACCCACCTGCCTAAAAACTCATCTAACTAAAAGTAAACTGATCAAGAGCCAGGATAAGGTGATTTTTCTTAAAAACGACCATGTTTCAGGCTGTAATCCGAGTTTAATCAAGTCCAATAAAAAAAAACTGACATCACCATTTGATTCAGTGTCGAAAAGTAATTAAATTTCATGTGCCACACTGGGGTTTTTCTGTGTTTTACTTTTGGCGCTTCTGGACCCGAAAAAAAAGGTTGTCGTAAGTAAAAAGTTCATGAAGTTTGACGTAGAATCCGAATCTGCAATAAAAAAGAGGGGTTCCTCATTTGAAAACAAAACAAAGTTGACATGCGTAACCTGCATTTGCGCTCATGCGCGGCGCACAATAATGTGATCGTTTGAATTCTCTGTAAAAAATTAAGGGGACGTTACTTCGATGTGTTTTTTTTGTTATCTCTCTTTATAATGAAATAAAAATGGTGGTGGTAAAAATGGTGAAATAAAAATGGTGGTATGAGGCACCCTGTATAAAATCCAACATGTTTTAATAATCATAGCCTTTCAATAACGATTTAATTGAATTAATTGTCTGACCCACGAGACACAATTATGAATAAAATGTCAAACGAAATTCCTTCTCAGCTCAAGCGTCAGCCAATCCGACCTGAAATACTTGTGCTTCAGGATTAACTAAATCCAACAAATGCAATTAGTTAAATCCAGGATAAACTAAATCCGCGATTGAATAAATCTAGGATCCACTAAATCAACTGGAATAAAGGTGAAATAACACATGATTATTATTGACAATGTTGTTAGAAAGCAACAATAATTATCATAATAATGCAGTTGAGCATTTTCTTAAAACCACAGATGATTTAAACAGAGCATAATGATATGTATAATCCACAGTGAAGTTGGAAATAAGTGGCGAATTCTGAAATCCTCGAAACTGACGAGCAGGCGGAAGGTGGTGTTGAATGTTCATCTCACGCTCCGCGACTTCAAGTTTTTATATGAAGCCCTGATAGTGGTACGATCTGTGCGGAAAATGTCTCATTAAAGGTCAAATTGGCGAAGGATCAAATGAACTAGATTTGCAAAAGGAGCTTTGTTAGTAATTCTTAGAACTATCGCATTCCTCTCATTTCATTCGGTTAATTCTTTGTCACTTGTGCTTCTCTTTTCAATTCAAATAAAGTATCAAAAGGATCAAAGGATAAAGGAGAAAATTTCGCACCAAAATACGGGACAAAATCTGATTGAACTTGCGGTGAGAAATGCATAAGAGACAATCGAATATCTATGTAATGGACAAAAATACGAGAGAGCTGAGGGACAAATCGATGGAATAGAATAATGGATTCCAACCATTATATCCAACTACAATCTGATTTGTCATCAATGCGGTCATTTTTCGCCTAAATGGGCATCTCCTATGCATAAAGTGAAAGCAATGGGCTTGAGCGAAAAATATTCCAGAGAAAATAAATTGCTCTGCGAAGAATTTGGTTATCTTGGTTCTTCTTTAGCAAAGCTTCCAATGGAACAGCAACAAACGCGTCCTTTTGAGGGAGCAATTGGAATCTTCCGCGGCATCTGTTTAGTAGTTGGCGAAACATGAGAGAGGACGAGAGGTGCTGATTTCTAGCGGTGATGGCTAAAAACAGTCTTGTAGACGTATGTTACGTCACGTCTACCGCTCCCAATAAGACTTACCCCATTGAGTTATTTTAGGAACATGGAAACCGCCTTGATATTCTTGGACCGCCTTTCAAAGCTTCGTTTTAATGATGATTAGAGACAAACTTCAAACTATCGCATGCGGATGTACAACTCATTTGAGTTGCAAAAATATTTCTAGCTAAGGAGGGAAGATACCTGAAATAAGGACAACTTCGTATTACCACGTAGACAGTAGGTGCATATTCCCAATCTTGGGATAGTGAAACTATAATTATTATCGAAGAATCATCATCTTATGGCTGTCAGTATTCAGAGTCGTGGTAATAAGATTATAAAATCAATAATCCATTATAGTTTGATATTACCTAATATATTGATCGTTTCACTGTCATGCAATAGATAGGTAAACGTTCAGGGTTAATACAGGTTCAGTCCCATCGTTCCACAGAGCATCTTATATGTATCGTGATAGCGTTTTGGATTGTTAGGAGCACTGTTGTTGGTTTATTATCTTCGATAATGAACCATTGGAATCGACCAAAGAAAAATTTTTTTTAACCCCACTCAAGATTTGTTGGTTTACGTTTCAAGATAAGTACGTAGATTCAGAAAATCGAATGAAAAAAAACTCTGCAAATTGCTGACACAACGGTTTATTATCTTCTTTATCGTCTAGGTCACTAAATGATAGATTAATTATTATTACGAATTATCATTACTTATTAATCACTGTATCTAGTGGTGAAAATTATTAATAATTATTATTACGATTAATTAACTCAACGTCTGAAACCATGTGCTTTTCAAATCATCTGGGCCAGTGTGAATATTGAATCGACTGGTGGCCTCGCGGTTCACCATCATGTTGACGAATTTCAATCTGCTCCAACTTTGAGCCGTCATTTTGAACGAACGGTTGGTCATACAAAGCTTTGGATGGTCTTTAAAAATTCTAAAAAATAAACTCTATCTAAATATGAACTAAAAAATACACCGTTCTGTTTGAATTTTTGGAGTTGTGACATTTTCAAAATTTCAAAATTCGTTTTGAAATTCCTTCCCCTAGACCTAGGATTATGAAAAGTTTCGAGGATCATTGTGGGGTTGGTTCGAACCCGTAAAAAAAAAAAAAACTCTGCAAATTCTTGACACAACGGTTCATTATCTTCTTTGTACAGATCACCCTTCTGTCTAGATCACTAGGTCTACATTTCTAGATCCTAAATGTTAGATTAATTATTATTATGAATTATCACTAATTATTAATAATTTTATCAAGTACCTTGTGAAAATTATTATAAATTATTGTTAGGTATTGATAATTTGTATTTGTTATAAATAATAATTAATTATTACTAATTATGATTAATTCATACGATATCCGGCTGTTGGAATCGACTGGGTTGCTTTGTGCAGAACCTGAATGATAGAGATGATGAATTAATTACAAATAAAATGTACCGATATAATTCTGGGGTTTTTAATACTACGTCGGTAATAATTTTCCTATGAAAGAAGTACCTACCAACAAACATTCGAAATTACCTTCATTTCCGTAGCACGAAACGTACCTCAGAACAAAAAACTCGACATCACTAAAACCATATGATGTTCCAAACAGCTCCTTAGTATAAACATTGCCCTGTATTTCAACCGTTTGATTCGCGATCGTGTTGACAGGTTCATATCGGCTTAACCTTTGAGCCCTCATTGTGAACGAACAGTTCGTCGTAAGAAGATGCGAATGGTCTCAAAAAATTCTAAACAATAAACTCTAACTAAATGTGAACTAAAAAGTACACCGTTCTATATGAATTTTTCGAGATATGAAATTTTCAAAATTTCAAAATTCGTTTTGAACCCCTTCCCCTTGATCTAGGGTTATGAAAAGTTTCGAGGATCATTGTGGGGTTGGTCGGAACCCGTAACAAAAATTTCGAAATTTTAGATCAAAGCTAACTGGGCAAAGTGCCGCAGACGGCGTATGGCGGACGGCATACGGTGGACCACGTACGGCGGACGGACAGATTTTGGTTTATCATCTTCGATAATGAACCATTGGAATCGCCCAAAGAAAAATTTTTCTTTTAATTTCATACTTAGATAGAGTTTATTGTTTACAATTTTTTAAGACCATCCACAGCTTTGTACGACCAGCCGTTCGTTCACAACTTCAAATTCATATTTGGCTCAAATTTGGAGCAGATCGAAAATCGTCAACATGTGAGCGAATCGAGAGGCAGCCTGTTGGGTCCATCTTCAAACTGGCCCAGCTGATTCAAACAGCACATGGTTTTCAAATATTGAGTTAATAAATAATATTCAATAATAATTATTAATAATGAAGCATAACAATTATTAATAACAAAAAAGGAATATTAATAATTCACACTATTTGATAATAATTATTAATAATTAATGACAATTCATAATAATAATATATCTATCATTCAGTAATCTAGACAGAAGGGTGATCTATACAAAGAGGATCATTAACCGTTGAATCAAGAATTTGCAGAGTTTTCGAATATTACAGGAAATCATTGGTATGGCCTCACCAAAATGGACAAACAAAAACTTGACCCCTCTCTGAATTTAAATATCCCTCAAGCGACAACACTGGCACAAAATTCAAACGCCGACCTCAGTTTATGTTTACCCTCTTTGGGTTTTATTTTATTCGGCTCTCCAATAAATTTCACCTCTAGCCTGTGGCAGGAATGATAGGGGGGGGGGGGGATAAGTTTAGCATTCGGAGCTCCAGCATCTATTTTCAAGAATAGCTTATTGACCTTGGGCCGGTGTCTATAAGAGGTCGACGGATTCTTCGTAAAACGATGAGAAAGTTCTCTAGGTTACTAGGTCGCCTACTGGCCATTTTATACATATACTCGTAGAAATTCTCGGTCCTAGTGATGGAGGAAACACACAAAACACAGTAGACATTTCCATCCATTTGAGTTGCCCTGCTTTTTGTTGCAGCTAGGTTATTTGCAGTATATTTTTAGCATTGTAGTGGAGTATTTAGTTTTTATATATTCTGAATATTTGTCGAAATTGGACAATTGGGCAGTTTATCAACCAAAATTCATACAAAAAAATGCTCTTTGAAACTTTTCACAAACATTTCACAACATGAGGGAAAAAAATTAAATGAATTTCATTTAATTTTTTTCCTTCATGTTCTGAAATGTTTGTGAAAAGTTTCAAAGAGCATTTTTTTGTATGAATTTTGGTTGATAAACTGCCCAATTGTCCAATTTCGTCAAATTGTCCAGTTTTATAGAGGCTGGAGTTATTGTGTGGTATTGACGATAGTAGGAAGGTGCAGGACACTATTTGGTTGATCTGAGAACGTACCATTTTTTACCTCTTCGATTTCATGAAAAATTGCTCCATTGAGTTCCCTACCTTCTATAGTGAACATCTGCATGTCAGTCGAACAGACTATTTCGAGTTCTATGACCAATTAAAACTTAGAACGCTATACTTGAAGCTGCTAACATTTAATAGGTGCACTCTAAGTACGCAAATAATCTGGGATGATGGCTAATAAATTCACTTCATTCCACAGCCGCACAGCACCTGACGTAAAAATCGTTGGCGTTCAAAAAGTATAAATAGAATTACGAAAAAATAAATGTGTGTGAGTGTCTGTAGTACAACTGACGATATTCAGCTGCCAATATCCCTAATAAATGTAGGAATGAACACGAGGATTGAAACGGACTGTGGGCACAGGGCCAAGAACTCTACTGGTCGTTACTCTATATTTCACTTTATTGCTTGGGATTCATCTTGTCTGGGAGGTCAATGGCCATTTCTAGAGCTTTGTTTTTCACTAGGCCGATTTCGGGAAGCAATGAAGTAGATAATGTTACTTGGAGGGCGGGTCCCGTCTCCTCTAGTTCTCGAGACGTCACAACGCTATCGTCATTTTCATTCACGCCCTGAAGTAAACCCAGGAGCATTGGGAAGAGGTTCCAAATAGGGTTTGAAATTTTTGAAACGTCATATCTTGAGAATTCTGAATAAAACGCTATACGGGTTTGTAAGAAATTATAACGTAATAAAATTCGATTAACATTTGGATTCACATGAACCATGAGGGGAACCTCTTTCATTTGTTCTCTGCTCTTCAATCTTCCTTTCAAAGGGAGATGGATGGAAAAATAAGAAACCGAGAGAATATCGCGTTGTGATCCAGTTCTGACCTATATTTAAAATTTCAAGTCAAAAGCTCATCATCAAAATTTAATTTGTATTATTACAAAAAGGTATTATTTAAACCATTTTACTGGTGAGAAACCGAATGAATATTGCAATGTGGTCAATCCCCGACTCACGGTTAAAATTTCCAGTCTCTAGTTTACCGGGAAGATGAAAAAAGGTAGTTTTACGTTGGGCGGCTTGGGCAACCTACCCACCTAGTGTAGAGTAACATTTGCGCGCTCACTGTGAACGAACGGCTGGTCGTACAAAAATCCAATCGGTCTTGAAAAATTCATAATTTTTCAGGTTATTCAAAAGTGAACTAAAAATTAAACAGCTCAGTTAATTTTTTCGAAATTTTAAAAGTTCGTTTAAAAGTTAAATGACATTGTCGAAATTTTAAAAGTTTGTTTTGAACCCCTTCCCATTGAGCCAGTTTTCATACGAAAAGTTTTAACGATCATTGTGGGGCTGGTCCAAACCCGCAAACCAAATTTCGAAATTTTAGCTCAACGCTAACAGGGCGTAACCGGCGCGGACGGCGTAGGTACGGTGTACGGCTTACGGCGGACGAATGGATTTTTTTTTTTTATTCCTTTTTCTGAATCTACGTATCTTGAAACGTAAACCAACAAATTGTTAAAAAAATTTTTTTCTTTGGTTGATTCCAATGGTTCATTATCAAAGATAATGAACCAAAAGAAGTCGCGTTATTTAAATCTACCACAAAATGTCTGATTATCTCAACCTACTCTCACTTTGACTCACTCTTGAAATATAAACCGAGAATTAGATGGTTAGTGATGTTAGTTATATTTCCTTCACAATATTGTAAATCTAAAACCTAAGAACTTGACTTATTTTTATCAAAACGCGGCTAAGGTACGGAGGACGGCGTCACAGGTTATACAATTCACGCAAGGCTGAACGGTCATGCGAGTTAGCATCACTCCTCGAACCCCTCCCACTATTTATGCTATTGCACTGCACACATAGGTACGTTGTTAATACATTATTACCAATAATGAACCAATGGAATCGATAGAGAGGAAGCGTGAAGATTCCGAAACCGAATTTAAAAGAATTCCAGCGCCTACAGTAAGCCGTCCGCGGCACATTTATAATAAACTGAGAACTATGAAATTTGTCATACGGGGATGAACTCAAAGGTAGAACCGAATTTGTCAACATAAGCGCTAGTCACACAGCGGAACTCTAGGCCGATTTTGATACTCTGGAACAGCTGATTCAAACATCATATGGTTTGGTGGTATCGAGTGTCTTGTCCTGTGTTTGACTATTTGGTGGTAGGTATTTTCTTGATATTAATCAACGCCTGCGTTAATACGTACAAGTAAAGTGCCATAAATGGGATGAATACCGAAAAATCATCAATAGTTTATGTAATCATTTCATTCGTGGTTTTTCGAAGTCTGATAAGGCATTAAAATACTCATTAGTGACTATTGATTTCAGAATTGTGGCCAAAAATTCACGTATTTGGAGAATTGCGAATTTTGTTTGTTCCTTAAAACGTAGAGTCTAAATCGAGCAGGATATGGCGTTACAGGTGTCATTAAAGATGCTAGTGGTGAAGAATCTGATTTGGTACTCAGGTTTACATCTTTCGATCGGGTTGATTGGATGTTTGTTTACCCCAACATGACCTCCCGCTCTGGATAGGGGCGTAGCTGTTGCTCCGTCTTTCCTCCTCATCGCGAATAGAAGATTAAACCGAGAGGGGATAACTTAAAATAAACTTTCTGTTCTTTACAGGATCTTGCCGCTAGGCTGCACGATGACAAAAACTTGTCCGAACATCTGAAGCTTCCAGTCCAACGAATCAACGACTACCAGCTTCTTCTAAAGGTACGTCACGGTTCATTCTCTGTTTGCCTTGTCAAGGTCACCCAACAAGGTTTCCATTCGGTACGTTATCTCGTATTTTCGTAGGGTTCCTCCGATTTATCTCATCGTTTTTCCATTGTTTACATTTTGTATTTATTTTTTTGTTGACAAAGAACTAGGTACTTATTAACAATACAATAGAAATTCGAACTTTAATGAATCTTAGATGAATAAATTGTATCAGTCCCCCATTCATATCTAGTTTGAGCTACTTTTACTGCTGTAATAGTCATGAATGTATGGCCCAGTTCACAATGAACATCATGGCATCAGTTAGAAAGTACCATGAAAATAGACTTGACGGCATAACATTGTTGGTATTGTTGAAGTAAAGTTAAATCATCTCCAATAGGCTAATACAGTTCGTTATGACATTCATTGATCACCGTATGTGGCACTTGACCTAACGGACAAAGCTATCAAAATGCCCGTTGAAAGCGCTCATTGGTAACGAAACAGTGTGCTGTTGTTGTAATTCATCCTTGTTATTATTTGGTTCATGTGATGGGCACAGTGGTTTCAATGGACACTTCTTCTGTTCTACTTTGAGCCTCACAGAAGGCTAATGTAAACAAATCATAAAGCATGTGTATAAAGCTGAAACTAATCACAAGTTGCTCCTTTGAGGCGAAACGCAGTGTTTTGTTAGGATTTCGGCCGTCCTTTGCTTCCCAAATTTGGATTTTCCAACACAGGAATTTCACTTACATGGGTGAAATCATACAATTTATGAGTGAAATGTAAATAAAAAATCATATTTAATATAAAATTCCTCCTGAATAATTTCATTTCGAATTAAGAATTTATTTCGGTAATGATTTTGACTAGCCGGTTTTAAAACTAAGACTTACAAACATCAGCATTTTAGTTATTCATCATCTATAATTAACCTGTTCGCACGATATCGAGGGTGAATGTGCTTCAATTGTAGAGAAGCCGATTTAGTGTGATTGTGTACATACCTTCGTGACGATTCGAGATACAAGATCATTCCTCATCCCAATAGTCGATACCTACAGACTAACAATCATTGTTGGTTTAAAGAGAGAAATTTTCAAATAAAATATTATATTCTGATCCGGAAAAAAATACTCATATTCTCACGAAATCTGAAACATATTTTTTGAAGAGTGGAGTAATTCTTCCTGTTTTTGAAGATGCAGCTAATATTTCTAGTAATACAAGAGTGTAAAGCAGGCTTGGTGTGGCAATGCGTATATAAGGTTCACACCTCCTCCATCCAAATAAAGAGGATTGAAAAACATCAAACCCAGCCTGATTTTAAAAGTTTTGAATTACCTGTACACATTTGAAAGGGTAAAGAAACCGATGTGATGTTAATTTTGAGCAAGAGGCCAAATGACGACTGAGTGACTGGTGGTTAGGATTTGGGATGTAGTTCACAAATTGATAATATACCAACATTTAATGCTTGTACATTTTTTGTTGTTATGCATTTTAGGCAATTTCTAATTTATATCCTCATACGCAATAAGCTAGCGTGAAAGTACTCATTGTTGACGACCTTCAATTCTTTTGACCTATAACGGCGATGTAAGTGATGACATTCATGTATTCAACGTTTTCTCTGGTCAACGAGCCAATTTGACTAGACCTTAATTTGGACAACAGTGTGTATTCATTCGGTAGATGTTTGACTTTAAACTCCAAGTAATTACCTACTCGTCCACGCCAAATGTTCCGTTTATCACCCGCTGAGTCATATTTGGCGCAGTGAGCCTTCCCTGATCTGGCAACCACTCGTACACTTCCGTGGCGCCTCGCACCTCTAAACCGCAAGGTGGGTATTTGTTTGGATTAAACTCGAAGTACAGCGGTTCATAATCCTTTCTTAACGAGAGATAAATTGAGGACAAGTGAGCTGAGCTCCATCAGGAGGGTAAATTGACCTGCTGAAGTAAATTTACTTGTTATATTCGATTAATCTACACGTAATTGTGGTGAAAGTCTTCATATACAATACAGAATTCTATGAGTTCTAATGAAGTAGCATATACGAGTGTACTCCCAAGCTGGACGGCAAATTGAATCGAATAAAATGCTCTTGTTCAATCACATCAATAGCCTTCGCGTTATCCGGTGGTAGTTGTTACAGCTTACATTTCAGCAGGTTTATCTCAGTCCTGTGTTGGAAGTGTGAGAGTAACCCTTAACGTTTAAACGAGATTATAAATAATTTGTGACCGACCACATAGCTTTGCCAACTCAATTAAGCTGGAACAGCTTATGCCAAAGCCCGGGGATTATTTCAAGGAGCCTTTTTCTGTTCTGTATTTATTTTGTTTACTCTCTTTTATAACAAGAATGGATTTCTCGACCTATGTATTTTTCCGTCCTTTACTCAGCACCCATCCTCATAGGTGCTTGCAGAAGGAGCTTTCTTGATGGTTTAGAGGCCGACTGGGACTGTCCTTTCCATGTTAGTTGAGCCAATTTATTCTCCTGTCCTTCATCGTATCGGCCCATATCAGTTGTTTTACCATTAAATAAGCCCGCGTGAGTAGCCGCCTTGTTCTTAAAGGGGATCTGAGGTTACCGTGTTAATCTATTAATCTGAGGTTATAGCGTAATCTATTGACGGGTGAACTACTAGGTATATCCTGCCACTGGTCTTTCTGTCCATTGATCTAGATGACACCAAATTGGAATCGTGTCTCTCAATAACAGAGTTATGTGAAATGTCTGCGACCCGCAAACGCTCTAAACGTCGAACTTTTGAAGGCCATGTTTCAATGCAGTCCTGAGGCTGCGATTTCTAAACGTACTGCCCCGTAAGCAATGACGTCATCCGAAATCCGATACGGGCGACATGATGCATCAGCTCAAAGCCCCACTAGCACTGACAGTTGTAATTCCTGAGTCCACCTGTCATGTCCGAAATCCGCCCTTCCAAACCACCTAACGATTTTCTTTTTTGCCTTCATATCATTATCTTTTTTTTAAAGACAAGACAATATTTATCTCATTGGACTCAGTCCAGAATTCAGACTGCGTTTACGTGGGAGAATCGGAAATAGCATCAGGTTTACTGGGTCGCCCCTCATACCAACTAACCATATAGAAAACATTCAATACCTACTGATAGTAATCGATTCGGAATGGATAGTAGCCTAACTGTGACGTTCAATTGCAGTAAGGGACCCCATTGATGCCCTGGAATAGAAATTAATTAGTCGCAGTGGTCACACGAAATTCGATTCATGGGCAAAAACTTCTGCTAGGGAGTAGCACTTAGTTTCATCGTATTTCAACATCATTGCGAGTATATATTCATTATGCATCATTTTAGTGATTCGGGCCTTTGGGTATTACATGCGATGAAATATGCACGATTCGAGTACCGAACCATAGCGATTCATATCAAACTCTTATGGGACTATTTAGTCACGAACCCGCCGTTTCCATCACAATGAGATCTTTGGGCAGAAAGACAAACAGGAAACTGGAGTATGAAACAAATAGACGCTAATAAAATACCTTAACTGCATTATGCAAATCCCTATATATCAAACTGTCAATAATTACAAAAGTAAGGGTGGCATTTGGAAACTTCAAATTTCGCAAAAACATAACAAGTTAACTTTGAGTTTTTTCGGTACAAACACTGCTAACAATTGAATAAATTTAGTAAAATTAATACACCTAAATAAAACGATGGATCCTTGTTTATATTTCTCCATCTATTGAATACTCAAACTTTCAAACTCTTCAAAAATTGTCGAGATAGCTAGTCAAGTGCAAATCAATGTTTGATTCAAAGGATTTTTACAGTTTCCATCACTCAGATTCATCGTTAATTCCTGATACTTAACAGTTCTTTCATAACTTGGTATCAATTTAATCTCTAAATAAAAATGTTTGGTAAAACTCTCTACGCTTGGTTACCACTTCATATTGTTTGAGTGGGATCAATTACATTTTGCTAACATACCACTTGATCAAGAAGCTCGCTGGGTGTTGTAAAATTTGATTATTGCGTCAGTCAATCCCCATCATTTAAAGTTCCACGTCCATTGAAAGTTATTACCACGTTTATATTTTTGCTGTGAACAGGAGCTGGTGAAGTACTGCGAAAAACTTGGCGAGGACACTACTGATCTCGAGAAGGCCCTTGAGTTGATGCTTGGCATCCCTCACAGAGCTGACGATTTGAAGTACCTCAACAATATCGAAGGATATCACGGCGATATTCATAAACTCGGCCGCCTCCTTAGACACGTGAGCAGACACTACATTTACTTAGTTCATTGTTTTTTTCTTTGTTCCCCAGTATGTATGAGAATTGGGAGTACATAGCACTCTTCAAGTACATTCTGCACTCATCACGCAAGTGAGTATCGGCATTGGGCACTTCCTCGGGACCCTCCGCGCCCACATTCTTGGCAATTCAAATGCTTGTAAAGATTTCCATTTTCTACCATTTTGCGACATGCAGATCTCCAAATCCCCCTGTGAGCTGGTGTTTCAGGATACGTTCCTTTCTGCGCAGGAAATAGCGTTACATAATTATCACGTGCGTTCGCAGTAGATTTCATTGACATGAGTATAACATCTCAGGAAGAAGTGACGTATTGTACAGGTTTACTGCCCCTATCCCCGAATCAGCTGAGCCTGATCGACTGAGCCCCCAAAAATACTCACATTCGCCCCCACCCTTCAAACCAGGCCTACGCTAATATTTTTATTATGTCTGCCTCTACTTTGGCTTCTAGAAGTGTCAGAACGGTCGGTCCCCAGTTATGTGCTTCACCTATTGATAGGAATCTTCGGCTCTGTATCGTACGATTATTTGTAAACGGGCTGAAAAGTGTTGTGATTGTAGTTACCTAACATCTGTGAACTTCCCTAGTTGCACTGTAACAGGCGGTGAGTAAGTTATAATGCTAAACAACTCAATTCTAGGGTTCAGCATCTGCATTAAATCCAAACTATTAAAAGCACATCCTCGGCTAACCATAAATGAATAATAGATATTTGGCTCGGAGTTTAAATTCAGTTTAATCACCAAGTGCCTACTTTACCAAAGAAACTATAAATTCAACAACTAGGTAGGTAGGCTAGTGTTTAAGTATGTCCCGACGCATCCAATTTTGTTAACTAGTCGAGTGCCATAAGCATAAATCTCACCTTAATAATTCCTACTTAAGAGCCACTGGACAACTAACTGTTGGTTGAGAATACCTATATCTAGTAGTTGACACACAAACAAACACAAGGATGTGTATTACAATTTGTTTAGATTAATGTGTGACATCTATAATCCTGATTACTATAATGATATTCATTATCTATTTATGCCCAATCGATTACGGGTTTCAACAGTTCATGTGGCGTTTTTCTATTTCAATCGCCCCTTGTGAAGTTGGAATGTATTCTGACTCCGATCCGCTCCAATTTGCATTCCGTTTATAGCTCATCAAATCTGTAAAGTTGTTCTCATAGGTGCCAGTTGTTTGAGGGCGAAGACCCTGACGTTTGCCTTGTTAACAAACATGATCACCGTGCATACCATGATTATCCGTCTACGATCCGACCAAGCCAAGCTGAAACCCAGTATTCGTTTCGAGAAGATGATAGGAATCATGTCTGAAGTTCCAATCAACAAGTGCAAGTTTGGGATAGTTAACAAAATAGATTCACTTGGAGGTTACGTCGTGGAATTGTTAGTTTATTTCGTTCTGAGTAAGACTGGGGTGAACACATGAAAGCCAGTCAACACCATACATGTCACAAATCCATCTCAACCAAGAACCTTAACGATCTATGTACTTCATATTAGTCGGTGACAACGGTTGGCGAAACCCTGTAATCACGATCGAAATTACTGGCCTTGACAATATTGAGTCGCTGATCCAGTATATCAATGCATTCCTGACTCAACAGGAAGCAGATATCCTCGAAAGAACGTAATATTCACCATTTAACGACGTCCGAGACTCACACGGAGAGCGTGAGTAGAGCACTCCAAGAAACGCCGCGGCGTTTCTAGGGGTTGGTTCGATCTTGTCATCGTTTTTTATCCAAACGGCTATGTGTCCTGTGTCCTGTTTTTAAAACGTCTAGGAAATGGTTTAAAAGTTGGAATTCACCACAAAAATTTATGGAGAGGATAGTTTGTTTAAGGGTAGTTTTACTTCAAATATTTTCGATTTCAAGTGACTGCTGCTGACTTCTCTCCAAAATTGAAAATACAGAGATAATGCGGTAGGTTGGGCGAATAGGTAGCTTAGACCTTCCATTGGAGATCCAGTGAGTGTGCAAAGAGTTTTCTCAGGTTTTGAAGTTTTACACGATTTTTCGATGGTATAAATGTCTTGCGTAGGGTTCCATGAGTGTAACCAAATTCCAACATTAATTTCAATCACCTCCGATCATTTCCACGTAGTAACCTTTTTCATAACGTACCGATGTGAGGGCTACGCCAATTTCCGGCCCTATGATTTCCGCTTCAATATAGCGTTACCACTGTTGGAAAAATGCGGGGATGTTTGGAAGTACTGGGATGTTTATACGTTTATGGGAAGTTTATACGTTGGAGGTAACATTCGAGGAAAGAATCACCGTGATTTTGAGAATTGAAATTTGTCAGTCTGGTGGATTCATGATTAAGTTATCTTAGCTACTCAAAGAAGAGTGGAAAAATGGGTGGTTGTCTATACATGACCCTTTTGATTCGAACTCACAGTTCATTTTCGCTTGTATAAATATCCTGGGTGGCGTGGGAAAGACGACATTTAATTGAGTTGAACATGATGAACTCTGCCAGGTTTTGGATCCTCAAATTTTTCAATGCGTGGTACAAGTGCCAATTTCGTTTCTCAAAAGTTCAAGTTCATGAATATGATTGGCATTATTACAGGACTGAACAGAAAAGGACGACTTCAAGATGGAACCTCCGACGCTACGAGGGCTTGTATGCTTTTTTGAAATCTTCCGGGGGAAGTGGCATGTCTAAACCAAGTACTGAGTGGTCGAAAGAACTCTTGAAAGCGGCAGATTTCAATATATCGATTTCAAACTCCAGGAGGCCCAGCAGCAATAGCTGGAAGAGTTGCAGATCTATTTCTCGTATAACACGAAGGGTGCTGTCGTTATCCAGAATGGCCCGTTGAAAATCGTCACAATCCGAGTGTTGAGGCTGCGCGAATTTACCTTATATCCGACCCTTCGGATGTATAGAAAAAATGGGATAGACATGGGATAAGGGGCCAATGGCTGATTTATTGTTTGGTGAACGGAAGGGTAATAGGAAACGTAACGGTTTGCGGGTAGGTAGGTGACGTTTAAGAGGTAAGAAACACGAGGTTTGGTAAAAGTGTGTGATGACTGGTGACAACCTAATAAACCGAGAGGTGAAATGCGAGTGTAAATGTTAATTTATAATCCCATTCCGATCCTGTAGCGCTCTGGGATTCCTCAATTACCTGTGGATGAGTCAAAAACAATTTTGATTCAACGGTTGTATAAATAACGTCTGTTCATTTCTTCCTTTTTTTCTGTTTTAGAACTGGTTTAAGGTGAAAGGAAAGGACGGGAAAACACACGATCGGTATTTGTTCCTGTTCAAAGCCCGCATTCTCGTTTGTAAAGTTCGAAAAATATCAGATAACCGTTATGTCTTTCTGTTAAAAGAGATAATCAGGGTAAGTATCATGAGAGAATTATTAATATTAATTATTATCCTTTGAATAAAATTAGTACATTCTTTAACATTATTTCACCAAGCACGTAACATCACTCACTCCAGCATAGTAGTTGTAATTGTCAAACTACGTACCTACCTGCCTAGGTATTCAAATAAAAAAGAACAGAGTTGTCTATTTTCACTAAACGCACAGTAATGTTTTACGGGTTTAACCACTGAAACTAGTATGAAAATGTATTGTGTTTTACCGGACATAACTCCGTTATTAATATAATTGGTTTCCACACCTTTATTTCGAGTGTGGGTATTAGTTATTATAAGTTGCTACCAAACAACAATCCAATATCTATAGGTAACTACCTACAAGTAGTAGATTTATTATGGTCGAGTTATAATAGATCCAGGAGACCAATTGCTGTGGTGTGAAGAAAATTATGCATACCCAATACTTCTTTCTTCTGGTGGACAGAAGAAAGAATTCTTATGAGACCTGTGAATTCTGTGATTTGTTTTTCTTTCTGTCAATAAATTTATATTCTATTCTATTCTTTAAATGTTTGTATTTACACCTGATATTGTTCCCCAGTTACCTGAGGTCGAATTAAGGGACCATAGAAACGACCCGAAAACATTCGAAGTTGGACCGCTAACAATAACTAGCCACAAGGATTACGTCAAAGATCCTTGGCTAGCTGAAATAAAACACTACGCTAAAAAAACTTGTAAGTGTTCCTAATGAACAACTGCCTACTAACTTAATATTATTCAATCACTCACTTGCTCGAACGTACTAAACAAAATAGATGTTAATGATGAAGTAATAACACGTAAAAGAAAAAAAATTTTAGGTTAGAAGGTTTTAACGATTTTGTTGTGAAATCAAACAATTAGTAAGTACCTTCGAATACACCGCTTTTCTACTTAGTTTGAAAGTTGACTTAAGTATTATGTAAATTTCAACATTTTCAATTGTTGATGATGTCCATTACTATTTTGCAGTGACACTTGCAGAGCACGCAGCTGATGATCTACGACTCCAAGTTGAAGAAAACGAGAAGCTAGAACCACTTAAAGGCATTGAATTAGATTTAGCATTTGGACAGGCGCTGTCAGACGACGACATGCCTAAAGCTCCTCCTCCTCCTGAGCCCGAGCCTGTGTTTAAAACTGTCGAAGGTAATGAGACCCTCATGAGTCAGAGTCTGGTCACTTTTCAGCAGGAAACCCGTATTGTTATCACTGTTTTCAACCAATTTTGAACTAACTATTTTCCCTCGATACTGAGAGGTACCTACCGATTGATGATGGTATGGTCATTTCCAGTAAACAAAGGTTTTGTACCTAAATCTATGTTATGATTATGGTCACCCACTACTTGAGGAATCATTTGGACATATTAATTACTTATTCAGCTCATGTGAAGCAGTTTTGATGATTGCATGAAAATATCTAAATTAGAAAAGTAATGAATCAAGTGGTTTTTTTCTTTTTCTTGCATGATTATGTTTGTAGGAATTCCAAAGACAGTATCTGATTACTCTCGCTTTTAAGGCTATTATAACTACTGAATTCTATCGCTCATCATGAACTCCATCAGATTGTGCTAAGTAATTTTGAGTATTTCCCCTCAAATTCAAATACTATTCTTTGTATAAGTATTTCCGCCTTCTACACAACATGTCCTCAGACAAAGCTATCGAACGGCTCGCTGATTTCCCGAAACGTCCCACTAATTCATCTTTATTAAGGCTTCCTCTTCTATGTTTATAGATACACATCACCTGTTAGTTTTCACATAAGGTTTCTCACCCTTTCTCCATTCCTTAAGTTATCCTCAATCAAAAGTCAAAAGTACCTGTCCCCCCACTATCTTCATATTTTTGGGACTATTTTGCACACACTTTCAATTTGATAACGGTCCATCTTGGTATCAAAATTATTGAAAATGATAGGTACGTTTCAACATAATAATGATTTTTATTCCAATAACTGTTAATCAAAATATGAAGAAGTAAAAACTAGTAGCACTCGAAAATTTTATCTAATTCGCTTTATCAACGTTTGAACCAATACTTATTCGTTTTCAATCACAAGGAACAAAACACCAAGCTCTGCTATTACACCCCCAAACTCGCCCTCTCCCCCTAGGAAAAAGTGAATTCTCGATGCATATCCATCATGGTCGAATACTAAGCTTCCCTTATAAAGTAGTGATGAACTTAAGAGCCCACCATTATGTAATCGGCAAAACCCCCAGCGTAATTTCGCGTATTCCCACAGCGTTTCAAGAGTCACCAACGTATTTCTTTCCACTTATGGAAGTGCACGAGTGGGATAAAGAAATACACAAAGAAAATGTGAAGCATAATCCGCGTGGCAGTACGCTGTTGCTCCTCTGACTTCTCACAATCCTCTTCTATATCTATCAGCGAACTTTTTAGTAAAAATTGCCAAATCGCTTCATTTTTGGAAGTAAAAATTGAAGGGTCCATGGATTGGACCCTCAAGATTTGCTTTGTCAAGTTTTTGGTCCCTTTTCGGTTTCAAATTCAAAGGTTCAACATTTCGAGTTGAATGAACTAGACTTACTCAATATTTCTTTCACAAGAGCATAGCTACTAGATTCATATAGTTGGACTTTATCAAGTTATATTATACAACTCGTAGTACTTAGGCACATATCTGATAGAGGCTAGTCAAACATATCCAGTTTTCGAATGTTCATCAGAGCTACACTCATTTTAATTCAAATAATTATATCATGCTTCAGTAGTTGCTTTGGCTGTTGATTGTTTCGGTGGTTGAAAACGAACAAGGGGTCAAGTGAAATATCTTACTTATTCCTACTTTCATGGTTTAGTATCAATGGAACCTAAAAGTCAATGAAATGTTGCAGGATCGAAGTACGTACCGTCCTATTACTTAATATTATACTCCAACGCAGAAGTACTTGGATACCTATAATAGTAAATCAAATTTACTGGTAGTACGATTCGACATAGTGATGTATTATGGCCAATGATTTTATAATCATCAATTAAAACTTACCACCAAAACCACTGAGACTTAGTCAATACTTCATAAGTACGTCAACCGTTGATAGCCTACCTTCAGGTGGCTCACCAAGAATAATATATATCTATAGCTGAAATCACTTTACCCCTTAGTTTATCAACCACAAGGAGCTTTTGGTAAGTTGTAGTATAATCCTAGTGTAATAACATGGTAGTATCAAGTATGCATTTCACAGAGCCACCAAAGTCACCAACCCCACCAATACAGGAGCCAAAACCCAAGACACCTTCACCAGAACCAGAAGTGCCTGAAGATACTACATGTCGATGCAATATTGATTCATTGTTCGACAAAACCGTTGAAGGATTCAATGTTGAACGTGAGCTTCAATTTCTCTCATAGTAGTTTTCCTCTCTCATTGTTTGCATATCTATCGAATGTCCCATGTCCTGACTCTTCACAGGCCAAAGAACTGTAGGCACCTTACAATCTTGTGATGTTTCTACCCATCCTCTGTCTTCTTCTTCTTCTTCTACAAGATCCACCTTCACCACGTTTAGCACCTATTTGACGTCTACCCTTCAATTCGACATTTCATTTTGTATGTACGTCATGATTCGAGCACAGCGGACTCCACTGTCCCATTATAGTTGTTGGTTCAAACAATACTGACATAACCACCAATTGCATGGCATTTTCATAAATTCCATTTCTATGAGGTGGAACAAAAGATGTTCGTGGATGAATGAATAATTTTTTCATTTAATTAGTTGCATCTAATATGACATGTCAACAGCATGTTAATGTTCAATGGAAATGCGCTCCATGCATGTCGAACTCGAGACCATGTAGCTATCACTGAATTAATAAATTGCTATTTATCGTTTCTATGTTTAGGTATTCTATACCTTCTTAGAGTATGTACTTAGCTATTATATTCAACTGAAAATCCAATTGATTCAGCCTCTTCAAACGACTTTCTTCAAATTCAAATATTTTTCTACTCTCCTTTCAAATTTAGTAATTTAACTTGTACAACTTATTCGTGTATTTAGGATGGCAGAAAAAATGCATACTACTCACTAATAATTGATTTTTTGCATCCATACCAATCTTGTACTGACTTTGTAACTACTTATTTTGTCAGCTGGTGGAACTGCATCATTTGAATGTGAAATTGACTGCAAAACCCTCATATGGCTGAAAGATAACCATCCATTCGATGACGAGCTTGCTGGTAGAGTTACACAATTGTCACAGGGAAAACTTCATCGACTTGAAATCAGTGATGTAAGAGAATCGGATGCTGGAGTTTACACCGCTCATGCCACCCTCGCTGATGGCAGAGATACAACTTGCACTGCCAACTTGATTGTACAACCAGGTAAATTACTGTTACTTCTTATTTGATTCGAATGATAATCTACTCCTTTCATAACTACACGAACTACCAACAATTTGTACTTCTTCTGACAATTTTGAGCAACTTTTGAATTAATATTGTTTTTCGATGCAAAATCTGAAGATTGCTTCAGTACGTGAAATGAGAGTTTAGAAGATTGGTATAAGATCCTAATGTTACTTCTTGACTAATTGGTTGCATTTAGGTCAAATCTGTAATCTAGTGAACTAATGACTCAAAATCTATTGAGGACGATAAAATTACTTGTAAACGTAATAATTACGTTTACAAGTAATTTTATCGTTTTCAATAGAAAAATTGTAACGTAGACGGTTATTCGACTGCAGTCTTCAATAATTATTATTGAAGACTGCAGTCGAATAACCGTTTATGTTACAATTTTTCGAAAATGAGTTTAAGGGCGGAATCAATAGTCCTCCTTCAAGGCCGAGGGTATTCTCGCCTCAGTCAAGGGTGGCTTCATCTCGAGAACCATCCAAATTCATAGTCAAATTGTCACGGCGTTAATATACTCCTGAAGGTCTCCTCCATCGATTCTGGAATCAATATAAGCCATTATCCCACCAGATTCAACCCCATAGTACCCAAATGACGACACAAGAAGTCGGAAAATCGCCACGTACAACTTGCAACAATGTTAGATATCTTACTAGAACAATAATCTATGTTACACTTCTCGCGTTACTCACTTGTTTAGTTGCAGTGCGTTTTTACTATTATTGTTCTCAAGTTGTGGATCAACCGTCTATGTTACATTTAAGCTGCCGATTGGAGAAATATCTGATCTGGCGTTCGTTTTTTCGCTCTCCTGTAATATTTCCAAAACGTAACATAGACAGTTGTTCGGCCGCGTATTCAATTATTTTGTGTACTATTTTACTACTCTCAATTCTGTCAGTTGTATTATAATTCTATTGATATGTCCACAGTTACTGAAACCAGTAAGAACAAGCCGCAATTCATTGTCAAGTTGAAGGATACAGAATTATTGGAGAATACTTACCTTCGCTTCATGGTGAAAATCAAGGGTGATCCGAATCCAGAAGTCAAATTGTAAGTTTTCATGAATCACTGTTGCTAAATTATCGCCCCAATTATCAATTCTATATTGGATTAGGTTCTGCTATTAATGAGCACCGATTGGCTGAAGATACAGATTGGCGTTGAACAAACTCACTTTGGGAATCAGGGTCCACTCTTTGAACTGAAGAAGTGGGTGACATCCTGTTGACGAGATACAAATCGGTTCCTCCCCCATATCGATAAACAATAACTCAAATGTTCCTGTTTGCTACCATCACCCACGTTCGAAAACCAACTCCCACCATCAATAATTGATATTCGAGCTAATTTTTGGAGTTGTTTCATGTGGAAATGCCTTAATTTTTTTTTTTTTTTTTTTTTTTTTTTTTTTCATATATTGAAGATTTATCAAAGCCAATTTTGAACATCAATTCAATCTATGATCTAGCTCATGTTCAAGTGCAAGGTTTTTTTTTCAGAACTCACAAGTTTGTTGTGTCTTGAAAACTGTAATGCTCCAAATGTCCATTTCTTACCAGTAATTCAGTTCTACGGATGTTTCGATTGTTTTATTTTCTTGATTCTGTTCTAAAGCTATAAAGATGACACTTTGATCACCTTCAAGAACACACATTGTGCCATTCAAACGGAACAAGCAGAATCAGGATATTATGAGTTGATCATCCCCGAAGTAACCATCAATGATGCTGGTGTTTACAAGTGTGTAGCTACCAACTCTTTTGGTGAAGCAAGCTCGGAGGGCATTGTAAAAGTGGTTGGTACGTATGAAGAACCATTGAAGTTACTTATTATAGCTTTGTCGTCCATGTTATTTGAAAGCTTCCGAAATTGCCGCTGTTATGCTGCTCGTAAAAGCTCAGGATACCTCTAGTTTAGTCGCCCTTCAAATGAGTTCAGACCCTTCGATTCCTTCAATGTTTCAAATACCGTCAACTTTGGTGACTTCGACCAAAATTGGACGTTTATCCCTCGTAAAAATCGCTTCAGTAGGTTTAAAATGTAGAAGTAGAAAAATTGTTTGTTTGTTCCTATGCTCTTCCTTCGTCAAACAAGCACAACAGCAAACCTGTGCTCTTGGTAGTTTTTTTTCCCTCTTTTTTCTAGTTTATTAAAGACTGATCGGAATCACCCGGTGAGTGGGGGTGATATTGATCAGCAGCATGTTTTATTATATCAACAGAATCATGAAGCTCATGAGGTCATTTTGATCTGTCTACAACGAAAAAATAATGGTTTTTGTAAGTAGTGATAAAATGGGGATTCTACCGGCCTATGCCTAGGGGGTAGGCCGGTAGAAGGCCCTAGGCGTAATAATCCGTAGTAGCGGATGAGGATGACGAATCTGATTAACGGGTTTTGACCTAGGCCGGTAGAAGCCCAATTTTTCGTGTAGTGATAAAATGGGCCTTCTACCGGCCTACCCCCAGGCATAGGCCGGTAGAATCCCCATTTTATCACTACTTTTGTAACATTTAAAAGCCTTTTTAATTATAGAAGGTAGGTACCACCAAACAATTTTATCACAACATTAAAAGGAACTGTATACATGCAGTCTTTTCCCAAAACAGGAATGGTAAGAAAGTTTTAAAAATATTCAAATTGAAACTAATAATTGAACAAAAAAATAAAATAAAACAGACTGACTGCACAATTCGTCCTCTTGACCAAAAATGAACTAGAATGGGTAGTTGAACCAATCTTTTGAAAAACGAACTACTAACACATTACAAAAACTCCATTATGACTAAAACTTGAATGAAGAAACATTTTTAAAATGAATTGAAAACAAGCAAAGCAAGCGAAAAATAGTAAAACTTACAAATTCAAACGTTAAAGTTAAGTAAGGGAGGGTAGGTTGAAACTTTTTAAAAATGAATATGAAAAAATTTATTTTCGAAAAAAATGTCTTAAGAAAAGCCAAGAGCTCAACATTGCAGACACTCACCAAAAACGCCGATTTGCTTACATCCGGCGCTCAGTACAGCCGAAGAACAAGGTTATTAACAAAAAGCCTTATACCACACGGTAGTTATTCTATTCCTGCTTCAAGATCAGTGGCCGCCGTTCTTATTTTTCACCTCAACAGAGTACAGTGCTATCGGTAATAGTACGAATACTAGGTGATTGAAATCACCTCGATGGTCGGAATCATCTCGGTTTGAGTTCTACAAATTACCTCTCTTATAGAACTACAAGACTTAGTATACTGTTCTACATATTAAATACAAAGGTACCTGAAACTAGTTATATCTAGTTATATTCGTCCTCATATTTCTCATTGAAGTGCACCATTCCATCCTGTTAGTAGGATGTACTGTTAGTTGGAGTGGGTGGTGGTTGTAAAATTCACAAGTAGTCGAATTTTTTGGTTTCTTTGATTATTTCACCGCCTTCGACTATGTTGTAGATTTTCTCATTCCATTGATGTCAATAATTTTGTCGGGATTGGAAATGGGAGTGCAATCGAAGGGATAAAATAGAAGATAACATTTATTGAAACACGATTCTTCTTCATTTCTTATTATTATTGCTGCGGTGTATCAGTGATAGGGGTAGATAATCAGTGAACTAATATTAGGGCATCATACCACACCTACCCAAGTGCGATGCTTAAGACCATTATTCAAGTCTTCATCTTACATACGGGAGCCTACTATCAATTACCTTCCAAACATCACCATTGGCGACTCGTAGGTGCAGTTCATGTTTAAACAAAGTATGACAACCCACTTTTATTAAACTCTACTCTCCCAAAATAATAGTTACCAGAAATGTAGGTATATATTTGCAATGTGCGTTTCTCAACATATTTCTTCATCCATCACCCATTTTATGCTCACTGTTCAAATCTTTGTTTATCTATTTAAATTACTTCTCTCTAGGTGGTCCTAAGACCACACCAGAGGCACCAGTGCCTTCTCCGCGTAAAGGTAACATCATATTTGTGATGAGGTTGAATCAAGTTGCAATGCATGATTAAATTGCATTGAACGTGCAGAGATTTGACACTGCTACGTTCCTTCTATTTGATAAGTTTTAATTTTTTTTCTTTCCATAATGATTTTACTCAAACAATTGCTCATGGTCAGGAGCAGATTTAAGGATGATGTTACTCTAATTCTTTTCGTTTATCATCCACAGTTATGCCACTTAGAAGTATGTAGAGCTATGTAGGCTCTCATTAGGCACAATTCAATCAAGATTGAAGGGGAAAACACAAGGATTAGGGGGGATTATTATGGATGGGGGAGACCTCAAACAATGATACCATTGAGATTATATTTCAGTAGTGATTAGTAGCCTCCAATTGTAAAATTGTTCTGGAACACGCGATGATAATTTTTTAGGATTCTGCATCCAACTATTGCAACGCTCACAAGGCCAATCAGTCCATAAAATCCCAACAAAAAACTGCCATGGCAGGCAACATCTTGTTAACTTTTCAAGCAATAAAGTGAAGAAATAACATAGCAGTGCAGGTATTTCTCATTTCCCAAGCCTCATTTACCGCATTTATGCTTATACCCACCTCTTGTCCAATGAGTTTGTCAGTCTCAAACATGAGGTGATCTCCAACGTAATCTGCTCAAAATGAAGAGCTGCATCGTTTAATACTGGTAACGGTGTTTGATTGCAGATTCCTGAGCGTGCTCGGAGTTACATTCTAATTTTTGCTTGCATACTAGCACTCCCCTAATTTAACTTCATCCGCTCGCGCCCTCTAGCATCACAATTCAGCTAGCAACTAAGGGAGTTGGCCTATCAATGATTTTTTTTTTTTTTTGTGGTTTCCGAAATTTCCCTACGTTTCAATTGCCTTTTTCTAAAAAATCAGGAGGAATGATCACAAACACAAAATTGCAGAACGTTTCAATGAAGAAAATGGTTATTCAATTAGAAAATTACTTGAGTTCAATCGAAGTACTAAGCTTTGGTTGATATATACATGTGTGGTAGTGATCAGTGATTACGCGTAACTAAGACAACGACTAAGAACAAAAGACAATCAATCATTTTTGAATAAAAATCAGTTTAGTATTTTCTTTCTGTGATAGGAATAAATCCATGTACACACATCTATACAATTCAAAAGAATGTGTATATAAAAAATGGTAGATATTCCAATCTCAGTGCCTATGGTAAAGGGATTTCCACCGGTTTTGAAAAAAATGAATCAATAGAGTCCGATTAACTCAGTGGTAACCCCGGGGTTGAGGTTACCTGGGTCTGTCGAACTCAGTCAGTCTAACTCGTAGACAATACTGTTGTGCTAAGGTAGATCCAAAATCTCACATTTAGAGAGGTTATGGAAAAGAACAGGACCCTGTGTGATAGCAAAACGAGAACTTGGAATGTTTTTATTGACAGCCAAATCATTCACTCAACATTAGTCAAACCATCCGGGTATTGGCACTACATGAAAAATAAAGGGGAGCGAAAATTCCAAAATGAAGTCCAATCTACAAAGGATGTCGGACAAAGAGATTCCTACTTAGTTACTACAAAAAAATGTGTTATTTGAGAAACCGAATTGTGCTATACTATTGGGTGATTCCATTATTATAATAATTTTAATGGTGGATTCATAATTTTCAATGGAAAAGTTCTCATTTTACTCACAACAAATTACCTAGTATTCATAAAACTATTTACTTATATTAAACATCCCTCCTTCCCCGACTAATACAAATTCTGTGGATTGATTTTTTTTTCTTTTCGATATTTTTCTCAAACTTTAGGGTCCACGGTGTGATTTTTAATTTGAGTTTCATCTTCAACCATCTCTGCTGAGATCATTGCAAGCGACCAATGGGAGAAGTGATTGTATTTAAAGCTGATTTAATATGATAATATGTACGCAATGGTGTTCTGAATTGATCCTGTCATATATGACTGCTTAACTATACTTGTATTGTGGGAGGAGGGTGTGCTGAGCAAAAGAAAAATAATTCTTGAAACGCGAACCAACAAATTTTGAGAGGAGGTTCGATTCCAAAGGTTCATTACCTACCAAAATGTTTCCAACGCTCCCTAAATATACTAGATGACTGCTGAGGGGTGATTGGATGATTTGTACCAGCCACACTACTAAAAGTTAGAAAAAAATTACTCGTTGATTTTGAAATGATTTGAAATTGACTTGGAAGGGGGGGGGGTCAATATTTGACGTGTGACATAAATTCGGCGCAATTACTTATATCAAGCTTTCCCAATTTTTAGATGATAAGAATATATTTGAAGGGCTATCTGACCGAAAAACGATTCAGCCGGAATTCCAATGGATCAAAAATGGGCAGCCATTTGACCCAGAAGAGAGATTCAAAGTCCTTTTCCAGGTATTTGTTGAATAATTCAGTCAACTACTTACGTAACCAAAATTATTCCTGACATGATGATAATGGAGGTTTACAATGATTTTCATGAGGGTCCATGTAATTTTAAGCTCTCTGAGCTGTGTAGAAACTTCACAAAATTACTTGATTTTACCTATGTGACCAGCCTTAACAAGAAAAATGTGTAGGTACGTTACAGATCAAATAAAACGTTTTAGTAATACTTTCAGCAAATTGTGATACATTATACTAATAAAAGATGAATCACAAAAAAAATGTGTGAAAGATTTTAGAAAAATTGTACTTCATTTTTTCAGGATCAAGAGGATTCCCTCGCCCTTGTATTTACCCATGTAAAACCAGAAGATGCTGGTTTATACACATGTGTTGCTTCCACGTCAACTGGAAAAATTGCGTGCAGTGCTGAATTGACAGTGCAAGGTATGGAGTGAACTAAATCTCGTCTAATAGCTAGTTTTTATTCCATTGGTATATTTAAAACAAACAAAAATTCACTAAAGATTGAATATAAATTTGGTTATTTGGTAAGCGCTCAATATTCTTGATCTTATCTGATGTCATCACACATTTGCCATTACATGGCTCAGCCTGATATGCAATTGTAGATTTCATGAGACTCCCTATGAGACAGTTTATGACTACACTCTGCATGTGATCTTATTGGGAACATGAATTCTCGGGATGTTGATGGCCAGACAAGAGTACTGAGGGTAAATGTAATTTCAGATTCATTGAAGAAATAACCCGCAATCTACCAAAAGCTGTATTCCTACCAAATGCGATCCTTTAACTTTTCATAACCCTTCATCCTTAGTCATATACCCTCAAACGTCATATCTTGGAAAGTCTCGATGGAACGGCACAGTATTCTTTAGAAATTTGGATAGGTTTTGAATCAGAGAATTTTCCATGACCTTATGGAGGGATTGAATACATTTTGTTATAAATTATGGCCGACGTGGGTGAGTACAAGTAAAAACCACTGAATTATATAAATAAACACAAATTATAAATCAGTTTTCATAAATATAATTATTTAATTAATCATTTTTAAAACAAACTATTGTAAGGTCCAATTATTTCGTATAGTTATGGGACTCCTGAGGACACTGCATACACACATAAGAATAACCTATAGTTGAATCCGTTTTTCAAAACGTTGCTGGGTAAATTCTTGTCAGGAAAAGATTAAAATGTGAGGGATTGTGGTTAATCAACTAAACACGCGTCTAAAACGTTTCGTTGGTGTAAAAGATTTTATTGTTTTAATCGGTCTGTGTGGGACCCAATAACATGAATTCAGAGTTCGCACACAAAATGTCGAACGTTTGGTAGCCAAAAAACCTCGATATTTTCGGACTTTTTTCGGTTTTTGGCTTATAATTCCAAAACTCTTACGCCAAAAGTCACTATACACAAAACTAAAGTTGATAAAATTCTGCGTCGTTTAAAAAAGAAAGTCCAAAATCGGCCGAATAGGAAATGTTTAACGATCGATCAAAAAATGGCGATTTTTTCCAATTTTTGCAAAAACTGACACTACTCGATTTGCAATGTGCTGTACTGCTACAACGTCAACCCCTCGCCCTAACACTTGTAGAGCATCAATCTGAGAGTTCAAAAACCTACAACATTTTAAAATTGGTCAATATTTCGACATTTTAGGTACTTATAATCCTATCGGCGTTGCTCGAAAATCAGTGACCCCTATTATAGGCAATTTTCCTACAGTTTTCTGGTACGTATTATAATAATGCGTACCAGAAAACTGTAGGAAAATTGCCTAAAGGTATAATATACCTACATATTATGTAAGGTAGTTAGTACTATAATATGACGTAAGGTAGTACTATAATATGACGTAATAATATATCAACTACTTATACTACTTGTACCTATGTATAGATGTGTACCTACCTGTATATATGTAGATAGGTATATGAACAGGTATACAGGTATACGCTGTAACGCGAAAATTACTATTAAATGAAGTGTTTTTCTCTTTCTATTTTCTCCTCCTGAGAAAATATTTATCCTGTATATCACCGCCAGTCCTTTCGTTTCCACAACCGAACATATATATATATGTACATACATACGCAAAGCTCAGCTAAAAGTGGTGATTTTTTGTCGAAAATGGTTATTATAATTATGTTATTCAAGTTATTAAAGGGGTAAATAAAAAGTGAATATAGGTTCATACTCGTACATGGTTCTCTGGCGTGAGAGAGATGACGGACTGGCGGGGCACAACCGGGTCCTTCAACTTGCTCGAATTTTACTCTCAGCGATACCAATGACTCGAAATCTCCCCTGACACCATTCTTAGATCATTATTTATCGTATTGCTAGGGTTCAAACCTCAATGCATAGTCATATGAACAAGGATTAAAAAAAAGAAGATTTTCAGAGATTGTATTGAAAGCTTATATATAAGCTTATGTATATATGTATATATACATGTGTTATTTACAGTCATAAAATAATAATAAATTGTGAGTAAGGTAGAGTATTAATTATTATTTGGAGTAAAAGTGTATCAAGTAATAATTTATGCTAAAAAATAACTAAAGCAAATCATGAGTATATGAGATGAAATTTTTAGCTAAAATCAGGGTTTAGCGATACCTTCTTTGTCTTTTGGAAGGACCAGGGGTATCGTGTTCTAAAGGTAGAGGCGGAACGGAGGTGCATTGTGCGTCGCCTTCTTCTCAGGATGGTATCCTTTCGAGAGTGTCAAGCTCGTCATCTGTGTCCTCCTCTTTGGCTTCTTGTTGGGATGGGGAGTTGGCCTTTTCGCAGCAGATTCCTGAGCAGTGCTTGCAGAAAGTGGAGCAGTATAAACCTGCTTTGTTGAAGGAGCGAGCTGCTGTGGTGCAACCACTCTCGCAAGCGCAAGACACTGTCTTCTCTGGTGCTAAATCCTGCTCCATTGTTTTAGGGAGGAGAGGATGACCAACCCCACTGCTCCGGGGGGATGTCATTTCAAGCTGCATCTGAAGTTGGGGGAAGTCAAAGCAGTTCCCACCTTCTTGTTCGAAGCCAGCGTGTGAAAGAGGGCGAACCGCAGTTTGTCAAGGTTGACTTCAATTGCCTTGCCAGAGTACAATATCTTCAGGGGAGCTTCTCCAGCTAGGCAATTGCATCGTGGCAATTGCACTGATCATTCTAGAGTCAACATATTTCTTATAACAAAAAGAATATATATCTACCACTGATATATATAAAATAAAGTCTCGCAGTCTCGCTAAGGGGGGATAAATGCAACGTTTGCAATTAAATTGAAGAGTCGGTTAGGATTGATTCTATAACTTATATGCATACCTGGATTGCTGGGTGCCTATAGTGGAAGGCAGACCTAACCCGAGCCGGCCGCCAGGGGAATCCCTAAGGCAAAAGGACCAGGTTATTCCCCGCCTGTCAGGTGACTCCCTGACATAGTCTCTCTCACGCCGGAAAAGCATGAATGAACATAATTCATTATGAGTGTGTGTGATTTAGTTTGACCGTCAGTAAGAATGATGTTGAGGGACCCTCGACATCCCTCAACATCATAATTCATTATGGTATTTACACATTAAATAACTTAAATACCATAATTATGATGATCACTTTCGACAAAAAATGACCACTTTTGGCTGATGTATGCGTGTATATGTAAGTAGGTACACATCTATGCATAGGTACTTTGATATAGTAGTATAGGTGGTTGATACATTATTACGTCATATTATAGATACTAACTAACATAACATATATCTTTAGGTAATTTTCCAACAAGTTTCTGGTAGGTACGTTTTATAGGGGTCACTGTGGTAGTAATTGTCGAGCAACACCGATAGGATTATAAGTACTTGGAATCTCAAAATATTGACGAATTTCAAAATGTTGGAGATTTTTCAACTCTCAGATTGAAGGCCTACAAGTGTTAGGGCGAGGGGTTGACAGTTGGGTTTGATGTTGTAGCAGTACAGCACATTGCAAATCGAGTAGTGTCAGTTTTTGCAAAAATTGGAAAAATCGCCATTATTCGATCGTAAAACATTTCTTATTCGGCCGATTCCCGACTTTCTTTTTCAATAGACGCGGAATTTTATCAACTTTAGTTTTGTGTATAGTGACTTTTGGCGTAAGAGTGGCAGTTTTGGAGTTATAAGCAAAAAACCAAACAAAGTCCGAAAATTTCGAGGTTTTGTAGCTACCAAAAGTTTTGCCATACGAAATTTTGTGTGCAAACTCTTAATTCATGTTATTACGAGTACTCACACAACCGATTGAAGTACTCGTACTCACACAACCGATTAAAGCAAGAAAATCTTTTACACCACCATTTGCAAGGTACGGCCTTTTTAAATGCTCCATCGACTGGGCTATGAGGCTTGGCTGCCACACCTAAGAATGTGGTGAAAGATACGCCACTTGCTAATCTAGACCACACTGCTCTCGACACGATAAAAAATAGTTTAGGACTTAAAATAGAGTTCATTATAATAATGAATATAGGGTTCCTACATATAACAGAATGTAATATTTTGCAGGAAGTGTGAATCTCTTGTTCAGAGAGCCTGAAGCACCCAAAGTCATAGCAGTCAACAAAGAACAGGAAACCAACATTGGTTCGTCTGCAATGCTGGAAACCAAAGTCACTGGTTATCCTAAACCTGATGTGAAATGGTGAGTGAGAGCTATACTCTAGAGTTGAATAGGGAGACGTAAGACTCCGTCCCGTTCCCTCATTAAATCGGAGGCACTAATCCCTGCCTGGCGAGAGCAGGTTATGAGTTTGTCATCACTCCGTCCCGAGGGGAGTCGACCTGGCAGAAGGAAATGAAAGACTCCGTCCGTTGACAACATTTGCGACAGGCCTAGCAAAATTCTAAGGGAGCTTATCAATGAGGGAAACGTGAATTTACTGAAGGTACATAGTGTGTATACGTACATTATACATAAATGTCTAGTAGTACGTGCTTGAATTCCAAATAAACACTTCCTAACGAGCGACTTGCGTTCATCCTGTCAAAGTCCTGTCAAGTGGACGGGGTACAGGAATAAAAACATACTCTTAATAAAATTTGGTGGAATGAGCCACATCGATTAACCCGTAAAAATGCTAGTGACAACCAAATTGCTGTTCACACGTCCAAACCGCCGACTTCTGAAACAATAGCCAATTTTATGTTGGCCGTTTCTAATGGTTTTGCACAATTTGTTGGACAGTGATTTGAGACAGGTACTGTTGAGAACGCCTAGGTAACGCGTACTTAGCAACGCATAGACAATGTGATTTTTGAATTTAACTTTTCCTTGTGCTCAATTTTTTTTTTGCTTCCGAATAAATTCAGTTTTTTATACCTTTTATGGTTGTCGCCTGTCATTTTAATTCAACCCGTAATAACAGGTACCAAGTCTTGATTTTAACGCTGCAATGTATTATTGTGATCACTAGAAAATACACATTAGGTAACATTGAAGCTCACTGTCTACTTCCACCTTCCTGTACAAGCGCGGGCGGGACGGAGTCTTGTATTTTTGTTAAGCCGGTGATGGGTGGGCGGGACGGAATCTTATACTTTTGCTTATGAGGGTTTGGGACGGAGGCTTGGCCCTTCCGTTGAATAGATCTATTATATCATATATAATGTGATAGATTTCCTATTATGATAGGGGTTGGTAAGCCTGCATCGACACTGTAATCATTAAAACACTCGTATCTCTCCAAAGTTTTCCAAATTACAAGTGTTCTAAAGCCTATCAGTGGAAATTTCGCGTTGTATGTAATTACGCGTGTGTGTCTGGTCAGGTGAGATACTTTTTCTTGACGCACATTTCGTGAATTGTGTTGTGGTGGTCGGTTTCTGCCTCGAATTGATAATGCTACCGGCAGATAACGCGGGGTCGCTTTCCGGAGCTCTGACAGGTTGTCAAACAGTGGTGGCGGGGGGGGGGGGTACACGTGGCTGGTCGGTTGCCCCTTCAGTCGATAGTTTGTCAAATAGCAATACCTGTAAGCAGTCCGGGCTTGAGCGATACTTTTGAATCGTAGGCGTACGGCTAGCCAATCTGTTAGTGTGGTGGCTGTAATGCCCCACACCTAAAACCGAGAAGTTGGTCTGTCGGATTTGCTTGAAAGTATAAACAGTAACCACGCAACAACCCAGCAATCACTGAGAGATATTTAATTAAAGATTCACAAACTAGATGCAGTAGTGTCCGACGTCAAGAAGCTGAAGGATACATTTACCCAGGCGAATAAGAGGCTGGATACACATCACGAGATCATTCTCTTTCTGGACCGCCGGATCCGTTGAAGAAATTTGATGTGGTACGGAATCCCCGAGTCCGTAGATAATGTGGCTGTCCAGGATAAAATGATCTCTCTTACTCAAGATACGCTGGGTGTCACCTGCTGCGAGGCTGATTTCATCGAGGTCTATAGGATTGGTCCTCCGGGAGCTGGTAAAACAAGGCCCATAATACATATTATGTACCGAGGTCCGCTCAATGGATCTCAAACACTCAATTGTGGACAACCGCTCTAAGCTTGCAGCCCTAAAAGACCTAAGGGTTTTCATCAACGATCTACCTACGGAGTTAAGACAGCGTTGTAAGGAGGAATTTCAGAAGAAAAAGGATTCTGAGGGAAGGAACCAGAGAAAGCGGCTACCGTCTGCCTCGCCGGAAGAAAAAAAAAGCTATGAAGAAGCCTTTAAACTGACAAGCCTTCCGTCAAGTACCAACTTTATTTTATTTTTCTGGAACTGTCAAGGTTTTACAAACGTTTTAGAAGCTTTTGAAACATGGTTACCTGAAGAAACTAGGTACTTACAATTTTGATTAACTTTTCCCGCCTTATTGCTCTCCATGCTGTTCGGCCGGACCCGCAGTATAGCTGGGTTTCTCAGATGGCTGCCATATTTTCCAATTAGGGTAGGAAGGAGGGTGCGGCGTGGTCTTCTCAGGACGCTGGGAACTTTGACAGAGCTAGCTTATAGATACAAGGGATACTTGGGGTACCTTTGCACCGCCGTAGATTTGGAGAAGAAATCCTAGAATTGGAGAAGAAATCAAGCACTTGGACAGGACGAATCGGGAAGGCCTGCAGGAAGAAATTATTGTATTATTATTATTATGTAATTATTATTGAAAAAACTCATTGTATAGTAATAGAAGAAACTAAGTTGTTATAATATTACCCCCTCCATCTCCAACAGGACTACCTCGGTAAAAGCTCACATTTTTAAACCTGGTAGTTTTCCGGCAGAAAATGTTTACATAAAGATAATCTTTTACCCCAATTTTATAGTGTTAGAAGAAGCTAGTTTGTTATATCATCCCCTCCATCTCAAACAGTACCTCAATAAGACGAAATTTGAAATTAGCGTAATTTTTACATTACGAAATCATATTTCATGGTGCAAAAAGGTTTTGCCATAGACGAACATTCTTTCAGTCTCAGCTGCACTCTGGAAAATTCAGAGAACACCCAGTTGGACTGTAGTTCTGTTTATTCCAGAGTCACAACAAACCCGCCCCCCTCCGTCGCTCTGGCCTCAAGGTCAAATGGGAGTGCGGCCTGAAACATCAACGCGTCGACAAAATAGTTGTATAAATTTAAACTGTTGTTTTCATCTAATTGGAGGTCGTGGTGGTGTTGCGGCTAGCATTACAATCTATCGCATTGGAGGCCGTGGGTTCTGCTCCCGGCCGGGGAAATAAAAATTTTCCTGAAAGGTCAGAAATGTCATTCGGTTTTCCAAGGATTGTGAAGGTAATGAAAACAGAGATTCATTACTCGGAAACCTTGGAAAAGCGAATGACATCTTTTGCTGAACCGCATTCAGAAGCAAAAACCAAACCTGAAATCGAATGGGAAAACAATCTCAAATATAAATCATTTAATCTCCGAAACCGAAGAAGCCAAAATATTATCTGCAGACATGGTTGCAGATAAATAATTAACGTCTTTTCAATTAAAACAGGCTGATAAGTTTATATAAATGAAAATAGGTTGTAACATCAACACAAATGAAAATATATTTAATCTACATATAAATGAAATATTATTTCACCAAGCAATGTCCATAATGTGTCGTGGTCGAGAGAGTCGTCTGATTGCCGGAGTTTGAAATCCTTCGTTAACCAAAGGGTTGTATTGGTCGGTGTTGCGTTGTATGAAGGAGTTGCAGCACTTGTTTAGAATTTCAATCGGCGGCTCTAGTTGGAGGTCATGATATAGTGTTTCGTTCCTTACGAGAGGAGGGGCTTGTACAATCCAACGTTGTAAAATTTTATTTTGCTGCTGCTCTATCCTCCGGAATTCTGATCGGGAGCAGGTACCCCAAACGGCCAAAGCGTACGTCCAAATGGGTCGGATAAGCGTTTTATACATGATCAACTTGTTCTGGATCGATAGATGAGGGCTGACAAGAAAGGACCTCAACTGGGTAACCCTCTGTCTGACTTTCTTTATCAACTCGCTGATGTGGTCGTGGAACGTTAATCGTTTGTCCAATATCACTCCAAGGTATTTATGAGAGGTTTTGATTGGAATCAACTGTCCAAGATAGCGAAGCTCAGCACCTTCATAATTTCTCTTATATGTGTATGCGATACAGGATTTTTCACTGTTAATTTTAATTCTCCATTTCGTGCACCATTGTCCCAGTACGTCGAGCATATGTTGGAGGTTCAAGTTCGCGACTTCGGATTCCTCATGCAATACGGCATAGACCAGATCGTCAGCATATAATCCAGAAAACCCTCCAATGACCTCGAGAGGCATGTCACTCGTATATACGGAATTTAAATAAGGCCCCCACACGCTCCCTTGCGGCACTCCTGCTCCAATCGGTCTTGATGTTGAGTGTATATTTTGGATTGAGACCACAAACGATCTATCTTGCAAGTAGTATTCAACTATTGAATATAGGTTGTTGGGGAGATGCTGACGGATCTTGTATAGAAGGCCATCGTGCCACGTCCTGTCAAAAGCCTGCTCCACATCAAAGTAAGCGGAATGACACACTTTTCGCTGGTGATACACATTTTTGATATAATTTGTATACCGTTGTAGCTGGAGTGGTCCTGACGAAAGCCAAACTGTTGATTTGGTATAAGATGATCGGTGAATCGTTAAAAATGTGGGAGAAGAAGACGCTCGTATATCTTTGATAGTAGGGAAAGAAGGCTGTTGAGGGCGGTAAGAAGTAGGCAAGTGAGGAGGTTTGTTAGGTTTCAGTACCATACAAATAGCAGCATGTCTCTAGGCTTGTGGGAACTCCGACCTGGGAATCCCTATTAAGAGGCTGCTTGCGCAAGTGCGACTTTCAGCTAGTTGGGTACCTATACCGGGTTTCTCTGTTAAATTTAATAATCAAATCGACTGCCCATTGTGCAACTTCCATGAAGCTGACACAAATTTTCATTTTATTTAAATAAAATGAAAATTTGTGTCTGCCCAGTTCTTAGGGGCGAGCGTTTTTCTTCCTTTTGCTAGAATTTACCTACTTTCCCTCCACGACCTATCTTCCATATGTCCATATGACTGGCCCTTCAGGACACGAACGCAGCAAAAAAGTTTCTTTTCTTCTTGAGCAACTGTATTCGCACAAGAGTTTTCTTTTTGAACGAAGGTTTTTTTTTTAATACTAGGTGCACTTCTTATTTTTTACTTTCTATCCTTTCTCTGTTCTCAATAAATAGTTGTTATTTTTAGTTTATCTGCCTACTTTGTATTACATGCCAACCTTGTAACGCCGGAAGGCTTTTACAAATAAAACATTCGATTTCATTTCATTTCATTTCAAAGCCGCGGATCCGTTTAGGAAGCCCCCTGATGTGTGATCGGGATGTGGCGTTGTCAGCCAAATCAATCCTGTTCATGCAATTATTCATTAGACCATACCTGGTTCTGATTCTTAGTATTGTGCCATTTCCCTAGGGTTTTAATATTCACGATACCAGTGGGAGACGTGTTTTTTTTTTTTTTTTTTTCAAGGAAAAAAGATTCTTTGTCATTAATAATGTGACAAAAAAAAACTATCAAACTTTGACTGTAAAACCTTCCAGAAATCTAAACGTTAAAGAAGAACATCAATGTAGGTATATAAAAATTTGGTCCTTAGAACTAACCAAACGAAAACAAAACACAAGTAAAGGTTCTCGTGTTCTCTATAATATTATTCACTGTCTATGTCCTCGCGAGGCCTCCACAAACTTCAACTTGCACGGACTCCGCAGAGTCTGACCCGGGTCGCACCAATTCGCTTACAACTAGCGATTTCACTATTTCAAGGTTACAGTTATCTTCTCATTTGCGGACTGCTCCTCTGCAGACTGCCAACTGCAGACTCTCATCTGTCGACTGCCGCTGCGGAGGTCTGTCCCGCCTTTTACGGTTCTGCCTCTGTTGGCCAGGTGGCAAAACATGGCTTCCCGCGGGATCGCAATTTCAGCCCCTGGCCACATACGTATCGTGCTGTGATGAGTATTTATTGATTTCCAGCGTGAAGGTTCACTATTCCAATCGCCAGTTTGGTTGGAAGCAGTTCTGCTTAAGAAACAAGGAACTCAGATGGAAGTTTGAACGAGTTCTCTTTAGGAGCTGGGGGTCAATCAATAAATTCAATTTCAGCCACTGATGAGGGTTGATTAACATATCAATTAGGCTTTATCACTTTGAGCTCCACATAGAATAATTCTTGTTCTAGAATAACAATTATTGTGTTCTCCAAATGTCCAAGCAATACCACACCTACTGCATGAGTAAATGAATGAAGGAGTAATAAAGACACTGAGAACATCACAAATAATTATTCTAGATGCCACAAATCAACCTAATACACTGTGGTGCCTGTAAAGGAGATGCCCTAATAGATGAATACTTTTTTTCAGGTTGAAAGACGATCAGGATGTTGAGTACAGCGAGCGGTGCAAATTGCTGTATGAAGATGATGAAACCATTGCGTTGGTAATAAAAAACGTTACTTTGGAAGACATGGGTGAATACAAAGCAGTGGCTCAAAACGTTACTGGGAAGTCAGAAGACACAATTTCGTTGAACGTTAAAGGTAACATTAAATGTAACGAGTACATGTAACGAGACCAAATTTTGGTCTCGTTGTATTTCATACTATAATATTACAGAGAAATGTTATAAACAATCGAAAAAGGTTCATTTAAAATTACTGTAATTTTATGTAGGTCTACAATAATGAGTTGAGTTTGCCTTTTGATCTTACGGATTTTATGTACTTAGCATCACTAAATGGGTTTTGAAAAATGGGCGGAGACAAGAAAATTGTCTAAAATAGATTTTCTTGGATATCACCTATGCTATTAATAGCAATTGCTCTTACTTATACAGGGAGTAAACTTATTTGTACAGGGAGAATGTAAGAGAGGACCATACGGTCCTAATCCTTGTCCTGTTTATTTAAATAAAAGCCATCAATCAACCATTACCTACTATTGCTCTGGTCAGCCGCATTGTCAGGTGGCTGAGGACGCGATGGTGCCAAACTTAGCACTCGTCAGTTCAGCGGAGCGTAGGTGAGGGTAGGGAACGAGATGCTTTGGACGCTCCAACTTATAACTTAACAACGCTCGGAACCACCCGCCAATACGCCTGGCCAGAGCGCTAAGAAGGGAATTTGGTGCACTCAGTATTATAATCTTTTAGAGCTCTCTCCTCATTAATGTATTGACGATCATAGAGTGAGTTCAAATGTTCCATAGTATCAATGTTTGGTTTCAGCTGCTCCATGTTTCACTAAGAAGTTGACCGATGTGCACACAATCTCAGGAAAGGAAGTGGTACTGAATGTAGTAATTGAAGCTAATCCAAAGCCTATGGTTGCATGGTAAGGATCTTTAAATAGATTTTTCAGCCACGCGTATAGCTTGAAACCGACGTCATAGTTCTAAATATTTTCAAATATACCATTTTTTGTCCATTATTGACCATATATTGGTTCAAACTTTGTAATTTTTGTGTTTCTGTCAGGTACAAGGATGGCAAACAAATTTTAGAGTCTGATCATGTCAAGCTCATTGAAGAGGGATGCTCATACACTCTGCTTATTGAAAAATGTTCCTTATATGATGTGGGTTCTTACTCTATCGTATGCAAGAATAATATCAGCCAATGTTCTGAATTTTGCAAAGTTGATATTGAAGGTGCTCCTATCTTTACTAGAACCCTCATAAAGAGGGTGGAGACAGAAGAAGGGGACAGCTTGACATTCCTGGTTAAAGTCCATGGCACACCCATGCCTACTGTTCAGTGGTGCGTATGTAGTGAAATTATTTTCATGTTATTCTCTCGTATTTTCGTGTTTTCTTCTTGTTACTAGTGAATTGAGAGTTGAAGTAACAACCCTCGTCTGGGTTTGTTGACCCACATTGCCCGACATTCAATTATGCCCATTATACCGACGGTTTTAGTACTTCTTAAAGTACATATCTGCCATCTGCTTTGATCCATTTCAGGTTGTTCAAAAACAAACCAGTTGTGACTGATTCAAGATGTAAAATTAGTAGTGACAGCGATACTCATACATTGACCATCAACGCCATCACTGCAACTGATGCTGGAAATTATAGTTGCCAACTTACCAACTTACATGGGACCAACACAGATCATGGTCAAGTTTATGTGAAAACTGCACCCACATTCATCAAAGGAATGGGCCATGTTATGGCTCAGGAGAAGGATACCAATGTTGGTTTCACTGTTGAAGTCAATTCATTTCCCAAAGGAAAAGTCCGATGGTACTTGATATTTCATATTAATGGGCCATATTATTATTATTTGTGTGTGATATCATGCACCTATTGGTAAGTCAATCTAAAATTGTATTTTGCCTTTTTGTTGTTCATTCTCCTATCTTGATTGAAGGTTTTGTGAGGAAAAAGAAATTTTGGAGACCAATTCTAATTTCTCATTCAAAGAAATGGATGACAGCTATACTTTAGTTATCAAAGAAGTTTCGGCCTCGAGTGCTGGAAAGTACAGGTGCAAGATTGAAAATGAGTATGGAAGCAATGAGTCTACTGCTGAACTGACTGTTCTATGTAAGTGGACGGTTTTCGTGTTATTTCTGAACTCAATCGAGTGGTTAGAAAAACTCGAATATTGAGAGCAGGATTACACTACCTGCTGTAACTTCACTACATCTCCTCAGTTCAGCTTTTGTGGATAAATTCTAACTGGTCTTGCTATAGATACCGTATATAAGAATATAGAATATAGTTTGAATAGGCTCTACAGTAAGTTGATAAAAAAAAAGGATGTAGGTAAGGAATTAGGGCTGGGTTCAGATTTGTCACCAAATCGTGATTCGCAGATTGTTGGTCATAACATTCTGGTACATCCTAATATATGCCAAAAGCAACTATACACGAAGCCGAAGTTCTTTCCCTACCATTAATCATTAAGGAATCACTTGCTAGGAAAAATATTCATAATATTTAAAATATTTTATAATATTCATGTTTATAGAGAACAATATTTATGCAGAACAATGCTAGTAAACGTGAGAAAAATTTGTTCCTTAAATGAAGATAGTTCGTATTTATCTTTTCGTATGTTTGCTAAGTATCCCATATATTCAGCATCAGGAACAAGTAACTGTGCTTACTCACCAATTAGAATATGGTATACTATCCATCCTAAGGTGGACTACCCGTACCAAAGTAGACTACCTACCTATACTACGGTAGACTACCCGTCCAACAGTTAACTTCTTCCCACACTACAACTTGGATCTCTAAGTCTACCCTTGCATTCTTCTTTGAGCTGCATTACTGCGGTGGAGTGGTTTTGACCCAACTTATCCATGAGATTATACTGCATCATTTCTTCAAACAGGTCGTCCAGCTTTCAAAACTGGTTTGAAGAATGTCACTGCCAATGAGGGAGACACCCTCACCCTCAAGGTTGAGATTGAGGGCACTCCAGAACCACAAGTGAAATGGTATGTGGACTAACAAACAATTATTCATGTTTACAAAATGATTTCTTCAATTTTATCATGTTCTTTTTTTTCAGGTACAAAGATGGAAATGAGTTGACTGAAAGTGCTCATATTAAAATTTCTCGAGACAAACAGAGAGTAGAGACTTATGAACTGACCGTGAACCTCATCAAAGAAGAAGATGGCGGCGAATATGAAGTTCGTGCTGTCAATGAAATGGGTACTGCTGTCACTAAGAGTACAGTTGTTGTACAAGGTAAGACCGTGAAATCACATTTGTTCAGGGTACGTAAGCCCTGGAGAATTTCTTCTTGGTTGAGGTAATCATAAAGAATGCCGTAAATACCCACACTGAACTGGATTCTTTCAATGTTTGATCCTTATTGTTAACAGTGTGTCCTCGTAATGATACAATGTTGAATCTTGAAACAATTCAGAGATCGAAACTTCACCCCTCTGTGAAACCTCACTTTTGCACATTATGATACAGAACCCATAAACAACTTAGAATTGTTTATAACCTTAAGATAACACTTTTTTTTTCCCCTCTCTCTCCTTTTGCCAACTGTTTGTCTAAGTCAAGTTCGAATCAACATGTTTTACTTAGGAACAGGATACAGACCTTTTCGACCACATTTAACAATTTGAAAACGTATAAAATAATAGTTAAATGGTAGCTGGACGCAAAAGTGGCCACCAAGGAGAGAAGAGCTAGAAGCTAGGAAGAATTAAGAATAAGATAGTGAAGTAGAGAAAGGGATTGTGACATTTCTTGTTCACTATCATGAATCTGCTGTTATATCTATCTGATTTTCCCATAGCTCCTTTTATTCAATACTTCGCTATTCAATTTTTATAGCACGTACAGATAAAGCTCCTTCCCAAAATAATTTCTCTTTTATTTTTTAGTAAAACAGTTCCACAATAGAATAAATATTTTGAATCACATACCTACTCAGGAAACTGTTTTTCTCTAAATCATGATTCTCGCTCATTTGTGAGAAATACACTGACTACTTGCCTGTTTCGAACTGTGTTTTCTTTTGGCATTTATTGTTTCATCCATTTTGTGGATTCACTCGTCTCACCTAATCATAGTGATTATCTTCATTCATGGGAATGAGCATGTAGTTTGGAGGCGTCATTGTGAAATGTATATGAACACTGCTGAGCTGCAGATGAGAGTGTTTGTGGTGTGTTTCATAGCAACATCGACAGGTAGTAAACGGGACGTAAGCGCAAGCATCAGGAAAGAATCCAAGGTAGAAGAGAACGTACAGGTACCTCTTCCAGAAGAACTAAACCAGCCTCTAAATGCTGATATATTGCCAAAAGAAGAAAAATCTATAGTAACTGTTGAAGATATTGGTGAAACTGAAGGTATTCCACTCATGTACTCAAATACATACACAGCAATAAATGTTACATTGGTGAACCTGGTTGACGGATCCAGAAGTGTTTGAAAACATAGTTACCATTAAATAATTTTTGTTATAAATATTTGTGTTTCCTCATTATGGTTAATGGCACACATGAGTTTCCAGCTCGTGACAGAATCATGTTTTGCCAATTTTATGACTAGGCAATGCTCCAAATATATAAAATACCAACTTTCTGAATCCGTTTTCTGGTGTAGCATTCCTGACTATACTCGCAAATGTAGTAGTTGGTTTACTTTGTAAGGTTTAATAACCTAATTGCTTATATGGTTAGTTGCATTATAACAATGCGTCCCATCACGTGTCATTCTGTGGTTAAGGGCCAGGAGAAACTATTTTCAGAGCTTCCATGGGTACAATCTGTTCCTAATGAAAGTTTTCAAGGTTGAAAGAGTAATAAGAACTTCTTATAATGCTCACGGCAATGCTTGATTTTGACCACAACCCAAACAGCATCAAACTCTTGTGCAGGAGCGAATTGCTTTGAAGCTGATTTAGTTGTGGCTCTTTTTCCCCCCAATTACAGAAGTTACTATGATGGGGTGCAGACGTTTTAATTGTATGAACCTGTTATTTCAAGTGCTTTTAGTTGATATTAGACTACTCAATAGATCAATGACATAATTTGTTAATACCTTACTTCCTATGAAGTCAAATTCATTACACCATTTCATTACACATTTTAGACCTGGAAACTCGAGAAGAAGATAACTATTTTGAAGTAATCCGTACCAACCGAGCCATTTACAGTGGTTATCGGTGTGTGGAAGTGACCACTGAGAGTGTCTTTGAAGAATCCTGCTGTGGAATCGTCGAAGAATTTTCCGACAGCGAAGACAAATGTTCGAGATTGAGTGTTACTCGAGGAGTGTCAATAGTGTCAGTTTCGGAAGAAGAGGAGATGGAGAGTCCGATCCAAATGACTATCAACAGGCAAAGACTTGTTGTCGGAGCTGTAGATGAGGATTCACTAGATAATTTTGATAGTCCCTCAATTACACACACAATAACTGGTGCTAAAAGCAAAGTCCAAGAATACACTGATGAACCAACAGATGCCCATTGTAAAATAACTAGACGTATCCCGATAACCACCTCTATAGATGATGCAAGTGATGAGTGTACAATATATATTCAAGAAGAAGTGCCTTCAGATGATGGTGTATTTGAAAACATCAAAAATACACAATTGCATTCATCCACACGTGACAGCAATAAGTTTCATCAAGTTGAGGTTAAATCAGAACAAACCATCGTAACTAATACTTCTGAGTGTATTTTACAAGAGAAGGGTGAAAAGCTGGAAATCAATTCCAAACATCTTATGACTGGGACTGACTTCAATGAAGATGAAGCGGAAATGGTTTCATGCGATGGAAATATTGAAGTAGCGTCTAAAAAAGATTACTTTGATGTTGCTCGGGATAATGAATCTGAAAAGAATAGATGTAACTCAGTTATTGATATTGAAACTCAAAATGAAAAGGTCCCACCCAATGAGAGGATGGAAAAAGAACATTTTGTGGACAACGAAAAAATAGTTGATCATGAAAATACTTCTGCGTTCAAATATCCAAATGAAAAACATGATTTCAAGGTCATTACAGAGAGTGGGGTTGAGATGAATCCCTCTAATGAGGCAGGAATAGGTCATGGAGAAGGTGTTAATGACATTAGTCCTCTGATTCAAACAAGCATTGAAAACTGTTGTGTTGGTTCTGTACCCAGTGAAGGTGATTCTCAAGAAAATCATGCAGACACGAATAATGAAACTGACATACTGAAAAGTCAAAATCAAAAAATCAGAAAAGCTTCTGACGATCTTGGTATGAATAACAAGATGATCTCAAGTTCTTGTGTCCCCAATGGGGTAACCGATGGGTCTAACACGACTCTTCAGCCAATTGGAAGCCCAACATCAGTTTCTGCAGAACCAGGATATCAAAACTCCACTCCCATTCACAGCTATGAAGATGAACTCTCTGCTCTATCTGCATCAGATGATTTGTGTCCTGGAACATTACCTCCTAACGTGGAGGACTGCAAAGTTGAAAACTATGATTCTGATCCTCCCATTGCTTCTGGTATTGTCAAGTTTCCAGAATCTGAAACTAATTCATCATTCATCAACAATGAGATACATACCATAGACTCACCAAATGAAAACACTGATTCCCAAGTACATCCACATTTGGGTAGTGATAGCAACGGTAAGCTTCTACTCCCATAGCACATTCACAAAACAGCCTACACGTAATTTATATTTTCTATAAATCAGATTTATATTACAGTGCTCCGTTTGTGCTGCAGTTCAATGAGAACTTGGACATTTGGTATTTTCCTGCCCTTGAAACGTACTGTTTGGAAAATTCTTGCACTAATGTGAACTAGTTAGCAGGAATACCGCCACTTCAGAGGCAATCAGTATTCAACTAAATTAGTGTCTAGGCAGTCCGACCCCTTCTATCCCTAGCAGGACAATAAGCTAGACTCTCGTAATAATTTTCGTTAGTTCTTTGATTCAGCTAGAGAATGTGGCAAGGCTCACTGTTCTACTTGAAACAACATTGTCATACAAATTAAACGCTCACTGGGACATGGCTCCTAAGAGGAGATTTTGGTGGGACTACGACCAACTATTTACCATTTAGAGTCGCACAGAGTCGTATCTAGTTCTATGTAATGTTCATTAATAATCATGGAGCACTGGAATTTCAATTTGATTTCATCTTACATTCACCTGATCATTTTGCTTCCTGAACTATGCATCTGAGTTACCATTCTCTCGCTTAAACCTGCCTCTGTGTTTAGCTAAGCCAATAAAATGCCATGATTAGGTTTCTTTCTCCTCCTCTTCCCATAATGCAAAGAAGGCCAATTCTTTGCTAAGCTTCAGATAGGTGCATATTCTTATGTACCTACTGATTGGAACCATCTTCCAATTGCTGTAATGATTTCCACGTTTCGTTTTACTGTATGCTCTCATACAAATTTTGAAAAATGTCATGAACATGAGAGCAATCAAATAGATTTTCCTAAGTCTACTACTTTTTCTCTTTTGTTTCATCATTTCATCAATTGAAATATTGGAAACAAATTAGTGATTCAATTAATTCATCTCTACTGCTGGCTTTTAATGATTTATGATCATCAAATAAATATAAGAGGGTATTATAGAATTACGTAGGTATTTGACATGGGCTTGCAAAAAGTTCTTACATCATCATTTGGGTTAGATACATGACATTATCTTTCAATATTTTTGTATACATCCTAATTTCAAGGAACTATAAGCACATCTCGTTCTCATTCATTTTCAAAGTCAAGTAGTATATTTTCAAAGTCAAGTAGTGTATGTGTTGTAAATAACGCTTTGCTTTCAACAGATTTGTAGATATCTAGTTGGGAATAACTGTTCATTTTCGTATTTTATTTAAAACATAATGAGTATTTTGAAACGTAGTGCGCCCCTTTTTCCCCTAAAACAAGCTACATTGACTCTGCAGTAACCTCTTCCCAAATGGGGCTTGGATAAATATTTATTTTCGTTTGGTGCCATATCTTCCGTTTACTGAGATCTTTCACCTTGATGTAATAAATACTCCTTTTCCCAAATGTTGGGTGGCCGGATATCATGTTTTTACTGCTTCATGCTCTGCAGTTTATCGCCACTCTGCACAATATGTAGGTATTACATTGAATTAACACTGATATGCTTTTGCTTTGAATACAGTTTTGCACATGATAACATGCTTGGTTTGATGAGTGGATGTGTTAATTTATGGGAAAACTTGTTCAGTTTTATTACTGAATGCGCATGATCTGTCATTTCGATTGTCGACTCTAGACAGCAAAACAATCAAGATCTTGTTTTGCAGGTAATTAACCACTTATATTTGTTCTGCTTCTATTTGGATGCAAGTGGGCTTTCAGGGGCTCTTATCCTGCTCAATGTTATTACTTAATGATTTTTAAAGGATAAAGTTAAACTTGTTTCATTGGTATGGTTGCAATGTTTGAATTCTGAAGAGAAGTAGGGAACACGCGAGACATAGGTATGAGTATTGGTTGGACTATAGGAGCAATATCCTGGTTTATAATTTTATAATCTCAAAAATTTAAATCAGTTATTTTACAATAATTATTGGCATCCGAAGAAGACAAAAAGTGTCTCCAATTTCAATATTGTTTTGATACAGTAACGCCAATCACCTAGTGCTTGCCTGCTGAAGAGGCAAGGTGGGTTTACACCCCTTGGATACATCTACGTCAGATGCAATCTTCTCCCCCAAAATAAATATCTTGAGAACGTATAATTAATCATCAGTGAATTTCACATTACCTGCAGTCATCAATATCATATTGTAATAAGCCACCAACCTCGAAACTATATTCACAGTGCCATTCTAATTGCACTCTTTCATTTGATGGTAATACATTTAAAGTCAATTAGCCATCTGACTAAGTTCGACCATCTCCCTTTCTGCTGCTGCGGTATCTTCCACACTTCAATACAAAAAGGGAAACAATGTCCAGATGTACACAATCACATGGTCTGCTGAAGGTGTGATGAAATTCGCAGTTCTGGACAGCGGTACCAGTCGGTCCGCGACCATGACTCCACTGTGCTGATCAATCCAGATGTCGTTGGTTTTTCTTGCTAGCACCAAAATGCTTGGTCTCTTGACTTAGACAGGTAGTTGAAGAGTGGACTTAGCAGAGGACAAATACCTTGCCAAGAGTAATTACGTGACTGGTACTGTTCTGATGTCCCTACGACAAAACAAAAAATAATAACGTATTTACTTTCTGCAGACAGTGCGTTGTGTATGTCTGGACGGAGTTGAAGATCTTTTTCTGTGTAAGATTATATAGTTTTCTTAGAGAAAATTTACCTACTTATGTGTGTATTTCAGTCGCTCCCCAACTGAAGAAAAATCATATGAAAGACGTGGAATTGTTTGAAACGTGGGAACACAAATTTATCATTGACGTTCACGGAATTCCAACCCCAAAAGCCAAGTGGTAAGTCGTAGACGTAGGAAAGTGTGAATAGTAAAACAAAATACACTGTTACACCAGTTTCGGTGATCAAACCATCATTAGTGATAACCAAAAGACATGTGATTTAGTTTTTGATAGTAACCTGTATGTTTTTGCTGCTATTTGGACTGCTAGCTGTCCATTTTTGAACTCCGACTGCATTGTTCATTTCTAGACTCCAAATTGTATAGTTCATTTCTCGACTGTATAGCTTGGGGCTGTCCTGAATAATTAATCCATCTGCATGGAAAACATTAGCTGTTTACCTGGTCCACCTGGTGCAGGGATAAACTATAGGTGTTGAGCTCAAGTGTGGCAGGAATCAAGCATCATCCCAGAACGAAACTGCATTCAGCCCCAAGTTACTGTTTCCCCTGTCTCAAGAGATAGGCGAACCTCAACAAACCTTGTGCACATAGTGAACACAATATGACTGATATTCGTAATAAATATGGGAGAAATGATTGACTTACATAAAGCGGTAAGTGTCTGTACGTACACGCACTTCCAAAACGACTTCCTTCAACTACCACATACTCCTGGATGTTGGCCTTGGAGTCGCTCATCCTCTTACTAATGTTTTCCTGCTCATTTCACCTGCTCTCAAATCGTCCTTTGATGACACATGTTGTCAACGTGAGTAGGATGTGTTTGTTGATGCTGCTCGGGAGTGGACCACTGTGGTTAGTGGTTTTGCTACTCACTGAGTAGCCATATCCCAAGAAGTTTCACCTCATGGGCAGGATGGACATTAGATGAGCAGGTCTACTTAATCTTGATTACATGTGCTCTAAACCTCGCTCAGTTCAACTTCTGCTCCAAACTTACTCAGTGAAGGTAGAAAAACCCAACAAAAACCCAACCAATTGTCTTGGTGCAGTTGAGTCGTTCAAAAGAAACCATCAATTAGTGTCAGTAAGTCAACGTTAATTCAATGGGTTGGCTGTCGTGACGCTGTTGGTACGAAATGTGAGCTAAGGAGTGATCCTGTTACATTTATAGCCCTGGGGAAAATAGTAGGGGCCCTCGCTCTTGATATTTTTCACCGATGTTGAGAGTCTGAAAAGTGGCGGTCTGCAGGGTTCTAAAGCGTTCCTATCCTTTCAGTATTGGAGACTCAGAAAGAGCACCAAAATAGTCTCAAAGCTGCAACGAAACAGTACTACTGCATCAAACAGCACTGCAGCATTATTGAAACTTTCTCTAGCTCCCACAGTAGCTCCCCTACGTGTCCTCTCATTGGAAGTTGTTAACACCGATAAGTAAAATTTACAAAGGCTATTGGACACCAGGAACTCATCTATTATCCTCACAATGTTATTGCAGTCATGTGTCAGTTTCCATAATGACTAGTGGCCCCATAAGGTAGTGAAACAGTAATTTTATTCTTACAACTGGCGATGCTAACTCTTTTGGTGTTACTTTATCTGTTGTTATAGGACGAAGGATGGGAAAGAAATCAGTAGCTCTGAACGTTTCAAACAAACCCTGAAAGATGAAAGTTATATTCTTGAAATTGTGGATGCTCAGCTTGAGGACACTGGTGAATACAAGGTTGTTGTATCCAACGTACTTGGTGAACAGACGGCTAGTGCAAACCTTAAAGTAGTAGGTAATATTTCTAAATGTCATTATTGCTAAGTTTCTCAGTTGTATGTATAATTATGGTATATACGATTACTAGTATTTTTAAGAGCTAGTTACTTGGAAAATTGATTGAAAGGTGATTGCACTACTGGGGAATAATTAACATCAAGATTGTGGACCCAATGATGATTCACCCTCCCTTTTGTACCCTGATTTGTGGCATTCACCTGTCAGGGGAGGTGGACTGCTCCAGAAACTTTGGTCCACCCAGCGGCCAGAGCTTATATAACCCTCCATTGCGCCCCCAATTGGTGACTTTCATTGGAAGTGAAACTGGTGACTGGTGTATACAGTAGGTGTAGGTGTATACAGTAGGTGTAGCCCAAAGTGCCAAAATTCGTTTTGCTCATCGTATACATACGATGAGCAAAACGAATTTTGGCACTTTGGGCTGAGCCCAGCTCAATACCTGAGCGGATAACCTAGGGGATTAGGGGATAACCTCGGGGATAATCTAGGGGATTAGATGAAGTGAGGCTCTAGTCAGGGACATGAGGATAGGCAAGACAAACGTGAAGTGGCGGGAGGGGGAGGGGGAGTTCGGATCAGGTAGAAATTACATAAGCAGTTCTTAGCAAGCTTTTCACACGTTGCAAGTCGCAAATGAGCACAATAACTCTGCAATAGTCTAGATACGTGACCATGCGTTACCCCATTATTTCTGTATACTCTCACCATGGATGCTTTACCTGAAAACCTCCCCTGATCCAGGTAATATAACTAGTTTATAGTGGTTTATATCGTTCTATGTATGTGTATTTTCACTGTAATATTAATGTTTCACTTTATGATGTTTTATGTTCACAGGAGCGCAAGACTTCCGTTTGCCCCAAATTTTGTCACCTCTCAAAAATCTCAAGGTTCCTAAAGGGCATACATCTGTCCTTTCCATTGTTATTTCAGCTGATCCGCTACCTGATGTGAAATGGTATGTGCTCCTACTCGAATCATCAGCATACGCATTAGTTGTATATCTATGATATAGTTGATTGATATTTAACGCTAGGAGTGTGCCTTTACATTTTGGTTTATTAACTTCGATAATGAACCATTGGAATCGCCCAAAGAAAAAAATTGTTTAACCACCCCTCAAAATTTGTTGGTTTACGTTTCAAGATACATTGATTCAGAAAATCGAATAAAAAAAAAATCCGTCAGTACGCCGTCCGCGGCAATTTGCCCAGTTAGCTTTGAGCTAAAATTTCGAAAATTTTGTTACGGGTTCCGACAAACCCCACAATGATCCTCGAAACTTTTCATAACCCTAGGTCAAGGGGAAGGGGTTCAAAACGAATTTTGAAATTTTGAAAATTTCATATCTCGAAAAATTCATATAGAACGGTATGTTTTTTATTTCATATTTAGATAGAGTTTGTTCCGTAGAATTTTTTAAGACCATCCGCAGCTTTGTACGACCAGCCGTTCGTTCACAATGACGGCTCAAAGGTTAGCCTGTCAACACGATCGTGAATCAAACGGTTGAAATACAGGTCAATTTCATACTAACGAGCTTTTTCATACTAACGAGCGTATTTTCATACTAACGAGCTGTATGGTTTTAGTGTTGTCGAGTTTTTTGTTCTGAGGTACGTTTCGTACTACGGAAATGAAGGTAATTTCGAATGTTTGTTGGTAGGTAGGTACTTCTTTTATAGAAAAATTATTGCCGACGTACCTAGTACTAAATACCCCAGAATTATATCTGTACATTTTATTTGTAATTAATTCATCATCTCTATCATTCAGGTTCTGCACAAAGGAACCCAGTCGATTCCAACAGCCGGTTATCGTATTATATAATCATAATTAATAATAATTATTATTAATAATAAATACAAATTATTAATACCTAACAATAAATTATTATAATTTTCACTAGGTACTTGATAAAATTAATATCAATAGTGATGATTCATAATAATAATTAATCTAACATTTAGGATCTAGACATTTAGACCTAGTGATCTAGACAGAAGGGTGATCTGTACAAAGAAGATAATGGACCGTTGTGTCAGGAACTTGCAGAGTTTTGTTATGTGGACTGCACCGAGCGGTCGAAAGTGACCCCAGAATGGAAATGAACCATGTTCCCTTCAAAATACAGATTTTAAATGATCATTTTATTTGTAAAAATTTGCCAGTAACCCACTAGTCAATTTTGTCACTGCTCCGAGGTCCAAGTCTTGCCAAAATATTGTTTTGTAGCCTTGGATTTCAAATAGTGAGTTAAACATTTTGAAAAATCAGGAAAAAATTCAATCTAAGATATAAACTTTTTTTATTTGATAAGTTCATGTTTGATTTATATTATTTAAGTATAATTTATTACAGTGAAAATTCTTGACATGGACCGATGAGTGAGGCACATAGAAACATGATTGAAATAAATTACTCTTCAGTATAAATGTAAAATTCATGCTAATCAAAAAATAATAAAAATAAATAAATATGGACTACAAATTCTCAAGAGCAAAATAGAGTGATAAGTTACCACTACACACTTCGAGGAAAGTATAATTTAGCATATTAAATCGTTCAAACATTAGCGTAGGCACCGGTACTTTGAAACAAGGGGGTCAATTTTGACCACAGAGAAGGAAAAAACTCTGAACAAGGACTGCACCCGGGGGTCGATTGTGCCCCCATAACAACGTAATACATGACATGTACATTGTACAGTTAGAACTGTGGAGCTGGACTAAAGTGGGAAACTTTTGGAATCTCTCGGCAAAACCCTCAGTCTAATTTACACGGCAGCCAACTTGACGGGGAATAATTTCCGTCTGTGATATGCAACAAAATATTAATTGTGGGTTCGATTCATACGGTCCCCTCCTGGGGGTAAGTATTAGCTGTGATGGTATCTGAGTGTTCATACCATTAGACGTCCTTTCTGTCGGTTTTTTTAAGTGTTAGCCCCTGACTGAGTTGTGGGAAGCCACCCTTCAATACACCACGGTCGTGCTTATTAGTATTATCGGTTCCTAGGCGTTGCTTACTGTCACCTCTCCTCATACAGACCAAAGGAACACTCCCCTTATACTCATTTCTTTATGAGATAAAGTTTAAATGGTCCATTTTAATATCCAGGCCTCATTATGAATATTTAATTGTTGCAGGGAGCATGATGGAAAACCTATTTCCCCTGATTGCATTACGAACATGGAATCGAAGATATCTCATCATGGATTGAAAGAGTGCATTTTCAGCTTAACTATTCCATCTAGCCAGCATCATGATACAGGAACTTACAGTTTTTCTGCTGTCAACAAGAGTGGAACTTGTGAATGCTCAGTAAGTTGAATAGACCCTAAGTTGTTCCATCGTACCTTTACTATCAAGAAATAAAAATCTCGAATTTCTTCTTCTTTTTCTAATTCCCTCAAATGTGAAATTATTCATTTTTCTAGGCGAGACTTGATGTTACTCTCAAACCAGAAGTTGCTATCTTCAAGGATATCTTAGGAATCCCATACGAAGATTCTCAGTTTATTGCTGTCATCCACTCAAACCCTCGTTGTAAAATCACATGGTATGTGGTGGTCCAGTATCTACTTAACTTTTTCGTGCTTTTCACTGACGGCATTTTCAACTCACCCGTTTTAGCCACCCAGTGTTATGTATTGGGTTTCTGTCACAATGACAATGTCATGTTTGGCTTACTTACCTCACTTATTAAGTGATAGTTATTTCTACCGTTTCACCTCAGATAGGTTTTTGAACTGTGCACAAAAACTGTCAGTGTGTTCGACCACAAAAACATTCAGCGTGACTGAATAATAATAGGTAATAGACAATAATAGATGCAGGTGTCTTAGAATTGAGAGATAATGGAAAAACAATTACAGAAAGTCGGTAAGGTCCTATCCACCAGACCAGTTATTTATAAAGGGTGACAAACAACCCATCTAATACCTAGGTACCTGATTAGACCTGAGCAGCGTACAACGAGCCTTTCCTCACAAAACCCCTCCCCAGTGCTGATCATTAGGTGGGGGAGCAGAGCCTTCCCTGCTTGCGATGACTAGCGGTTTTGTATCAATTTGTGTAGCTATTAATTGAAAACGAGCCATATTCAAACTGACGTGTTCTCGTAGAAACGTGATGTAATATGAAAAATACTCAATATAAAAAGGCCCTCAAAATACATTTGGGGATATTCCCATCCATGTTATAACAGCTCATCACATTTAGTTGTGCTATTTTTTTCACAGTAATTGTCTTGTACTAATTTTTCATTTTGAAGGAGGAAAGATGGAAACAAAATATCAGCAAGCGATCATTTCATCATCGAGTCAGACGGTGAAAATGAAGTATACAAGTTGAAAATCAAAGGACTTCTTCCTGAAGATGCTGGCACTTACACAGTTTCTGCTGTGAATGAAGTTGGAGAGGCGTCCGCTGATGCTAGATTAAAAATGCACAGTGAGTCCTGTTTCATAATATTATGATTGAAATGACTTGCCTTCTCGTACTTTTGATTACCTACACCCTGGTAAGATAGTGGAGTCGTGTTTCAGTAAATCAATATCACGTTTACTATTGGAGTTTGTGTCATTTTTCAGTGGAGGAGCCAGAATTCACAAAGGTATTGGAAAATGTCACTGTACGAGAGTATGCTGCTTTGGATCTCAAAGTACGAGCTCAAGGTGTTCCAAAGCCTGAAATTCAATGGTAAGACTCATATTAGGTACAGAATCAGAGCAAATCAGAGTGTATGAAATAGGTCACGTAAAACTAAGATCATGGAAGTCTACTAGTAGATAGTTAACAGTATTTTACAAAACTTTAGGGCGGGGGGGGGGGGGCTAATTTAGTATGGACTTATCTCCGTGCCTGGAGGTACCTCTAGAATCATATTTTTATAACCAGGCACCAGGAAATCATTATAGTAGGCTAATTAATTTTCCAACCATTTATCCATAGTTATCATACTAATCAATAGTTATTTAACAAAACTTTTATATTTTAGATTAAAATATTTGACTAGTCATTGACGTGTCTTAGGTTGTCTCAGGATTTCCCGGTAGGCATGTCCAAAGAACAAACCCGGTCTAGAGAGCTGTTGCGAGACCAAACCATATGGCAATAGACACAGGCATGAAGTATAAAAGGCATAGTTCAATGATCATCATTTTGTGTAACAACTGTACTAAATGTAGTAAACTAAAATTTTCTCGAGACTAGAACAAAAATACGGCAGCACTTCTTTTTTTTTTTTTTTTTTTTCAATAGTATAAAGCACGAATTAAAGCAAGAAAGGCGAGGGGTGGATGGAAAGGGTGGGACTGAGGATTCGTAAAATAAGAGGGACGTCAACTCTTTGGTCATGCGTTCATTTGGGATAATTTTGTCCGATCCATTTGGTGTTGAACGCCATCTCTAATTCACAGGTCCAAAGATGGAATTGATTTGGAGATCACCGATGGCATGACCTTGGACACAAGATGTGAAGGAAGCGTATCAAGTCATTTGAGTATCCCTCACTTCAAAGAGGAAAACGTTGGAAAGGTACGATTTATCTTCCTTGTGGCATACAAATTGTTATTTACCTATTGAGAAAGCGTACAGACCCCATGTATATTATGAATGCTCCTATATATTTCAGTACAAAGTCCGAGCCTACAGTTTGGCTGGGCATGTTGACACTACGTGTTATGTGAAGCTCTCCCAACTTTCGCCGTCATTTTCGAAATCTCTTGGAAGAGCTCTGGAGGTCGAGGAGGGTGAGCCCCTAGAGCTGAGATGCAAGGTAGAGGCCAGCCCAATCGCTACTGTTAAATGGTAATTGTTGTTAGATTACATTACAGGAAAACCAAGGAGTTAATCACTCTGTCAAAAAAATAAATAAACCATTTGTGCAAATTAAATCGACTATATGATCGAATGGACTAAATGGAGCATCGAAGAAATATATAAACCATTTGTGCAAATTAAATGGACTAAGTATATGATCGATCGACAAAGAAAATTGCTTCAATTCATTTGATTATAATTAGTATTGCTAAGATCCCCAGCTAGTCGAAATTGGATCATACAACAAAGCAGTTTGATTTGAAAGGCCATTAATTTACCTCTGGGGCACAGAAATATAAATTGGAAATTTATTTATTGTGGACACTCTTCTGGGGCACACTAAATATAAATTGGAAATTAAGACGGATTCATTGATGAATTTTATCAATTGACCAAGTCATTTTACGATGGTAACCAATTATTAAGTGTTTCTTCCATATACTCGAGCTCACCATGAGGACTTTGTGAGAACTTGCAGTAGGTACTTAGAATCTAGGGATTCAATTTTCCCATTGTCCTCATCAAATTCATTTGTGTGATTTATTTCTGCTATATAATTATAGGTACTTTTATGAGTCAATGTTTTGTAATTAAAGGTTCAAGGATGGAGAAGAACTTCCAATTTCAGATAGAATACAACTGGAGCATACTCCTGATGGTCACATCAAGTTGAGGATTGAAGAAGCCACTCCAGCTGACTGCGGAGCTTATAAACTGATTGTTGAAAACGCTCTTGGAACTGATTCCAGTATCTGCGCTGTAGCTGTTAATCGTAAGTAGCGTTTGCCAAAGGTTTTTCGATCTGTTATACATATAGAATGATATATTCAAGCTGAGGTGTTGACAAGAACGAATTCTGCTGCTACATGATTTCGATTTCACAAACTATTTTTTGTTACTCACAGCAAGTCCACGAGCTCCAATTTTCATAAAGAAACTTGAAGATATTTCTGTTGCTGAAGGTCAACCATTGTTCATGCAAGCTCAAGTTATGGGATTCCCGCTTCCTGAAATGAAATGGTATTATTATTCAAGATTCCTTCATATTGTATTGGTGAAGTTAGCTAAAAACTAATTTTATTCTCTATTACCTACATACATTTATTTTTGTCTTGTTTGTTTTTTTAGGTATAAAGATGGTCTTCCCCTCCGTAACACTCGCAGTGTCAACTTCATCAATTCGCCCGGAGGTCTTGTTGGGCTTTCAGTTGAAAAAGTCACAAGTGAGAATGCTGGTCACTACAGCCTCACTGTTACTAATAGACTGGGTGAAGCCAGTTCTACTGCTGATGTATGTTTGTGTATATTTATCATCTATTTCTATAATCTATTTTCTATACACCGGGCGAGCGAACGAACATATCCGAACGAACAAATGATTGTGCGTTCGTTCAGTTGAGCAACGCAGGTTGGCAACCATTTCCACCGGCCATGATGCAAACGTTTGGTCCACTTGTGCTCGGAATTATCCCGAACAAACAAATGACGTGTGAATTTGTTCGTGTCAGAACTTGAGCAGTTTCGACATTTTTGCCGTATGGAATCACGGAACATTTTTCGCGGTACAGTTCTATTAGCTACAGAATTAAAGTCATTGGTATAGCACGAGTAGGGAATTTTTCCAGGGTGTAGGTAATTTCCATATCAGGGTGTAGGGAATGTCAAGTCAACGGCATTACTTTAGAAATTTATTTTTTAGCGACGGCCTCCAAATCCTGTTAGTCATGCAGTACTTTTTTCCCCAAGAAAAACCCCTCAAATGTGCCTGAAAACACACGTTTTTTCGCATAAAAACTCAGGTTTCTCGAAACGTTCCCTCTAAAAAATAAAACTGACTATACCGTTGGAAAGCTGAGGCTTTTGTGCATTTTTTAGGCTTACAGGCTATGACCAATCACCAGAATTATGGAGGACTAATAATCGTTTCAAAAACAGGCAGTTTTCAAGAATTGACGAAATGAACTATTCGGGCTCATTTTTCACTCTCAAGTTCCCTTCAGAAAATTATTATTAGAGGCTGAAAAGACGGAACATTTAACGCTCTTTCCAACGGTTTACTTAGATTTGGTTTTACTCTTCATAGTAAGGGAGTTATGGCCTTTTCAGTGACCAAAGGTCGAAAACACGAAAAAAATCTTAACATTGAAAAAACTCAGGTTTTTAGTGGTTTAACAAAAAAACTTTAACGGACGGAGTGAGTAGTAATCGCACAAAAAATAGGAATAAGGATCGAAAAAGTAATGAAAAATTAATGAAAAAGTCGAGAAACGCGAACTAGAACTAGCGTGAACTAGAAAACGGAACTCAACAAGGGAGAGAACGATTAAATCGATTGACTCTAATAACGATTAGAACGATTGACCTCTCGGCTCAGGTCAATCGCTCTAGCTCCGTTGCTATTCCTCCTAAAGACCTGCAGTCTCGTTCCTCCTAAAGATTGCTCAAAAAATAGGAATAAGGAAAACAGCGATTTCAATAATCGGGGAATCGCTTTTATCAACTTTTATCATCTTTTATCATCAGCTTTTATCAACAATAATTATTATCATTAAAAGTTGATTTGAGCGATTCCCCTCTGGGAAATAATTGATGTTGAGAGCCTCCTTCAAGAGTTGAACAAGAACCAGAACTTGAGCAGTTTTGAAATTTTTGTCGGATGGAATCACGGAAAATTTTTCACGGTAAAGTTCTATTAGCTCCAGAATTAAAGTCATTGGTTCATCGCAAAATATAACGAATGAAATAAAATGAATAAAAACAGATCGAAAAAGTAATGAAAAATGATAAAAATAAACGAGCGATAAGCGAACGAAAAAAAGATCGGCCTGGGTCGATCACTGAAAATGGTGGCTGAACGAATGTTTGTTCACTTGTTTGAAGGCTCAGCTGTTTCCACCGGCCAAACACTCGGAACGAAGATTCGCGCGGTCACCTAGTGATCACGAGTGAACAAACGAACATTCGCTCGTCTGCTGTTTCCACCAACCGGACGAACACAAATTTCTTCGTACGCCTGTGTTCGCTCGCCCGGTGGAAACGCAGAAGTAGTTCTGCCATAAGTAGTTTATATGTGATGAAGAAAGGCAATCACATTCTCCTCATTCTTTACGTTATGTGAAGAAAAATCAGTATTTGATAATGTGGTCTCAACATTACCAATATTATCAACATATACTTGATCTGCTTGGTTATTACTACTGACATAATTTTGTAACCTTTTATACACTTCATGTTTGTCAAATATATGAATGTAGAGTGACATGTTCATGATATTGTCTGGTTGGTGCTTGTATAAAGTCGCTTCTTCTGTTTCAAGGTTGAAGTTATTCTGAAAGATAGAAGACCTGAATTCCAAGGTTATCTAAGCCCAACCACTGTTGTAGAAGGATTCCCTGTTAAACTGACTGTCAAAGTGGGTGGAAACCCTCCACCAGAACTGACTTGGTAATTTTTCAATATTATTATTATTAGTTGGATTAAGATCAGCCGTCAATATGTCTCCTGTTGAAGTAACTTACGAGGGTCATCCCATAAAGATGTTATTTTACTGTACCAGAACCAAAAGAAGTAGAAAGCTGTGGAAGGTCCCAAGATTTCCATCAGATCTAGTGGTAACACTGTAAATATTTCTGGGTAGATTGCGTTTTTTGTAACCTATTCAGTTGTAATGGCAGCCTACATTGAGCGCGATTCTGATCAAATTTATGACTTGGGAAATTCAAACTGCCGGTGAAATTCACCCGCTGTGTGTTTTAGCTTACCGTGAATGAGTATTGAGTAACCAAAAGGTTTGAAATTAGCCCAAATCTTGGAAGAAGGAGTGTGAGGACGTTGAGCCACGCAGTGGGTGCCCATCAAACTCTAGTCATAAAGGCGCAGTTGCTGATGTTCTTGCAATTTTGGGTGGAGGTTAGCGCTGGACTCTCGACCAAATCCTCGAATTAGTTCATCTCAAGTTTGAATTGAGTGGCTGTGGGTCCTGCAGCTTCTGTCCGATGAGCACACAAAAAACGGCAAAATTGACCTAAGATCTCCGCACCAAGTTTGATTGGGATGTGTTCCCCCATCCTTCATACTCACCAGATCTCGCCCCCAGTGACTACAATGTTCTCGGCAAGAAAACGTTTTTGGGCAGTAAACGTTTGAACAACGACGAGCAAGTGAAGAGCGCAGGTGGCTGCGTGATTTGAAACCGTCAGCAGATTGAAAAATCTCCTATCCCGCCTCTCTAAGGGCTCTCGCCTTGGGGGCTACTTGGAAAATAGTTCAGATTCCAAGCTTCCCAATCTTATAGTTTTTTCTTCAATACAATTTTTCTCTATATTTTTGAAAAATAGGGAACTTACTTATGGAATGACCCTCATATGAGATTTTTTCTCTTTTACATTCCCAACCCCAATTTTCGTTTTACGTTATATTCGTTTGATAGGATTAAAAATGGCTCACCAATTGATATTGATGGGGAAAGAATCAAAGTTGTTGAGATGCCAGGAGGCATTGTAAGCCTTCTCATAGACAATGCCACTCCTTTGGACGCTGGCACTTATTCAGTAACGGCAACCAATCCAGCTGGCTCAGTTACTTCAGATGCTCGTCTAGATGTAGTTGGTATGTAATTAGTTTTAATCATAATTTCTCTCATATCTGTGCTGGTAGCAAGCTAACCAATAAAAAGCAGGAGTTGGCCTAAAAAGAAATTTCAGCCTGGAGAGTGGATGTGTAACTTTGTGTCCAAACCTTACAAATAAAATATGAGTTACGAGGAGGTGATTTCTATAAATCAAAATTAAATTAAAACACCTCCAAAGAGCGTAAATATTAGATCCTTTTACCAAGGAAAAAGGTATGCATTCCATCCCAGGCATTTAAATGATTATTCAATCCCATTATCATTCCTCTTCCTGCTTTAGATCATGCTCACGGAAATATGCCGCAAGAACCACCGTCATTTGGTCACGCAATGAGGGACACATGGGCGGAAGAGGGGTCTGCAGGTCATCTCACCGTCTCATACTTGGGAAATCCTTTACCTGAGGCGAAGTGGTACAAGAATGGGCAAGAAATTATCTCAGATCATAGGATCACTTTCACCAATGATGGCCATAAGGTGAAGTCAAATGATCTACTACTACGTGGTAAAAACTAATGAGGCAAAACTACGTACGCAACCAAAACTAGATAACAGCATCAAGTTCTTGAGTAGATGGTTAAAATACCATATTTTTATTGTTATTGCCTCCTATAATAACCATCAAACTTAACTTATAAATTCTTCTTTCACATACAAATTTTGGCAAGATATACTGAAGATTCCTATACTTCATTTGTCATGATTTGTAAATAAACAATTTTTTCTCATTTGTTTCACTATGTATTTCCATTGTTAACAGATTGGTATTTCTATTTTACCCTGTACAATGGATGATATGGATATGTATAAATGTGTGCTCACCAATCCACTGGGTGAGGCGGAGGCAGAAGCGAAACTAACAGTCAAGAAAGTATTCCATGCTCCAGTATTCACACAGAAACTCCGAGATCTTGATCAGGTAATTTTACATTTATAATATTTTGATCTACTTAATAAGTATATATATTTAAATGTTGACACTAGTGTCCTAGAAATTTTTGTCAAAAACGCATTGTAGGGAAATGTTGAAAAATGTGGAAAATGTTATTGTTGTTTGAGAATTATAAATATTTGTTGACTGGTAACAATGGTGAGGATGAGGCTTTTAATGGGCTTCTGATGGACATTCTCTGAGCTGGCGTCTTCTCGTTAGGAAAAAAGTGTGTGTCCCAGAGTACTGACTTCTGTAATGGTGCATAAGACTCGTCTTTTACTTTTTTTAGATTATTGGGTTGGATGGTAAAATGGTTTGTCATGTAACTGGCAATCCTCGTCCAGAAATTTCATGGTTCAAGAATGGAAAGCCTCTCTTTGAAAATAACCGGTACAAAATGAAAAGGGATGGCGACAACTGCATCCTCTACATCAAAGATTGTAGTCCTGACGAAGACGGTTATTACAAATGCATTGCTAGTAATCGAGATGGCAAAGATGAAACTGAAGCTCAGTTCAGAGCAGTTGATAAGATGTAAGTACTATTTTTGTAAGGCAACCAATGACGCACGACGTACTGTATGATGTACTGTACTGGTATACTGTAAAGATGATATAGAACATTCTGACTTGATATTCCTGCAAAGACCTTTGAGAAAAATGTGTATTTTGTTATCTTCCGAGTTGTTATGTGATAGGAGATTGATGGGGACTGTACAACAAGCGTTTTTTGATTATTGTTTATTGTTATTCCTGAATTATTTCAGCACATCCAAGGATAAGGGTGAAGCTCCTTGCTTCCTGAAGAAGATTGGGGACCAAGAGTTGATCCAAGGGATGACAGGGCGCTTTACTGCTTGTATTAGTGGGTACGATTATTTCCTTATGATACTGAAATTATTGTAAGAAACATACACTTGGCAAAAAAATGTTCCACCGATTTTGTTTAATAATGTACAAATCAACTCATACAGCTTTCAACTTGGTAATTTTACATCTGTTGAAATAATATGCCCAGTGGTAAAACTCATAAATATCATCTAATTGTTTGCTATCAGTGTGAGGCATAATCTTGTTGTCAACTCTGATCATCTCTTTGAATTAACTCAATATTACTAAAGAAATATTTCATATTTGGTATTTCAAGGTTTCAGGTATTTTCATTAAAAATCTAATTATTGGAAAAATTATTGTGAGTCTCAATCTTGGATCTTGGATGTCAATCAATCTGAGCTGACTTTTCATCCTTCGCCTTCTTCCTTAGTTACCCAGAGCCTGAGGTTGAATGGTATCGAAACAATGACAAATTATATCCTAGTGAAAGGATTTCCATCGAAAAAGAAACTACAGGTCTTCTCCGACTAAGTATAGCTCATGTCGATCCTGATGTTGACGCCGGGAAGTATAGACTTCGGATATACAATGACCTTGGAGAGGATGAGTGTGAAGCTTCCTTCATTTTTGACAGTAAGTTATTCCATTAATATGTAACCCAATCGTTTAACAATGCTGTCGCATTCGAAAGGCCTACTAAATTTATCGAGTATCCAGTAATAATTCAAATATAACTCACAAAACCAACCATTTTGTCAATAACTGACAGAACCAACAGTGGACCAATCTTCTGTTTTCAAAGACAAGGTCAGGGGACACACTGTTTTTGAGTGGAGTATGTTTGATTCGCTGATGTTGGAAGATGGCCGCCTTTATCGACGGTGGGAAAGCACAGATGGGCGTAGAGCAAAGCTGCAATTGGTAGTCCCATGGCAATTTCAGAGACACATATTTGAAGCCATCTGCACTTTGGGGAAAAGAGGACAGGCGCGCCGTGACCAACTCTACATAGGGATATAAGGGATTGGTGCTGACAGTTTGAAAGTTGTGGAAGGAGGAGGGGAGGCCAGAAAGGGGGCATGGCCCCACTTCAGCTTGTCGGGAGTGGTTTGCCATTCCAACGGATCGCCATTGATGTTTTTGGACCAACAACTAAGCGAGGGAATAGATACGTCTTGAATATGGTCGACATCTTCATGAAGTGGCCCAAAGCTATTCCCATACTGGACTAACAGTGGTGGCTGCGCTGATTACACTTGTCATCTCCCAGTCTGGTATCCCAGGGTAGGTTCATTCAGATGGAGGGACTAACTTTTAGTCTGAACTTTTCCAAAGCCTCATGACTCAACTAGGGATAAGGCAAACCCGAAGTACGCCGTTATACCCGCAGAGCGAAGGCCAGGTGGAGAGGCTGCATCGGACCCTCTATGAGTGGTTGGCGAAGATGATCGAGGACCGTCAGGGCGACTTGGACTTCAGTTACCAATTGGCCCTACAGCCCTATTGGCGTGCTGGTCGTCAGAGCACTCCACAACTGGGTACTCGCCGGCTGTCCTGCTTTATGGAAGGGAGCTGGCATCACCGGTCCACTCTTCTCTTTGGAAAGCCCCCAACAGACGAGCGAGTGCCGCAGTACGTAGAGAAACTTCTGGAGAGGACGCATTGGACCCCACAGCAACGCAGGAGCAACTCATGGTGCAGGCAGAGGACATGAAGAGGAGATACGCCGTCGGGAAGACTCTGCCACGGTTCCAGGAGGGAGGACGTGTATCGTTGCCTAGCCCACGAAAGGTTAGGGCTGCAACCCGAAGCTGCAATGCCCCTGGGAAGGATCTTCCGTCATTCTTAAGAGGCTGAACAACGTAGTTTTCCGGATAAAGAGCCTCAAGGGAAATGCAAAGTCCTACATTCTGACCGACTCACATTTCACTGGGGGCCCTAAAAGAAAAAGAAGAAGAAGTCTTGTAGAGCTATTACACTTTTCATATGACATTGTGTAGCTAGACGCACGAAAAAGTCGGTTGTTTTGTTTTTTAGTTACTTCAGTTGTGGATTCATTAGAAGAGATTGATAGTTTCCAATTTTACGGCTATTATGCTAACAATTTAGTAGTGAAAAAGATGGTTGTTTACTGGTCGAAACGTTGTAAAAACTTTTGGAAAAATCAACAAAAAGATACAGGTCGGCAGACCTGCAATATTCTCGATGGTGTGGTGGTCCTGTTGACGTTATGAACCTATTTCTTATAGTATTACTTCAGTCCATGTTAACAAAAGAATCTGGATGGTATGAGAATAATTGCATTGAAAGGAGAAAGTCAGGTGCTCCGCCTTGGATTACAGCAAGAAATCTGTGGAATCAGTACTGATGTAGCCTTGATTTGATTTAGATTTATATAGAACTCATCTTGAATTCAAATGGCAGTAACACCAACTACAAATTCAATATATTCCATCAATTGGTAATAACTTTCAACTTTTATTCTTACAGATTTGGGTGACAGAAGGCCTCTTGGTGAACAATTCAAAGACTTTGAAAAATTCAAGCATACTGGTGCTCCTATGCCACTCGCTGATCGTCCCATCATCAGTAGAATGTCCGATAGACGGCTCACTTTGTCGTGGAAACCATCTATTCCTTATGGGCCAAGAGAACCCGTTACATATCAGGTTGAAATGTGCGAATTACCCAACGGAGACTGGTTCACTGCCCGCTCAGGTAAAACGTTCCTCTGGTTTGTTTATTGAGTTTTCATGTTAGACATCTTCATTTCGTTACTTTTATTTCTACTTATTTCACAAATTGAAAGCTTGCGGGTATGTTTAGAGTCATGGTCCCAGATATTGGCTTGAATATCTTAAATTGTTTTCCAACTAAGCCTACAAAATGTTCTTCAATTAATTTTGGTTCATTCATTCATTTTGAGTAACCCAAACAATTCGAAATGTGCTTGAAAAGCAGTATGTTGATAGTGAAGGACAATTGCTAACAGGTTCCTGAGGTGTTTTAGTGAATATTTGAAAACATTAAGTTTTCTTGTGTGTTTGTATTCTTTTTTTATAGTACATTACATAGTATGTAGGTATTACCTATATCCATAATATTATTGTACATTTATAAATTATTCACAATTCTGTCACCTACACGGAAATTATTCACAATTCTGACGTTCGGAACGGTTAAGAAACATTCCTCCTCTCATGGAATACTACGGCTTACTATCCTTATTAGCTTGTTGGTTTTTGTTCATGGAGACATCTACTCTTCTGAAAATTATATATACTCCATCTTCACTATTGTTTAATTGTCATGTCTGGCCCCAGGTGGCCTATTTCCACACTATCATCACTGAACTAAATTGTCTTATCCTGCTACTTTGATATAATTAAATCATTTAATCAAACATTCCTATGAATAGTATGGATGAACGATGGTGTCTATCACGATTTATATCTTCCAGGTATCAGGAGCTGTGCTTGTGAGATCAGAAACCTGGAGCCATTTAGGGATTATAAGTTCAGAGTAAGAGTGGAAAACAAATATGGAATCAGCGATCCATCTCCTTATGCTATGACTTACAGGCGAGTTTCATAAATAGATTGTATTGTGAGTCTCACTATTATATCCAAGTCTTTGAATTCTTATTTCCATGACGTATTTGTCTTCCAGGTCAAAACTTGAACCTGAACCTCAAGGATTCATACCATTCCTTGCGCCTGGAATAGATTTCCGCCCGGAGTCATCACCATATTTCCCCAAGGATTTCGACATAGAAAGACCTCCTCATGATGGATACGCTCAAGCGCCAAGGTTTGTCTCATACCAATAGAGTGTCCTTCCTCGAATTTACTAGTTTTCTCTTCATTTTTAAAGAAATAAGTATATCCTTTTCAGTATTACCTAACTATTGTATGATTCTTTACTCGAGTATGTTGAGGTTGCATGAACTTATTACCAAGTACAGCATTTCAATTGAGTAGGTACGAACTATTGTAGAATCTAAAGCTCAATAAACTCATTATGTCGATGTAAATAGGTGAGGAAAAGAAACACTAATGAGTTTTGAGTTTCATCATGTACCAACAATTTGGTTTACAGATTCCTAAGGCAAGAACACTACACCCAGTATGGAGTTAAAGGGCACAACTGTAATCTGTTTTGGTTTGTATATGGTTACCCAAAACCAAAGATGACATATTTCTTCAATAACGAGCCCATTGATATGGGCGGTCGTTATGATTGTAGCTACACTCGGAATGGACAAGCTACCCTCTTCATAAACAAGTTAGTACAGAATGTTGATTGATACAATTTTTTGTAAGCTATTGAAAAAAAAAAAGACTAAGTGCCTCCACTACTTGACATGCTAGCGACAATAGATTCCCTTTGTAACCCTACTGGAAATGTGCCTATGGTCAGAAAAAAATTGGTTGTGCCTACAGTCGAAATTGGGGTGATCACGTGTTCACATGACCATGGTCACATCGCCGTGGTCATATGAGCTCAAAACAGACTACATCAGAACAGATGGTTTGAGCCAACAAGACAAGAACATCTCACATGCAATACATATTCCCCAACTGAACCATGGACACATAATAATATTACAGCACAGAATTATTCTCAAATAGTGTTTACAGAATGCAAACATTGGGAAAAATTAGCTTTTACCATTACTGCACAAGTTTTCTTCCTCTTTACGAATACTTCTGTATTCTTACTTCTGTATATTCTCCATCAATATTTTTCCTTAATAAAAGGGTGTGTCCTGTCTAAACAAAAAGCAATGAAAATAAAGAAAAAATATCACTTTAACTTTTGCGCTGTCACACCCAAAGTGCTCATGGGAACAGCCAGGGTGACCTTTGGCACAATCATTGTGCGCAAGTGTGCCCACAGGCACATCTAGTGTGAACATGGACACAGCCAGTGTGAACATAGGCACCCCCAGGATGACCGTGGTCACAATCACTGTGCACTCAGTGTGAACATGGGCATACCCACTTCGACCATGGGCACATTTCCAGCAGGGAAGGTATTTTAAAGTAATGGTTATAGAAATCTCACTTATTTTCGTAGGATGTTGGACCGCGATGTTGGTACTTATGAAGCAGTTGCTACTAATGAGCATGGTGAGGCAAGACAGCGAGTTCATTTGGAGATCGCTGAGTATCCTGAGTTTGTTAAACGCCCAGAAGAAATGACAATTGTTGCTAGGCACGGAGGAAGGCTGGAAGCACGAGTGGTTGGTGTTCCCCAACCTGAAATCAAATGGTTCAAGGATTGGCAACCTCTTGCTTCAACCAGTCGGATAAAGGTATAGTACTTGGATGTATAACTATCACCATGGGGATCGAGCAAGGTGGATTTTTCCAATGGCAAAATAATTATGAGAGATCTCCATAAAGTGGTCATAATATTACCACTCATATCATGGGAAGCATCTGGTTAGTCCTAATGACTTAGAAGTCGACCAGACACTTTGTAGATGTCATTTAAAAATTCACGTGAAATGAGTTGCATTTTCACTTCAAGTAGTTCAGCATTCAACAAGTATACCTTTTTATTTGATATATATGTGGCTAAGCTCATGTAGTCATTTAATGTTTCTACCTCTGCCACAGATGAACCGCATTGATCCTGATCACTGTAACTTGGTCATAAATGAAGCCATAGCCAAAGATGCTGGATTGTACAGCATTACTGCCAGTAACGTGGCTGGAGCTGTGAGCTGCTCTGTTATGGTTCATGTTGAAGAGAAGGATGAGCACACATTCCAGCATTATGGCAGAGGACATGGCATTAAAACTAAAACTAAATCCATCAGTGACTGGTATGATCTTGGCGATGAGCTTGGACGTGGTACTCAAGGTGTTACTTACCATGCTGTCGAAAGGAGTACAGGTGAATACGATATTATAACGCAATATAATCAAGAATGATGTTACCAAGAATTCACTTTTTGTTGAATGCGACTGGTGAGCGAATTATTTTTTGTTCAGACTTGAGTTGTTAATATGACAACATTCAATTTCTGTTACAGGTCGCAATTTCGCTGCTAAAGTTATGCATGGCAGAGGTGAACTCAAGAGTTTCATGCATAATGAATTGGAGATAATGAATGTTCTCAATAGTCACAAGATCATCAAGATCCACGATGCGTTTGAAACTCTCACGAATGTTACCCTAATAATTGAACTGTATCCTTTTATATTTTGAATGATTGCTTCTGCTAGTTTTGTGGTACTTTGGTACTTCAACTGAATCAATCTTAAATTTGTATTAGGTAGGTATGTCATGGTCGGATTGCCCTACTGGCGTTGTGGAGATGATCAGCTGTCCTCTGATTTGGTCTTGTGGACTTTCTGCCTCATACCCATGAGGGCGAGTTCACCCATCAGCTACATGGGCATGGCACCACAAAACACAGCCATCACACCCATATTCAAGTACTTATCACCTCAAGGTATCTTGAGTTATGTGATCTCACGGGAACTTGACTATTCCACCTGATAAGACCCTCGAGTCCAGGTTAATGTAAAGACTAGACTTTTTCTTGCAAGCTTTTTGTTCAAGTTGCGAAGACATTCTGCCTCATATCAGATCTGCCAGACAACCTAGAATCCCTCCTGTCACTCCTAAGAGGAGAATTGGACCCCCAACGACGTTTCGCCATCCCTCTCTGTTTCCTGCCAACGCCTTGACCTCCTGCCATGACGTTCCAACCCGGCTAGCCTCCATCTCCACAGATCTTTTCTAAGTCGCACGTGGGCGCCCCCGCTTTCTGTATCCCTGTGGATTCCAGTTCAAAGCTTGTCTCTATGGCTTTCTCGTCTTTCCTCAAGGTTTGGCCTATCCACTTCCATTTTCTTCTCAAAATATCGACTGAGATTAGCTTTTGATGAGTCCTATCAGTTAGCTCTTCGTTGGAAATAACGTTTGGCCAATATATGCCAAGGATTCGCCTCAGACAACGATTAACAAATACCTGGAGCCTCTGGGTTAGCGTTTTTGTCATTTTCCAGGTTTCACAGCCATAAAGAAGAACGGATTTAACATTTGTGTTAAACAACTGCGGCATGGCCGCCAATGAAATATTTCTATTTCTCCAAACCATGCATGTTACTTCCAAGGTATTGAAGAAGAATCCACCTGCTCCACGACCTCTCAATCCACCACCAGGTTATCTCTCGAGGTTACGTTTCTTGCTTACGTTTATCTTAAGACGTGCCATGGATGAGAGCTCACTGAGATTGTCGAGCTTAAAGGCCATATCACAGAATCGTTGAGACAGCATGCACACATCATCTGCGTAATCCAGGTCTTCCAGGCGTTCACAGATTCCCCATCAATCATGGGTGCAGGTTTATACCACGCAGAATACTCACTGCAGAATCCTACATACGTTCATTCAATGATGTGCCCAAAATACTCTCAAAACCCATTTGACAGTTATTTGTTGAGCAGTAGCAATTCAATTCACTGATAATTTCCCTTAACGAACTCAAATCTCAGTGCTGCTGGCGGAGAACTTCTTGATGCCATTACGCGTCAGCCTTACTCTACTGAGAGTGAAATTGCAAGCTACATCAGACAGTTACTGGTTGCCCTTGATTATTTACATGACCAGAATATTGCCCATCTCTGCATCACGGTAAACAGCAAAAACCATTTATAATAATTTAATGAATTTTAGATTTATTGGAGTTTTCATTCATATTTGGTAGCTGATTTTGTCTTAATTAGTTTACTTACCTAGATACTCTTCTTTTATAGCCTGGGGATCTCCTTGTTTCACATCCTGGAGGGGATGACCTTCGTCTAGCAGATTATGGGCTTGCCAGGAGAATTCACCCTGGTCAACTGCAACCACTTGATTATGGTTTGTTTTCAATTTTTCCCTTATATTTATATAAAATATATAATACGTAATTATTATTTTTGTATATACTGTTGATGAATTGTACTTAATTTTGATACCTACATATTAAGGTGCATTTTCATACATCTACATCCACTATTAAAAAATGTTTCTTTGAAATAACCTGTGATTATGAAATCAAAACTAATTAATTCTGTTCGTCACTCAATAGGTATGCCTGAATTTGTGTCTCCTGAAACCATAAGGGGAGAAGGTGTTGATGTATCGTCTGATATGTGGAGTGTTGGTGTGGTCACTTATTTACTCCTCACAGGAGTTTCTTTGTTCAGAGGAGCAAATGATAAAGAAACCCTTCAAAAGGTTTGTTCTTATATATAGCTATATATAGCTCCCTACTGTTACTGCAGGTCAACTGCATCAACTGCATTTCTTCAATGATGTTGAACCACTTGGCTCACTGGTTGTTGTATTAATCGTATTGTGAATTAATCAAAAGGATCTAAACATTCAATGAATCAAATGATTCCTCATGAATCAAAACATTCAATGTTACATTCAAAGGTACATGCAAGTGTTTGAGTTTTCTTACATTACATTTTCCTGGGTTTTCAAGGTTCGTGAAGGATTCTGGGAGTTTGATGATGAATACTGGAAGAACCTTTCTGTTGAAGCTAGAGACTTTGTGTCTAAATTACTGGTGGTAGATCTCAACAACAGGATTGATGTAAAGACAGCCCTGAGACACCCGTGGCTCAACTATGCAGATAGACTGCCTCCTAATCTTCATCAAATTCCAACTGAAAAACTTCACAATTATTATAACCTTTGGAAGTGAGTTTGGAGTTCTGTTTACCAATCATTGTAATATCGAATGTAAGTATAATACAACCCAACTATGCCACAGAAATACCATCAGAAAATTAAGTGTAATGAAAAACCGAATTTTCTGTACCAGATAAGTTTACTGTTGATAGTCGTGTACCTAAGAGTATCTACCTCCTAGGGGAGAACTACCTACCTCGTATAGCAATACATTAAGCCAACGTTTTCGGTACAATAATAGTAATGATGGAATAGTGTTGTGTGGCAAGTATCATCATGGGCTCTTTTTTGAAACTAATGCAATCTAGTGCGTTTCATCATCGAAATTGTAGGAGTACTCAGTAACTTTGTAGTAAATACTCGTAGTACTCAGTACTTTGTAGCTTCACCACTTCCTAAATTCTAAATTAGCTGAGGAGTCGTCATTGTATTTCCGAATTATTCTTTACTATTCGAGTTTATATAGCTCTCCTAATGCCGTTCACTGTTCCAGAGACTGGTACAGTAATGCATCATGTCGCACATGGTACCGTAGAAGGCCGCTCTCCGGTGCTTTCAATCATCCTTCAAAAATGGTGTATCCTCCTCACTATGTTGCTACTCCCTTGCCCTCCCCTGAAAGGGACATTAACGAGGCAGACCTCAAGAAGAAGTCGTGGACTGATGATCTACCTTCCAAGCAACCCCTCAACTATGATCTTGGAGTTATTACATCTGAAAGCCAGTAAGTGTGCACATAGAGATGATTCCTTTCCAGTTAGGATGTCAATATAGAAATCCTGAAGTGTATTGTTTACACCCTAACCCAGTTTTATCAACAGAATGATCAGTGAAATAAGTACTATTAACCATTTGGACCAATCGCAATACTTCTTCAAAAATGTGGTAATTTTAGGAATTCGACTTGTTTCAGTTACCAGAATGGTCCAGATACCTATCTCCTGCAGCTGAGAGATGTCGACTTCCCTGTTAGAATTAGAGAATATATGAAAGTAGCTGCTAATAGAGGGACTGGGGTAACTAGATTCTCAGATGATGCTCACTTGGACTGGAGGGTAATAATTGTTTTTCTTTGCTCCAATTTTATGAACTAGCGCTTGCATTACAAATGTCCTGGCAAGCTTCCAGGACTCTAAAACTTGAATTCATCCAGAGGAAAGAACAATTTGGTTGGTCAAACGGAAGGTCTACAGGAGACGCACAGGTGACTTTACCAGTTTTTCCCTCCACGGATCGAGCGTCATTGATCAGGTTTGGGTCAGCTCTCTGGATCTGGATATGATCCAGGACTTTTCCATGTCGCCTTTCCCTCTTGCCTCGAGTTCATCTCTGTGAACCTTTGTGAACTTCCTTTGACATGGGGCTTTCAATTTATTTACGCTTCAAGAACCTATTTACTTTTATATAATTTCTTTCGCTTGCCAACCTTGTAATGGCGTTATACAAATAAAAATATATCTATCTAATTTTACAAGGATGAAAACACAAGTCTTCATGAAAAATTCGGCGACAACTTCGGTCAGACATTCCAAAAGCCTGAGTGTAAAGAGTCGCGGAACGCCTTGAGCTTCTTTCAAACGCTACTCGTACTGCTTCGATGTTTGCAGCTGTCCTTACTGTTCTGGAAGTCCCTCCCCTCCTTCTTGTCGTTCTGAAAGCCGTGTTTCGAAAATTTTGAACCCATAAAAGAATTATTTCTTGATGGAATACGCCACGGAGAGGAACCTTCAAATGCACACGAAAACTTCGCCCTTAAGCAATTAGATTAAGAGTCCCTTGACCAATTATTTGAAATATTCACCTATCGTTTTCCCATCAATGCCACTGAAGACATCACGAGCCACTGATTGGCTGCATATTTTGGCATCATATCTCGTATCTCAATTTTTGGCTTTATTTTTCTTGCATGAATTGTCTGCTCTCTAGCGGCCTAAATGATCACCTCATTTTTCATGAAGTAGGCTGTGGTATCTATGATTACCTTGTAACTTGAGGATTGACAAGGTATGGGGTTATCACATTTATAGAGGTTACGGGACGTTTTTAAGAGTTGAGTAACTAAAGAACTTTGAAATTGAAGCGTAGTTGGTATTGCAGGAGGTAATTGATGAGGTTTGAATTCATCAACAAGAAGCAGCGAGGAGTATTTTATGAGTTAATTTTCAACAATTCGTCCAGCTTGTTCAATTTGATAACCTCTTATCTCACGCTGAAAGTGAAAACCTCGTCACTAGAAAATAATCAGTTTTTTGGCACCCTTGTAAAATTGCCCAATTTTGAGTTACCTTATACCATGGGTTGATGCCATCGTTTTACATTCAACGGATATGTTAGTTTTCACACACATTGTTTGTCCAATCAGCTGCCAGTGATTCGTGAAAGGAGGCGATTCACAGATGTGATGGATGAAGAAATTGACGATGAGAGGAAATCTCGCATCAACCAGTATGGTTTTGGTGATACGTACACTGTCAGACGATTAAAACACGAACTAGGATCTCGTTTGGATACGCATGTTGAAGCTGAAGCACTGATAGAAGCATCCAGAGAAGGACAGGTACATATCAAATAAACTTGAAAACTAGGTGCTTGTAGACTAAGTATGGAATGGATAAGTGGATTGCATTTTATTCTTTATATGCAATTAAAGCAATAAATTCGTGAAAAACTTTTGAATCCAGCCTTCTATGTAACTGTGCGATACCTACTCTAACTTATAATCTGTAATTTACTCGATGAGGCATTCATGATGCCTCCCGCATCTCTTGCAAGCCAGGATGTTATGGGTCATTATAGAAGAAAATACAACTTCTCCGTGCTTACATAAAAATAATTTTCTTTTGGTGCCACAATAATTCATTAACATCATCATTCAATCATTTTCAGCCCCCATTCATGAGAGAGAAACCGCAAATGACAGCAATTGAAGATGGTAAACAGGCAGTCATGAGTTGTTATGCCGTGGGCGAGCCAAAACCAACTATTCAGTGGTATAAGTAAGTCATAATCATGATTGTTCTAAGTCATATTGTAATAAGTCATAATAAACCCTTTGTTCATATATTAATTGTTGATTAATTGTTTAATTTAATTAATTGATTTTTCTTTAGAAATGACATGATGTTTGGAAGCTCCAATAGAGTCAAGATCACTGAAGATGACCAAGGACGATCAATAGTAACATTCAACCCTGCCAACTCTGTAGACGCTGGGATTTATAAGGTAGTGGCAAGGAATCGATCTGGACAAACTGTTGCAAGAGCAAGGTCCGTATTATTATGGTCAAATTTATTATCTATTTCAAATAGATGTCATCTTTTCATGGATGTCACCCAATAGTTTGCATTGACTCGCATTTCCCATTCAGTCTTAACACATTTGGAGCAGAAGGTGATTTTGAAGGTGCCTCCGCATAAAACTGGAATTGAATCCCATGGTAGTGGTGGTCAAGGGATGTAAAATTACTGCTCAATGTTTCATGAGAAGTGGTAATGTAGAAGTATAGTACAGTGATGAAACATATGAGGGTGCGCATGGTGCTTGGTGGGTCCCTCAAAGAAGAACGGATGAGCTGAGTCGAACTTTCTGCTCTGAATGTGTCGATACTGGTCAAGATGAATCTCAATACATTTCTGCATCAAAGTGCACTTATTGCAAGGTGCAGTTATTGCAAGATAAAATGAGCACTTCTATTTAATAGGTCACTAATTCGACTAGTTACTTGAATATATCCTTCAGTCATCATGTGCCCATTGTTTTCTACAGAATGGTTCTTGCTGTAGTACCAGATGCCCCTGACTCTCCACAAGCCACTGAGATGTCTGACACTCAAGTTTTCCTAAAATGGAAGCAACCCAAAGTAGACGGAAATTCGTCTGTTATTTCATATAGCCTCCAGTATCAACAATCAGGTTTGTGCTGCTTGTTCCATCTGTATTAATAATTGAAGTTACTTTAAGTGCAATCAATTCAATTTTGTCAATCAATTTTGTTCATATTTGTAATGAATGACGTATATTTTCATAGAGGGAACGGAGTGGAAGGAGGTCAGCAACACGATCGATCACGAATTTTACTTAGTAAATAGACTGAAGCCGGCCACTGGGTACCTATTCCGTCTTGCTTGCAGAAATGCAATTGGCTGGAGTGAACCTGGAATACCCTCTGTTGTTGTTAGAACTTTGGAAGAAGGTATTTTTTTTAATGATAATTGCACACTAGATTTGGTTACCAGACCTATTGAACTGAATTGGTGCAATATACAAGTACTAATATTACTACCACTAAAGTTGGACTTTTTTTGTAGGTTGCGAAAAAATAGAACTCTCTCCTACTATGAAGCACTTACAGTCACTCAGTGAATCAGGAATTCCCCAAGAATCAAACATTTTGCAGAAAGTAGAACTCGACTATTCCATCGAACGTGCCCCCCTTGCATGGATTAAACAACTACCTACTGACAAGTACTCATTCATTTCTGAAATTTCGAGGTAAGTTGTGGTGCATGATTCAAAAATTCTAAAACTGTCGTTATTAGCCCACTGAAAAAGCTGTGTGACAGAACAAAATTGCAGGAAACTAATTATCAATTTGGTTTTCAGAGGTCGGTTTTCAGTGGTTGTTAAAGGAGTTGACAAAACTAATGATAGAGTAGTTGTCAGCAAATTGTGTGACTACAGTGCTACCAGTAAACCCCACGTAGATGCTGAATTCGATACTCTGAAGTCTCTTAGGCACGAACGGATAGCAACATTGTTTGAAGCTTACCTGTAAGTATTTTTCTTTTTCTCAGAACTGTTGTCAGAAGTTAATCTGCTCAGAACAGAAAAGTGTAGGTTGAACCATGTCATTTTAGTCTGAGGTTCATTTATGTGAATAATAGTACTATGATCATTGGCGGACGTTTTCACGATTTTATCTTGCTATATGGACATGGCTATGCTAGACTCATGTTAAATATTGCGCTGCATTCGTGTGAGATCTATCCAAAGCACGAAATTATAATCCGGAATCTGACACCTAACCTCAGAAGATGCACCTCGTGGATGCCCAAAACATGAAACATGTCATCATCATATACTATTTTTCCACTCTACCACAATAATATTTTACTGTTGAATATGTATTTATTTATTATAAATGGGTTGCATTTCGTGTCATTCTTCTTGCTTGCCGATCTCTAGTCATGAGCCATAACCCTAAAATGAATGAAAAATTCAGAAGTTTTCTTCTCTCTCCTGTAATGGGTTAGAACAGGTTATCGAATCAACAGGTCTTGAAACATTCTTGAGTCTTCAGTCTTGAACAGGTTACTCGATGTGTTTACACAATTGATTCCATGATTTGATATACCCTTGTAGGCCATTCGACGCTAACTATGCAGTCCTGGTGTTTGAGAAGTTGCAAGGTGCTGATGTTCTGACGTACTTATCCAGTAGACATGAATATTCTGAACAAATGGTTGCAACAATCATCACTCAAGTAAGTTTTTTCATGATGTCTATAGTGTGATGGAGGGGATTGGAGGTTGCATCCAAATTTAAAAAATCCGCAGTCATGCAGCATAGCTATATGAGCAAATTTTCGAAGAAATAACTGGTTTTATAAAAAATGTCTCCATTTTACTGGTTTTGTAACGCATTTTGTCTCCATTTTTCGCCGACTAACACCTCAGTTGATTGATTTTTCAACTCTGAACCCGATGGTGAAGTCAGAATTACGACATCTCATTCCGTTATCAGATTAGAGTAGATGAATCGTGAAGACCATCTCAAGTAACAACCACGTTTCTTCATCTTCAAAGTGTTCGAGTTCAATAACGTAATAAGATATCGGAATTCTGACCTCACGATCGTGCTCAGCGTAAAACAACCTTTAAAACGTCAGACTGTTTCATTTTTGGAATGTATGGGTAATGTTTCCCCCCTTAAGACTCCCCAAAACCACCCTAAGAGTGGCCTGATTTAGCCCATCTACGAATTTAGCCTTTTGATTGCCAAGATAGATTTTTTGTGCAAATGTGAATTTTTATCTTAATTCAGTGTTATCCTCTGGAATGACACATACATAAATATGATATAGGTTCATATGATTTTGTGTCTTTTGGCAGCGAATTCAGGGTGGTCTGGAACGGATTTTGGTTTGCAAGTGTTTCGGAAATTCGAGTTTTAAAACATTTAGACCGAGAACAATTTGCTAAAAGGAGTAAGACCAACACACGATGAGTTGACACCTATGGATCCCAAAATCAGACAACTGCTATCTCAGTGGGACTCCTTACAAACGAGAGATGGGGTGTTTTATAAGGGCGAGCAGCCGTAAGGTAGAAGCTACTGGCATGTAAATTTAGAACAGTGGTACGGGCGGCCACTTTGACTTCTTGAAGAAATTAGGCAAGATCCGCCAACATTACTTGTGGACAGGTATGGTGGCAGAAGTGAAAGCTTGGTGCAAGACATGTGTAGACTTCCAAAGGATCACAGGCCTTCACTGGACAAAGCCTACCCCTCTACAACCAGGAGAGGACGTCCAAAAGTAATTTATTCGGACAACGGGACAAATTTTGTAGGACTGGACAATTTATTTGGCGAAATTGACTGGGAGGTAATGGAAAGAGAGTGTAGTCTGCAGAGGATCCGCTCGAAGTTCAACCCACTAACATCATCATGGTGGGAAGGCTTTTGGGAGCGACTGATAAGGGTTTTGAAAGATCTCCTGAAGAAAAATCTGGGACAGGCGTCGTTGGAACTAGAAGACAAGTCCACACTGTTGTGTGAATGTGAAGCGATTATGAACAATCGCCCCCTAACATAGATTTCGGACAATCCCGTTGAGTTGACTCCTTTGACTCCTCCATGTTCATTCAGAGCCTAGTGGGAAACGAAGTAAGTGATTTGGACCAAATTGAAACTTCCTGCCTAGTCAAGAAATGAAGCTGTTCGCAAGGGAATCAAGAAACGATTCAGTAAGGAGTATCTTGGGATGTTGCAAAATGCAAAGCCTAAGAGAACTGACCGAGTGGAAGTAGGAGAATTACCTTTAGCAAAGGTGCTGGAGTTGAAACCAGGACATGATGGAGTCTCAAGAATGGTGAAATCCTTCGCCCTTTACAAAGGATTTACCCCCTGGAGATGCATTGTGAACCTATGGGCCAGGTTGAAGTTCAACAGGAAGACGCCGCTTCTAGAAACGGTCTGGAGACTCTGGATTCCGTTGTCAGTCTCGAGTCGCCTGACAGAGAAGAAAGAACGCAGGAAACAACTCGAAGTGGTCAACAGGTCAAACATTGGAAAATATTAGTTCTGTCACAGAACTTCTGTGAATACCAAATCCAGTTTGTATCGTCTAATTAATTTGGCAATTAATTAGCAATGGTGGGAGGATGTTGGATTTTGTCTTTGGTATTACCAATTTTGAGTATAATTGGCAGCCTTGTTTTGGTAGGACTGTTTTTTGTTTATTGGTTCCATAGCTCTGCGACGGACAAAAGCAAACTCTTGTAATTTTGTGTGAAATTGCTTGATTAAATTGTGTCGGTTCCTAAAGAAGTTTTTCCACGTATTTTATTATTTAATTATACCTGGTGGAAACAATTGTTTTTGTAAGCTCACAGGTGTGCGCAACGTGTCACCACAGGATTTACCCCATCTCTTTTGGTTTATGTTCGAGAACTCCAACTCCTTGAGGAACTAGTACGGCCCGATTTGATCAAACTTCAGTTCTCTTCATCCTATGCATTCCCGTTACGACAGAACTTGATGGAAATGCAGGATTTTGCACGTCAAAACATGAGTATTCAAATGCGGTACCAAAAAGAACGATTTGAGAGACACGCAAAACCTGTACGTTTCAAGAGTGGTGACTGGGTGTGGGTTTACGAACCCAAAAGGACCGTCGGGCGTGGCCCAAAATTACAGCCCCAATGGACGGGACCTGGGACGGTCACGCAAATAAGGAATGATGTGCTGCACCAGGTGCAGCTTGGGCGTATGAAGAAGTTCATACATGTCCATCAGATGACTCCCGCTGATGTTAAGAAGACGTGGGTAGTCCGGACCTGTGAAGGTTTGGGTGGTGACGAATATGAAAGGAGTAGGTATCAACAAACCTTATTCTTGCCGTTATTCCTTGGAATCTTTACATTTGTCCCGTTGCCTGTGTCTTTACATTTACCCGCCGCCTCCACCACAAAGAACCTTATTCTTGCCGTTATTCTTCGGGATCTTTACAATAATATGAATATAGTAGTGTTGATATTATGAATATAGTAGTGCTGAGTATGAATTTTGCTCACCATCAGGGTTATTTATTTTATTTTTTTAATAAAAATAGGAATTTTGATTGTACAGTTACCTACATATTGAAATAACATTCAAATTTTACAACATACCTGGTGTAAAATCCTTTATTGTCATTAATTATTGATTTTTTTTTTAAATCAAGGTTCTGGACGCCCTGCAATATCTGCACTGGCGTAACATGTGTCATCTGGACTTGCAGCCTGATAATGTAGTAATGGCTTCCGTCAGAAGTTTGCAAGTCAAGTTGGTGGATTTGGGGTCCGCTCAGCGAGTTACAAAATTAGGAAGTGTAGTTAAATTCCAGGGTAACATGGAATTCTCCGGTAGGTATCTATGAGTTGATGCTCTCTATCATTTTATATATTCAGATTCTTTAGCCAGTCTTTCTCGACCATTCATTTATTCATGAAACCCCCTGACTCAATTTGCCACCTCCATCTTATCGTTCATTTGAGGAGAGTGAGCACTTTCCTCAGAAATTCGTAGTGATAACAGATTCTCATGTGGGAAGATCGAATAGTATTAACGATTTTTATGTCATTTTTCAGCTCCAGAGGTTCTTTGCCAAGAACCAGCATACCCACAATCTGACATCTGGTCTGTTGGTGTTCTTGCTTATGTAATGTTGTCTGGTGTGTCTCCCTTCCTTGGCGAGAGTCCAGGTGAAACTAGGCAAAACATCAATTTTGTCAGATTTAGATTTGAACATCTCTACAAAGAACTTACTCAAGAAGCAACGAGATTCATAATGCTGCTCTTCAAGAGAGCTCCAACGTAAGTACATAAATTTTGCTTAGAATGTACAAATGGTCCTAGGCAATTCTACTTTGGCATAACGTGTTGTGAAGAACAACAAAAAACTGAACGATATTCGTAACCTTTCAGAAAACGACCTTGTGCTGAAGAGTGTCAAGAACATAGGTGGCTTTTACCATCTGAATACATGATCAAGAGACGGGAACGGGCTGTGTTCCTTGGTAGTAGGATAAAGGTGAGAATGCATAACTCTCCTATTCCTGTGTTACTGGTAGTTGCCTCAATTAATATTGCCCTGTGAGAAGGTGAAACGTGGCTCTCACTTGGTTTACCCATCTCTCCATGGCACTCCCTTTACACTTCTGTCTTTCTCCCTCATATTTTTTCTCTGCCTCACAATTGTTTTAGTTCCAGCGACGGGGAGGGAGGGGGGGAGGGGTGTCACGGGGGTCATGGCAAATTAGTTTAGATTATGAACCTTATACCCCCCCCCCCATCCCTCCTCTCAGATCAAAGTGGATCCGCCCCTGTTTAGTTCCACCTATTTGAAATTCCTCAATCCTGGCCAAGTAGTCACCTGAGATTAAGAACTAGTTGTGCGATACTTCTGCATGTATTAGGTTAGAATTTCTACAGCTAAGGAAGTTATTGAGGGGAGTTACATACCCTCTTTGCTGGAGCCTTGGAGAGTAGTAGGGATTCCTGAGAGATGGCCTTGAGGCTATTGCTGCTGCTGATGAATGACTACTGATATTCGTAACCAACGAATAAAATCACTTTTTATATTGGGTTGGGGAAATTATAACTGCAAGATATCATCACAATTTATACAATTTGGCTCTGTTTCTTTGCAATCTTAGTAACTGCGAGGTTTTATTCATGATCCATTGGTTTTTTACAGGAATTCAGTGACAGATATCACCATACTAAACTAGAGCAAGCAAGTACCATAGAAACTCTTACTAATTTAGTTACTGGGAAAGATCTTCAAAGATCTAACAGTATTGTGGAAGAACTAGATACGAATATTCAGTAAGCTGGGGGAACGTTGAACAATGGAAACAATGAAAATCGAGTTTATCCTGTTCCTGCCTCTCAGCACGCCAACTGTCTGTTGTTGTGCTCCTGGGTGCCATCTTCTCTTCAACCAACTTTTTTGAGAACAAATAAATTGTAAACTACGACTGATACTTATGCTCTCGATTATTATTTATTTGCCACATTTTGAAACTTCCTACAACCCTGTCATTGAAAATCATCAGGTTGAGATCGATCTGCATTAGTTACTTTAAAGGCATTGTAGTACCTGCAAGTGTTGATCTCTAACATTGAGGGACTTACAACTGTTGCTATGTTGAATCACTTTTATTAGGTACCGTAATGATGACAAAGGTCTGGAATATATCTTACTTATAAATTATTATGATCCTGTTTAGTTATTTATTTAAGACGCATACATGAGAAGTAATGTACCTACCAACCTACCTTAAGTCAGAAGTCCTGGTGATAACGAATAGTGATTGTACCTGAATTGTAACATGTATTATACTATTTTTAATGTAATTTTCTAAGTCTTGTATCTAATTAAATTATTTGTTCAAATAGAGTTTTTAAATTTGACCCTAATTTCAATGTATTTTGCGTGCAAAAAGAACTGTCTCACAGCTAGATTAACTCATCCCCCCTTGTATATCGATACCTTAATTCACAAAGGGAATATGTCCATCATAAATTCTGAAGGACATATTCCCTTTGTGAAGTAAGGTATCGATATAGCCTTGTGTAATCACACAAACCCATTCCCAAAATTACCCACTGATCCCTCTTCTGGGATTTCTTCATTTAACACACTGTTCGAACAATCCTTATTAATGACTGACAGGAAACGATTATGTAAGTAGATGAAGAGAGGGAAGTGCACCTCGAACAATAAGGACAGAGTTGAGTGAACCAAGTTGAAAAACAAACTGCAACATAAATATTTATTGTCTATCAAGTAATATTGAAAATTGTGATTCTATAAATATTCAAAGACCACTGTTCTTTGGCAACATTGATCAGTGGGAAGAAACATGGTAGAGTGAAAAGTTTGAGATTTTGGGAATAACAAAAAGGTATTTTGATAGACGATAGTGACAATATTTAGGACATCGTCTTTCAATGCAGAAGTCATGATATGTTCCACCTCGACGCAGTTGACCGAGAATCCATTAGATGATTATTATTATTATTTACATTGAGTTATGTCTCTTCATGTGAAGTGTCAAATGGTCGGAGCGAGAGAAAGCACGCTGGCATACAGCACACCTATGACAAAAAGCGTTGTGTAGGTTCTAAAACAGTAGTTATCTAACTCTACATTGAAGCAATGAAACAAATCGCAAGTGAGGTAGAAGTAAATCGTGAGCGTTTCGAAAAGTTTAAAGGATAGGGTTTACTTGCAACTAAAACACAAAAGTGATGTCCTCCTTCTATTTCTCCACAAAGTAATTTTCTGTAGTAGAACCAGTAACGTAGCCAGGAATTTCTATTTCCCCCACAAAATATAGTACCAAGCGCAATGTTGGTTCCACAGGTGTTATATTGGTTTATTATTTTCGATAATGAACCATTGGAATCGACCAAAGAAAACATTTTTTTAACCCCCCCCCCCCCTCAAAATTTAGGGTTTACGTTTCAAGATACGTAGATTCAGAAAATCGAATTTAAAAAAAAAATCCATCCGTCGGCCTTCCGCGGCACTTTTCCAGTGAGCGTTGAGCTAAAATTAAGATATTTGGTTTACGGGTGCGGTCCATTTACATAGTTTAATTTTTAGATTTTTTAAGACCATCCAAAGCTTCGTACGACCAGCCGTTCGTTCACAATGAGGGCTCGAAGGTTGAGCCGATATGAACTTGTCAACAATATCGTGAATCAAACGGTTTATACTAAGGAACAGCTGTTTGGAACATCACATGGTTTTTGTGATGTAGATTTTTTGTTCTGAAGTACTTTTCGTGCTACAGAAAGAAGGTAATTTCGAATGTTTGTTGTTAAGTAGTTTCTTTCATAGAAAAACTATTGCCGACATAGTCAGGTGGAATTGAAAACCCCAGAATTATATCGGTACATTTTATTTATAATTAATGCATCATCTCTATCATTTAGCTTCTGCACAAAGAAGATAATAAACCGGTGTGTCAAGAATTTGCAGATTTTTGGTTTATTATCTTCGTCGATAATGAACCATTGGAATCGACCAAAGAAAGCTTTTTTTAACCCTCCCCTCAAAATTTGTTGGTTTACATTTCAAAATATGTAGATTCAGAAAACTGAATTAAAAGACTGCAAGTAAGTAGTGAAAATTATGATCAATTATTGTTATTTATTAACAATTTTTATTTATTATTAATAATAATAATCATGATTAATTAACTCGATATCTGAATCCATGTGCTGTTCGGATCATGCGGCCTCACGATTCACCATCATGTTGGTGAATCTCGTCAACGGCGCGCCGTTAGTTCAATGTTCATACTGGTCCAGCTGATTCGAACAGCATAGGGTTTCAGATATCGAGTTAATTAACCATATTTATTAATAATAATTAATAAACATTATTAATAACTAAAACTAATTAAAAATAACTTTCACTACTTGATAAAATTATTAATAATTAATGATAATTGAAAATAATACTTAATCTGACATTCAGTGATCTAGACAGAGGGATGATCTGCACAAAGAAGATAATAAACCGTTGTGTCACGAATTTGCAGAGTTTTTTTTTTTGCAATCCACTGGAGAATAATAAATGTACAACAGGTTATATTGATAGTTGGCAAATAGTATGGAATATTTCCAGTCATTGATATAAAATTGAATAAACATTCATTTTCAGTTATTTACTAACACCCAGTAATGTGAAGACTACTGTAACAGTGTGATTACCCTGATCTGCCAAATAGGGCAACCCATTATGTATCCCGATATTTAGAAAAGAAATTCACGCCTTGTGCTAATAGTGCCACGTACCCACTTTGCAGTTTGGCTTCCTCACATTGTTTCATGGATTGATGTAATTAGTTGGCGTTTCCAAAATTTCCTATCTGCCTATCAAACATGAGCTAAATTGAACTAGCCGTCCACAAAAAGCTGGTGTTCAAATAGATTTTTCAATGCCCTCATGCACAGACTCCAGGAATCATTATACGTTAGGGAAAACCCTCAGACCAGTGCAGGTGTAGTACCTTCTAGTAGCCTTTAATCGACCTGACACGAAGTTGATATATCATATATGCGGTCCTGTTGCTAAGTTATGAAACAGGGAGGCACTTGGTAGGCACTTCCAAAACAAATAGTTGGAACTAACCTGAAGGGCCGAACTCCAGTGTGCTTTCTATAATGCCTTGTTAGTTCATCAGACCGAGCAAACTTCCACCCACAATCCTTCCATGTGCATTCGTATGGCTTTTCTCCTAAAAACAATGAAACAAAGTACGAATTTCGAGAACAAAAAGACGGATGAACCTATTAAGTTGGGTTTACTGTAAAGTTGGGAGTGAAATTTATCGGTAATGATAATTATAATCATCTGATAATGATTTCATTGAATAGAACTAGGCACCCATGGTGAAACTGCTACATTGTGAACCATTGAAAGCGAATGAGGAAATATCTAATTTTCTGGTACAGAGTGGTCAGCCTTCAGATCTATAAATATAGGTACTTTATACAGGGCCTATTTACCATTCCATTTCATGAAAAAGTGCAGGGTTTCAATGAATAATTAGGCGGAATAGCAACTTTAACCCTGATCTCATCTATAATATTATTATTATATCATTACTCACCAGTGTGTGTCCTCATGTGGGCCTTGAGGTGGGACGATTTGGTGTAAACCTTGCCACATCCAGGGTAGAAACATGAGTGGCTTCCTCTTTTAGAACTATGGAGTGGCGTTAAGGGGCTCTGAGATCCTTCATGAGCTTTCACAGCGTTCTGAATGAGAACATCAAGATCAATAACCTCTTCACCATTGCTATCCCTCCAGTACTCTCCGTCCTTCTGGCTGTCCTCTTCCTCGGGGCTGGGCACCGGAGCAGCTTGTGGGCCTTTTGGTTGGTCCCACAGGTAAGTCTCCAGTTCCTGCCACATGGTACTCCTGTTTGATCAAAGGGAATTTCGTGTACATTCCAAGCCTAATCTCATAATCGTTGAACCGTTGAATTATAATGATGTATAATGATGAATAGAGGTTTTTGGAATCCACAACAAAAGTATTTGTAAAAATTATATGTTAAGAAACAGCGAATAGTTCATTGAAACTAGAAGTAAGTATTTACCAACATACTTCACAAGCAACAGCTCAAAATATTCTGTTTTCGTACAGAGATATGAAATGACCCTTACCTTAATTTGGAAATTCATTCCTGTATAAGGATTAGCAGTGGCCCACTCATGATGATATCGAGCTTCCTGTGAAGAGGGCAAAGGAGAATTGGGTTTAAAACTGTCTAAATGGAACATTTACTGGACAACCCCCATCATCTTAGAAAATGTCGACGCAATGGTCTCAACAATTGAATTGTTATAGGTATACACTTTTCTGACAGTTCGTTTCTTGTTTGATCATATAGTCATCCGTGTGGCTATAGAATTCTATTGGTGCAGTAAATTAATTTTTTATTTGAAGGAGACGTTTTCTTCTATGACTTTTTTCGTATTCATTTCTTATGATTCCATCACATTTGATTTTAAGAGAATCCTATCTGATGTTCCTATGAACCTTCCTAGTAGAAATTCAAATAGAATGACGAATACCGGACAGATGACTACGACCTAGCTAAGGAGACGAAAGAAGATTACCTACCACAAGAAGATTAAAAGAACTCTTCCTTTGAGAAAACCCAAACTACACCTCTTGTACAAATCCTAGTAAGGGGTAGAAGAAAAAGGAATATCCTCATTTAATAAGGATCATGGATCATGGAATATTCCGCGTCACTAGCCGCACTGATGGAAGCTACTGAAAAGCAGTCATAAAGGTAATAAATTCCGCTACGACGATAAAAACACAAAGACCATAAAAAATGTGATCCAACAGCAAAAGAGATGAAATTAGAAGATGTAGCAAACCAAGGAATTGTGGTAAGGTACTGTAAACTTGTAGGGACACCTGTTAAAATAACAACTAAAAAGAATCATACCTCTATTTAACTACCCTGAAGTTGTGTACGGAATACGTGCAAAGTTTCGATTATGAATTGAGACTCTGCCACGCCTTTGGATCTCATAATTCTTGAAATCAGTCAACGGGAATCGATTACGGTGATCAATAGCTCGATAGATGATGTCGTAAATTTTCGGAATTTAAAGAAAATTGAGACTTTGCCCAGTTGCCATGGTGTGGAAAATCAAAAAATTCTTATCATTATTTATTATTTTCATGATTGAGAAGAGAATCAAAATACGGTTCAGAATCTGTACTTATTCAATCTGAAAATTGCAATTTTTTTCACCCTGATACAACAATAATGCTACTCGCGAGCTGTGAAGGCCATCAGAAGATCTGCGTGCGAGGAGTGCTGGAAGGAAGCTGATGTGAAAGCAGCGCTGGCAGGTTCAATCAAATTGGGACTCTTTGGGAGGATGCCACGGCCCTGATGACGAAGAATAGCACCAATGTGGAGGTGTGAACGCAGGTCGGATACTTTTCAATTATTAGGTATCTGCTAAAAATTACGAAATTTGGTTTCCAAGCTCGGACAACACCCACGATGATCTTTGAAACTTTTCGTAACTCTAGGTCCATTGGAAGGGGTTCAAAATGAATTTTGAAATGTTGAAAAAATCATATCTTGAATAATACAAATGGAACGGTACAGTTTTTAGTCCACATTTAATTAGAGTTTAATTTTTAGAATTTTTTAAGACCATCCGCAGCTTTGTACGACCAGCCGTTCGCGGCATTTTGCCCAGTTAGCGTTGTGCTAAAATTACGAAATTTGGTTTACAGGTTCGGATCACACCCACGATGATCCATGAACATTTTCATAACCCTAGGTCAAGGGAAAGGGGAAAAACGAATTTAGAAACTTGAACTAAAATACAGTATACAGACTAGAAATTGTAAATATAGGTCAGAACTGGATGACAATGCAATATACACTTAGTTTCTTGCCTGTAAAATTCTTTACACAATACCTATTCGATTAAACAAAGTGAATTTGGACGATGAGCTAGCGGCTTGAAATTTTAAACAGGGGTCGATGGTGGAATTTAATCAAACATTATGAAAACTACAAGATAGGATTACAAGTTAAGATTATCCCTCGTTGTTCCCCTGGTAATCAATGCTGAATGGCCACTTCAATTGCCATTAATCATCGTGCAGACATAATTGTCTTATTAGACGGTGAATGTAAAAAATGTAACTTGTAATTTATAGGAATTTGAAATAAACAAACAGATGAGCTGAGGATTACAGACGAGATCCAATGTTTGAACCTAGTTTATATGTCATGTAACCGAAGAAAACAAAATGTAATTTATTTAAAATAATAATAATTGCTAACCCAGATAAGAAGAGAGCAAGAGCACAGCCGCCATTTCACACGAGTCAGCAAAGGGACCTGACGCGGGAGGGAGGGCGGAGGACCGCGCCACGTCTCTTCTGTTTAAATTAAATTCCTAAAATCAAACCGTCGGACAAGCGACACCTCATTTTAAAGGTTTATTTAGGCTGAATGCGAAGGTGAAGTAAGAATTGCGATATCTGCGAGATGAAGAAATAAGGATCATTTGCTCTATAGTCCAGTAGTTTGAGGAATTTATCTTGCAAATGTAAAAGATTTTATTGTTCTAATTGGTCTATTTGGGACCTAATCACTTGAGTTCAGAGTTTGCACACAAAATTTCGACCGGAAACATTTTGGTTCCCAAAAAACCTCGAAATTTTCGGACTTATTTCGGGGTTTGACTAGAAATTGGGTTTTGACTTATAACTCCACAACTGTCAATCTTACGCCAAAAGTCAATATACACAAAAATAAAGATGATGAAATTCCGCGTCGATTAAAACAAAACGTGAGAAATCGTTCGAATAGAAAATGTTTTACGATTGATCAATAAATGGCAATTTATACCAATTTTCGCAAAAACTGGCGCTACTCGATTTTCAATGTGCTGTACTGCTACAAAAGCAAACCCAATCGCCAACAATAGGCCCAAAAATCTGAGCGTCAATCGGAGTGTTCAAAAATCACCAACATTTTAAAATTGGTCATAGTTTTAGGAACATTTTAGGTACTCATATTCTTATCGGCGTTGCAAGGAGAAAACCACTCTCAGTGATACCAATGACTCAAACCCTCCCTTGATACCATTGTTAGATAATTATATATCGTGGGGAGTTGACATTCACGCAGGAGATTCCTGAGCAGTGCTTGCAGAAAGAGGAGCAGTACAAACCTGCTTTATTGCAGGAGCAAGATGCTGCGGTACAACCACTCTCGCAAGCGCAAGACACTGTCCGTTCCGCTGTCCCTAAAACTTCGACCAATTTTGAAATGTCGGTGATTTTTGAACTCTCCGATTGATGTTCTTCGAATTTTAGGGCGAGGTTTGGGTTTGTGTTGTAGCAGTACAGCACATTGAAAATCGAGTTGTGTCAGTTTTTACAAAAATTGGTAAAACTCGCTATTATTTGATCAATCGTAAAACATTTTCTGTTCGAACGATTTCTGACTTTTTTACAATCGACGCGGAATTTCATCATCTTTAGTTTTGTGTATAGTGACTTTTGTCGTAAGATTGACAGTTGTAGAGTTATAAGTCAAAACCCGAAGAAAGCCCTAAAATTCCGAGGTTTTTGGCCTACCAAAAGCTTTGCCGTTCGAAATTTCATGTGCAAACCCTGAATTCATGCAATTGGGTCTCAAATGGACCAATTAAAACAATAAAATCTTTTACACCACCTTTTGCAAGATAAATTCCTCAAACTACTGGAGCAGATGAACCGTGTAGAACATTTGAAGTAACAGCCACGTTTCTTCATCTTCACCATCGTGTTCAGCGTTGTACAATCTATAGGCCACGGTATTACTCGGAAAAAACTCTGCGAGTTCTTGACACAACGGTTCATTATCTTCTTTGTACAGATCACCCGTATGTCTAGATCACTAGGTCTAAATGTCTAGATCCTAAATGTTAGATTAATTATTATTATGAATTATCACTAATTATTAATAATTTTATCAAGTACCTAGTGAAAATTATTATAATTTATTGTTAGATATTAATAATTTGTATATATTATCAATAATAATTATTATTAATTATGATTAATTAATACAAAATAATTCTGGGGTTTTTAATACTACGTCGGTAATAATTTTTCTATAAAAGAAGTACCTACCAACAAACATTCGAAATTACCTTCATTTCCGTAGTACGAAACGTACCTCAGAACAAAAAACTCGACATCACTAAAACCATAAGATGTTCCAAACAGCTCGTTAGTATGAAAATTGACCTGTATTTCAACCGTTTGATCCACGATCGTGTTGACAGGCTCAACAGGTCGTACAAAGCTGCGGGTGGTCTTGAAAAATTCCCGCGTACGGCGGACGGACGGATTTTTTTTATTCGATTTTCTGAATCTACGTATCTTGAAACGTAAACCAACAAATTTTGAGGGGGGGGGGGGGGGTTAAACATTTGTTTTCTTTGGGCGATTCCAATGGTTCATTATCGAAGATAATAAACCAAAAGCGAAAAAAACTCCGTTTCTTCAGAACGGATAGTCATATCGATTCGGGAATGGTTTTATTCAATCCAGGAAGGAAAAATACATTAGAAAATACTACTTTCCCAGAAAAAATGCACCGTTTGTATGCGTATATATAATATTTCTCGTCTTATATGCGAATATTCAGAAAATTCAATTTATACACCAAGAATAATTAAGTAAACAGGCACCTGTTATTAATTAGGAGTGCCTTAGCCCTATCAGCCCAAAATACTTTTCATATTAAGTTTAAAGAAAAATTCTTCATCTGAACACAATTTATTTTACTTTTATTCAACCGCACGCTTCATGAGAAAATTGTACGAGAAAAATACGTACCTACTTTTTCATTTTTGACATTTTATGTCTTTACTATGGCACATAACTCGAAAAGTGTGACATTGTGACGGTGACGGTGTGACGAAGAAAGCGTCATGAAAAATTTATAATGATTTTCACGTACAACCGATTCGTTGCTACGGAACTTCAACTTCGCCAGTTATCATCGTACAAAAATCGTTCACCACTCGTTGGATAGCTCTCGATTTACCTAACCATATTACGTTAACCACTGCGGAGTGCGTGGCCGACAAGCTGCGGTATGAGCGTGAATGTTTAAATAACTGTTTACACACAGGTACGATTTCTACAACAATGAAGTACGAGGTACGTGGTGTGGGTGTGGGAGGGGGCGCAAAGACATAAAATGTCCCTCATGGTTGCGTACTCGTACGAAAGCTGTACCCACTTTATGGTTGCTTTGAATCACGAATCCAATGGCTATGACTGGCATGTCTGAAGCCAAATCATCTAAGAAGAAGAATTCAAATAAACACCTCGATTCGATATGAAGTATATTTTGTCTCCTTAATTCACCTCATCCACGGGCCTCTCAGATAATATGACGTCGCAACACAAGCGACCAACTACGTCAAAAGATATGACGTCAAACAGGTGCCGCCAAGAACACCTCACAGGATATGACGTACGTGGACCGGCAGGGGGTGGATGACGTAAGACAAGTGGCCGGCAAGAACACCTCACAGGATATGACGTACGTGGACCGGCAGGGGGTGGATGACGTCAGACAAGTGACTGTAAGAACACCTCACAGGATATCACGTACGTTGACCGGCAGGGGGTGGATGACGTCAGACAAGTGGCCGGCAAGAACACCTCACAGGATATGACGAACGTGGACCGGCAGGGGGTGAATGACGTCAGACAAGTGGCCGACAAGAACATCTCACAGGATATGACGTACGTGGACCGGCAGGGGGTGGATGACGTCAGACAAGTGACTGTAAGAACACCTAACAGGATATGATGACGTACGTGGACGGGCAGGGGGTGGATGACGTCAGACAAGTGGCCGGCAAGAACACCTCACAGGATATGACCTACGTGGACCGGCAGGGTGTGGATGACGTCAGACAAGTGGCCGGCAAGAACACCTCACAGGATATGGCGTACGTGGACCGGCAGGGGGTGGATGACGTACGACCCTTTATGTAAATACGGATCGTAATCTTGAATCTACTTGTACTCTCAACAGTTCCATTATATAAAATATGGAATTACCGTTGAGTTAAGTATTTTTTAACAATTCCTATTTCCATCATAAAAAAATTGTTTCTTCATACAAAAGTTGCTTAACTCAACACTTCCTTCGTTAAATACATTTAAAAATAAATTGTGTCTTCCATAAACATAACAGTTTTAAAATCTTTGTACAGATCACTCTTATGTCTAGATCACTAGGTCTAAATGTCTAGATCCTAAATGTTAGATTAATTATTATTATGAATTATCACTAATTATTAATAATTTTATCAAGAAGGTACCTAGTGAAAATTATTATAATTTATCGTTAGGTATTAATAATTTGTATTTATTATTAATAATAATTATTATTAATTATAATTAATTAATACGATATCCGGCTGTTGGAATCGCCTGGGTTGCTTTGTGCAGAACCTGAATGATAGAGATGATGAATTAATTACAAATAAAATGTACCGATATAATTCTGGGGTTTTTAATACTACGTCGGTAATAATTTTTCTATAAAAGAAGTACCTACCAACAAACATTCGAAATTACCTTCATTTCCGTAGCACGAAACGTACCTCAGAAGTTCTGAGTCAGAACTAAAAACTCGACATCACTAAAACCATAAGATGTTCCAAACAGCTCGTTAGTATGAAAATTGACCGTTTCAACCGTTTGATTCACGATCGTGTTGACAGGCTCAACCTTTGAGCCGTCATTGTGAACGAACGGCTGGTCGTACAAAGCTGCGGGTGGTTTAAAAAAATTCTTAGGAATAAACTCTATCTAAATAGGAAATAAAAAACATACCGTTCTATATGAATTTTTCGAGTTTTGGAATTTTCAAAATTTCAAAATTCGTTTTGAACCCCTTCCCCTTGACCTAGGGTTATGAAAAGTTCCGAGGACCATTGTGGGGTTGGTTGGAACCCATAAAAAAAAATTCGTAATTTTAACTCAACGCTAACTGGGCAAAGTGCCGCGTACGGCGGACGGACGGATTTTTTGTTGTTCGATTTTCTGAATCTACGTATCTTGAAACGTAAACCAACAAATTTTGAGGGGGGTTAAACAATTTTTTTCTTTGGGCGATTCCAATGGTTCATTATCGAAGATAATAAACCAAAAAGGAGACAAAATGTTTCATAAATCCAGTAAAATGACGACATTTTACATAAAACCAGTTATTTCTTCGGAAATTCGCTCTTATAGCCATGCTGCATGACTGTTGATTTTTTTTTACCGTGGTGTTTGTCATAAAAATGGTTAAATACTGCCATTATTTACCCTTCAATTCCAAATGGTTTTCGGAGGAGGCTCCCGAACCCCCCTCTCACAGACCTACATTTCTACATCCGCTACTGATAACAGTCACCTAATATTGGGTTTTATACCTATAGGACACCTATAGGGTTTTATACTTATAGGAATTATAAATAGATTTTGGGATTTATGGGATATACCTGCAAAAACTATAACCTGTAAATACACATCGCGACAATGGCGAGTCTGGCACAAAGAGGCCTATTTGGTACATCGATGATTTGGTATTGATGCTGGTTCCAATAATAGCGGCAGTAAATAAAGGAAAGCGGTCGGCTGACCCAGTGGTTTGTACGAGTAAGTAGGTAGGTAAGGATTTTGGAAAATCAGCTCATTTCGTCTTGTGCATGACTGGACCATGAAATTTTATTCTCGACGTGTTTTTTCAGTGTGATTTACACAGTCGTACCCGGGGATGAAATCATATTTCCAGTAGAAAGGGATAACCCACTCCCTTTTGAACGCCTACGCACGCTTCCAACTTTTCATTCTGCCCTGAACGATTGGTAAGTAGTCTACGCCATCCATTTCCCCTGTATTCAGTGAACCTCACGCCACTCGGTTTTCAGCTTTCTCGTTGAATCAAATTGAGTGTAGCTTCAAACAAAAGGGGTCGATACCAGAGCTGACCCATTGGCTGGTCTTGCGCTCAGCGCCAACCAATCAGTTCAGACCCCTCCCATTTCCCTCTATCGCTGTGAATACTCTCCCTGGAAACAAGATCAATGGGGAAGGCATCAACCATACAATTTATTCGCTGAAGTATTAAAGATTTGTTGACAGTTTTCTTTCACATGTGACCTGCACTGTTTTTATACAGAAAACCTAATTATTTACAACTGCCTTCTCCATTGCAGTAGCGAATTTTTCAATGAAATATATGAGTAAGGTATTTATCCCTGAACTCCATGGTACTGAAAATCTCTAAAGAGTGCAAGCCTTGGACCAGCAACGGATATTGCAACAATCTTGTAAGATTAAATTACAACAAAAATTGATGAGCGTAATATGAAAGGCTCAAAATATGATTTAAACTGCTCAACATCTCGAACGTGTGTGTGTGTGTGTGGGGGGGGGGGGGGGATTTGAAGGTAACCGGCGAAATAGGTGAAATGTAGGATTTTTATTCGTTCGTTATTTCAATAACGGACCTATTTAATTTACCGTTGGAAATCAGCTCAAACCTCAACATTGTCAGCATAGGGAAATCAAATTGAAATAAGAGGCCCGTTGTGTACCCGAGTTTTGAAGATTTTGCCTTCCTTTAAATTTACTAGGAACTTTTCATTTGGGTCGAAGATGATCGGAGAAATGAGCCTCAGTCAAAATTCGTTTAGTGTTTTTAGGTATTGAAATGAATTTCAATCTCACGCCCTGAATTTAGAAGCAATGAACCATAATTTACATGAGCGTGAGTCAAGCGCTATAAATTCAGCTTCATTTTCAGAGCGTGGAACCACTGATTCAAATCATTCAAATCATCTGTTCTGAAATACTTAGTCTGTCTGAGTTAAGATGGTCGTTGTTATTTGTTTTCAAACAGTAATTTTGATTCAGATCAATTGTGTGAGTTGAAAGACGTGTGATTATAGTAACATGCATGACCATCACTAAACAAAGGTAGAAAATTCATGGACCCAGTAGTTATCACTTCTTATTGAGTGGGTTTCATAGGATGGTGTTCAGGCTGGACGAGAGGGAGGAAAACCACCAAAAGACTGAGGCCCAAGGGTGCGACACCGCCTACTTCCCCGTGAGCCACCAGAAGGGCTAGATTCACAAAATGAACCCCATTTTCAGTCATCAGTACCTACTGTAACTGAATTGAATATTCCACCTCCAACAGGTACTTCACTGTCTCAAGAGGCACAACTCAGCCAACACATACCCTCAACCCCAACTAAGCCATGTGATCAGTCAGCCCACAAAAACGTACACAAATTCTGAAATTATTGGCCCAGTCAAGCATGTTTTCGTCTACGACTTCGATATTGAAACCGTAAAATCGGAATTTTCGCCACAATTGGCCAAAGAAGTCCTCCGTAGCCAAAAAAGCGAGAAATGCGATTTTGTAAAATTTACTGTATTCCAGACTTACTTATTATTGACTGCTCAAGCGATCAGGTTTTTGTTTTTGAATAAAGACATACAATTCATTTTGATTTTTCAACTTGAAATCCTTGGGTGCATATGCGTACTTTTAGAAGGGCCCGGTTGATTTCCATCCCCGGGCCGGAATTCTTCTCTCAACAGCCCTGGTGCCGTTTAATGGTTTTACTGTAACAACACTTGGTGTTTACAAGGTTGACGAATTATGCAGAATTCATTGATAACATTATGAACTGTGTCGTGAACTGAGTAGCAATTGTCGGTTAGGCTCGACGATTCTGATAGAAAGCCCCAACACGTTCCTCAAGCCTAATTTTCCATATTTTGATTGAGTGAACAGATCTACGCCTAGTCAATCGTCAGTTTGGTGTCTAAACCGAGAAGGTGACAAGGTGCCGCTCTTTTACCAATCATTTTTCAGGTACGGGAAGATTAAATCATTATGACGGCTAACCCTGGAAATGAATGCATTCAAGTATTAACACCGTAAGTATCATCGCCGACCTCCAGTGTGTTTCAAACAACAACTGATGGTAATGCGTATCGCGATTTTTCGATCTAATAGTGAGATCTATAGGAAACAGAACAATATCCCCACTCATCATAATATGATATAAAAATAGGTCAAATAAATAGTAAAAAAATTGTAAGTATAAAAATTGTAAACATATTATGTGGAGATGAACCTACCTATTTTTTTCTGCCACTCTATTCCATTTATCAAAAATTGTGTACGAACTAAACCGAATGTTATTTTTTTAGTTCTCGTATGCCACTTTCAGTTATATTTTTCAAGCTGCATGTGCTAACTAGGGAGCTATAAACATAATTATTTCTCTACGTTTTCGTGAGTTGTCAACACGTTGCAAAAACTAGAGAACAAGAAATTACTCTAAATGCATCTAAAAATTGAAAAAAAAAAAACATTTCCAGAGGTTAGCGGCAAAAACTCGAATTCGGTACCGAATTCTCTAAATGATGCTTCTGATTTCAAGTCTTGACAAACCGGTACACTTTTTGACTTTTTTCAAACTGCTTTTTAAAGCCTATTTTTGATGGGGAAAAATTAATATAAATATATGTAAATGAGCCATGAATAACGCAATCCTTCTGAGGAAATATCCCCGTCCAGACTAGGAAGGCTATAAACAACTTCCACGTTCGATAGGTATCTTGAGACAAAATTTAATGAAGTGATGTAATTTAATTTTGTTTCTCTTAAATGATTTATTGCGCCAAGTAACAACTTATTATCAACATATTTTTGACATGTATGTGAATTGTTTGTATTACAACATAGTTACGTAACTAAGTTGCTGGTAGTTTTGAAAATTTCGTACACTTAAACCGATCACGGTTAGACGGCACCTTCACTCACTTCCACAGGTCATGAGGCTTCTTTCTCTTGAGACGTCTGAGTAGGTCGTAAACTTCGAGCAACTGGACAGCTTCTTCATTGACGTGTACCTGTAGCCGCTTGTGATGGGCTTTGGCTTGAGCCTTGATGACTTCATTGACAGTTCGTATGCGAAGTTCTTTGTGTAGCCGGACATTTCTGGTGTACCGGTAGGCATCCACACAACATCTCAGCACATTGTTTTGAAAACGATGGATAATATCGCAGTTACTTTGAGCAGTGCAGCCCCACAACTGCACTCAGTAGGTAAGTCCAAACAGGCTTGAGGACTTGATTGTACAGGGTTAATTTGTTCTGGATCGACATTTGTTATCGTCGGCCTATTAACCCGTACATTTTCCTGAACTTAAGCACCGGTTCTTTTTTTTCTTCTTGACATGCGCCTTCCAGCGCAATTTGGCATCCAGGTTCGTGCCCAGGTACTTAGCTTCATTGGCGTGCGGTATAGTCTTACCGTTGAGATGAAGTGGGAAATAGTCGAGATTACGATTGGTAAAGTCGACATGAACTGATTTCGCTTCATTCATCTTGATCCTCCATTTTGATGTCCAGTCTTAAAGTTTTTTGATAGATCTTCTCAGCTTGGGTATCGTTACATGATTTGTTTCACCAACTGCAAGGACAGCCGTGTCATCTGTAAACGTTGCTATTGTAATTCTCCTCTCGTTCTGGCAAATCGCTGGTGAACAAGACGTACAGGAGTGGGCCAAGTACACTTTCTTGGGGAACACCAGCATGTATTCGGTGCACTTCTGAGTAGGCATCCTCATGCTTTACCCTGAAGAATCGATCTGATAGGTAGGATTGTAATAACTCAGCATATTAGCATATTAGTGTATGTAATGCCTTCTGAGGAAATATCCCCGTCCAAACTAGGAAGAACAGAGGCAATAAACAACTTCCACATGATGGGTATCTTAGGACAAAATTTAATGAAGTGATGTCATTTAATGAAGTGAAATCCCATCGGTTCCAAAAGTAAAAATTGTGGATTTCAGACGCTAACCTTCCTCGTTTGATGCTGAGGTGTTTGTCAACCATTTTTACCGCGACTTTTTTTCCCCCACCAAAAGACACAGGTCAAAACACAACCCTCTACCGCCAATGATAGGAGTTAATTTTAGAATTTGACGATGAACATTTCGTGGTCAGTTTTCACGATGATATACTAACGATCATCGTGAAAACTGACCACTTCCATCTCGACAATACGACTAAGAAATAAGACATGTCAGAACGCAAATTGGGGAAAAATACTGCTTACGCGTGGATGTTATTTAGAGCAGATGTAGAAGGCTACACGGTAATTTGTGCAGGTACACAAATTAACAAGATATTCCAGGGTCTCACTGGCCATTTGCAATGAAACACGAAACTCAGTTTGTTAGAATATTAAAAGTTGACTCTTCACCCTCCCCTAAATGATTGAAACTGTGAAACTGTCCGTCTTGAAGTTGAATAAAGTCTAATCATCTACCCGTTTCAAACGTCAGTGAGCCTTTCTACCAACGACAGTGGCGAGATCCGGTTGATGATTTTCGGGCCTCGAGCCCTCAAGAGATTCCGTACTTATTAGCCTGATTGTTAGAGTAGTTCGTCAGAAACAATTCGTTATTAAACACGTCCATAATATTGAAGAAATTAAATTTCGTAATGAGCTAAAGTGTTAGGTGAGGTAAGTCAACAAATGGCCTTGAAAAATTGATCATACTTGTATAGGTTGTATAGTCGATGTCTGACTAGAAGACTGAACTGAAATTTGATGTGCAGGAGCGGGTCTTTATGTAGTACCTACCTCTCTATATCTCTCTCCCAGAATATCGAAACACTTCATTGCTTCTAGGAATTAGGGCCTTGATATGGTTGTGAGGTAGCGCTAAACACCCTTCTTACCTCCCCGTGATACCGCGTTGAAATGATGTGGCTTTACCCTAATGAAGAAGTAGCTAAAAGGTAGGTATGACCTAGGTAATGTGATTGGATTTCTTTACCTGCCGTGGTTAAACATATCAACCCAACGACACAGACCATTAAACCATCGCGCGTTCGTCTGACCCCTCGCCGACATCCCTCGAACTAATGGTAATTAAGTAAGTGGCGTTACTCACCTGGAACGGATTACTTTTTCGCCTTTGCCACAAAATCATACTCTCGACCTCTCTCGAATAAGGTCCATTAGGTTCTTAAGGAACACCTCAACAGATAGAATGCTTCAGTGAGGCCCATGGCGTATTTCAGTGATTATCGGGAGCACTACTGGTGTAACAAAAATTTTGAAATGTGGGGGAGCTACCTGACATCTCGACTTGCTTACTCTTGTGGCCAGCAAACAGTGGATGAAGCAAGACCTTAGTTGAGTAAACGAACATCAAACGTAACCTAGAAGAGTGAAATAACTCGCGATATAAATCGCTTAACCAACCAGTTGGTAACCTGTTTATTTGTTTAATTTTAGGGAGAACAACGAATCAATGTATCAAACTCGCGCAAGAAACAATTGACCATCAATTAGAAATGTACTAGGTGCTGTGGTTTTCGAAAAGGTCGGTGATTGAAATATGTTCTTGGACAGCTATCAGTACAAGAACTTGAACAAACAGGTCGAAGTTTGCTGGATATGAAAATTCCAAGTTCTACTTCATCATTCTCTCAAACATCTCTATATAATAGTCTCTAGTCCTAAATGGCGAAAATATAACGGGTGGAAACATTGATGTGACGTAACTAGACGTTACGTTTCTTCAGAGGGGGTTCTTCGCTCCTCTTGCCCATTTCTTCAACTGCTCCTTTACATCAAAAGTCGTTCAGCACGAATAGTGATGGTCCTATAGTGATAGATCCGAAATCAGTCGTTGTCATCTCATAAAATTCCATTTCATCCACGCGCAAAACCCTAAAAAAGCCCATTATGACCAAACGCACTGCGCTCAGTTCATCAGTTAGACCTGGGCATGATGGCTTCGTCAAATGAAGGTCAACGTTGATAGATTTTCAGGATTTTTCAGGAAATATCGACCGATCAACTATCGAATCGGTCTCTATCATCGCATCAAGGATCACATTTGTTAACTCCGGTAATTGCACAGTTTTCTCACTGAACCGTGCAAAGCTACTTAATCAAACTTGAAGCACCGTCGTCGTGGTCGTTTTATGCGAGAACAGGCTAAAATGCACTCTCCATCTTCATCCGAACCCTAGAAGACTGTTAATAATAATAACACCTACTATACTACCTAATTATTAATAATTAATTAATCATTACACACTCCTTAATAATAATTATTATACCCTATCCCTTTTTCTGAATCACTGTTAGGTAGGTATTGGTACCCACCTACAATATTATTTTCTCTAGATTTCAGATGGTTCGAACCTATGTTAAATACCAGACTGTATTGCAAATCGGCACCATACCATATTCTCACCGTACTCATACCATACCATACGAATTTCTTTCCTATCATACCAAACTGTATTATACCAAATCATACATACAATAATATACCATACCATATCATACCATGTCATACAAACCGAGTGAATATTGAAATGTCATCCATTTCTGACCTATATTTAAAATTTCAAGTATCTAGCTCATCATCAAAATTTAATTTGTATTATTACAAAAAGGTATTATTTAAACAATTTTACAGATGAGAAACCGAGTAAATATTGCAATGTGGTCTATCCCCGACTCACGGTTAAAATTTCTAGACTGTAGTTTACCGGGAAGATGAAAAAAGGTAGTTTTATTCTGGGCGTCTGGGGGTTGGGTCACATAACGGCCGTTTTCGACGCGAAAGTTTAGTGTTTTTCCTAGACCTTTGCGCGGTCACTGTGAACGAACGGCTGGTCGCACAAAAATCCAATTGGTCTTAAAAGATTCGTAATTTTTTGGGTCATTCTAAAGTGAACTAAACATTACACGGTTCAGTTAAATATTTGGAGATATGACATTGTCGAAATTTTAAATTTCGTTTTGAACCCCTTCCCCTTGACCTAGGGTTATGAAAAAATTCGAGGATCATTGTGGGGCTGGTCCAAACCCAGAAACCAAATTTCGTAATTTTAGCTCAACGCTAACTGGGCAAAGTGGCGCGGACGGCGTACGGGGGACGGCGAACGGCGTACGGTGTGCGGCGTACGGCGGACGGACGGATTTTTTTTTAATCGATTTTCTGATTCTACGTGTCTTGAAACGTAAACCAACAAATTTTGAGGGGGGGGGGGGGGGGGGTTAAAAAATTTTTTTCTTTGGGCGATTGGGTGATTATTATCGAAGATAATAAACCAAAAGAGTAAAAATTCGTCTTGGGGTCTCGAATCTCCGAAAAAGGCATTAAAGTTTGTTGCATCTGGGAATAGCATTCGGACAGCGAGTGAGCAGTTAAACATTCTTTATTCAACTCTTAAGAAAAGGTGTAAGGGATTAGTCTCCGAAACAAGGGTTGAAGACTGTTTTTAATGATATGAATCTATTCTACAATAATAGAGGTTTTCAAAATAGGACCTAATTACCCCGACCCATGGATCTATTTACCCCAGCACCGAGGTATATAGGTCCATCCTACATTTTCAGGGTTTCAACGTGTACAATTTTTCAGTCACACTTGAGACTGAAGATTGACATGATATTGGAAATTTGAGTTATTTCCCTTTCAAAAGGTGAAAGAATCGATGGTTTACGTCCATTTAATAATCCGTGGTGGGCTTCCAAAGTCACTAGGCTCTATTTACCCCAGTCTATATAAATAAACATATGACTTTTTTGTGTTTTTGGCGGTGAATTCAGGATGGTCTGAAACAGATTTTGGCGTACAAATTTTTCGAAAATTCGAATTTAAAAAATTTTTGACCGAGAACAATAGCTTCTTTTTCTTCGAAAATTCGCTAATAAGAAAAATTTGCAAAATAAGAAAAATTTGAATATCGACTTCAAAATTAAAAATAAAACGCTGCAAATTTTTCCACAATGGTTTATTATCTATCACGTTATCTGTACAGATCTTGTGAGTCCCACAGCCATAAGAGAAACAACTGGAGTGATACGATAAAATGTTGTTAGAATCGTACATATGACGTTGTGAACATTTCAAAATTCATTTTGAACCCCATTCCTATTGACCTAGGGTTATGAAAAGTTTCAAGGATCATCCTCGGTCTGGTCAAAGTCCGTACCCTCAAGTTAAAATTTTTAGGACGATTCTAACTTGGCAAAGTGGCGTGGACCGCGGACAGTGGGGAGACGATTTCTTTTTTAAATTTGAAACTTTTTGTGTCTACGGGGGGAAGGCGATGAAATTTATTTTTTGATATGTAGTCCTTGATTAAAATGATTGACGATGTACAATAATTGTATTGATTAATTAGAATTAATCAATACAATTATTGTACATCGTCAATCATTTAATCATTAGGTAATAATTATTGATGACCCATCATTTATTTAGGTTGGCAAGGAATGTAGATAGATAATTGATAAGATCATCTTCGAGCTAGTTACTGACAACCCTCCACTCGGAGATGACCATCTGGTTAACGAATCAAGTCACAAGGATTTATAATATAATATCCTTATTATTATACCTACACAATATATTATAAACAACAGTGATCTAGACAGAAGGGTGATCGGTACAAAAAATGAACCGTTATGTAATAATTTGCTGCGTTTCGGTAACCTTTTCTGTATAGTATGTCCAAAGATACATTCACGTGTATTGTATAAAATCAAATGAATCAAATGGAAAATATTACAAAAATGAAGGGTTGTTAGCAATCAGATTATGTACCTACCTAATTGCAATATCGATTGGTTCTAGCAAAACGTTTTTCCCCTTGCAAAATTGTGAATCAATTTTTCAATTCACTCAGTTGAATAAACAAATAGGTTTTGTGTCTTTGAAGCGTTTTGGGTTCTAATAAAAAGTCATAAGTTTGTTCGGTTCACCTTTCGAGCCATGCAGCGACTCAGGTCTCTTATTAGGTATCTTATTAGGCCTCGAATTAGGTATCTTCTCAAATGAAGGGAGCCAGTTTATTGAACTTGAACAAAAATAACTTTGGGAAACTCCGAAGTATTTTATTTTCCTTAACAATACAACTAACTGTTGGTGTTTTTCATAGAAAACGTAAAGCGCCGTGTGAATTTTGTGTGTTGATCCTTGAGAAGGCAGTTGAACATAAAGCGTTGAATTTGAGGGGATAATTTTGGAAAAACCACAAACAATCCAAATCTGAACGTGAAAACTCAAGTTCAATTATGTAACATAAATTTGCATAATAAGTTGAATTGAAATTTATTTTCCGAATCGATGACCATGTGCGGGGACACCACTGCACTAAAGAAACCCTTTTCGACTCGTGAAATTCAACCACTTCAAACTTATATTCAAATACATTTCGTATTGTATTGGAAAACAGTTGCCAGCGCACGGAAAAGGCCATGTACATAACCCGCGCGATAACGTTTGGTGGGTTCATATGTTTATGAAGGAATTTATATTTAATACCCAATACTCACGGCACGCCGTGGTGATACCGTAAACCACCATTACTGGATGGATCCAAGGTTCTCTCTGAGCATTTGAATGCAATTCAACAAATATCAATTGGGTTGCTCACAGGACGATGTCCCTAAGTATGATTCGCGAATCAGCACCACAGATGCGCAATAGTTGCCCATTGGGTTGCAATCTTGATGCAATATTATGCTCAATCCGTCAGAGGCCGTTCGAGCCCAAAACAAACTTTCTTTACTTTCTATGAAAAACGCTCGGGGGAAGGGCAAACATTTCCCTCTAGAGCACGGGGTGCGGTGGACACGAGCCCAACGGGTTGTGCAATGTCGCCAAGAACATATTTATCCCATTTCTACAAGCTGTAATATTATTTTGTTCGACTATTGTGTCCCAACGTATTATTGGAGAATTTTTTTGTGTCTAGTTGCACTGAGTAGACCAATTCATTACAAACTGCATCATTTCCAAGTTTAACAGCATAAGAGTTGCCTATACTTCTAAACAGTTTAATAACGGTGACAATCGTTTCGAAAACGTAATTGAAATGTTTGAGAAGTATCATAACTAAATTCCAATTTTTCATACCACAAATTTGGCTCATTAGGTCGTCATGAAAGCATAGTTTTGAACCATTTTATGTTTTCTGTTTCAAAGACTAGATCTTCTATTTCCTTAGGAATGCTTCGCTGAAAAGTGGGTGAAAACTTGAATATTGGACTAAATGGTTTTTCCAACGTAAGTGGGCTAAAACAATAAATGAAAATCAAATGGGAAAAAAATACGAGTTGTAGAAGTGGTTGATGTGTATACTGCACCAATTCCAAATCAGATTGCAACACGGAGACACATTTTGAATTTCAAGATGTAACGTTAATATTTTATAATTATGAAGATGTGGGTTAAAAATATGGGGTTTGTCATTATTGCGTCTGATTAAATTACTAATATGATTATGTCTAATCTTCTTGTTACCTTGGGCGGGATATCCAGAGCAGCAAGAACGCTGAAGGGGGCGGCTGAAAGTGAACTGAGCACCAAAGATCCCCCACCTGCTCGAAGATCGATGGTCAGCTCAGGGGGTAGCTACATCACCACAGATGAGTTGCCTATAATGTTATCATTTTGCCACGAGGGATGCTTTGTTTACCTCGATGAAAACGATCCAGTTAGAAAACAAAACAACTTCCACTTGGCAGAGCCGAAAAGTAATGAGTCCAGTACTAGTTCATCGTACGTTATCAAGCCAAACCTTCAATTTTGGGAGAGGCCCTTTAATGTATGGCGAATCCGGTATGATTTTAACGAGATCTTTTAGAATACAAAGACAACATTGAGAGATACGCTAATGCATCTTCTATACCGACCACGGACAGGTCTTGTGATCTCTTCTGAAAGTTGAGTATCAACATCCCCTCAAGTGAAGTGCTCAGTACGAGGCTGAATGAGGAGAAAACACTTCGGCGCGGGTACACAAGCAGAACTGAACTAGTGGGGGTCCTAAATGGAAGAGACTGCGGTAACCTGTTCACGTTTGCGAAATCGGCATGGGCATAATATGCTAATAATGATTATTATGGCATAATAATTGTATTATCAGCGTTCGCATATATTATATAATATAATATTACATGTTATTACATATTATGTTATAGTATATAATATTACATATTATGTTCGAATCAGCTGGGCCAGTATGAACACTGAACCGACAGGCTGCCTCATGATTCACCGTCATGTTGACGACTTTTGATCTGCTCCAACTTTGAGCCCTCATTGTAAACGAACTGCTGGTCGTACAAGCCTCCGGATGGTCTTAGAAAAGACTAAAAATTAAACACTTCTTGAATAGGAACTAAAAACTATACCGTTCTTCTGAAAGTTTTCGAGATAGGATGAATATTTCAAAATTCTTTTTGAAGCCCTTCCCATTGACCTAGGGATATGAAAAGTTCGGAGGATCATTGTGGGATTTGTTAGAACGCGTTAATCAAATTTCATAACTCCAGCACAACGCTGAGCAAAGTGCCACGGACGGGGGACGGCGGACGGACGGATTTTTTTCTTTCAATTTTTGGAATCTACGTATTTTGAAACGTAAAAAATATCATTTATAATATAAATAATATAAATAATGCTAACATTTTTTTATATATTATATAAAAACATGTTAGCAATCAACAGCTCCAGAACCTTAGCAGACACTAAGAAGACTCTTTCTGTTAGAAATCTGTCAAATTTAGGCGTTTTCCGGTCATTTGTCTCTGTTAACATCGTATTCTTCTCGTTGTATGAAGTGGAATGGTACATGAGACATGTATCATCTCGATCGTCATGTAGTAGGTTCATGTAGCTTGTCTAATATGGCACTGCTTCCCAATGGCAGTCAAGATGTTCGGCGGTCCTCTCTGCCTTTTGCCTTTTTGAGGAACACTGCGAAGAAAAACTCCCAGCCAACTGGATAACCTTAAAAATGGGCAAGAAGAATCTTGTCGAGATTATATTATATTCTCCTCCATTAATCTGCAATTATTTATTTTTCCAATCTTTCCCTTCAACTTATCGGCCCATGTGTCATTCCAAAAGATAACTCACGATAGAATTGAGATTAAATGTTCATATTTGCACGAAAAATCTGTCTTGACAATTGAAAGGCTAAGTTCGAAGATGACCACTCTAAGAGGGGCTTTTGGGGAGTTTTAAGGGGGGGGATTACCCATAAATTCCATAAATGAAACAATCTGACAAGTGACCCCTCATTTTAAATGTTTTGCTAGGCTGACCACGGTGGTGAATTGGTGCTCAGAATTGCGATATCTTTATGCGTTCTAAAACTGTAGCTCTTTGAAGGTGACGAAACGTGGTTGGTATTTGAGATGTTCTTCACGGTTCTCTCTGCTCTAATCTGATAACGGGATGAGATATCGCAATTCTGGTTTCACCGTCGTGTTCAGCGTTGAGAAATCTATAAACTGAGGTGTTACACGGGAAAAAATCGAGAGAAAATTTGTTATAAAACCAGTAAAATGGAGATATTTTACATAAAACCAGTTATTTCTTCGAAAATTCGCTATTCGCCATGCTGCATGACTGTGGTTTTTAAAAATTCCCTTTGAGAAGCCCATTACGACGTATTGCTCGGGGCCCCCAGATATTTGACCGTCTGGACATATATGCGGTGCGTGTTGCCAGTTAGCAGATTGCATGCGAACGCCAAGAGTATTATTACGATCAGTGGGATGAAAGATCCCCACGTATGAAGTCCATGTTTTGGGAGGGCATCGCTCTTCACCTATGATTAGAATCATGTGAGACGAAATCGGGACATTGAGATATTGATTTGTTCGACTGTTATACGTGTTTTTTGTATTTGTTCTTTTCTCTTTCCAATCGGTTCAGTTTAAGGTATTGATATGGAACGAACCTCGGGTGTGTATGCATGGCGAAGGAATATGTAGAAATGATGATATCGAAAATTCAACAGCATTCTCAGCTGCTGAATCTTTGTCTGTTCATTTACTTTGATAACATGCTCGTCATAGGTCAAAGGTAGATCCTCGAATTTTCGCCATTTTGTTATTTATTATTTTCGGTAAAATCTTTTTCAAGGACCTTTTTTCAATGTATGGTTGTTTAAACTTGGACCCTGTACCTATGATGCCACGTGAGAAAGTTTTTTTCCATCACTGTAGCATCAGAGATACATCTATGCATCTATGACAAGGTCTATGTGGCACATTGGCTTATATGAATTATGATTGAATAGGTACCTATAAAAAGATAGAACTTGAATTGAACAAGACGACTGAAACAGCTTTACCTACCAACATTTATTTGCATTATTGTAAATACAGTACTTACGTATCAAGAACCAACCAGTATGGATACCAATGGTTTGATGAAACATTGTAAGACGGGTCTCCAGTTCTCGAGTGTCTGCCACTCAGTCAGTCATCTGACTAGGAAGTTGAACTGTGGTCCGCCAGATGGAGCCTGCTGTTGGAAATTTCCGGTAGGTCCCCCGGTATTGGGAACTACTCGGTAGTTGAGCCAATTTTTTCAAGTAGGAAGATTCCTGGGAGCACAACACTTCTTATTACATATTTAAAGATAATATCCATGAGATTACTTACAATGCACACGAACTAACAGTTCTCTTATTTGAATACTGCGCATTCGAAGAACCAGGGCCGAATCCAGACTTTGATTTGAAGAACCGGGGGTCATGAGGTTCATCACATATTTTTATTTTTTGTAATTTATTTGGCATTTTGGCCTAATTACTTATACCTACTGTCATATACAGAGTTTCTACATCTAAACATATGCTTTGCCAGAACTCGGGGATTTAAATATCTTTTTGTATACATGATAATCGTTCTGCTGCATTAATATATGGTAACTGAATGGGTTTTCAATTGATTTTGTTATTCTCAAGAAAAATTGATCCCTATGGACTTGAAACTCACTACACTCCATTGTTAAATGCTCCAGCGTTCCATTTAGATTACCACATCTAACACACTCGGTTAAAAGTTTCTTTCCAATGAAAAGGAGGAACGCATCACAAATGGTTTGGCCTCAATCGGGAGATGACACTTCCGAAATCCTTACTGGCTTCCCTGCGAGTAAACCATGTCCTATGAGGAATTGTTGGTTGTATGGTTCTCTAAAAGGCTCCTTCAGCTGTCGTTGAATAAATGTTATGCTACAATAACCGATAGTGTCTTTGGGTAGGGGGAAAAAAATCTTCCACCTCAACACAAATCTCTAACCACTGCCCTTCATCCGCTCCATGTTTTGCTAAACCGCCCTCAATTTCGTTTTCTCGGATCCCTGCGTGGGCTTTGATCCAATGCAGTTCGATGTTGATGCCAGTTGATGCGCATGCATGTAGTGATAGAGGAGTTTGGATGCCAGTCCATTTGAAGCCCTTTTAAGAGTTATTGAGCTGATCTTCTGTGGTGCTCTAAGGGATTCGGAACATATGACACTTGTTACCCATTTGTTCTCTTCAATCAGAAACTCAATGGCTGTTACTATCCCAACAATTTCGGCGTGGTAGCTGAATGTAACGAAGGTAGTTTGTATGAGCTCCTATGGTATTTAGCTAACCTAACCTAATTTAGTGACTTAACTCTGTTTATTGCATATAGGGAGTCACTGAAAACAATTGAATTTCTACCTAACACCTACTTGTACACGCCCTAATCAATGTTTTTGAGCGATTTTTCTTCTTGCATTTTTTTATAACTCTTTTGTTGCACGCCAAAGACGGCCATGTTCGAATTCAGCCTTAGTATGGACCTATTGTAACCCCTCGAAATTTGGTAGGTTCTCTATCTTGAAAAAAACTTATCGAAAAGTGAGTGACCCATATGTTTACAAATTCGTCGTACATCCCAACAATGATCTAACCAACGAAATTAACAGGCAAAATTGTCAGTGAGTTTATTGTTCATTTCACCAAGTTTATTGCGATGCAAATGATAGTCAATAAAGTACGAGTCTCATACGATGCTCGTATTATTTTTTGCGATGACTGATGGGTTTTATTTTGAGTTTGGAGAGTCTGTAATTTACAGATGTTCCTAAAGAGAGAATCGATTTTCCAATAATATTCGGTTAAATTATTTATTAAATTATAACATCATTAAAAAATAACTAATTTACACTTTTATTCATTTGCTTGATTCTTGCATATTGCCTCTACAGGTCTTTTCAACTCCAAAAACGAAAAGATGTGACATCCCCCAAAAAACACTCCTTATAATAATTTTCTCGCAAATTCTCCTCGCAAATTTCATTCTACAGCAGCCGGAAAAAGTCCTAACCACTTCACAAGCACCGTACTCGTTTTGAAATCTCCCCTTGGTGCCATGGAGAGAGACGTTTTTATAACTACAAATATAATATATAATATGTATTATTATTGTATTATTATTATATGGCACCAAGGGGAGATTTCAAAAGGGGCACGGCGCTTATGAAGTGGTTAGGACATCTCTTTAGTTGGAAAAAGTTTAGGTCTTTAGTTACAGGCGGACGAGGATTATTACACGGAGAGTTTTTTGGGGGTGAGTTTTTGTGGAGTGGAATTGGGATTACTACGAGTTGTTATTCGTCCAAAGGCGTAATAATTGAGGGATAGGCGAACTGTTCTGCGAAGTGGAATAACTTATGTTGTTGTCCTCCCCGTAATGCTCGAATACGACAAAATGTTTTGGATACTTCGTGAGCCCAGAACGCTCCTTTTTTTCAAGAAATTTCTTAAGCCCTTTCCGTTAACCCCGAGAAGGGTAGGCTAGTGATAATTCGGTCAGACGGAATCGTGAACACGATTCGCTTAATGAAAGTAAACAAAGGATAATATTTGAGGAGTTTGTTTTTCTCTAATCTATCAATAGGTAGTTAGATAAACTACATCCATTATTTTCATTGTTTGATTGGTGTATAGACTGGGTAAGAGTTATGGCTGTATTTTATCATTTTGATAAAGGTAGCGATGCTATTGAGTAGTACGGTGTATTTTCCACTGTACAAACCCGGTTTCCGGTGTACGTAGGTAAGAACAAACCCATGGCTCCCGTATTTCCGTCGGTCTTACTTTGGTGAATACGCTGGTTGATCTGCGTGATCTACCGAGTAAAACATGAGAACCAACGGAAATACATTCTCAACATAAAGCTGACGCGTTATTGTCATTTCATTGTCAAATGTCAATTCATTCTTGTCATGTTTTGCACTTCTCCCTATACTTTTCCCAGTGTAATGCGCTAGCTTCATACTCCGCCAGTCGTGTGCAACTAATTTCTGCAATGACCTTCAGCTTTCTTCAATTCTCTACTCGTAGATTCCAAGTCATCTAATTTTCCTGGGCTGGAGATTTGAATTCTTCTCTCACGGTTGAATAACCCACTTGCCTTTTTGCTGATTGTTCAACGGTGCCTGTTTACTTGCACTTATTGCAAGTACGCACATTTTACATGGATGCACCAAGTAGTACCTAAAATGTGTTCGGTAATTTCAGTCTGAATTCGTCAGCCACTTTTAGCGAATTTCCGAAGAAAATGTAGCTATTGTTCTCGGTCCAAAATTTTCAAAACTCGCATTTTCGAAAAATTTGCATACCAAAATCCGTCGTATGTGTCATTCCAGACGATAACTCTCGATAGAATTGAGATAAAAAGTTCAAATTTGCACAAAAAATCCGTCATGACATTCGAAAGGCTAATGGATGGGCAGAATCGGCCCACTCTAAGAGGAGGTTTTGGGGAGTTTTAGGGGGGGGGGGGATTCCTCATAAAATGAAACATTCTGACAAGTGAAACTTTTTGAAGGGTTATTCATGCTGAACACGATGGTGAAATCAGAACATCTTCATGTTAAGTCTGCTCTAATCTAATAACGGAATGAGATATCGCAATTCTGACTTCACCGTCGTGTTTAGAGTTGAAATGTCCAAAACCTGTGGGGGGTTTTGGGGAGTTGGGAGGAGGGGGGAGGGCTGAGGTCACCCCAAAAATTAAAGTATGGCAAGTGAAGTGCTGAATAAGGTGGTGAAGTCAGAATTGCTATATCTTATTCCGCTCTTTGAAGATGAAGAAACGTGGTTGATAGTTGAGTTGTTCTTCATGGACATCATGTTCTGTAATGGAGACATTTTCCATAAAACCGATTATTTTTTCGAAAATTCGCTCCTACAGCCATGTTGCATGACTGTTTAAAACCTTTGATCTTACTAAGGCCAAACGGTGTGCTCCTACCTAGTTACCTACTCCTACTACTAGTTACTAGTTATCTACTACCTAGTTAATTCTCACGCAATTGTGGGATCTCCACTCATATTGATGAGATCTGTTCAAAAGGCATGAAAGCTCTGGGATTCTTGAGGCGTCATACGAGGGGTTTCACCGACGTCGACGCTCTGGTTGTGCTGTTTAACGTGGTGGTCCGCTCGGTCCTAGAATACGGGTCCATTATTTGGTCACCGTTTAATTATTGTTTAATTATTTTTTTAATCAAACTGTTGAGGTCGTCGATCGATTGCGCTGCTCTGCGAGAGCTGATTAACTTCCTCGTGCCTCAGTATCGTACTCGTTCCTCGAGCCTGTTTCACGTTCAGACTACACCCACCAACTATCTCTACAATAACCCCCTTCTACGTGCACTTAGATCCTTGGATTCAGCACTCTCCAACAATCGCGTTGATATTTTCGCCGATTCCTATAGTCAATTGATTGATGATCTCAGAGTCTCATTGAAGTAGCCATGTACATTTAATGAATTGTAGCATTAACTATTATTGTAATGATTGTAAATTATCAAGTATTAATGTGAATGAATTAATTATATTTTTGTTTGTATGGGTACGGATGTGAGTTTTATTGATTTTGTAAAATTGGGTGCCAGCCCGTGTATATTTAAATAAACAAATACTTACCCAGAATTTGCTGGATGTGGTAAAGAGGTCGATTTGGTTCTTTGTGGCATATGAGGGGAAAGCCAATGTAGCTTTGTGACAGTGTATTCCACCAATCAAGGGATCAAAATCCGGACACAAGTTGAGGAACATTTCTCCGTTCACGGCCACAATTCCTCATTATAATGCTCACGTTCTCCACATTTTCACGGCCAAACTGGGCGATTAGATCGCCCGTAACTACCTGCACGTCTCTTTTCTTGACCTTCCTGCGCTTTCCCAGCATACCGTGGAATTGCTTTTTGTTCTAGGTTTTTCCCGTATTTTCATAACATACCATACCTTCGTGTTGAATCTAGAATAACATGGACTTGAACCATTTACTTATTAATTCAAGATCGCAATAGGTATGTAATAAGTGATTCCCAAAATATCACGAGATTTTAAAAACTATCGGTTCAGTATTAAAAGATATGACCCCTTAATGGATTTTACTCTAAACTCCACTGCTGTTCTGATTCCGATGAAATCCCTATGGGCCCATCTACGGTCCAACTTGTATAATTCCTGCTCGAAAGTGTTAAATTTATGACTGGGACACCGATTTTGGGGTTATGGCACCAAAATTTGGATTTTGGATGATGTACATTTTTCTTATTTCTTGCATGAATACAGAGAAAGGTTTTCTCACCTTCGTTAGTTAGGAAACGAACCATGTGATGTATAAGAAATTGTGTGATATCCAAAGTAATGTCACTTCCCATAAGAATAGAAACGAGAATGGTTTTTGGTTTATTATCTTCGAAAAAAAAAAGTTTAAACCCCCCCCCCCCCGCCCTCAAAATTTGTTGGTTTACGTTTCAAGATACGTAGATTCAGAAAATCGAATTAAAAAAAATCCGTCCGTCCGCCGTACGCCGTCCACGCCGTTTTGCCCAGTTAGCGTTGAGCTAAAATTGAGAAATTTGGTTTCCGGGTTCGGACCAGCCCCACAATGATCCTTGAAACTTTTCATAACCCTAGCTCGATGGGAAGGGGTTCAAAACGAATTTTAAAATTTCGACAATGTCATATCTCAAAAAAATTCGACCAAACGGTGTAATTTTTAGTTCACTTTTGAATGACTTGAAAAATTACGAATGTTTTAAAACCAATTGGATTTTTGTACGACCAGCCGTTCGTTCACAGTGAGTGCGCAAAGGTTTAGGAGAAAGACAAAACTTCGCGTCTAAAACGGCCGTTAGGTGGGTCAGCCACCCAACAAAGAACTACCTTTTTTTCATCTTCCCTGTGAACTAGAGATTGGAAATTTAACCGTGAGTCGGGGATTGAACACATTGCAATATTCACTCGGTTTCTTATCTGTAAAATTGTTTAAATAATACCTATTTGTTTAAACAAATTAAATTTTGATGATGAGCTATTGATTTGAAATTTTAAAAATAGGTCAGAAGTGGATGACAATGCAATATTTACTCGGTTTTACGACATGGTATGAGTATGGTACGGTATATTATTGTATGTATGATTTGGTATAGTACAGTATGGTATGATATGAAAGAAATTCGTATGGTATTTTAAATTTAATTTGGATGATGAGCTAGAGTTTCATCTAACAGTTCGTTATTTGGATTAGGGTGATCTGCTCAAAGAAGATACTCGTAATAAACCGTTGTGTCAAGAATTTCCTGCTGGAGAGGCCATTCGCCCCTGTGTGGAACTGTTTGATTCAAACTCATCCCTTCAGATCTTGAGAGAACAGAAACGGAAAACTTGAAATGTTTACAGAAGTGGTCAAACTCTGAAAGATGCGTGGGATGCAAATGAGGGGTCAGCAATAACAATATTTGACTAGGTGGGTCGAAACGTGTGCGCTATTAATTAACAGTGCATTAGCGGGTAGCGAGGTGAAAGGTTAGTCATGTAAGAGGAGTGCGTGACCGAGAGCCATTAGATCGCCGTGGTGGACGTACAGGTAGTGGGGATGAGACGAAGGAAGCAGATGCAGAGACGTTAATTGGATGAGTGCACCAGCTCACAGCCCTTCTTCCTAAGCTACCCTTCTTCATCTTTAGCCTCCTACTATTTTTACCAGCGATTAAAGCACGGCGCCCACTGGGAGCTAACGCAAACGTGAATCCAACTCAGGAGATATTACGAACGATATATGGTTTGGATGAGGAATTGAACATAGACGTTTCCACATGAATTTCTTCCGAACTATAAGGCTACCTAGTTTTAATGGTTCCACACAAGTGTCCGTCAATCAGGAATATTTAGTGGGCAATATAGTCATAACGGGTGCGACCGACTACACGCATCTAGGAGTCCCGTTCAGTTCGTCGGGGGTGTTTTTCAAGGCGGCGGGTAATTTCAAGTCCAGGGCTTTGGCTGCTTGGGGTGGTGCTAGACAGGTTTTGGTGAGGGGTAAATGTGAAAAAATGGGATTCTATGTGTCGTATCGAAGGGGCGCTAGTGGAGTCGGTTTTATTTTATAATGCGGAGATTTGGAGCCTTAGATATTTTGAGGAAATTGAAAAAGTACAGAGCAAGTTTATTAAAAGTGCCTTACTGCTGCCAAGTAGTATACCTGGTTATTTGTTGAGGCTAGAGACTGGTCGGGATAGATTGAGTGTGAGGATTTTTGATAGGGTATTGGGGTGGCTCTTACGTTTGTTGGAAATGGACACGAGGAGATATCCGAGGATTTTTTTGGACCAGCTGGTGGCAACGGTGAGGAGGGGAACCTGCCTACAAAGACATAACTGGGCAGCGCAGGTTAAAAGAATCATGTACGATATTGGGTTTGGGGGAGTGTGGGATAGGCTAGACTATAAAGAATTGAAGGAGAAGCGAAAATCCATAGTCGGTTCTTACAGGACTAAACTCTTTTATGAGGACCTTGGAAGGATGTTCAACTCTTCGTATACCGATTTGTACAAGAAATTATGGTTTACGCCCAACAACCCAGAGAGTTACTTGAACTCGGATGCGCCTGTGCTGGAGAAAAGGATCCTTGTGCAGCTCAGGTTGGCCGGTTTGATCGTTATGAGAGGGTGGATTTGTGGGGAGAACTTCCTGATTGACCAGCGGAGAGCTTGTATATTGTGCAACAGTGGAAGCAATGAATCCATTTTCCATGTTCTCTGATGGTGCTCTGAGTTGGCTCCACAGCGGCTCAAGTTCTTGGGGCCTAGATTAGTAAGTAAAGAACATTTAATTAATAATTTACTATCAGGAAAAAGTAGGGTAGAAACCAAAATGATAGGCTCTCTTTTTCTTTCTTATCTGCATAAGCGTATCTTTAAGACCAGGTTGTTGGAAGAGGCTGGTTTAGTTTAATTAGAAAAAAGGTATTTGTTTATTTATTTTGTTGTTGTATTTATCTGAGGGTGTTCGGATAATGTTTGGAAATGTAATATTTAATTCAAGTTTTGTATAATGGATATGTAATATTTAAAAATGTAATATTCAATATTTGGAAATGTAATATTTAATTCAAGTTTTGTATAATGGGCATGGTCCATGCATTGAATAGGCTACGCCTTTATCAATAAAGAATATTTTCTTCTTCTTCTTCACACAAGTGTCAAGTGTATTCAGAGGTTGGAAAAATTGCTACCGCCACGGCGCTATTGCTGATGCACAGTGGTCATGAGGTGGCAAAGCGAAATTTTATGTTTTTGAAGTTGAAAGTTGTCAGCTCATTTATCAGTGTCAACTTGTATATGTAATCAATTTGTAAAATGTATTTTCGGCTCTATTATTCTAGACGCTTATACATCTAATATCAGGCATGCAGAAAGTGCACATAGCGTAATTTGGATTATACGTTTATTGACTTAGTAAAATGAAGCGCCTTCGAAAGTAATAAATTTCATAGTTTATGGTATTTAAAAAATCGTGCACGATCATTTCCTCATTTAATACATATGCACCTCCCAACGCAAATAAATAAATGCATTAATGAGTTTTGGAAAAACCTGAAACATTATTTTTAATACAATACTCAATAGGGAGAGAATTGTTATGCGGGGCGCTCAGAGCGTTTGTTTTCGTTTTTCAACGATATAATGGAACGAATATAGTGAGTTCATTAAACCGCGCAGTGACTGGCCAGGCGATTTCCACACCTCGTTTCTATGTATACGAAAGAAGGAAGAGCTTCATGATCAGTTTGTGCAGTGAGCATCAAGGTAGAAGTCTTGTGGCGTGGCGGTCATGAACGATTAGTGTCGGAAGGAGTTTGCTTCACCACCTTCGGTTTTCCAACAGAACAATCGGAAATTCTTCTGTTCGACAATCCTTCCTTCCCCCGTAGAGAGTTATTCGGGATGGGATGCCGTGTAGCTGGGTTGAATGGGATCCTTCGTAGATTGCAATCGCCTCAGAGAGAGTAAACATGACCATTAGAGGGCAAGCTGTGGAACTCGGTAATCGGTGCCCGTGGGACCTGCGATTCCCGATACTGATAACTTATTGATGTTCAGCTTGAAGTCACGGATGTTTAAAACTCCCAGATTCAAACTGAGCAACCAAGGTTGGTCTAATGGTTCGGCCCATGAAACGATAAGAAATGACCTAAAAAGAGTAAACCCCTTCCAAAGAGGTAAGTACCGCGTTACGATACGTTTGGGGATCAGACACCCACTTCGACAGTTAATTCGCTCTTAGTTTAAATAGGAGCTTCGACAAGGGTTATAATATTGTGTCACAAACTCACTCGTTTATATATTTGTACGTACCTAAGGGAAATGTGATCATAACCTTATACAAAACCTTATATAAAACATGCAACCTACCTAATGAAATAGTATGTAAGTGAAGATCAAAAGCCTGTGTCATCTACCTCTCTAATTGGAACCTTGATAAAATCTTCGAGAATCTTTCTCACTGATGGTTGTTGAGAGAAAGAGGCAGCGTTCTGGTGGCGTCGCTTAAGGAACCTCTCGCCGATCATTACACAGGACGCTGAAACTATCAGTAGAATGTTGCAAATAGAGCAAATAGAGCTAGCTGGTAATGTAACTTTTTTTGTGGATTTTTACTTTTGTGTGAGTCCGTTAATAATACAACATTTCTCAATTCGTATTAGTTTTGTAAATCACATTAATTTGTTTCGCACATATTAGTATATCCTCCATGGAGAGTATACTACTTATAGTTAAAGAGGTGGTAAACAACAACTATTCGTTAAACTGTTCTAATAAATCTACGGTGTGCACTGATGGGTGCAATTATGGAGATCAATCAAGTCCCTGATGTGACGCGGTCATACCAAACGCTGTACCTCCGGTCGTCTAAAGCCTTCAGTGACTACTGGGTTGGTATGTTGTATGTTTTGATGAACAAATTTTCCATGTGTCGTTTTAGGATTTCAGTAGTCGTTTCCAAACAGAAATCCCTATAAATAGTTTTGTTTTTGACAAATTCAGCCGTATGAACAAATCTCTTTGGTTAGATGCCATTTTGTTGTTGTTCCACGATTATGAACTGAAACATTCCACAGTCTAACAGCGGTTTCAGATCGGACACTCTGTTTCGCACTCGACTGATCAGTAGAACGTCAATCGTTTGCCAATGTACACACCAAGGTATATGTGTCCCGTGGCTTTCGGGAAGGACTGGTCAGCATAAAATAAAGGTGGCTCTTCATGCTTCAGATTGTAAGTGTACGTGACAACACAGGACTTAAATGAATTTATTTTCACCTTCACCTACACCTTCACTTTCACCTTTTAGCCTCTGTCAAATTTTCGTGGCACACTGCATAAACCAGGTCATAAGCATTCATACCTGCAAACTCTTGATCTGCTGGTTGTGAGATGGAGGGCGCCTACTTTGGGGAATTCGGATAGAAATACGACTACTTTGGGGAAATAAAAAGAACTACTTTGGGGAAGCGCTCCGGCAGAAACGCGACTAGTTTGGGGAAAAGGAAAAGAAGGCTGAAAAGGTTGGATTGAAGGGTTTATAATCACAGTCATCGTTATCACGATGGATAACTTGTCACGTTAAGTCGTACATTATCAGTCATAGCGCTTACTAACTCCATCCAGGTAACTCAATACATTTCTGTCCCCAACGTACTGGTTCCGCAGTTCATCCAATGTTTTAACATGTCACTAGTCGACTTTTTCAGGGGGCTACTGGCTCCTTTCTTGATACTCGTCTTCTTCAAATCCGACTCAGCTTGGATTCCTCGCAGCACCGAGATGACGAGATGTATATTGGGATGTGGAGTATAAAATTGTTTGTTGAAATCGTTGTGGAATGATTCTACTGCATTGGTTGTACGTAAGCTTGTGCTATAGTTTCGTCGAACGATTTCGGGTTGGATGGTAAGAGAGACTTCCGTCGAATGTAGATACTTTGCCTTAATCGTCTCATGTCAGAATGTTCTAAATTGCTTGTCTCAACGGACTGTAGCTCCTTCCTTATCACTTTAGTTGGCTTACAAAATAGATCGACTTCAGCTTTTCTTTTGACTGAACTTCGTAACTACGCCAAAAACATGAGATTACTAGCTATTTAAAAACCAACTACACATAAAACACTGTTGAAACACTAAAATATAAACTTACTTAAAATTTCTTGATCGGATTCCGGTTCGTGAGTATGCTCGTTTTTAATTGACAGGACTCGTTTAATTCCAGAATCAGTACACACCGAGACATTACATTTTGACTTTCTATTACAGCACCTGAACGAACCAATCCCATCTTTCAAAGTTCGGTGTTCCGTGTTCCCTTTCACTTCGCATTTCCCCAAAGTAGTCGTCTTCGTGAGATGTCGTGGCAATACAACGAATAGAGGTAAGGAGCCCACACACTACCTTGCGGAACCGACGCATTCATCATTCGTATCGTTGAATGTTCATTTTGAACCGTCACTACAAATTATGGAGTACAGGTTATTAGGGAGATGTGGTTAGAGTTTCAGCAATCCTTCGTGCCAAGTTTGGTCGAATGCTTGCTGTACATCCAAGTATGCTGATCGACAAAATTGGCGTTTTGTTTAACGGCAAATCCCCACATCGTCACTTTTGGCCAAAATATGCATACCATTTGAAGCACCTTCTCCCGGCGGATCGATCTAACTAAGTAGATAACACTAAATCTCACGATTTATTTTACTGACTTACTCAGTAAACATAGTCATTGGCAGATGGTTTTTTGGCTCTGCTGAAAGATTGGCAAAATGACATTGTAGGCCTGAGGTGAGACCCTCGATCTGTTATAGTTACACACAAGCGACGAATCCCGAGCTCTAATGCAAAGATTTGTTTGTACTGTGAAGGATTGAGTTCATTACACGATTCAACGTATAACCAATGTGTTATCATGTTTATTTGATTTGAAAAAAAAGAAAAGTTTTCTTTTTGCCAACCTTTGAAGCAAAACCTTTGCCAACCTTTGAAGCAAAACTGAGTGAATTTGTCGTGTAAGTAATAAATTATTTTGTCGAACATTTGACTTCAATTGGTTGAAATCAATTCATTTCAATTCAACGTTCCCAGTGCTCAATAAATGAGCCACTAACTATTGTTTGAACGAACGATTGGTTTTCTCACTAAATTTCTTCGAAAGCCCTTTCGGAGCGAGTTTTTGATGGGTGCGATGGAGCTGTACTCAATGAATGTTGTGTAAGGAGGTGTAACGATCCGTGACTGGCCTCACTTTGCAAGGTATTGTGCTCTTGTCCCCTGGCCCGAGCAAAAAAACTCTTACGTCCTCCGGAGCTCAATTGAAAATCATGCTATACCAATGGCGAGCCTTGTTTCACACTCCAGTTCGGTAGCAACACCAAGCTTCCAATTTGTCGTCTCCGGTTAAATAGGCCTCGATTGCAAACCGCTCTTGCATGACGTCCAACTACGTTGATTAAAATATGTCTCTCTGCTGACACTGTTCTGTCTTAGAAAACGACCAGTGAGGTATTTATTGAAAACCCACAATTGTAGAGTTGCTACGAAAATCCAGGCACTTTTATCCAAGTATTCCTTATATCAATCAAAGATTAAGAAATAACTAATGACTGAAGTGGGCAGGCAAATGAAGAACGTCATAATTTTGATATCTACATTCAATCAAACTAGCATGTCAAAGTCAACCAAATGACATCCAGTGAGAATATTCCGCAGCATACGGATGATAAATACCAACGAAGAAAACAAAAATTACAGTCATCAATTGACTGCAGAGTTTAAATTATAAACACATAACATGTTTGTTGTGCTATTGTTCATAAATTTCAGTAAACAGTTTTAGGTGGGTTAGTTTGATCAGGTTCCTAGGAAAATTCTCTTATTATGTCATTCTGCATGACCGGAGCGTATAGCAGCCAGATATTGACTCAATCGGAAGTCGCCATCTTAGAAATCTCTTACTTGTAAGGTGTAAACAAGAATTAGGGCAATTCTCCAGACTGTTTTTGTTCAACGATAATATTGGTACTTTGTGATTTTGTTTTCAGATTTCCACAAATTCTCAAATAATATGGATTTACTGCGACAATCTAGCTCTAGTTTCTGAAAAAAATGATTCAGGTAATTTAATTGGTTATTACAATTCTTATCAGTAGGTAGTAACAAATGCTCAGAATGTGAGATCTGTGCACAGCGCTCAGGGCTGAAAAAAAGCTATGAAATTCAGGATAGATCGTTTGTTGTACATTCGTGTCTTCAAGGGTGCTAAAAATTCATGTTAAGTTTGTCAATAAAAAAAAATTGATTATAATTTTTTCAAGGTTTATGACACTAATATTCTTATAATACAGGTTTATCAAGATTTTCATGGGAGGAACCGGTGGTTTATTGTTTTATCAACAACAAAAAATCAGTGATGAACCGCACGTCCTTATTCCAGTGAAATAGAAGATGAAGAAGGTGAAATAGAAGGGGCCTAGCGCCCTGTTTGGCTAATGGACCACAAAGACTGTTCCGGAAAAGTGACTGGCTATTGTAACAAGGACTGTTCCAGCTACATACGTATGGTCACCTCTTCTCTCTTCGCTTTCCCAGTGAATGTTGCACGGTGATGCACATTCCTTCCGCATGATGTTTTGAAAATTTATCGTGGAGTGTCACAGTATGAGGGTGCTCACTACAATAATACGAGTAGGTTGTGCTTAATAATGAGAGAATAATCGAGTAACAAAAAGGCATAACCAACATGAGTTGTCTCTTCGCAAAGATATATCATAATAATATAATTATAATATAATGACATATCTTTGCCAAGAGAGATTCCGGACTGCCTATTGGAAGGATTAGTCTTCGTATACTATACGAAGACTAATCCTTCCAATAGGCAGTCCGGCGCGTTCTTGTAAAATTCGTATGGAATTCGGTCCAAGCCTGGAGCTTTCAAGTTTTTTGCGCTTCGTAAAAAGGTTTCAAGTTCATCGAGAGTTGGTATTAAACCATCCAGGACCTCCACCTGCAGGGGCGGTTGCGCATATCGGACAACCGCCTTCAAACAGGTGGGGATTATATACTTTTTTAAATACTCTACCAGGGCTCCCAAACTACACGCAGGGAATAGGTACTCTAGGCCCAAAAGATCGAAAAATCTTTACCAAGTCCCAAAATTGCTTAGAGTCTCTAACCTCAGTAAATTTTTGGGCACACTTTTCATAATAGTTGGTTTCTTTCACCCTTATAAAAGCGTTAGGTATATTTCTTATTCTCTTCGATATAACTGAATCTGATAACAAGCGAATCGGTCTTCCGATAAAGATTCAACAATTTTAGGACACGATCTCGAAGTTTCTTACAATCACTATCAAACCAGACTGCCCTCTTAGTTTTCCCTTCTCTATCCTGCTTTTGTACAGAAGCCGAGCGCCTAATGCAGTCCACTATGGTCTCGATCGAAACGCTACTACCAACCATTTTCTGCAAATTTACCGCCTTTTTCTGTTGAAATTCCTTTTCATCCTTACTCGTCCACGGAATACGTGGTACCAAGTCACAGCCCTGATGCTCCATTGAGAGGGTCTGCAAGTCGCAACTAAGCGCAATCGACAGGTGATCTGACCAGGGGGCACTTATGACTTCGAAATCCGTTATGGCGCCCATCAAGTCCAACGGCACTATTCCTAAGTCTATAACTGAAGAACTATTGTAGCCTATATAGGTATAGCTACCCACCGCATCTACTCTTGAACGCCCATTTAGGATTACCGACCCCCTCTCATTGCACCGTTCCTACAAACATTCGCCCTTTCTATCCAAAACCAAATTCCTAGACGCCCTGCTCTTCCCCCATGTGCTGCCAAGCACTGCCTGAGGTACCCTTTGCCCTAGACCTATACGTGCATTAAAATCTCCTAAAAATTTACAATTATTGATTCAGGCAAATCTACTGCAACTTTCAATGCGTGCAAAATCATAGTCCCAGTTACTACCATTCAGATATGCCGGAAAGATAGTGTAGCTTCCACCCCCCCCCCCCCTCCCCCCACCCTCAAACGTAGACGAATAACATAAGTGTTTCCCAATTTTATGAAACTGCACAGCCTACCCATTCATCTTCTGAAGGCTAGCATACAGCCACCACTTGCTCGCCTATTTGAGCCAATCTCACCGCCGGCAACACAACAGTATCATATTCATGAAAATAAGACGCATATTTAGCAGATTTATCCACCTCAAGAACGTTTCTGAAAGAATTACGACTTCAAATGATTTAAAAAAAGAAAGGAAACCATCCTGTGTTAACTTAGTGCTTAATCCGTTTACTTTATAGGCAAGAATTCTAATTCGATGATCCATAGACTGTCACAAGGTGTCACAGGTGCCACAAGGACTATTGTAAGTACAGCCATGGGTGATCTGGCAAGGTTGTCAGTACAGAAAGGAGTCGCGAATCAGATCTACATTAGGTGATCTCATTCCAGTACAGGGCCAGGCGGATGTCTTGAGTTAGGGATGGAAGGGGGCGATGGCACACGGTACTCGTTGCTTCCATCCGAGAGGATCGTATACTTGGGATGGACTTCCTTGCTGAACAAAGGTGTTTGATGATCTGGCTGGAGCGAATCTGGTGGTTTTCTGGAAGGTTATGGTCAATCTAAGACATATTATTTGAGAATCATCCCGAAAAATTTTCTGATCGGCAACATAGAAAATGCCGAGTGGAATCGTCTCTTTTATACCACTTCATAGTTGTATGATTTATTGAATTCTGCCAATTTTAGGACGCGCTTCTCTAGTCCGCAAGATACTTGAGTAGTACATCAACTGGCTGGTTTGACAACTTCTTAGTTTACTTTTCAGTGATCATCTACTTTTGAGCTAGCAAATTCTGTCGCTGCCAAATACCAAGGATGTCACCTAACTGTTCCATATTGTCAAACTTTCTGCTGCTTATCATAATATGCTGAGTTCTTTAATGTATCCTGGGATACAACGGGTTATCCGAACGAAAAAACTAGGTACCTAAGGGTTCTCGTTAAGGAAGTTCTCCGAAAATTACTCCCGGGATTTTTTTCTCATCCTTCAACAATAAGTTTTGGAACGAAGGACATCCCAAGATTAACATTTCTCAAACGAACTCCTGAAAGTACCGAAGATTATCGTTAACAACTGATAACTCTAGTCACAAAAATAAAGCGAACCTCCTTGGATTGGTCCAGCCTTGACCTATTGTGCCCAACACGCAATCGGAGAGTGACAGCTCAACCTCACTGTGAAATTACAGCTTTATAGACCAACACTATAACGGACGTGATCGAGGTTGCAGTAAGTGATCATAGTAGACCCAACTAGAAATATGGCAGAGTCTGCACAGGGAACTAATTTTAATTTGACAGAATTAAATAGGGCAGACTTTATAACATAAATTCAGACTTTGGGAATCACTGTTAGGCTACCACAATTACAAGATTGGTATTAATATCATATTACTCGTTTCATTGAGGTCAAACCCGAGGGATTTGTATTTCTGGGCAAGTTCTTAGGGATAGTGGGGATTGGAATAATCGGTAAAGATCATAAACATGATAAATGTGAGTTTCGAGCCTATGAAGACATAGCTCCAAGAATATCATCAAACTCCTGGTGACTTTCTCTCTGTTGAAATGAAACTCAGTTGTGAACGGAGCGGAATTCATTTGAAATGGAACCCATTGCATGATCGCCCTTCGAAGCACATATGCCGTCAATTGGGTAATGCCGTTATGTCGCAACGTCGTATGAGTATTTTCCAGAACACGCGACAATTTATCTCCTTGAGTGCGCATGCCCAGGGTTCAAACCAAATTACACATGTTGGCAATGCAAGTATATTATAGTCTCCGAGCATGTTAGTAGGGCAGGTACCTAATTTACCACGAAATGGACAGCAAAGTGAAATGCTTGGCCTGATCCATTGACAATAAACTATTTTGACCTCTAACAGTTGAAAATCGTTTAGTAATCCAAATCAAGTCCGTATTATAGAACTGTAAATATGCGATGCGATAAACAAGTAGAACACAACAGGAAGCCAATAAATGATAGCTATTTCGACACTTTATAAGGTGATCATTGTGATTTTATATAAAAAATTCCAGTAAATAAATAATCAAGCTCAAGTTCGTGAGAATGGTGGTGGCGAGAGAAGAATATTTGTTAAAAACTCTGCAAATTCTTGACACAACGGTTTATTATCTTCCTTGTGCAGATCACCCTTCTGTCTATACCAGACTGTGTTGCAAATCGGCACCATACCATATTCTCACCGTACTCATACCATACCATACGAATTTCTTTTCTGTCTTATCATACTGTACTAAATCATACATACAATAATATACCTTACCATACTCATACCATGTCATACAAACCGAGTGAATATTGAAATGTCATCCATTTCTGACCTATATTTAAAATTTCAAGTATCTAGCTCATCATCAAAATTTAATTTGTTTAAACAAAAAGGTATTATTTAAACAATTTTACAGATGAGAAACCGAGTAAATATTGCAATGTGGTCTATCCCCGACTCACGGTTAAAATTTCTAGACTGTAGTTTACCGGGAAGATGACAAAAGGTAGTTTTATTCTGGGCGTCTGAGGGTTGGGTCACATAACGGCCGTTTTCGACGCGAAAGATTAGTGTTTTTCCTAAACCTTTGCGCGCTCACTGTGAACGAACGGCTGGTCGCACAAAAATCCAATTGGTCTTAAAAGATTCGTAATTTTTCAGGTCATTCAAAAGTGAACTGAAAATTACACGTTTCAGTTAAATATTTTGAGATATGACATTGTCGAAATTTTAAATTTCGTTTTGAACCCCTTCCCCTTGACCTAGGGTTATGAAAAGTTTCGAGGATCATTGTGGGGCTGGTCCAAACCCAGAAACCAAATTTCGTAATTTTAGCTCAACGCTAACTGGGCAAAGTGCCACGGACGGCGGACGGCGGACGGGGGACGGCGGACGGGGGACGGCGGACGGCGTACGGCGGACGGACGGATTTTTTTTTATTCGATTTTCTGAATCTACGTGTCTTGAAACGTAAACCAACAAATTTTGAGGGGGGGTTAAAATTTTTTTTTCTTTGGGCGATTCCAATGGTTCATTATCGAAGATAATAAACCAAAAATGCAACAATAAAAAATACATATCGGGTGTTCCACATGGTATTGTGATTTCAAGTTTCTTGTTCTGAGGTACTTCTCGTACCTACCTACGAAAAGAAATAATTTCTTTTCGTAGGTAGGTACGAGAAGTACCTCAGAACCAATAAATACCAATAAGAACCAAAAATCAGTACCAACCAATAAATATTCAAAATTAATTATTAATTTTGAATATTTATTGGTTGGTACTTCTTGTTATAATTATCGACGAGAATTATACAAATAAAAGTATATAATAAATCATTTATGGTCAACTATTCAATCAGTACAGCACATTGAAAATCGAGTAATGTCAGTTTTTGCAAGAATTGGTAAAAATCGCCATTTTTTGATCAATCATAAAACATTTTCTATTCGACCGATTTCTCACGTTTTTTTTTTTTTTTTTTAATCGACGCGGAATTCCATCATCTTTAGTTTTGTGTATAGTGACTTTTAGCGTAAGATTGACAGTTGTGGAGTTATAACTCAAAACTCGAAGAAAGTCCGAAAATTCCGAGGTTTTTGGCAAACCCTGAATTCATGTGATTAGGTCTCAAATAGACCAATCAAAACAATAAAATCTTTTACACCACCTTTCGCAAGATAAATTTCTCAAACTACTGGACTATAGATAGAGCAGATGAACCGTGAAGAACATCCTAAGAAACAGCCACGTTTCTTCATCTTCAGAGTGCTACAGTTTAGGACGAAATGAGATATCGCAATTCTGACTTCACCATCGTGTTTAGCGTTGAAAAATCTATAAATCAAGATACCGGACAAAAAGGAGACAAAATGTTTTATAAATCCAGTAAAATGAAGACATTTTACATAAAACCAGTTTTAGCATTACATAAAAACCAGCAAAAGCCATGCTGCATGACCGTGGATTTTGACTACCATGGTTTTTGTCATGAAAATGTCTAAATACTGCCATTATTTACCCTTCAATTCCAAAAGATTTTCGGAGGAGGCTCCCGAACCCCCCTCCAACAGATTATGAGGTGGGGTTAAAAAATGTTTTTCTTTGGGCGATTCCAATGGTTCATTGTCGAAGATAATAAACCAAAAATCCGTCCGTCCGCCATGCGCGGCACTTTGCCCAGTTAGTGTTGTGCTAAAATTACGAAATTTGGTTTACGGGGTCGGACCAACCCCACAATGATCCTCAAAGCTTTTCATAACATTCGGTCAACGGGAAAGGGGTCCACAACGAATTATGAAATTTTGAAAATTTCAAAAATCGAAAAATTCATGTGAAACGGTTTTTTCAAAAATAGTTTTCAGTCCATATTTACACAGACTTTATTTTTTAGAATTTTTCAAGACCATCCGCAGCTTTGTACGACGAGCCGTTCGTTCACAGTGAGGGCTCAAAGTTGGGGCGGATCGAAAATCGTCAACATGAAAGTGAATCGTGAGGCAGCTGGTCGGGTCAATTTTCAAACTGGCTCAGCTGATATTCGCCCACCCCAAAATTCGTGTGATGGGTCATTTTTCCATGACATTTCATATAGAAATGAAATCTTGGATAATTCGACTACGCATCTGAAAAACTCTGCAAATTCTTGACACAACGGTTCATTATCTTCTTTGTACAGATCACCCTTCTGTCTAGATCACTAGGTCTAAATTTCTAGATCCTAAATGTTAGATTAATTATTATTGTCAATTATCACTAATTATTAACAATTTTATCAAGTACCTACTGAAAATTATTATAATTTATTGTTAGGTATTGATAATTCGTATTTATTATTAATAATAATTATTATTAATTATGATTAATTAATACGATATAATTCTGGGGTTTTTACGAGTAATACTAAGTCGGTAATAATTTTTCTATAAAAGAAGTACCTACCAACAAACATTCGAAATTACCTTCATTTCCGTAGCACGAAACGCACCTCAGAACAACAAACTCGACATCACTTAAGCCATATGATGTTCCAAAGAGCTTGTTAGTATGAAAATGGACCTGTATTTCAACAGTTTGATTCACGATCGGGTTGTGAGGCACAATCTTTGAGCCGTCATTGTGAACGAACGGCTGGTCGTACAAAGCTGCGGATGGTCTTAAAAAATTCTACGGAACAAACTCTATCTAAATATGAAATAAAAAACATACCGTTTGATGGGAATTTTTCGAGATATGGAATTTTCAAAATTTCAAAATTCGTTTTGAACCCCTTCCCCTTGACCTGGGGTTATGAAAAGTTTCGAGGATCATTGTGGGGCTGGTCCAAACCCAGAAACCAAATTTCGTAATTTTAACTCAACGCTAACTGGGCAAAGTGCCTCGGACGGCGTACGGCGGACGGACGGATTTTTTTTTATTCGATTTTCTGAATCTACGTATCTTGAAACGTAAACCAACAAATTTTGAGGGGGGGTTAAAATTTTTTTTTCTTTGGGCGATTCCAATGGTTCATTATCGAAGATAATAAACCAAAAAACGAAGTTGGTGACGATATTTCAAATTTATCAATTATTTTAATGAAATTTGGATTTTAAATTTGAAGTCAACGTAAACAAATTATGAAATACCATTTGAAATTTTTTCTAACGCGTTTTAAAGGAAAAACAAATATCGACAAATCTCCACCATAATCGTCAGTTACGCGGTATCACAGCTTTCCTTACCTGTCAGAAATGTTGGAATCAATTATTCCTCCTCTGCTGATGGAGGGGTCACTATTAATGCTAAAATCTCCTGCAAACGATACGTGGCCTGTGCGGCTACCTTCTGGGTTGCGGTCTGCGCACAACGGAAAATGATACGGGAATTACCAGTGATTTACCAGTGATTTACCAGTGAACCCTGAGAATTTTTTCCAATAGATTTGTGGACGAGATGAGGAGCTTCGTAGAATTTCGAAGCCTAAAAAAATCTTGTTGTGGTTACTAGGTTTTTCATGTGGCATAAGATTTGGAAAAGAAATCTCAATGAAACATTATAGTTGTTTGTCCAGCCTTCCTTGATCTTAGATTTCTGGAAATCATATCGAGGGTTATTCTGCTTCATTTGGGAGGTTCAAGGATGTGAAAACCTAGTTCGCAGTTCATTTTCGCGCAATCGAATCAGCTTCAGTGGAATTCACAAGCGACAAACTAAATAATGTTTTGATTGATATAAATCTGAACTGAAATAATATCTTACACATCTAATGAGTAATTGATGTCATCCGGGAGAAATCAAACCGAGTTCGACGCCTTAAATAGTGGGTTAATAGTTGACATAAAACGAATTTCGCCACAATTCCACTGCTCAAAGGTCAAAGCCGAAAGGGAATCGATAGATACCTGAAGCTGAGGTCAAGGCGGAAGAAAGTCAGACCAAATAGGAATCCGAGTTATCCAACATGGGGACGTATTCCGAGAGTGAAAGCGGTGGATTCGATCACCTTATGTTTTTATGGGCGCCCAGGAATGCAATGTTTCCCGTAATTATCAACGCTCCCTCACGCGATAAACAGATCACATGGAGGATAACAAGCTCTCAAAGTCGTTCCAATCGTTGGTCATCTGGTTCGACGGTTCGGGTTTGTTTATTCGCCACATCTTCCTTGTTTAATCGTTGCCCACATCGATGAGCTCAGTCAGTCAAAAGCACTAACTGAGTTAATGTTGGATTTTGTCTTCAAGCTCAAGTTTAGGATTTGTAAGAATCATTTTATGAGTGTGAATAATTATTACTATCGTTATCTATGGTTATTATTTCTTTCATTATATTGACGACTGTAATGTGACTTGTTTTGCGATGCATCGCGATGGCGATTGAAATCCTTTGATTTTAATTTTCAACATTCCTGATTCTAACTGACCTTTCATTGTTTAGAATCACGACACCCAAACACTTCCTTATTTTATGCTATTGGAAGATATATAATATATATCTTTACATATATATATCTATCTATATATATATATATATATATAATATATATCTATCTATACATATTATGTATAGATAGAATTGAGATAAAAAGTTCAAATTAGCACAAAAAAATCTGTCATGGCAATCGAAAGGCTAAGTTCGTAGATGGGCAGAATCGGGCCACTCTATGGGGGAGTTTAAGGGGGGTTGGGAAATTCTCCATAAATTCCCAAAATGAAACATTCTGACAAGTGACAAATCATTTTACAGGTTTTTACGTCCTGAACACGATGGTGAAATTTGGATTGCGATATCTCGTTCCGTTCTCAAGCTGGGGCACTTTGAAGATGAAGAAACGTGTTGTTTACTGTTAATCTGATGACAGAATGCGATATTGCAATTCTGACTTCACCGTCGTGTTCAGGGTTGAAATGTCCAAAGGCTGAGGGGGGTTCTGAAGAGTTTTGCGGGGGGGGGGGGGGGTTTCATGAAATTCCCCCCCATAAATTCCAAAAATGAAACGGTCTGTCAAGTGACCACTCATTTTAAAGGTTTTTACACGCTGAATGATATGGTGACGTCAGAATTGCTATATCTTATTCCGCTCTCAAGCTGGAGCACTTAGAAGATTAAAAAACGTGGTTGATAGTTAAGATGTTCTTCATGGACATCATGTTCTGTAATGGAGACATTATACATAAAACCAACTATTTCTTCGAAAATTCGCTCTTATAGATATGCTGCACGACTGTGGATTTTTCCTACTATTCTCACCAAGAAGATCCATACCAAATTTCAAGTTGATCGACTGTGAACCCGTCAGAGTGGCCAAAATTATCCTCAATTAGAGTTTTTACAGTTTTTTGTTCCTAACCTTTCCTTGGGTTGAGATGATGGGTTAAATCTTTCAAATGGTACTGGGTCATGTTATAAAGAAGGTTTGTACAAAATTTCAGGCCGATTGATCCTGTTCCCAGGCTGTGGACTCGTCAAAGTGGAAAATATTAGACTAAAATTTCATTTTTTTTTTTTTTTTTTTTTGTTCTAAAATGTTTTGGGTTGAGGTAATGGGTGAAATATTTTTAAAGGTTTTGTCTCAAGCTGAAACGAAGCACTTTGCAAAATAGCAAGTCAATCGGTGGCGGTGGAGAGGCTGTAGCCTTAACCGTCTGAACAAGGAGAAGACGAAGAACAAAGGGCGAAAAACAGGTAATGGCGAAAAACCTGGTGTTTGAAGTTACATGACTCGGCCCCCATTAGACCTAGCGACTTGAAACTTTCAGGGCTTTTTGTTATTTACTCCAAGAAGATCCACACGAAATTTCAAGGTAATCGGTCAAAAAGGAGCCGCGATATGGATGCCTGGAAAACGCTAATATACCAGTTTGATAGGACACTTAGGTTTAAAAAAGGTTCATACTCGTACATACTTGAAAATGACCGTAAAGTAAGTAGTTGTATGTCACGGTTGAATGATCTAAACCCGTTAGCTTATTCGTTCATATTTGCAAGCCCGTGCTCCTTTCACTTACCGCATTCCAACATTTCATTTTAGCGGTTTTCCGCCTTCAAGAGCAGAATATTATGGACACGTAGAAACAAAACTTATCGTGAAAGGTCGTAATAAATCGTTACATAACGTGCAGGTGCACTAACGGATTTCTTGGAAAATTCGGGTCAATAGAATGTGTATCAAAGGCCGCCCTCTACTTTCAAGTGCCCGTGTTCCCGTTTACGGTTGCAATGCTAGCGGCCCAAACGAGAAATAAAAATCCACTGTCCTGCAGCATGGATATAAGAACGAATTCTTGTAGAAATTACTGATCTATACTGATTTTACTGGTCTCAAGTAACATCCATGTTCTCCGGTTTGAGAACGAAATGAGATATCGCAATTGTGACTTCACCATCGTGTTCAGCGTTAACAAAATCTTTAACAGTATTCTTGTTATGTTATAATGTCCCAAACTGGATTGAAATATTTGGCATTGCAAATATTTATGTTTTACTGAATTGATTGAACAAAAAATTGATTTAGCATCCTAATATCAAAAGACAACACAACGAAATACGCATTTTTTTCATTCTCATTTTGTCACATTGTCAGGACCAGTGATTGATATGTATAGGGACGTTCATGTCCCTAAATGTCGATATGTATTAGTCCAATATTTCAAGTTCCAGTCAAAACTTTCAAAAGAAAATCTATTTTCCTGACATTTTAAATGGAACTAGAAAATATTGGGTTGAATGAAAAAGTTCCAATCATGAAAAAGAAATGCTCCAATATCCAAGTTCTGTTTAGTGCAATTCGTTCGTTTCGTTCGTTCGTTCGTTATTTGGAGACAGAGAGATTGATTGATTGATTGTATGGTTTTAAGCCACCAGGGAAAGGTTAGGGCTTCAGACGCATCACGAATCTAATTGCGGCATTTTGGGTCCTCTGGAGAGTGGCGTACTGGAATGTTAGAAAGACGAGAGAATGGACCAGTTGTAGCCTAGTGTAAACAGGAAAATCAGAGGCTTTTCGGCGTAGTTGATAAATATTCTTAAATACAGAGTTACACATATTGGTTATTTGTTTGTCCCATGAGAGGGAGTTCCGGGTGCATATTCCAATGTTCTTGACTTCAGATACATAATATGTATCTGATACATAATATTATTCTAAGGCCACTCCGTCATAGAGGAGAGGGAGTGTAAAATTCATATTTATTTTCGAAAGAATTTTCGTATAGGTATACTTATACAAAAACAAATAAAATAAAAAACATAAATTCGGGTAACCTAGGATTATTGCTTTTGTTTTGTTTTCATTAACTTTCATACCATGTGCTGTACACCAGTTTTTTTAATTTATTTAGCTCTGAATTCAAACATGCTACTGTATTGTTTACTTCTTCTGTCTTACACGTTCGATACATTTGAAAGTCGTCCGGTTAGACTGGTAGAAGAATTTTGGGAAGGGATGAAATATAAATTATAAAAATAAAAGCAGATAGAACTGATCCTTGAGGAGTACCAATTAATACATTTCTCCGTGTGGAGAAGGTCTTTTCAGGCCCTTTCACACATTGTTGACGTCCTGATAAATATGATTCAAACCAATTTAACAGATTATCTGTGATTCCTATTGACCTCACGCCTACAAAAAACATGGTATTCCTAAAGTAAGAGAGTTAAAGAGACTCCAGATATCAGCGATGGTCTTCCAAGTTCTCAAATTCAGGAGACCGCAATACTTGGCTGATCAATTTTGTTTCATGGCTGACATCCACGGAAGGGACACTCGAAATAGAGAAAAAATATTGCAAATCCCCACGCACCACACAAGGATTTTTGAAAGGTCATTTGTTGTACAATGAACCAAAATTTACAATGATTATGAAGTTTATTTCAATTTAGAACTAGAAACAGAGACATTTCGTGGTAATTTAAAGAAGCTGTGTAAAACCTATTACTATTTTCATTATTTAATAGTAAACCTTTTGCTTTTTCTTTTTGTAGTATTTTTGTATAGTATTTTGTTCAAGTACACTGTATAGTACCTCATTGTTCGCTCTCTGTCGTTGTGCAACAACTAAACTTTGTAATTGGCGTGAGCCGTGCGTTTATAAATAAATAAACTAGTGGAACGAAGTTATTTTGAACCTATTTTATATTATTTATAGGAAGATATTTGTTTATTTTAGGTACTTACCGGATGAAACGAGAGACATTCCATTTGTAATGATTTTACATTTATTTATTTTCTTATTATTATCTATTATTTATTTATTTGTTGTTTTTAAATGTATTTTGAAATTTTTTTATGTGCAGGGAGGATTGTAAAACTGTATTTTATGATCCAGGGAAGGTGGTGGAGAGGGGCCACTAGGCCATAACCTTCCTTGGTGATTAAATAAAGATTTCAATCAATCGATCAATCAATCTCTCTCTAATCCATCCCAGGTTTGTATAAATAAAGCACTCAATCAATCAATCTCTCTCTCTCTGAATGAATTTTCTTTTATACTAAAATATTCTCGTTAATTGTAAGGATGGCCTTGAGGGCCAAAATTTGCGAGATCAATAAATAAAACGTTATCAATCAATCAATCTCTCTCTTTCTCTCTCTCTCTCTCTCTCTCTCTCAATGACAACAAGAAATATTATTCTGCATGTAAACGATTTGAGTTACCTATGTATCTGATTCCAAGGAGGCGACGGCCAACAGAAGTGATGTTTGGCCTGACGAACGGCCCACGCTGAGAATATGTCTTCATCAGTTCCGGCTCTCGTCGACTTTTTCCTTCAAGATTGTCACCTGCCTTCCATGTGTTGTGATGTCAGGGCCGTGTCAGAAAGCACGATAAAGTCCTTAATATAGTGTTCCTTTCTCCCGAAAGCATGAACCCTGAGAAAGGAATTGGAGATCATTTTGATTTTCCAGGAGGAATCTCCAAATGCCGTATTGACAGTAATGAGGGGAAATCTACAGTTTATCTAAGGTCCTGAGTGTTTTTAAGTATTGTTGATTCGGTATACGGATATAATGCCACACTGTATGTCCAGTTGTCTCTATCTACGTTACTACTTGAATTATGAACACTTTTTCGTGTAGTCAAATACCTCTTTTATGAGCTCTGCTTGAATCGATGCAGGGCATTCAGCACAATAGTCATGAGGTCTCTCTCAATAAATCCACTGAACGTAAAACTTGACACCTTTTCACATTTAGCGGAGTTAAACAAATAAAGCTCAATTCAATATTGGATTTCACCTCTGCATCTCTAACTCTCTTCTCTTCCGTTAGTAACATTTCAGAACTTGAGTGAAAGTTATTTGAAGTTATGCACGTCTCTTTCGCCAGCGATGAACTTCGAGTCATCCCTACGAACCCACTTTCTTCCCCTCCTGGCGGATTTCATACGAGTCGCAATATCTGCCAAGATTCACCGATAACCTACAACGCAGAATCTTATCTGGGTAATGGGAACTTATGTGATTGCTTTTGAGAGATGAGTGAGAGAGATTGTAATGCTTTTTGCTCCCATCTCTACTGCTTCGAATCCGGGCCACGACCACGCAGTAGTTGTTTTTCTCTTCTAATTTTCAGCTCAAAATTCGGTATAGTACTGTCATGAAACGAGTGAAACGATCGCGCGCTATGTCATGGCACTAGTCGGCCCTCCATTATCCGACACGCATCATAAAGCATCTTATTGAAAACCAACCCTTTAGTAGAATGAACGAGCCTTATGAAAGCTGACAACGATCATAGAATTATGATACCACCATTCAAACAAAAAAATTATTCTGACATTAGTCCCAAGCCGTACCTACTGTTACACTAGGGAGAAACCTCTAACTCCAGAAGTGTATAAAAAAACACCTTTCTACATGTATAGAATCAAGTCCATCGTTTGTACTCTAACGAGAGGTTCAAATATCTAGGTTTCTAGTAATGACAAGAGTTGGGGGTAATGACTACATGTAATGCGGTTAGGCGATGGAGAAAATGTTTGTTTTTTACGTACTCGTACTTCACTGTCTCCCTCTAACAGTCTCCACGTACTTCCATCAAAACTAACTGGATTTGAAAGTACTTCCCTACTCTCTAACAACCTTTTCCCATGTTGTGTAAAGGAGATCTTTCTCTTATCTACAACAAGTTATTGATTTGGTGTAAGCTACATTTTAATCGTCCACTGATATTGTATGCTGGATTAAATTGACCATATGAATAGAAACCATTTATTATAAATGCATATAAACTGAACAAGATCTTAATAAAATGTACAAAATGTTATAACTATATTGCATGCACACCACTATAATACTGTTATCACCGTTGTTGAGATCCTATTTTAAGTTTATACAGTTATTATTTTCATATTTGAGGCATAATAAAGTATTCAACTAAGCATAAAATCGTGTTAAACCCAGAAGTATGACTGAGGATTTGAGGCTTTGAAAAACAGTCTATGACCTTCATAATAGTTCATAAAACCGTGAAACTTTCTGTTCTCTGTCTTTAGGCGAATCCATACAATATCTGGCATGTAACAAGCCACATTTATTATTTACGGCAGGGCCCTGTTTCTTGGAAAAAGGTACTAAGCAAAGGTATGCGATGTGTGACTGGCTGAGTGGCTTTGCTCTCACTTTGCTCAGAGTATCCATTTTGACCCAAAATTCATATTTTGAGGTAAAACTTGAGTGAAGAAGGTAGTTTGGATCTTGAAACATTCTAGCTTTCTGCTGTTCCTACATAGCGACCTCTACCTCTTAAGAATGATGCGCCAAATCGAGGTATGACGTTGATGATGATAAGTGCAGACGTGTTTACGAACGATAAATCACGTTGCTTAAAAATAATGTGAAACAAACTGCATTTCAAAATAAATGGCAGGTCGTCCGTATTTAGGGGTAAGTACATTAAAAATCCATCTTGTTTGCCGAGATAGAAGTGAAATGTTACTCATATTCTCGTTAGTTTCTCTCATTTTTCATTGATGAGACGTCCACGCAAAGGCCACCTGCCCACCCATTCTTATTACAGTTGCGTAAGCCTAAGTCCATACTCACATAAACGGTGCCTAAGGACACGCGGAGGAAAGGTTTTTTTTTTTCTTTTCCAAACCGGTCCTTCCGATCTGGACCCAACTGCTTTCACTTTCAGGGGCGATTTCTTGTTCAGACGGGAATTCCATTACTAATCTAATCACTTTAATCATCCACACCCCAATACACCCCCACCTCCAGCCACGTAACAAGCTCTTGCAAAAACCGCTCGCGTCGCTCGCTCAATAGATACTATTAGTATACCTGCCCACTGGGTATAGTCCAAGCATTCCTGATATACCTAGAGCTGGACTTCATTTGTACTTCCAGTATACTTCACCTCGTACCCACTCAGTCGTTTCATAAAAGTCATCCGAGGTGTGCAGATAAATAGAAATGTTCCATCACCACAACTAAGTAGCCTTTTTGATAATCAACAAAGGCCCGGGATATAAAATTGTTTTAAAACGTTTTGACAGATTTCACCTACACTCCATGTTTTTTTGTATGCTGAAACCGAAAATGACCCATATGTTTCTTTACCACGCTCACAGGAGGGAGAGAGAGACAACACTGCAGCATTACCAGAATGAGTGGGAATCTGATTTCAGGGGGCACAGGACCCACGTGCTTATCCCATGGCTCGACAGGAGGCACGGGGAAGTGGACTTCTACACTACAATGTTCCTGTCGGGCCATGGATACTTCCGGTCCTACCTACACTGAAGAATGTTAGCAGTCACCACGAAGTGCTGGTACTGCAATGCACCAAACGACGATGCTGAGCACACGTTTTTCTACTGCGCCAGATGAAGAAATTAAAGGGAAATCTTGGAAGAAGAGGAGAGCGAAATCACACCTGCTAACGTGATTAGGAAGATGATCTCCAACCAGCGATCTTGGGAGAGGATTGTGTCCTATATAGTCCGAATCCTCAAGGCAATAAAGCTGGACGACCCGTTCCTCAGGTAAAAACCAACTGAAGACCGCGAGAAGACAACAGAAGGGCGCGTGGCATCGCCCAGTGATCCGAAGTACTAATGCTGAACAAGTGATTCCGGGGTGGATTAGGTCAAGGGGATAAGTGTTAGTGGGTTTTTAGTAAGTAAAATGCGGTCCCTCCCTTTTTCAAGATTTTCCCACTTTTGTTACACTCGAAACAATAACTCAATTTTTTCGCAATATGACCAACCAAATTTGGATGTATGGTCGGAGTTTAAAAAGTTTTATAAGGTACTGAGTCATAGAAAATCATACAGAGATGACAAATTCAATACAAGGGCTTGTACTGTCTTATCTCTAGGTGGGGAGGTACGTGATGAACTTGGACCGACAACTTTATCTTCCTTCTCTTCAAAAATTCGCTAATTAATCTAAAATAGAAGTTGAAGGGGAAGATTGGAAAAATATATATCTATATTTATATTCTTTTTAATAGCTACTGAGCGAAATCGAAGACCATTTAGGAACACAATAATTTGTCCAATTTGAGTTTTTTATGGTTTAAAAACACCAAAACCATCCACAACATACCGAACGATCAACGGAAGTAGGTAGTAATGAAGTTTTCAGTTTATGATAATAACGGTTTTAATAAAGATAACAAATATTTTTGCGCTGAACATTATTCTAAAATTGAGTTTTCTTCTTCTTATTCTCACCATATCCTGATGACTATAATAATCACTAATAGTTAGTATGTTAGTGAAAAGTACGTTAGGTTATCTAAGAACAATCTTAAATTTTGAAGGAAGTCAAACCGACGTTGGGACTATATTGGCATCCTCCTAGTCATTCCTGAAAGCATTCTTTTGTGTATCCTACACGTTTGCGTAAGAGAAATGGACTATTACTCCAATTGTAGATGGAGTCTGTTGAACTTACACTCGTACATTTCTGGTCTCTTATTATTTCTCCATAGATCTCGTTAGCCAAGCGAAGACATGCACTTTCTGGTAAAAGGTAACTGTCTATTCCTCAACAGCTGAGCTTCTAGGTAGGTTCTAGTCAGTCGTGCAATTAAATCGGCTTCTCGATGACACAGCGCCTAGCGATCATTCCAGTAGTATCAACAGCATACTTGTGAGTTGTTAATGGAGTGAACCAATTCACGAAGTAGAACTGTGTTCTCAGGAGTGGGCCGAGTGACCGGTTTTACCACTTGATTCACAAACAACGTTAAAGTCGACATCATTAAAAATACCCAATGCACAGCCCCAGAATTAGAAATCAAAGAAAAAGAGCAAGGACGCCTCCTAGCCTTTCAACGCTCGAGCCGAACCGTATTCTCGACCAGGCAATTGAGGCTATATAAATATCACACTTTTAAGCGGTTTTGCAGGCTTTGGTTGAAAATCACAAACGATTTAACAGAAAATTTAGGAGTAAAACAGGGTGAAATATTATTACGTCGCGTAGTACTAATACATAAGTATAAGCAATGTTTACAGGATTTTGGGTTACTAATCTCACGATACCGTACGGTTTTGAAAACAAACTATCTACAAATACACACAGCATTCATTGCTGATACCTATTCCCTTCCATGGGTTCCTAGTAACAAATTATTGGCTTTGGGCTTGCACATTCATCTACAATGCTCCAAATACCTACTCCAAGGCGTCTGCCAAATGGGTGGCCAGTTTGAGTTCATCACATCACTAAATGGATGTATGTGAAATCCTCTAATATTAGTTGGTAAGTAGACAAAGGGTTAAGTGATTGAATTGGACGTCATACACCTGCACTGCAAAAACGAAACAGCGAAGTGAGCAAGAAATTGTTGTTTCAATGAAATTCATCACTGGCTTATATTCAGATGCCATCCTTGTTAGGATAGTAATTACAATAATAGACACTATTAAAAACTAGTGGGTCAGACAGGTGTCTGATACAAGAGGCTTGTATATTTTATTGAAAATACAACCAAATCTGTGGCGGTACCAAACACGTTTTATTTTTCCTCTGTTTTCTTCTTTTGCCGGTACCATTACTGGCTACACATGTTCTAAGGATGTTCTGCATTTCAAAATTTGAAGAATTCAATGTATTTTTTTTTAATGACTGGCGTAAGTGCTGATACCAGTAGTGCTTCTCAATGAAATCAACGTAGGTGTACCTACGTGGACCTACGTTTAGAGGTCCAAAAACCTTTACAGAGTACTAAAATCAATTGAGACGAACGATACATAGGGCGATCAAAGATGCATTTTTTCCTCTCTACCGATTCTACGTATCATGAAATGTAAACCCACCAATGTTGTTTAGTGGCACCATTGGCAACAGTTGTACAACTAACAGTTGGCAACTACTTATACAATTTGACAATTGATAGGCACTGGTTTTTTCGGCGTATGTATGATGCAACACTCTCATGGTCATTAGCAGGCATACCTGGTTTATTCCTTCCAAACTTCAGCTCCCAAAACCCAAAATTAGTTGTACAGTAGTATCGTTGCCAGCGCTATATGCTTTGAACCAAATGCTGATGGTCGAACGATGAGTCTAACGGGATTTCATGCCTTTCGAACCACTCGGAGTGTCACTTTTCGTGGAACCAAGAACATGACCGCAAATTTCGTTTGAGTTTTAGTCAACTAAGCTGGATAACCGTTGAAGATGTCCAACAAAATCTGGTGATTAGAACACGAGTTATGTTCATTATAAGGGTTTCGTGATAACTAAAGATGTAATTTAGTGGCTACGAGAAACTGGGTTGATTGACCGTGACATTTCAAATATAAAACTTGTTTTCGTGTTAGGGGACCTCTGCACTCATTCACCTGGTCCTCAAATAATAATGGAGTTTCTTAACCGTAATGTTTTCTCAGCCCCATGTCCTCATTGGGACTCCGTCGTACGACCATCCGACCAGCGATGATCGTTCGACTCGGAATAGATCGTACGATCAAAGTGTGTGTCCAATTAGCGAACACCCATTTGCTCGACTAGGCGACCATTCCCTGCATTTCGTACGACCGGTCCACAGCCGTACGTCTATGTACGACCAAGCTCAGGCATTATTCAATGTACGACCATCCCAGTCTTCTACTGAAACATAATGCCTGAAGAGGATTCGGCATTATTGTTTGGCAACATTTACCTGGTAGCTGTTGAATAGCAAGCAGTCTGCAATGAATCGAGGACGGAATTCAGCCAAAGAAATATACAAAACGCGTGCGAAACTTGGTGAGTTTCACCACCTGTAATGCGAGCTGGCCATATTATGGTTTGATGACATAGGGCACGTTGAATATTATAATGTTGGAAAACTCGCGAGAGATCACATACTTTCACTACAAACCTGATCCTCATTCCCCTAACCACCACCACCAAGTATTAGTTGCTTGTGGAAGTAATAAAAACGTCTCGCAATAGCGCCAAGGGGAGATTTCGAAAGGGATACGGTGCTTGTGAAGTGGTTAAGCTTTTCATTATATGTACTTAGCTCCTTAATGAGGAAAAGGGCGGGCGGGGAAAGTGGATATCATAACTTTTTACGGCCTCTGTAGAATGATCAAAGGCGGTTTTTTCAATAATGCTTGATTGGGTAATGAGTACCTACCCAGATTCGGGCTGTACCTGTTTTTGTACAAAAAAAGGTATTTACTTACAATTATTAACATTTAAATGTGAAAAACAAAATTTTGTTGGAAGATTTTTCAAAATATGATTTGTTAGCCTCATTTGTATTCATTCTCTGAGAATAAACCATTTTTCAGGTTTAAATAATGTTGAACGGTTGCCGAGAAAAACGAGATTTAAAATTGGGCGATTGCACTGCCATCTCTTATCATAGAATCTTAGGAGCCTTAGGATCGATGGGAAATTTAAAGGGCTTTCGAAAGCGTGTAACACACTTTGTCACTTTTCCCAACGGTTCTCGAGTTATTCGCGATTTTTGGTCAAAAATCGTGGGGTTTACGTTCTGCAAACTTTCTTTAAGTCACTTCCACACCAGTCATAATGATTCAACAACAAAAATTGGTATAATTCCCACTATAAATTCAACAAAGTTTTAAAATTTTTTTTTTTTAAATTCAAAGATTTGTTTGATGTTTTGAGTTTTTGAACCATCATCATATTGAACCACCATCATGTTAAGAAAGTATCACTGTACCAATGCAAAAAGATGTGATAGCCCCCCAAAAAAAACTCTGTTGTAAAAATCTGCCTCAGCCGCAAAAAGGATTGATATCCATTTTGCTTCGCACCTCGCTGTTGAGTGTGCATATAGAAACCTGATCCTCCTACCCCTAAGCACCACCACCGATGTTTTACTGTTCCCTGTCTTCTTCCCACAACCCCCCTTCCACCCTCCTCTGTTTCATCTGCTGCACCTGCAGGGAGCTTTTCGCTCCTTTCAATGCTGTTGGTGGGAGCTTTTTGCCAGATGAACAAGCCTGAATTGGAGCATAACTTCACTGAAGTTGTATCACCGCTAATTACACGTGACCAGCAGTAATACGTGTATAATTCTTAGAAGCCTTGCTTTCGCGATGTCAGCCAGCCTGAAATGGCTCATTAATTTACTGTTGTACCACCACTAAGTATTCATCACCACAAATAGTACCTGTATCATCAAATTCTCAGAAGCCTTGCAAAAAGCTCCCACCAACAGCATTGAAAGATGCGGAAAGCTCCCTGCAGGTGCAACAGAGGAAACAGAGAACAGGGTTGTGGGAAAAAGACAGGGAACAGGAAAACATTGGTGATGGTGGTTAGGGGTAGGAGGATCAGGTTTCTATATGCACACTCAACAGCGAGGTGCCAAGCACCGAGCATCCTATATACGAGGCTGGCGGGCAAAATGGATATCAATCTTTTTTGCGGCTGATGGGGTTTTTTGGCGGGCCAGTTTTTACAGCAGAGTTTTTTTTTGGGGGGATTAAAAGCTACCAAACAAAATGAAGTCAGATAAACGCGTAGCCAAATTTCTTCACCTCTCAACCTCTGAAATAAATTATTGGGAAAAGCTAATACGGTCATGTGGCTTCCGCTTCCTCCGTAAACTCACCAGCAATATCCATAATAACATTAACATAACAGTTGGCTTTCCAAGATCTCGGACTCCTGTAAATGTTTTCACTCGCGAACTATTCTCGAGAACCATAGATTGGATTCACGCCATGATTACTTTTTGTAAGCGCGAAAGAACACAACGTGGTGAAGGTACAGACGTAACATTAGTCCCACGACTCAAGACTAATCCACGTAATTTCGATTTTAGAGCAAAAAATATGCTAATGTGATTCACATTGTATTCTTTTGTAGTGGTTCGAGGAGTGTAGAGACGGCGCGAGGGGTACAGAAATCGGGATGGTCGGCGTGTGCGACGGGATATGAATGAGGAGGTTAGAGGTTGGTCCAGGCTCAAGTCTGATGAATCACTGTTAAGTCTTTTCACTATAGCTTTCACTCGGGAGCCTTGGACGGTAAGGTGCGGCCTTGAAGGGCGGAAGGTTCACTTTTTCCTTCAGTATCATCTGACCCTGGACACTCCATCCTCTTTCAGTGTTCACGCTATACTTCAACAACTCTCCCCAGGGAGAGTTGTTATTATTTATTCATTATTATTGTTATTATTTATTTATTATTATTTATTATTTATATTATTTATTCCTTAAATATTTCTAATAATTAGAAACAATTATTGTTAGGCGCTCTATATTGTGTACTTCTACGGTATGGATAACGTTGGAATTAATCATAGATCTTATAGCATTAGGGAATGACATATTATGTTCTTTCTCGCCACATAAAAAATATGAAGACCACAGAGGACTAGTGTTATCTAGCTTTTTAAAATTTTTCAGGCGAGCAATTTATTACGGGGAAAAATGGGTTACTTTTAGCGAATTTTTGAAGAAAAGGAAGCTATTGTTCTCGGTCCAAAATGTTTACAACTTGAATTTTCGAACCCATTTTGTACCAAAATCAGTTCAAATCCATCCACTGCCAAAAGACGAAAAAAAAAAATCATATTTATGTATATTCAAGTTATAGTACCCGACCTACCATTACTGCTGACGCAGCCATGAACACTATAAAACCAACGTGAGCAGGCCCCGAGCCTTCAGTTCTCGGCCTGCTACTGTAACCGACCGACCCTGTGTGTGTTCCGCGTAATTTGTTCCAAGTGTTCCAATAACTTTATTGTCACAATTTAAAGTCTGTGTAATTCCGTGAATAAAGTTCGTTTCGCCTAAATTCATTTCAACCTTTTTTTAAAAGCCGACTCCTAAAGAACCTACCCTAACTGGCGCAAGTCTTGGAAGGACATATTTGAAGACCCAGTTTCGACTCGCAAATTATCCGCGTAGTGTTTTCGCGATAAACGTCGAACTCTTCAAGTGTCCGGAGTGCTTTCGAAAAGGATTGAGTGTAGTTGGAATCAGCAAATCAACACGCCCGACTTCGCTGACCACCAGGACGAAGGACTACCGAACACGGAACACAGGAACGAACGCAAGAACAACAACCGGAACCACCAGGTATACTATCGAACAGTAGTAAGCCAGACTCCTAGGGTAACTGTAAGCAGTTAGACTTACATAGGTTCCCTAGCCCGATCACGCCCAGATCGGTTTTCAAAGTCTTCATTTCCGTCTGCCCTGACCCTTGAAGCCAAGCACGCCCCGCTTGTAGAAATAAGTAACAAGAAAAAGAAAAGTAACAAGTAACAAGGAAAAGGAAACTAAATAAATTCCAAGTAATAAAAAACAATATAAAAAAAAAAAAAAAAAAAAAAAAATAAATAAATAAATAAATAAATAAAATAAATAAACTTTTATTTCAACGTGCGAAGGATCGCAACAAGAATTATACTTTTGAATTGAAATCGTCAACGTGCGAAGGATTTCATCATATCTCGAGCGAAGCTCACCTTAGCAAAAAGAAAACCTCCCACGCAGTCCATCTCCGCCTCTCATCTACATCATCACTCTTATCACTCTTCAGCTGACTCCCAGCCTTTTAAACTCGACCTTCGACGTCATCTTCAATTAAACCTTCTTCATTTAAATTTAAGCCATATTATTCTGTCTAAATTGTTAGTACGTAAGGAACTTTATTCACTTTATATTTTTCAGGAACCTAATTACCTATTTTTGCCTAACCTAATTACTTCAATTTAAAAATTTTCTTTTAACTGTACAGGGTTGTCCAAAATTCCGAAATCAATTAAATTACCCCGTTCGAGGCCCGATCCATACATAGATTGGTTTAACTCTATTCGTAGGCCCGAACAATCACCAACAATGGAAGGTCTTGCTGACATTTCTGCCCAAGGGACCTCTGACCAAACTCCCATCCAGAGAAAACCTACAATTCCATCCCCTTTCCCTGAAATTCCCCCACTAAAGGAATCTCATTTCGCTCTCCTCCCAGAATTTAACGCTCGAGACCCCCTTGTATTAACAAGATTCATCTCCGTCAGTGATAAACTGTTTGATCACTTTTTCGACAAAACGGGTCGGAATACCTTCCAAAATGACCTGTTGTTCGAAGGGGTACTTTCGAGAATTAAGGGTGATGCTGCAAGACGAGTTTTCGCAGCAGATCCTAAAAATTGGGAAGAACTCCGGAAGGTATTGTTGGAGTCGTACGGTGACCGTCGGGACAAGTTTACGTTAACAACAGAACTTGCCCGCCTCAGCCAAAAACAGGGTGAAACCTGTTTTGAATTCCATACACGGCTGGAAACCGTCCTAAACAACATTATTGCTACGCTCCAGAAGGAACAGAGCTCGCACGAACTTATATCTTTCGTGCAAGGGCTGGCCTTGCGTGTCTTTATCACAGGACTGGAGGACTCGGTAGGATCGTTGATCCGAGCGAGAAGTCCGAACTCCCTGGCGGAGTGCATCGCAATCCTGTCCAATGAGTTCCAATTCCGGAACAAACCAAAACCAGGTCCACCATCCAAACCTAGTAATCCCCAAGCTAACAGCGGACCTTGGCGACCCTCCTACCAACCTCAACACCCCAGACCACCCTTCCAATACCCGAGACCACCCTTCCAATACCCCAGACCGCCCTTCCAACAACCTAACAATTTCGGCCAAAACTCCCCTAGAAAACCCTATCAGGGTCAGTACAAAACAAATTTTCAGTCTAGACCACAAGGAAACACGTATACCCTAGATGCGTGTGACCAAACAGAATGCGAAGGTGAACAGGACGAAAAAGTACGTGAAAAGGTAACAGGTTATTATGTGTATGATCCATTTTTACAGGCACCGGTATATTACGACACCGAATTAATGCAGAAATTTGAGGATTTAAACATGCGAGAATCAGGAATCGAATCTGAACAAGAACAAACTAGTTCTTTTTTAGAAGTAGGCCACGATCAACCCCAAACCCAGTCATAACTAAATTAACCCCCAACCTAACTAAAATTGCTCCCAACCAAACTAAAATTGCTTCCAATCAACCTAAATTTGCTTCAAACCAAACTAAATTCGCTCCCAACCAAACGCAAAAATCTGAAGTCATTGAATTTAATCACATTTCAAATGAACTACCTTTTATAATTTGTCCAAAAACCGGAATGAAATTTCTTGTAGACACAGGTTCCACTAGGTCCTTCATTTTATCCGAAATCGCAAATAAATATTACAACAAAAAATTAAAACCTGCCACTGGCGTAGTAGTCACAGCTCACGGAGATTCAAAAATCACCCACTTAGCCATGCTCCCCTGCGGTGAACTCTTCAATCAGAAAAACCTGAATCTTCCTTTTAGACTATTCGACTTTCATACCAAATTTCAGCTGCTCTTAGGACTGGACAATTTGAAAGCTCTTAAAGCGTCCGTCGACTTGGAAAATAACCTTCTTAGGACACCTCAGGTCAACATCCCCCTTTACTTTTCAACTGGATGCCTCTGTCCAAAGGGAAGAGTAGAATCATTCCTAATTGACGCGAGGTCTATCCAACAGGTCAAGGTAGAGGTTGATAATGTAGAAAACGGTGAAGCCTTAATCGACTCGATATCCTTCCCAGGATTGCAAATCCCAACTTGCATTGTCCATGTAGAAAACTCTCAGGCTTTCGTTCATGTGACTAATCAACAGGAAGAACCAGTAAGGTTGTATTTAAACCATCCGTTGAATGCTGAACCAATTCCAGAAGGCCAGTTTATCGATTCGGAACCAACCCTAAATAATCTTGATAGCTCCCCAAAATTTTATAGACGTCAAAAGCGATGGATTGACTTTTCAAAGTTTCGACTTGACCACTTGAATCTAGAAGAAGAAAAAGCCATTAAAAGTCTAATTCTTGACTATGCGGATCTTTTCCAAGAGGATGAAGGCCCCCTGACCTTCACGAATGAGGTAAAACACCACATTCGTACCAAGGACGAAATTCCCATCTTCATCAAACCTTACAGGTATCCTCACGTATATAGGGAAGAAGTGGCAAAGCAAATTGATAAACTACTTGCTCAGAAAATCATCCGCCCTTCCAACTCCCCTTATAACGCTCCCCTTTGGATTGTACCAAAGAAAATGGATGCGTCCGGAAAGACGAAATTCCGCCTTGTCATTGACTTTCGAAAACTCAACGAGTCCACGATTTCTGATCGATTTCCGCTCCCCAACATTTCGGAGCTTCTGGACAAACTTGGCCGTTGCAGTTATTTTTCAACTCTAGATTTGGCTCAAGGATTCCATCAGATCGAACTAGATGAGCAATCCATTCCCAAAACAGCCTTTTCCACTGAAACTCAGCATTATGAATATTTAAGGATGCCTTTTGGCTTGTGCAATGCCCCAGCTACTTTTCAGCGAATGATGAATAATTGTTTGAGAGGGTTGAATAATGAGATATGTCTGGTTTATCTAGACGACATCCTTGTATTCTCAACTAGCCTTCAAGAGCACATTGTTCGTTTGAGACAGACTTTCGATCGTCTGCGGAAAGCCAACCTTAAAATTCAGCCTGACAAAACCGAGTTTCTTAAAAGAGAATTGGCTTACCTAGGCCACGTAGTCACTGCCGATGGTGTCAAACCAAACCCGGAGAAGATACGTGCGATAGAAAGCTTCCCAATTCCCCGGAATAGAACTGAAATTAAACGATTTTTGGGACTTCTGGGTTATTACCGTCGATTTATCAAAGGTTTCGCAACCCTCACTAAACCCCTCACCTCCGCTTTAAAGAAAAATAGTAAAATTACGCCTAGTTCACCCGAATTTGAAAAGAGCTTCAAACACTGCACAACCCTCCTTTGTAACGACCCCATCCTACAATACCCAGATTTCCAAAAACAGTTTCGAGTGACATGCGATGCTAGTGATTTTGCCACAGGCGCCGTCCTGAGCCAAGAAATCAATGGTTCGGACCTCCCAATAGCCTATACCAGTAGAACATTGTCGGAAACGGAGAGGAAATACGCTACAAATGAAAAGGAACTCCTAGCCGTACTCAACGCTCTCAAAGCCTTCCGTCCTTACTTGTACGGACAGAAGTTCATTTTATTTACGGATCATAAGCCTCTTCAATGGCTTTTCAATATGAAAGATCCAAACTCCAAATTATACCGATGGAGGTTAAAAATAAGTGACTTCAACTTTGAGATACGATACAAGCCCGGGAATTCAAACCATGTAGCCGACGCTCTTTCCCGAATCGAGCTAAACAACTTGGACTCAGATCCAACAGCTCAGCCCTCCACGCCACCGGTCGATGCAGACCAATTGCTCGAAAACGTACAACTGGACGAACTTCTTCCCCCTCAGTTAACTACAGAGGAAGAAGATCGAGCAATTGCCGCAATATTGGGAGAATTCTCGCGATCGAGAGAAAGGGATCTTGAAGATCACCTGTCCCTTGACGTACAAGCCGAAACTGCTCCCCCCACTATCCAAACATTTACGATCCCCACCAGAGAAGGTCCCGTTAATCATGCAATAAACCAAATAATTTTCAAGTTGGTAACAGCGCTCCCTAGGAAACCCTCTATCAAACGCTTTTTTAATTCCACCAAAACCCGCACCACAGTGGAATTATCTCATTACCACCTAGAGAAGGACGTTGTCGAATTCATTAGGGAATACGTCAGACCCAAGGTCCATTATGGCATCTATTTCCACAATGATCCAGACAACAAATTCTTCCAGAGATTTGCTGCCATTATGACTCGAACCTTCAAGGAATCTGAGCTCTTGATGGCCAAGTTTTCCACATTACTGGAAGATATTGAGTCTGAGGACGACGTCCAGGAACTTATTAAGGCTTATCACGTAGGCAAAACCAATCACCGAGGTAGTCCTGAAACTTATGAACACCTTAAACGAAGATACTTCTGGCCCAACCAGAAGAAAACTATCCAGAACTTCGTTAACCAATGCGATGTCTGCCTACGCACCAAATACGAGAGGAATCCCCTTAAAATAAAGTACAACGTAACTCCAACACCGTCCCGGCCCTTCGAAACCTTACATATCGACAAGATAACAATAGATAGGACAAAATTCCTCACAATTTTTGATCCCTTCTCCAAATACGCCCAAATGTACATGGTACCCACCAATACCAGTCTCGATGTGGTTAAAGTCCTCCTGAAATACTTCTCACATCATGGCGTCCCCAAAAAACTTATTTCCGACAACGGAGCCGAATTGAATTCGTCTCTCGTTAAAGAATTATTAACCAACCACAACATTGATATCCATTTTATATCCAGTCAACATCCCGACTCGAATGGTCCCATTGAACGATTCCACTCAACAATTATAGAACATCTTCGGCTTTTGAATTGTCAAGAAGTGTTCAAAAAGGACGACGTAGAGACACGTGTGCATTATGCCCTAATAGCCTATAATAACTCGATTCACTCGGCGACCTCTCTAACTCCCTTTGAAGTAGTTCAAGGTCACATTTCGGACGACTCCCTCCTCAAAGTAAACCTGGAAGAACGCCTTGCTAACGACTATCTCGCAAAACACCGCGAAAAAATGAAAGCCCTCTACCAAAATCTTAAGGAACGTGGCGATCAGCTAAAAGAGAGAATAATAGAAAACAGAAATTCCACCCGGGAGGATCCTCCTGAACTTCCTGACACTGTTTATGTTCAGACCAAACAACTTCAGAGCAAGACAAAACACCGATACAACCCTGAAATCGTAATATCCATTGATGAATTGAGGCACACCGCACAAATACAGCCCCGTCATGCTAATACCCAACAGAAGATTCACATGGCCAATATCAAAAGACCTAGGAAACTTCAAAAACTCCCTAACATAGACTCAAGCTCTTCAAGCTATTCCCCATCGGAAGTCAGTTTCCCCACGACAGACTACCCCCGTGCCAGGGTTCCACCTTCGGAATCTTCCTCTGAGGACAGAATCCAAATCCCACCTCAAAATTCTCCCCAAACCGCCACCTTATACTCCGTTCCAGAATACGACCCCACCACCATTACCCAAAACAAAGCCCAACCTAGGCATTCTAGTTTAAAAACCCCCTCAGTAACCAGTTTCACAACCCCCGTCCCTAAACGGAATTGTAAGGACCTCTCAAAATTGCTGGAACAAGTACCCTCTCCTCCGCCATTCGAATCCTCTTCCCAATCTGTTTCCCCTCAAGGACCAGGAAGCCCTCACCCGACCAATTCTCCACGGCCATCAATAACTACTCCTCAACTACCGGCTTATCCCATCAGGAAGCCGAGAAAAGCGCTGCCAATGCCCCCCGAAATAGACCTGAAATCGAGATCTATATCTAGAATACCCATCCCCCAAAAACCATACCGATCACCACCGTCCAGCTCCAGTTCCGACTCTAGTTCCTTATCCTCGTTTCAGGACGACACCAATTCACCACGACCCACCTAATCATGGACCGCCAACCTGCTGCCATTATCCTCCTAACGCTTCCGACCTTACTCATGATCCAAGGACTGGAATTCGAAAATATTACATCCAACTTAGGCTTATTACCCATACGATTAGGTTCTGCCCGAATGATCAACCATTATCATACCATCACGCACTACTACCAATTAGGAGAAATACTTGACCAAGTGAACCAAATTAAGACCCATTTCCGTGATATCATCAAAGTAATAGATGAAGATAGCGAACTTCAAAAGGTTGTCCGATCCCGAATTCAAATGATCGAACATATGCTAAAAACTATTGAAGGACGATTGTTTGCATCAACCTTACCCCGCCGTCAGAGGCGAGGATTGTTAAACGGCCTAGGCTCTGTAGTTAAATTCATTACAGGAAACTTAGACGCCAATGACGAGGAAAAATTTAATCAAATTCTTCACCACCTGCATACAAACCAAGAAATACTGTCCCAACAAATTAGTCACCATTACTCAATCAATGAAAAATTTGTCACTGAATTGAATGAAACTATTTCGAATATTAATTACAACCACGACATTTTGGCTTCGGAAATAGAGCGATTGAGGGAAGCAAGCTCCTTTGCAACCCAGGTAGGAAAAGTAGAAAACGCGCTAGAACACAATCAATTGCTATTACAAATAATTTCAGATCTAACCCAAGACATAGAAAATTCGATAACTTTCTGCAAATTAGGTAAACTCCACCCAAGTATTATCAAACCAGAAACCCTACGACAAATCCTTAGGAGTCTTATACCATTCTATGGTAACAGTTTGCCCCTCTTTGAAGAAGAATCACTCTGGGAGATCCAAAATCACATAAAAGTGAAATGCTTCATAAGCTCTGAGGAAATCATCTATTTCTTAGATGTCCCCATCCTCCATACTACTCAGTTCGATTTGATTCTCCTTCAACCACTACCAACCTTCATTCCAAATTTCTATGCTACTATCCTACCCACCACCAAATACGCTCTAAAATCCACAACCGACCTACGATTCCTTAAGAATCCGTGTGAATATGGACGTAACTACTACTTGTGTCAAAATAGTCTTCAGCTAACCAGCGAAAACGACTGCGAGTTAGACATACTCACTAAGGGTTTGAACGGTCGTTGTGATTTAATACAACTAAATCTACAAAACAACCATATAGAACTCCTAGAAGAGGCTAATCGTTACGTCTTCTTATTCCCCTACGAAGATCAGATAAAAATTATTGACCAGGGTAATATACAGTTTAAATCCCTTTTCGGCATCTTCCTCGTTTCCCCAGGCAACAGCACGATAGAATATAGGAACCAAACCTTAACCACCCCATCCACCTATAGTAGCCACACCCCCTCTATGGTCATGTTCCAAAAACAGTCTTGGGATTTCAACAAGAAACCTACAGCGTTGATGAAACTCAGAAACTTAAAACGACTATCACCTCCTTCAATTCCCATACCTAGTACACGAGAACTTGTATTGAATCACCTTTCCCCTAGCGCCTGGACAATTCTTTTATACGTTGCTCTCATATCATTCTTTGCGTACACTGGATACCGTTTTTATAAACATAGAAGAAACATTCAAATTTCCCGAGATAATGTCTAAAACCAGCTCGAAACTTAGCTCGAAAATTATGTTGTAAATTGTTCATGTAAATTGTTCATTTGTTATCAAGTATCATGTTTGGAATTAATGTCGAAATGTAAACTTAAAATTCCTTCGAGTTATCTCACGTAAATTGTAAAGCTAGCATAGTATTGTCTCACTGTTGTCGTGCCAACCTCTGTTTATTGTTAATCATGTCACAACTATTGCTAACCACGTAACCTTATTTGTTATTATACCTATTTGTGTGCATATCCTTTTATATTATTGTAAAGTTGTATAGTGTGTCATGATTGCTCGTCGAAACTGAAAAATTGAAATTTCTACTAAATTTCAATTTTATCTACAGGGAGGGAAGAGTTATAGTACCCGACCTACCATTACTGCTGACGCAGCCATGAACACTATAAAACCAACGTGAGCAGGCCCCGAGCCTTCAGTTCTCGGCCTGCTACTGTAACCGACCGACCCTGTGTGTGTTCCGCGTAATTTGTTCCAAGTGTTCCAATAACTTTATTGTCACAATTTAAAGTCTGTGTAATTCCGTGAATAAAGTTCGTTTCGCCTAAATTCATTTCAACCTTTTTTTAAAAGCCGACTCCTAAAGAACCTACCCTAACTTTCATATATTTATGTAGGGTCATTCCAGACGATAACTCTCGATAGTCATGGCAACCAAAAGGCCATGTTCTTAGATGGGTGGAAACGGGCCACTCTAAAGGAAGTTTTGGCGAGTTTTAGGAGGGAAACAATTACCCATAAATTCCAAAAATGAAACAGTCGCCTCGTTTTTAAGGGTCTTCTTTGCCCAGAACACGATGAAGTCAGAATTGCGATATCTCATTCTGTTCTCAAACTGGAGTTCTTTGAAGATGAAGAAATGTAGTTGTGACTTGAGATGTTTTTTACGGATGATCCGCTCTAATCTGATAACGGAATGATATATCGCAATTCTGACTTCACCATCGCGTTCAGCCTTGAAATTTATAAACTGAGGTGTTACTCGGGAAAAAATGGAAACAAAATTTGTTATGAAACCAGTAAAATGGAGGCGTTTTACTTAGAACCAGTTATTTCTTCGAAAATTTGCTCTCATAGCCGTGCTGCGTGACTGATGGACAGAGTAGTGTTTTTTTCCTCTTGAAAGCCAAACTGGCTTGGTGGGAGGATGTTCTGCTTTTCATGTCATGTTCTGCGTAGTTTGAATCATGGTAGATTAATCATTCACTCAAAGGTCAGAAGTAGGAAGGAGGCTAGCGAGATTGGCCTGTATGAATCTGCTATACTAGGTTGCTTACCTGGTTTTAGGATAGGGATAGGATAGGATGAGGATAGGATAATGAAATCTGACATTCCAGTGAGAACTCAACAGTGAACCAGAAGGAGTTAGAGAAATTCAAGAGCTTGGTTGTGTGGACAGTTGGCAAGCCAGAAAGCATCTTTCAGTTTATTTTGCCCAGAAGCAATGAAATTATTCATGCATATTGAACAAACATTTTGTATCTCTTTATCTGCGATAAAGTGAAAGGAAATCGTGTTGCCAATCCTGCCCACAATATTCCCCCCCCATCCCACTGCCAGATATGACTCTCATACCACTAATTATTCAATCGGTTGTCAAGAACGAGATGGATCATCCATTGATTTAATTGCAGGCGTAAATATTATCAAGTTTTAAAATCAGTGAAAGGAGTGACATCCGGGTTCGAAAGAGGCGATAGTGTCCCATTAGCCCGTTAGTGGGTGCGGCAGCCTGAGGGCCTCAACGTGTGCGCGAATTTCAGATATGAAAGAAAGTTGAGCCATCGTATAATTTTTGTTCACGTAAGACGGTTTAGTACTAGAATGACAGGAAAGATTCATCAGCTGTAGCAGTAACAATAGAAGTCAGGAAGTACCAAGTGGGTGAAGTGAATGGATAACGTAATAAGGACGTACATTGTAATACGAGTAGTAGCAATATAAGTAGTTATTCAGTTATCTCAATTCCAGACCGCTTTACACACGGTAGCTGTGAGGATTAAGTCACAACGTACTACCTCTTATGTTGTTTCCAATACCAAGTAACTAGAAGGTATAGAATATCAAAGACTGATTTTTCTTTCGACAAGTGTGCAGTCAGAACGCAAATGTGCTGAACTATTGCATCGCAACATCGTTTATTCGATTCTTCAGTGCACCAAGAGGTTCTATGATTCTGATTTTTCAATGACACTAACACCGCCGAAGCACTTTTATTTCTTTAAGACAATTCATTGTAGCTCAGCTTCCCATGCGTATGATAGGAAGTTTTCTCTTTATTGCTCTACGGGTGCAAAAACTGAACGCTTACCAAGGAACAAGAAACGAACAAAAAACCAACCAATTCTTAGAACACAGAAATATAAGTTACCTAACTGCGATGCTCTTGAAAAACGGATTGTCATCTAAAAATCCCAGTCATGCAGCATGGCTATAAGAGCGAATTTTCGAAGAAATAATTGGTTTTATGTAGAATGTCTCTATTAAAGAACATGATGTCCATGAAGAATATCTAAAGTCACACTTTCATTTCTTGGGTGACCCCCCCCCCCAGCCCCCCCCCCTCAGCTTTTGGCCATTCCAACGCTGAACAGGACAGTGAAGTCAGAACTGCGATATCTCATTCCGTTATCAGATTAGAGCAGACTTAACATGAAGAACGTATTCTTCATCTTCAAAGTACTCAAGTTTGAGAACGAAATAAGGTATCGCTATTCGGACTTCACCATCTTATTCATTTTTGGAATTTATGGGTGAACTCCCCCCCCCCCCCACCACTTCCCAAAGACCCCCTCAGCTTTTGAAAATTTCAATGCTGAACACGACGGTGAAGTCAGAATTGCGATATCGCATTCCGTCATCAGATTAGAGCAGACTAACCATGAAGAATATATCAAGGATAAACCACGTTTCTTCATCTTCAAAGTAGTCAAGTTTGAGAACAGAATAAGATATCGCAATTCCAATTTCACCATCGTGTTCAGCATAAAAAAACCTTTAAAATGACATTATTCCTGTCATGCTAGTACCAAACTTTCTTACGTCAACAAAAATTATCCGATAGCTCAACTTTCTTTCTTATCTGACATTTTCGCACACGGCGAGGCCCTCAGATAATGCAGCCAGTCAATTCCAACCAGGGCCGGGCAATGGAAAGAAATACAAATTATTATAGAGGCGAAGATCCTGGGAAGCCTGGTGGTAGTAGGTAGGTAGTTATTCAAGAAAGAACTCTTGGGTTAGAGGATCTTCGGCGCTGACTAGGCTGCACGTCTGGGGATATTTTCCTAGCAGCCATATCTCGAATTCAACTGGCCGTATAGATCGCCGACCTTCATTAGGAGATATCGAACAAATGAGAAGAAGGAGAAATCATTGAAGTGTGAGGATGTGTTTGATGTCTTCAAATGTGTAATTGGTAAGAAAGCATAATAATGTCTAAGGATTACTCATAATCACAAACAAGCTTCAAACATTTGTGAAGTTGAAAACATAAAACCTAAAGGTAAGCTAACGGTCTCGTCAATTTTCCTACCAAATTCCTGACCGCCCTGTTTAATTAATCGTTTATTACCTTCTTGCATCCACCTAAATCGTCGATCTCTATAAACAAGTAGGTACCTACCTAACTACCAACAAACAACTGAAATGACCATAATCAACTCGGAATATGATACTCGATATGTTGTTTGAATCAGCTTTATTCCGTTATGAAAATGGGCCTGAAGTTTCAACGTTTTTAACTCACCCCCATGTTGATGATGTTTTCCGGTATTTCACAGTTTATAATCGCTGTCTACAATACCCATTTCCTAGTTATCGTTGCGTGGAAACTGGTTTTGGGCTAAATTTTGAAGGACGGATTTTTCGGTTTATAACTATTATGAACCATTGGAATCGACCAAGATTAGGTACCTACTCAATACACAAATATGTACCATGTGCGTGATAACAAATACATTTCAAAGTAACAAATCTTCGAGGAATCAGCAACACCACCAAGCTCGTTTTTCACCACTTTTCAGGAGAGAGAAAAAAGGCCCTAAAAATTAGGCCCATCAAGGCCTAATTGACTGAAGGTTTTCTCTCTCCTGAAAAGTTGTGAAAAACGAGCTTGGTGGTGTTGCTGATTCCTCGACGAAATACCATGTATTACCAGAATATTTCAAGAACTATAACAGATCATACTACATCAAGCATTCGGAGCTCATCTTCATGAAGTTTGTAGTAGATCCAGGAGCACGACAGCCAACAGCCAAAAGAAATTACGGTCGGATACTGCTGACATTCATAAGAAGCAATTTGAGGTTTCAACAAGAACATTGTCACATACATGGTTTTGTGATATTGATTTTCTAGTTCATGATCTAGGGACCAATCCAAATCTACGCATCAACAGTGAAAATTATTTTATGATTTCAATCAATTTACAGGTTAATAAAATTACGATTTTTACAATAGATTGTTAGGACAACTCGAACTGTGAAACCGGATATTTGTGGTGTGTGTCTCTACCACGGGTGATTGATGGGAGAAATTCGATTCTGCACCCTAGCGGCACCATGAGGAAAGGAACTATGATTAGGTTGTCTGAAATAAGACCGTCCGCCAGATCTTTACTTGATTACTTTCGGGACGAGTAGAAGGATGCCTGTAGATAGACATCAGAGTTGGAGATCCACCTACAAACGTACGAGTGGGTTGAAGTCGGCTTGATATGCCCTCTCGCAAGACTCCCACCTGACGAAATGGGTGGAAAGAGCGGCGAAAGTCAGGGAAAACCAATTGCTTGCAGATGAAGCTATCATACCACAAAATCCTACCCATTCCTTTCTCATTCTTATTCTTGTGACTCAGCTTTCGTAATATGAAGATCGCTGAAAGCGAAATATCGATTTTCTAATTAATTTGTCTAAGAACTATCTAGAATAACATTTAAGTCATTTTTCACTAGAAACATTTTAAAAGAAAATTACTTCGAAAGATTTGGCGAAAGAGGGAAATGAGGAAGTCATTCCAAGAATGAGGAAAATCACTCGTACGAGTATAATACAAGAAATTGCGTTATTACTCGTACTTAGACGCCAAGTTTCGTTGTATTGTCGAATCAAATTCTTCCAAACACGGAATAATACTATTATCATTAGGAATAAGAACCAATTGGGTTGAGTATCAACAAGTGCGGGGGCCTTGAAAGGTTTGAAGAAATCCCCGAATAGCAACAGTTGAGAGCTCGGATGGCTTCATTCGATGCTGGATGTGGTGATCTAGCGAATGAATTGATAAAGTGTGCCGAAGCATGACGTCAGTCTCGCATGGGTGTGTATGAATTAGTCCGCCAAAAATACACAGATGAGCAAGCGTTTCATGTTGGGAAGGCCACCGCCGTGCATCGGTGAACCGGCAGCGTCCTCTCTTGGTGAAGATGCATGCACAATACCACCAATGGGTTAATATTTTTAAACGGAATGCTCTTAAACTAAACTGATTTGTCAGAAATCGTTTAAAATGTTCAAAACATGCCGAAGACATTGTAAGAGCGTTTTTTCGTCGAAAACCCGAGAAAAAACTAAGCGAGCACCATTTGATAACCACTGACAACTTGGTTCCTAACCAATTGTTAGCTATTGACAATGTCACGGTCATAACAAGTACCGTTTCCACGTATAATAGGAGTGAATCCAGTTTCCCTATCGTACGAGAAGCGTGTGAAAGTGATAAGAACTCACCTGAGCGCGGCTCGCATGGCACACTTGAGCACAATGCTTTTGTAATTAGAGGCTTTTGGAAAACGGTAACCCTTAATGAGAGAGGCCGTCGGGAACGACGAGTAATTGCGAACGGTTGGTTCACTGTTATTAATGACAACTCCATCTATTAACTATGCTGTAAGACAAAGTAAGAATACAACATTGTCAATGAGTAAACTCGAAGAAATTCTCTGTGGCCGTTCCCGTGGTTTGACGTATGACATTTTCACATTTATTCGGGAGGTGGATTGTTTTCTGGAGTTTTCACTTTCTCGCTGGAGGTGCTCGGCTGCGGTGGCTGAGACATGTGTTTTATCCTTTTTCCATTTATGCGTTACGATTTAATTTCTGTACAATCCATTTCATACATTTGGTGGATCAGAGCCATTAGTACGATAGCGGTATCTATAGGTAGTAAGTATGTACAAGTGTTTATAGCAATATCTCCTCAAAGCAAATCTCATCCTAACCAATTCTAATCTTGAAAGTTGGTTAAAATCCAGCCATCACCTCGTGGCAAATCATCCGCTCCATCGGCCACTGTATAGCCATTGAATATACAAATCATAATTACCGATCTCACACATCTCAGTGTGGTTTTCAGTAAAATACAAATACCTCTCATGTTACTCTGTGACAAATGGGGCACAGTATCATACCACACACACTATTCACTCACAGATGCAGTATCTACGAAAGCCATCACACATTCTACAGCAACAATCTGCTCTTCACCATTCCAGCATTCAGAGGATTCGTTTTGTTTTCGTTTTTATTCGTAATTAACTATTTTATATTGAATTAGGATACCTATTCCTACTGGTCTGGGAACCTCGTAAGCCTTCACACACTGGGTGACTTGAATTATTCAAACCTCAGATCAATTTATTAACAAAGTTTTACAAATTCACTTTCAATACAAGTGGTGAACATCCGAATAAGCCTAATATGGTCGACAACCCTCTGAAACGCTGATTAAGACCCCGATTATTTTTTCCGAATTAGATTCAGTACCTACGTGATAACTCTAAAGAGGATTATTGCATAATATATAGATATTTGGGTTTATATAATTATTTGCTGGTGGACATTCATTACACTTTTAAGAGAACGATGGAGGTGCAGGAGATACGATGTGTACGTCAAAGGTCGTTAACTTTAATGTTTTGAGCTCGGTCGTTGGCTCCTCTCCATATTCACAATAGAGAATGGCGAAATAGATTCATTCGCGAACAGAGGGAACGCCGAATTATAGCGATGAACGATTTCATATACGCCAGCATTGGGTTGCTTCTGTTGTAACGAAACGCCTGTTGCACGTCTATCATTGTCTGGCGAGGTTCATTTGGTCTTGCATTCGTTCACCACTCTATATCAATCACCTTAATACGCCTGAGGTCAATCCTGAGATGGGGTTATTGTCTCGGAAATGAACCCACAAGCTATCTCATTACAGGTCGTATACTATTCTTCCAAACAGTCAGACAGGCCTGGCGTCGATAAGAGACGGCGGTAGTTTTTTTCAATTCGAGTGTGACAAGCGGAAGCGACTGCTGTCTTTCATTCTCGAACGAGTTCGGAATAAAACTGACCGAATACGGTTCGGACCACAGACTGATCCAGCCCGACACCACCCATTGTGTAATGTCCATACAATGGTTGCTGCTGTTACGTTGTATGGAGGGCTAGTTGGACAATGCTAGTAATTCTTAGAAATGAAATAATTGAAATACAATATTGATTTCCTGAAAGCACAAAGCACAGACCATTTCTTTGCTACCTTGTTGGTGGAGTTCTTCATTTTTAACCAGCTCCCGAAATGTGAAAGTTACACAATGAAACACTGGTTGTCTCCAACTAGTGGCGGTGCATTGGCTATTGGTGCATTGGTAGTGCACAAAAAGAAACCTCCAAAGGCACTTTGCGAAAAATCCACCACATTTCAGAAATTATTAAAATTGAATGAAAGATTAAAAATTTAATTAAAATAATAATCTTTGTCTGTTTGGAGGGTTGTAGGAGGTGGTAAGAAAAGAAGAAGTTTTTCCTAGCTTTCGGCTTTAGGAAAAACTTCTTCTTTTCTTACCACCTCCTACAACCCTCCAAACAGACAAAGGTTTTTCAACCAAAGGAGGTAATGAACAATACAGAAAATTAAAATAATAATAATAAATAATAATAATAATACAAATTAATACAATTAAATTAATGTAAAAAGCCCTCGTACCCTTAATAGCGTCTTCAGTTTGTGGTTACTTTGGTGATGTATCTACATGTTTATAAGCCCTTAGTAACAAATACGGTCATGTCTCAAAAGTAAAAGAAGTATACTCACCTTATTTAACTCAAGTAGCATGAGCCATCCAGAATATTACAGTCTTTCGCAGTATACTACATCTTATGTTAGTGGAGATGACGTATATACCAAAATGTTTATCTGAACATGAGTTCCATGCAGCCCATAAACTCTGTGGCTATAATTCCACTACGCATCACATATACAGGGTGTCTCACTTATGATCAAAAAAGTTTTAACCACGTGTTCTACAACCAATTTTCAACAAAAAGTGTCCCTTAAAGTTTTTTTTTTTAACCTCTAAAAACCTGAGTTTTTTCAATGTTGAGATTTTTTTTCGTGTTTTCGACCTTTGGTCACTGAAAAGGCCATAACTCCCTTAATATGAAGAGTAATACCAAATCTAAGTAAACCGTTGGAAAGAGCGTTAAAAACCCTTAAATGTGCCTGAAAACACGTTTTTTCGCATAAAAACTCAGTTTTCTCAAAAACTATACCGTTGGAAAGCTGAGGCTTTTGTGCATTTTTTAGGCTTACCTACAGGAGACCTCGTCTGGTCTCTTGCTCATACGAAAACACGATATTTTACAATATTACACTAATTATTTCATGTTGTAATCGGAGGTAGAATGATATTGTAAAATCTTTGTATTTATATATCTCGGATCGTGCTGGTAATCACGACCATTCTGTTGTACTCTGTTGTATTTTTCGAATCCCCTACCTAAGTGGTATTTTTCATTCAGTTTTGTGATTCATTAATTTTATTTTTCTTCCTCCTACCAAATTTGTGATGGGAAATGATTGTTTATCCCCCGACAAATATACCACCTTCAATTTGAAGCTTCGTTCTTACTGACACGTATTTAGTTCGAGTTTTCGTACTACAGCTGACTCATGAATGATTGTGAAAACATACTTAGGTTGAAGGTACGATTGCCGACTAGATAAAGTTGCCTATACGATTAGGTGAGTTGTATCTGGATAGAAATGATCAAAGACAAGTTCCTTATTTCCTATTGAGGCGGCGAGGGTCATTGTTTTCAGGATCTAAGAACAATAGACGTTTCCGTTGGCCAAGTATACAACCTGCGGTTGAAGTGATGGTGTTCGTCCGCCTATGACAAGAGAGCGGCTCGTCATAGAGACCACCTTTCTACGCCGTCGAACCCTTGAATAAGACGTACCTATGGATTTACCAAGAGTTGTTCGAGGATTCAGTGGATTCAACGCTGTCCGCTGCAAGGGATTTATCAAAATAATTGTGGGGCCCATGGAACCAAGGAACTCATTTCATCAGAGATGCGCTGCTCCTATGGAAACTAGTGAGAACTAAGATTGCTATAGATCAGATGTACAGAAATTCACACGATCTCTCTATATATAGGTATATATATTGACACCTTAAGTTATGTTGTTCATGTACAAACGCGGAATTCAGCGCCAATGCAGCATAATATTATGTTTACGAATTCAGCCAATGTCTACGATGCTCTGTGGGATGGTACTGAAATCTTTTGTCCCTAAAAATAATTCCACGGGAGTTTCGACTTCAATGAATATGCGTTGAATAAATAATAAATATGCGTCATAAATAATCGATGAAATCTATTCTCGCATACCTCCTGACATTATATTCGCCAAAATAATTTGCAGATTTCATCAGATGTCTTCAATCTCACAGGAATTTCCAACACATGAAGAATATGCAAAGTCTAATAGGCAAAAGTTTGCGTTGTGTTCTACTCATACATCAACGAAATTCTTCCTACACCCATGTATGAGTGGTTTAAAGAACGAAATCTGACTGGGGGTTGTTGCGTTACAGAGGTGAGCCTTGAACTTTACGGTCCAGTTTTTCTCTTATTTTTTTCCAACATCTCTTTGTAGGCACCTATATTGCTTTTGGCCTTGGAGTGTGTTTTAATGTCAGCACGGATTTCCCAGGTTTTCGTTGTTGGTTCACTTCCTAGTTATCTGGCGGACGCAGTTTCACCTCTTTTTAGCGGGAAGAAGATAGTTGTGTCTGACCTTAAAACCTCATTTCAGTAAGTTGAACGGTTGATTACAACTAGGAAAGACCGCGCATTGAAGAATGCGTGCCAGCTATTCAACTAAGCTTATACAAGCTCATTCTTAGGAGTACATAATGACGCGTCCTCTTCTCCTGATGCAACAGTGTACAGTAAGCGTCACGGATTATAACCACGGTTGATGCTGTTAACGCTTTAACATTTACCCATAATTATTAATAATATTACCAATCCATCGTTGCTTCTTGTGATGGATCAACTATATGGTTGCCCTATATGGATCAACTAGTTCACAATTACATTTACAGGACATTGTACAGCGATAGTTGAGGTACGATGAGAATCGAGGTTCCCTTGAAGGTGACGTCATGAGGACGTTAACCGATGAGCAATATTCATGTGAGTAAACATTTGACCTTTGCTCCAGCCGAAACAAATGAGAGTAGATGGGGAGCGAAACTGGTGGCCGCCCTTCTAAATCGTGAGTAGACATTTAGGGATGAAGCTGAAGAATCACATCCTGTTCGAAAGTGCAGGTGTTCATTAGTGTACGTTTTTGGGAACAGCCCTTTCTACTAGATACTTATTCTGTTTTAATCTTCTAAGAAACTTTGATACATCAGAGTAGCCGGATTTTGGAATTCGTTAAGCTTCGGATCTGATCTAACAATTATTGATTAACTCAACCATGATAATATCTTGTTTGAGTTAATCAATCAATTATATTATATAATAATATATAAGAAATCATATTAAGTATATCATACATATATTATATTATAATATTTCAAATTCCATTTCTAAATTTATGTGTTTCTCGTTTCAACATACGTAGAAAATTGAAAGAAGATGCTACAACCTTTTACACAACAGTTGATTATTTTTTGTATAATTCACCCTAGTGACGCCCAGTGCTTATTTACTCCACTGACCCGGTAGGTCAATTTTTCCCGCAACACAGGCGACTGATGAATAGAGCGATCAAAACGAATGTCAGTATTGATTTATTCATAGAATTTACGTACGAGCCCTACTATGTACAAGTAGAAGAAGAAGAAGAAGAAGAAGAAAACATGTTTATTGTGAATAAATAATTAATTACAATTGTGTAAACTAAATACAAGTTGGTATGCAGGTTTCATATACGTATATACACACACCATAAAAAAACATGATACGCATGGATTTTTAATCCGTCTGCCGGGGCAACCTGGGCCACAATTTTTGATTTTTTAAATTTAAATTTTCAGAAAATGAACTTTGGAGTTGAACACGAAGCAGAAATGGGCAATTTTATTCAGTAATTTACTTCACCAATTGAATTCAGAAACCAGGGAATTTCGGTACCTCCACGCCTGACGCCCAAACTGTCCCACCCCCAACCAGCGCTCACCATGGTTCAGCAAGTAGACCATTTTTTCCATGGTCAAAACCACATCCCCAAGAAAATGCAGCCTAAATTCCCCCGGCACTGGGCAGCTTCCTAAGAAATGTAGGACATCCTCGTTTGTGTTCCGATTGCACAAAGAGCAAAATTTAATCCTCCGTGGGCTTTCGGATCTCAGGTATGTACCGTCATTCAGTGGAAGCAGCGCTCCTCTCAGCTTGAGTAACTGGTCGGAACAGTGCCCTGCTCTCACGCCCGGTTGAAGACAGCAAGCTTGTTGGACAGCAAGCAAGTCCAACAGGAAGGAATCAGGGGCATTCTTGTAGAACTCATAATACAAGTACCTAGCAAAATATTAGAGACACTCGTCTTTTCACAAAATATTACTGCAGTTTGAAACCGAATCGAATGAGGAAAACGAAATTCTTGCACTGCAAATTCTTGACACAATGGTTTATTGTCTTCTTTGTGCAGATCACCCTTCTGGCAAAATCACTAAATGATTATTATAAATTATTATTATAAATCATCCTTAATTATTAATTAACATTATCAAGTAGTGTAAATTATTATTATTTATTGTTAATGATTAGGCAGTTATTGTTGGGTTATTGTTAAGCTACTAGTTATTGTTAGGTAATTATAAATAATAATAATAATAAATGGTTGTTAAGTAGTTATTATTATTTATTATTATTGATTAAGTAACTCGATATCTGAAATCCTGAGCTGTTCTAATCAGCTGGTCCAGAATGAACAATGACCCGGCAGGCTGCCGTATGATTCACCCTCAAGTTACGACTTTCGATCCGCGCCAACTCGTTGTGAACAAACATCTGGTAAAAACCTCCGGTTGGTCTTAAAAGTTATAAAAATTAAACTCTATTTGAATGTGAACTAAAAACTATACTGTTCCATTTGAATTTCTCGAGACATGAATTTTTGAAAGTTTCAAGATTCATTTTGAACCAAATCGTAAACCAAATTTCGTAATTATAGCAAAACGCTAACTGGGCAATTCGGGGCGGGCGGACGGATTTTGTTTTTATTCAATTTTCTAAATCTACGTATCTTGAAACGTAAACCCTAAAATTCTGAGAGTGGCAATTTTTTTTCTTAGGCGATTCCAATTGTTCATTTTCGAAGATATTAAACCAAAAATCCTTCAGGGTCGACAGCGCCGAGAAACATCATCAACAGGTTAGCTACCTGTAACACAATACAGATATTATCGAAATAAATGCCAAAAAAAATAAAGTTTCCACGTAGTGCGGATCCATCTCAGTGATGGCCTCTTCAGTTTTTCAACAAAATTCCGGGCCTAATAAATAATCAATAAATAATAATTTATGTATACAGGGCGTACTAGAAAAAATATATAAACTATAAGTACTTATAATTTATTTGTATTGTTATGGATCTTATAATTTAGTATGGATTTTTTTGGTGTCAATAGTGGAAAAAAAGCCCAGAGTTTCAAGTTTCAAATCGGTAGGTCTAAAGGGAGCCGGGTTGTATAATTTAAAAAACCTCGTACCATGTTTTGTTTTTTTACTTATTCAGATGGTCAAGGCTTAACCTTAACCGATTGACTTGAAATTTTGCACAGAGCTTTGTTTCAACTTTAGTCAGAGCCTTTTAAAAGATTCAAGTCGCTAGGTCTTAAGGGGAGCCGAGTTAACTTCAGAAACCCGGTTCTTTCCCCTTACCATGATCTTATTCAACAGCCTCTATTCATGGATATCTATTTTATAATGTATAATTTTAGTAACAAATAAATAATTTATACATTTAATAATAAATATAAATTTATAAATAATTTATAATTTTAATAATTAATTGATACTTGATTAATAATTATATCATAACTGTATTAATTAATTAATTCATACACAATTTATAATTTTATTAATTTGCTTAATTTATTCTTGCATATTACCTCCACAGGTCTTTTCAACTTCAACAACAAAAAGATGTGATACCCCCCAAAAAAACTCTCCGTGTAAAATATCATTCTACAGCAGACGGAAAAAGTTATGATATTCACGTTCCCCGACCGCCCTTTTCCTTCCAACTAAACTGGGAAATTCTTGAAAATTCCATTGAGCTCCATTCCGTATAATCCGGTTAATATGTATTTTACCAATGCCGTACTCTAAGTACCAGTGCACTTGGTTTTAGGTAACAACCGGTTCATCCCGTTCATCGATCAGATAAAAATCAAAGTCAACTTATGGAGAGCGAAATTTACCTGAACCCATTGTGAAATAAATAGTACAGTAATGAAATTAAAGAACCATTCATAGAGCGATCAATGTATGAGTTTGATTTCCAACAGGATGGAAATTTCCCTTATTCATGGAATTCTACACGATTCTCGAGGTTCTATTTCGGCTGCCGGTCTCCATGACACAGTAGATCCTTCAGAGATACGATTCCTTGGGCACAATAGTTTTGGAGATGTCGGAATTTTTCCCTCCTAGACATCTCCTGACTTTTCAGTTCACGATTTAGTCATCCTTCCCATTTGAAGAGGTTATTATTGCGTAACCTGATGCGTGAACCAGCTAGTGCTTCCCTCAATCATTATTATCAGCTCAATTATAAGTCATCCTCCTCACGCCACTCAGGACGTCGGGAGCTCTGGAAATACCTGAAGTAAGTGCAGCCATGACCTTTGAAAAATGGAATTTGTTAATGAGTTGTTTGCCACCCGGGCACTGAAGTGTAAATATCCTCCCAGTCAGTGATGATGGTTTTGCCAGCTTGATCACTGCTTCCAATCTACTCGTAAATGAAGAACCACGAACGCCGAAATGTGGGCCCATGTCTTTGCGCAAGAGATTCAGACCCCAAAAAACACTCCGTGTAAAAATCGCCCTGCCTATAAAAAAAACCTTCCTGCCTCTATGCTTCAGGTAGAAATGGTTGGTGTTCTAAGGAGCTATCTGATGAGAGAAAAGATTTAAGTCCATTATTTTCAACGGTGATAGATTACATAAAACCTTCCGTTTATGATCAAAATGCACCTTTTGCTATGCTAGTTACTTTAATTGAATCTGATAAATTTCTTGGCAGAATATTGACAGGAAAGATCTACCAAGGAATCGCGCAAGTTAACTCAGATCTTAAGGTCAAGTGGTTGAGCGAGGGAGATTAACTAAGTTACTCTCATTTTCTGGCTTAAAACGCGTTCCAGTAGAGCAAGCTGTAGCTGGTGCTCCTTCACTTTCAGCCAAATAAAAGCCCAGAACTTCTTTTCTGCCATTTTGGTCTATGCCTAATATATTGTACATACATTTACTTACGCAATGTCCATCCTCTTTGACCTTAAAGAACATCCCATCCATAAATACTATCGGGTATACTGATTGCAGTGGACGACTACGCCATTCATTGATTATAGGTAGTAATTTGTCGGTAATACTTGATATCTCTGCTGACGATATTTTGTGATCATAAATTTCCTCAACGTGTGACGCTATATCTCTATAGCTCATAACACTGGCAAATGTGCTCAAAATCTTCGTTTCAAGCTCTGGATGTAACCTTGTTTGCCTTTTTTTGACTATTTGTGGCTCAAAACTTCCCTCCCTATCTCTTGGTGTTAACAGCTCAAATGAACCTGCACTTGTACGTAAAGTCTTTCCATTCCTCCCATTTCTGCGATTATTTTCTTCACTTTCAGCTAATAAAAAGGCAAATATTTAATATCATTTCACAGCGGCACGCCTTGAAAGAGATATTTTTGGGTGCACGGAGATTTTTTTGTGGGATATCGCATATTTTTGTTGTTGAAGTTGAAAATACCTGTGGAGGCAATATGCAAGAATAAAAGCAATTTATTAAATTAGTAACTTAAACAAATTAATAAAATCATAACTGAATTATTCATTGATAAATTTCGAAATTGCTTATTTATTAATAAAACTATAAATTAATAAGATAAATAAATTAAGCAAGAATAAAGGACAGGCTGTTGTAGCCTTGCCTAACTGAATAAGAGGAAGAACATTCTAAGGGGGAAGAACCGGGTTTTTGAAGTTATATAACTTGGCTCCCTTTAGACCTAGAGACTTGAAACTTTCAGGGCTTTCTATCATCCACACAAAGAAGATCCACATCAAATTTCAATATGATTGGCTGTGGACCCGTCAAAGTGGCCAAAATTAATCGTAGCCTAAATTTAGGTTTTTGTCCCTAAAAGTTTCTTGGGTTGAGATAATGGGATAAATCCTTCAAATGGCACTGGATCATGCTATAAGGAAGGTCTGTCCAAAAAACAAGGTTTTTGAAGTTATATAACCTAGCGACTTGCAACTTTCAGGGCTTTCTATTATCCGCACCAAGAAGATCCACATCAAATTTCAAGTTGATTGGCTGTGGACCCGTCAAAGTGGCCAAAATTAGCCAAAATTTAGGTTTTTTGTTCCTAAAAGTTTTTTGGGTTAAGATAATGGGTTAAATCTTTCAAATGGCGCTGGGTCATGTTATAAGGAAGGTCTGTCCAAAAAAACAGGGTTTTTGAAGTTATATAATTCTGCTCTCTTTAGACCTAGCGACTTGCAACTTTCAGGGCTTTCTATTGTCCGCACCATGAAGATCCACATCAAATTTCAAGTTATAAAGGAGCCGAGATAGAGACACCTGAAAAACGCGTTTTGTAACGTCCGGTAAACGTACACTTGGCACAGTTCGTTTTTCTCAACCTGTTTGCGATCCCAGATCTCTTCACAGAGCAGAGAAATGTTTCGTGTTCACTGCTGCATTTGAAAAGCATTGGTAACAAGAAACATGTCCGTATTGATTAATGGTGAAGGGAATGAAAGTCTTGTAGGCCAATTATATTCCTATGGAATTGTTTGGGTTCGGCCCTAATGGCTAATATTTGACCGGCTATTCACCAAAGGGGTAGAGTGTAATCAGCGAAGGGAATTTACTCACATATGCATGTTGTTAGAGGATTGATCTTCGTAAGTTGTCACCACTCAAATGGTTATCAAACGCAAGGCCTTTCTTCATTCCGTGTCAGACAATGGCTCTGATGGCTCCCACGACTTTTCGGAGCCTATCATCTTTGAAAATGGTTAGTTCTTTAGTACAGGACAACGAGGCAGACGTGATCCCGAGCTTCCACCGCAAGATCACGTCGAGCCAGGCGATCCACAAAGGCAAGGACGAACTTTCTTCAGCGTGTGTACATCAGTTAAAAACTAAACGGAACAAATCAATTGCTTCGAAAATGGCCTGGACCCGGTGCATTGCGGCGGAGCACGCTCCTTCGGGATGTCTTTGAAAGGATACGCAGCTCTGATGACGAGACGGGATGATTATGATCCAGTATTTTTAAAAGGTGGACGAAAACTACCTTGCCAGCGTCTCAAGTCGTTGAGTTCAACAATAGGCACCACTCTTTTCAGTGATGGAGGCCACACTATATCTGTCGTAATACCGCCCTTCAATCTCATAAACTCGACAGTTAAGCAAACCTGATTGACTAAGCCCCGAGTCTTTTCTGTACCTCCACTTGCTCCGTTTTCTGCCGCAGGTGCATAATATCTTTCTTTAGTCCAAGTAATTATCATTTCAAGGACCTCAAATGAAGTAATATGAACGTAATTTAATTATATTTTTCATTGTATGCTTGATCGACATATAATGTTATAATGTGGCCGAGAATGCGACGTTAGGTTATCGTCGCTAAGGCCAGATTTTTCGCGATTTCGTCCAAGGTCCAAGGTGCGATTTCGTCTTAGCGTACGGGATTGCGTGCGGGGAAGCTCGCGCACTCGATCACACGTGCTTGTCATGTTGCAACTTCTTGATCATTCGTTCCTTCGCTCACGATTGCGCTTGCCCGTTTCCGTTGGATGGGAAAGAACGACCATGTAAAGGTTCTTCAAAGGCGTAAAAATTTAAAGGCGATTCACCCACAATAGATAGCGTGAAACTGGCGCGTGTTCGAGTGTATGAAAAAGATACAGTTTTCCTTGGAGCGTGTTGCCGTTTATAGTTAGGAATTTGAAACTTGAAAATTTTGTTGGTGTTGAGTTGTTGCTGTTCAGTGATATTCAAAAGATATGGACATGATTGAGAGGCGTAAAACAACCCTTGCGGTTGCATTTGCCGGTCTTGCGATGTTGGGCAGCCAAAAAAGGGCCAGAAGAGTGTGGGAAAGAACTTGGTCACCTGCCCCTTATTCAAGAGCTCAGTGAGAGATACACCAGCAACTTCAAGAACTATTCGCGCATTGATGACCCAACCTTCCACTGTGAAAAATAAATAAGCCCGCGTGCTTCCCCTTATTTCCGAGCATCTTCACATGCAAACTCTACCGCGAAGGTAAGAGTGTTAATTCGTTTCTCTTTGCTCTTTAGACGCACAATCTGTCGTGAGCGATAAAGCTTTCCCCCAGGAAACACAGTACGTCTAAAGGGACTTGTTAGTGTCAGTAGAGTTGTCCAAGGTATTGTAACACACATAGATGTAGGTACGGGCTATTGGAAATACATGGATACATAGGGACACACGGATACAGACAATGTCATATATGACATTGTCATGTATGGAGTTGGTATGGACAACCCCTAACCGAATCTACAGAGTACAACTTATAAATACCGTTTTTCAAGGCGTTGTGAGCTTTTTATGGAAAACATAATTTGGCATGAGCAAATTTAGGCACCTGAACGAGCTTGATAAAATTGAGGTGAATCGGCCTCACCCTCCAAATTTCAGTTTAAAATTACCAAACGTCGTATTCACGTAGTATTTACGCTTCAAGTTAATGTATTAAGCCTACTTATTTTCCCCCAAAATTACGTATTGAACCAAATAACCACGAGTATATCTTGCCTATATATAAATATGAGTAAGTATACATAAATAACTCGTATATATAAATAAATCATATACAGTGCTTTCTTTTGGAAATATTTCATATACAGTGGTTTCTTTTTGGAAATATTTCAAAGATCCATTTCTCGGAACCCATAAGTCCTTGCCATGGAGCTTATTTGCACCTAAAATTCAAAAGAATCATAGTCTAAATATTACACTGTATTGCAATGCCGCATTTGGTACTCGTAGGGGATATAATTCAAAGAAAAACAAGCAAAGTGCGGAATTGACTGTTCAGTTGGGTCCCCAAACCAATTATTTATTCCAGGGAAATACATTTACAAGTACATCTTACTCAAGCCTGAGGGCATACGAAGACAATAAACATTGAGCTAATGACGAAATCATGGAATCGTTCGCCACAGTTTAACGCCAGTTGAAATTAAGTTTGTAATTTTCAAGATCATAATGGCCTTGTCCAACTTTTAATGAGCTGATTTCTGTATCAATTCGCAGGAGGAAGAATTTTTTTATTAATCTCTTACACATATATAGATCTTTTGTTATTTGCATAGCAGAGTGTAGGGTTGTGACACATTCGGCAGGATTGTATCTTACAGGATTAGTGATCATCCTTTCTTAGTTACGTATTTTTTTCCGGCAGGAAGAATCTATTGTAACATTGCCCTCTGATATTTTGAAATCCCGATGTATGGCCTCGTTTCTCGTAATATGGTTTTAGTGTTATGATATGGTTTTATATGGTTTTAGTGTTATAATATGGTGTTAGTTAGTGTTATAATATTTGTAATATAATAGTTGTTAGTTATAGTTGTTGTTATAATATTTGTAATATAATAGTTGTTAGTTATAGTTGTTGTAATATAATAGTTGTTAGTGTTATAATATTTAGTGTTACAATATGGTTTTAGTGTTATAATATGGTTTATAATATGGTTTTAGTGTTATAATATGGTTTTAGTGTTATGGTTTCAATATGGTTTTAATATTAGGTATGGTTTCAAAATAATTTTGTCGTGATTACGTTGGAATCCCAACATCTACAAACCAGGCAAAATCTCGTCAAACTCGATTTGCAAAGACTTCCTGACTACAAGGAAGAATATGATGACCTCCTACCACTTTTCGCTCATTTACTACTTTCGTCATACTGTTTGTCAGCTAAGGATAAGATTATGTAAAAACAATTAACGATTGTTCCTGAGCCGAAGGCAGTTGCTACCTAAAAGCTCCCGGATCATTATTTCCCAAGGTAGAAATCTCTATGAAATGTATAGAAAGCGTAAGGCTGTCTCAACCAATTGGATTAATTGAACATCACCCGGATGCGTTCTCACGGGTGAAAACATTGTGAGAAACGTTATCGTCTGACTGTCCTCAACGTACGCTCATCTTTCACTATCGAAGAGGAGATCCTCCTGATTGGTATCATTATAAGAAACACAAAGGTGTTACACTGGCAGTCAAATTGATTTCTCCCTCAAATTTACTGCTTGAACCCTATTTTCTCATACAACCATTGAGAATAGAAAATCGCACAGAATGGGTTGCTCACGGGAATTCCTCTACGTTGGGCCGCAATCATTCAACGCGTTTTATGTCCATCTGCTCGGAATTTAGAGCTGCAATTGGCACAATGTCATTTCCAAGTAGTATTTGGCACGAAGACGAAATAAAACCTGGCATTTTCACACCCACTGCAGTACTCTCTGTTAACGACGTGAGACAAAAAGTTGAATAAAGAACATTTAGCTCAGCCCTCAGTTATTGTACAACGCGATCCAGTTGACATTTCGCACTTAATTTTATATACGTCGCCAGAACATCCACAAGGCTCCAACCAAGAATAGTCACGAAGAGAAACGTATTGAGCTTCGAAAATTCGCTTGAAAAAAATAATAATAAACTCGGACACTGGTCTTAATTCATGATTCAATCAGCGAGGTCATCTTAGGCAAGTAAACAAGAAACGGAGAATAAACTCGAATTAGTCAAACGTTTCAAAAGTTCTTTCTAATCGAGGGGTTACTCAACCCGGTGGTAACCCTGAAGTGTCGCAAGCCGCTTCCGCTTTCTCTCCAATCAATTAATGATTCCATTTGACTTTTAACGAAGTTGAAACGAAAATTGAATGGAATTTCTTTTGTTGAAAAACATTCCGGCATTGATGAATAATTCTCTAATTATTCAAGTTGAGATACCTGTGAAAATGGTTGAATATTCGGATTTAGAAAGTATAACCAATGGATTGCTCCACGGTTCGGACGTAGTTTTGCCGAAGGTCCGAACAGGTTGACCTTGGACGCCCACAAGTTTTCGTCAGGAAGGAGGCCTGCGTGGAGGTGAATGTCATTTGGCCAGGCGGCATTTACATACAATTTCAATATATTTTAGAGTTCTTTTTGGAGGTGCTACGATGTACACCTACAAGGCAGCTTGATATTACACACCTATTCTTCCATCTGGGGAGGCTGATGAATCTAAATTTCATATTAGGCAATCGATGACTCGTAATAGAAGACGCGTTTCGATTTCTTCTCATTCACATTCCTACCAAAAATATTTCTCGACAAATTGAATTTTTTTTTAAATATTTATTTACTTTTTGTGCATAACATCATCAATGTTGCTTATCCTACGAATATATAAATAAATAGGTAACAATAACATGGAACATGAGGAACTCGGTCTGCCCATTGGCAGCTGAGACCCGTAGGTCATTAATTCATTTTAACAGAAACAGATAGATGTAAGAAGATTATAACAGTTAGGTAGAGTTAGAGTGTTGAATAACCTTAATAAGGATATAAACAAGGTATCTACATGATAGAGGGCTGCGTAGGTCACTGGAATAAGTGGGGTTGGTGGTTCAGTGGGGCTACAGTAGGTCTGAGTGCCATTTTCTTTTTAAGCGTCGTGCAGCACGTTCGGGACGTCTGTCTTCCAGGATTTCTCTCACTATTGGATTAGGATGTTCTGCTATACGTAGGGCGAGCTGTCTGTATGAGGTTTGGAGGGTGGTTTTCCATGGGTATTTCCAGGTCGTTGTGGAGGCATTCATTACGTATGAACCATGGGCAGTCTGTAAGAATCCTGATGGCTCGGCTCTGTACAGTTTGAATTATTTTCAACTGAGTGTCACACGTTGAACTCCATATAGCGCAGCTGTACTGCCACAAGGGTCTCACAAGTACGAGGTATAGCTGACGCTTCAAATCCAAGGAGAGATGGGGTGAGCCGAGGAGACATATGTTTTGGCCAATTCTCCTTCTAACTCTGACGACCGTTTCGCTGATGTGTGGGGCCCACGTGAGTTTCAGATCTAGTGTTAACCCAAGATATCTTACGGAGTCTTGGAGTGCCATTACCCGACCATGGAGTTCAAAAGAGGGGATATTGACTTGATGACAATGCAATATTCACTCGGTTTGTATGACATGGTATGAGTATGGTATATTATTGTATGGTATGATTTGGTATAGTACAGTATGGTATGATATGAAAGAAATGTGTATGGTATTTTGCATTTAATTTGGATGATGAGCTGGAGTTTCATCTAACAGTTCGTTAATTAGATTAGGGTGATCTGCTCAAAGAAGATAATTAACCGTTGTTTCAAGAATTTGCAGAGTTTTTTCTTAAAAGGTGTATTAGGTACCTACTTGTTTTGATGCTGATTGTCTTTTATTACCTACGATAACTGTTCGGATGGCAGGTAATATGAAAAACTGATTATTAAAAGACAATGGTTACGAATTATACCTATATTTACACTTTGGAACTACGACATAATCGAGTGTTATGCGTTTTTCATACCAAAATCCGTTCCAGGCCATCCTGAATTCACTGCCGAAAGACATAAAAAGTGAGATATATTAATAAACTAATACTACCTAGTAAACCCTTAGTATATAATACATAAACCGTCCATTTGATTCCCCCCCCCCCCCCAACCCCTCTCACAACTCACCGTGAATAATTACTAGATCATCTTGGATAACGAAGAAGAAGATCCTCTGCCTACTTACTGTTTTCAGGTTGTGACAGTGATGATTACCTTGAGAGCCGGACCGGAGAGACTCGTAGGATACTCAAGATGGAGACAAAATTTGTTGTTAAACCAATAAAAGGGAGACATTTTACATGAAGCCAGTTATTTCTTTGACAATTTGCCTCTTGTAACCATGTGCATGACTGTGAGTTTTTTTTTTTTTTTTTCAATCTCACACTTCTTAATCTCATTCCGTTATCAGATTAGAGCAGATGAACCATGAAGAACGTCTCAAATACAACCACGTTTCTTCATCTTAAAAGTGACCCAGTTTTAGAACGGGGTAAGATATCACAATTCTGACTTAACGTGTCAGAAAAAAATCTCTAAAATGAGGTGTCATTTGTCAGTCGGATTTTGGAATTTATGGGTAATTTTTTCCCACTTAAAACTGACCCGGCTCTACCCATCCACGAACGTATCCTTTCGATTGCGAGGAGAGATGTTTTGTGCAAATTTGAACTTTTTATCCTAATTCGGAGAATCGATTTTTAAACATTTTGGACCGAGAACAATAGTTTCCTCTTCTTCGAAAATGAAGTGAACACCATTTCTTATTTATTTATTTATTAGATTTATTACGCCGACCAGGCTTTACACTCGGGTTTAACTCTGTAAACCCGAACCGCATTTCTTTCACCTTCCAATACGTGATTGAATCTGTTTCAATTATGGTTAATTGTTTCACAGATGTTCCCTCGGCAACTTAATCAGCTGTTTCATCCTCCGAAACACAATCGTTCCCATTGAGAATCCCAATGAAAGAGAACAATAGAAAACGTTCGAACGTCAATTACATTTTAATTTGCAGGCGGCCATCCTCACGTGATTGTTTGATGATCCAATTATAAATGTTAATCCTCGTGATGCAACATTATCGATGATGTCTGCTGTATCAGACCGGGCAGATGGAGCTCAGCCCCAAAGCAATCTATGCAGATCCGAAAGAATTGTTGAAACACTCGTACGAGTAATTACTGGACGAATCGATTCACGGAAACCACTGAAAACCATTTGAAGATGCTATTGGTATGTTTGTTTATGAAAGCTTCACGTTGCGTAACAATTTATTGGAGGGGCGGCCGGTGGTCGAGCCGGTTGGTCGTCGGCCGCTTGGTGGCTGGGAATTCGGGATAGCGGCTGAGGTCGTCTGGAGTCCAACCCGCGCTATGGGAAAGGAAACTTGCGCGGAAGGATCGGAACAAATTTTGATCTCCCTGAGAGGACAGCAAATCACGTCGGCGACGCTAGAAAGCCCCGGCCCAGAACTGCAACTTACTTTACTTTTTTTTTCTTTTTTTTATACATAATAATAATTGGTGAGGTGAGTTCTACGAGTACATCGTCGAGCCAATTTCTTTCTCTTGAGCTGACACGTGCTTCTTTGGAAGATTTCCCGTTGACTTTCATATGAATCTCCCATTAATGAGGATATTATATTAGTCAAGCGTAAGATTCCCTTAAATGGAGAGCGCTTAGGTTGTTTTTTTAGCGAATTTTCGAAGAAAATGTAGCTATTGTTCTCGGTCCAAAATTTTTAAAACTCGAATTTTCGAAAAATTTTCATACCAAAATCCGTTTCAGACCATCCTGAATCCACTGCCAAAAGACACCAAAAATTATATGTATATATATTTATGTATGTGTCATTCCAGACGATAACTCTCGATAGGATTGAGATAAAAAGTTCAAATTTGCACTAAAACTCTGTCTTGGCAATCGACAGAATAAGTTCGTAGATGGAACATAAATTCTCCAAATGGAACATTTTGACAAGTGACACCTCATTTTTAAGGTTTTTACACGCTGAATACGACCGTGAAGTCGGAATAATTCCACTTATTGCGATATCCTACTTCGTTCTCAAACTTTAGTACTTTAGTACTTGTAGAAACGTGGTTGTTACTTGATATATTCTTCATCGTTAGTCTGCTCTAATCTGATGACGGAATTCGATATCGCAATTCTGACTTCACCATCGTATTCAGCGTTGAAATGTCCAAAAGCTGTGGTGGGTTTTGGTGAGTTTGGGGGGGGGGGGGGGGGGTGTTCATCCGAAAAATGAAATCTGACAACTGACACCTCATTTTAAAGGTTTTTACACGCTGAATACGATCGTAAAGTCAGAATTGCGATACCTAATTTCGTTCGCAAACTTGAGTACTTTGAATATGAAGAATACGTTCTTCATGGTTAATCTGCTCTAATCTGATGACGGAAGGCGATATCGCAATTCTCTCTTCCCCGTCGTGTTCAGCGTTTTAATGTCCATAATCAGGTTCACCCATAAATTCCAAAAATGAAACGGTCTGTCAAGTGACACCTCATTTTTATAATTATACACGCTGAATAAGATGGGGAAGTCAGAATTGCTATATCGTCAAGGAATCAGCAACACCACCGAGCTCGTTTTTCACAACTTTTTAGGAAAAAACCGATTTTTTCGTCCATCAAGGCCTAATTGACTGAAGTTTTATCTCGATATCTATGATGAATAGATATCGTTCATCATGGATATCGAGATAAAACTTCAGTCAATTAGGCCTTGATGGACGAAAAAATCGGGTTTTTCTCTCTCCTGAAAAGTTGTGAAAAACGAGCTCGGTGGTGTTGCTGATTCCTCGACGATATCTTATTCCGCTCTTAAACTGGAACACTTTGAAGATGAAGAAATTTAGAAATATTTTATTTGGCATTGTTCAAAACATACAGCCACATAAGTGCCTTAAAATAAAATAAACTTTAAACGTGTTCTCTTATAAAACTTTTAAACTTATTAAGCTTATCTGGGAACGAGTTGAGAAGAACGAACAGTACCGAGTGTATGTTTACCAGACGTTACGAAACGCGTTTTCCATACCTCGGCTCCTATTGGACCGATCAACTTAAAAGTAGTTGTGGATCGTTTATTTATTTATTATGTTACATATTCTTTATACACAAATAATGACAAATTAACAAATCTCCTAACATTATTGTGGGCAATAGGCATAAGCCTGTGTCGCCTCACAAGAGTTGCGCCAAACTTAATTAATCTTAATTATTTACATTTCTCTTCATGAATAATAACTTAATAAACATCAATTTTCTATATATACATACTAAAAATAATATTTTCTACCTCCGTAATGCCTATTTTTATCAACCACTCATATATTTTCTTTTTATATACATTACGGGCGTATTGTAGTGGGGACCGAAGTGGAGAATCCACCGCACGATGAACCATGTATACCATATATTGAGGGCTTCTAGTCGTAATTGACAGCGTGGGTTTCGGTGGAATAACATTTCCGTCTGATCTAAACCGAGTCAAGTGTGCATGTTGATGACTGTTATACACCACGCTCGGGTCACGATGCAACATAAGCAACAAAGACTTTAGAAATAGCTGGCGGGGGGCAAAAACTTTACACTCTTTAAACAATTCCAATGTTGAATACAAACGTGGTTTGTTCATAATAATTTTTAATATATCTCTCTGTACCACGTTTATTTTTTCCAAATGCGTCGAGTAAGAGCCTCCCCACACAACAATTCCATATTGCATAATTGACTGAACTAATGCCAACGTCTTTGTGTGAATAATAGAAAGCCCTGAAAGTTTCAAGTCGCTAGGTCTAAAGCGAGCCGAGTTCTATAACTTCAAAAACCCCTTATCTTTTTTTCTTCTTGTTCAGTTAGCCAAGGCTACAGCCTCTCCACCTCACCGATTGACTAGAACATTTTCGTTTCAGTGCTTCGTTTCAATTTTAGCCAGTGCCGTTTTAAAATATTTAACCCATTATCCCAACCAAAGAAAGTATTAGGAAAAAAATTAAAAAAGAAAGAACAGAAATTTTAGGATAATAGTGCCCACTTTGACGAGTCTAATAAAATAAAAGAAAAACCCTGAAAGTTTCAGGTCGCTAGGTCTAACTGGAGCCAAGTTATATAACTTCAAAAACACGGTTCTTCACCCTTACCATGTTCTTCTTATTATTCAGTTAGGCAAGGCTACAGCCTCTGCTTTATTCTTGCTTAATCTATTCATTGTATTAATTTATAACTTTAATAATAAATAAATAATTTATTAATTTATTAATGAATAATCAATTTATAATTTTATCAATATGCTTAATTCATTCTTGCGAATTGCCTCTACAGGTCTTTTCAACTTAGACAACAAAAAGACGCGATATCCCCCATAAAACACTCATTCTCACAAATACAATCAACACAAATATCATTCTACAGCGGCCGGAAAAAGTTATGACATCCACTTTTCCGCCCGATTCGAGGATTTGAAGATTTCGAAGCGGTGACGGTGCTTATGAAGGGGTTAGGACATATCTTTAGTTGGAAGGAAAAGAGCGGAAGTGGATATCATAACCTTTTCCGGCGACTGTAGAATGATATTGAATGATTTTTTGAATTATTGAATGATTTTTACACGTGGATTTAAACATCTTCACTTATTTACACATCTTCATAATTTAACAGGAAACAAAAATAAAAACCTACTTAATACGATTTATCTCGATAAAACTAAAAAGTTTACAGTACACCTGAACATTCCCTTTCAAAATACATTCAAAATTAAATGGGGAAGTCAAAATACAACATGATTTTCTAAATAATGGATAAAAGAGATCTTCCTTCGGTGAAAAGGCCGCATCAACGTCTTCATGGTCCAGACCAATTGATTCGCCAACATTTCCCCATTCCCAGTCAGTCACGCAGCGACTCATTGAGACCACAAGTTCGAACCTGGATCGAGCGTGAGTCTGCTACTAGCGGAAGTTGAAGTCCTCGGCCTCTCCGGCAAATGCCTTTTCTTCAATTGACCACAACAGCCCTTTTCAGACGCCCACGACAGTCCTCGCCAATTCCAACTGCATCCCTCAATATGTCTTCCTGATTTCTTTTTTATTGACCCCCTTAAACCTTTTTATTCACAAGTTGAATTGATTTCGTACGTGCCTCCGGTGTGGCCCATGCGAGTCAGATTGAAAAAGTAATCTGTCCGACGAAACTCCCTAAGTGTAACCTTCGGATCCACGTAACCGCGGAAAAGTTGATTGATTTGTGAAGAAATAATAAGTTTCTTGGACATATCTGTTCAGATAGAAATCACAACATGCGGCGTGTATAGAACTAGTTACATACCGCACGCGTTATCCACTATCCACGATTGCGAAAACGAATTTTTCTATACATCAATATATTGGAGCTCCATAAAAGCAAGTATTTCGTCAAAACCAACGAATTTTTAAAGTAACCAATGACGATTCTCATTTACGAAAAATCAATCGAAGGGTGCTTGGAGTGACTAGCCGGCTGCAGTTCTTCTAGTCAGGGACATCTCACCTTTGAAAAATAGCCAACTACATTCCTGGCCACCTTTTCGTCACAACCCAGGGCGATGAGGCTTTGGGTAACTTTGAGCAAAATTATCCAACCAATAAAAATGTTTGATACTTTTTTGGTAGATTTTAAATGAATTGAAGATAATACCTCAGATCCATTTCAAATCCACCAAAAAATGTTATATATTATAATCCTGAGAACATTGGAGCCAATCACCCTCTCCAGCAAAGATTGGGAGCTACTTTCAGCGAAATACCGGTAACGTCATGACGTGGTTCTAAGCCGAGTGAAGATGTATTGATGAACATCTTGCAGGAGATAAAAAACATGAATGGAAAGATCTCAAATCTCAAACCTTGCTACTAAGGATGATTTAGAGGCCGGGGTGGATTCAATTAATTAGAACTTGAAGACGTCTGCTTCTGATTGTATAATCTGAGTTTTCAAATTGTTTTCAACTTGAAACTGAATTACAGCAGTGGAGGTATCTTGATCGATTTTCATTCGGTAGCCGGCTCGATGACCAATGCGGTGCTCAACTTCCATTGCTCTAAAAGTTATATGCTATTATAGGTAGTTATTTCATTGCAGAATAAAATTTATTTTATTACTTAATGCTACTGATACGCAGAACCCTCCCACAATCACGACAACCACCATTCCAGACGTCAATATTTGAATGGTCTGACAAATTTAATTATATTATCCATTTAATTCGGACTATGCTGAAAGCATATTTCTGAGAATCCATCGAATTGTAATTATTCGTTTGGCCATGGTTTGCAAACAAACATACAGTCAGATAAATCCGGCATGCCGAAAGATAAAAATATTAATAAGAGTGCCACTCGCCATAATACCATAGAACGAAGAATGAACATAGGTAACAGTTGGTGAAGATTTCATCCAACGATATACATAAATACTACTATGGTTTGAATGGTGGTTTACGATGATTGAAACACATATCCTTTATTCTAGAAAGTTATGACGGGATTTGATACTTCATGCCAAAATATATATCCATCATCGGTTACTTAAATTCTTGAATTATAAATATAGTAAGTAGAACATGGACGATGCACGATAGTGGAAATGGGGGCAATATGGAGATAGTCTCCTCCAGTAAATTTGATTCACGACCTAGTGCTTGTGACTAGGCGATTAACCCTTCCATCTTGGTTAGTGATACTTGATTGCTGAAGACACAAACGTGCATACACGACCGAAGTTGTCTCATCGTGGTGTTGTGACGCAATTTTATCGGTGGGAGCAATATGTATCAACAGTCAGAAAATGCATGACCAATGAAGACCTTCCTCCAGAAGAAGTTATCAGGACAGGAAGGGAAGAAGGATAGAAAGTTTTTAGTGTCTTCTTCCGCTAGCCATGCCTCCGAACGGGTTCATCAGGAAATCTGACGTACCTACGCCCAGATCTGGTTCCACAAGGACGCGAGGTCCAGCACCTTTAACACGTAACAGTGACGCCACCACCTCTGGGGCGCTGAGGGTTATTACATGAAGCCCGCATGTAGGAAGAATAGGGAGTTACTTAAAACCCCTAGCTGACCAATGTGACAGGGAAAAACCCTGAAGGCGATAATGGCCGTTTATTCACGAAGAAATACCTCTCTGATCTACTCATCGTTGAACAACAACTAAATCTGTCGAATATTATTACATCAGATGAATCAAGGCATCCGCTCATGTCTAGTCGGCAGTATTAATTTCAATTCATAATGACATACCTAAAATCCCCATCAATGAGATAGGTTTGAAGATATCCTAGACTCAATAATAACCTTAAAAACTCTGCAAATTCTTGACACAACGGTTCATTATCTTCTTTGTACATATCACCCTTCTGTCTAGATCCTAAATGTTAGATTAATTATTATTATCAATTATTACTAATTATTAACAATTTTATCAAGTTCCTAGTGAAAATTATTATAATTTATTGTTAGGTACCTATTAATAATTCGTATTCACTATTAATAATAATTATTATTAATTATGATTAATTAATACGATATAATTCTGGGGTTTTTAATACAACGTCGGTAATAATTTTTCCATAAAAGAAGTACCTACCAACAAACATTCGAAATTACCTTCATTTCCGTAGCACGAAACGCACCTCAGAACAACAAACTCGACATCACTTAAGCCATATGATGTTCCAAAGAGCTTGTTAGTATGAAAATGGACCTGTATTTCAACAGTTTGATTCACGATCGTGTTGTGAGGCACAATCTTTGAGCCGTCATTATAAACGAACGGCTGGTCGTACAAAGCTGCGGATGGTCTTAAAAAATTCTACGGCACAAACTCTATCTAAATATGAAATAAAAAACATACCGTTCTATATGAATTTTTCGAGATATGAGATTTTCAAATTTTCAAAATTCGTTTTGAACCCCTTCCCCTTGACCTAGGATTATGAAAAGTTTCGAGGACCATTCTGGGGTTGGTCGAAACCCATAAAAAAAAATTTCGTAATTTTAACTCAACGCTAACTGGGCAAAGTGCCGCGGACGGCGTACGGCGGACGGACGGATTTTTTGGTTTATTATCTTCGATAATGAACCATTGGAATCGCCCAAAGAAAAAAAATTTTAACCCCCCCTCAAAATTTGTTGGTTCACGTTTCAAGACACGTAGATTCAGAAAATCGAATAAAAAAAAATCCGTCCGTCCGCCGTACGCCGTCCCCCGTACGCCGTACGCCGTCCGCGCCACTTTGCCCAGTTAGCGTTGAGTTAAAATTACGAAATTCGGTTTCTGGGTTTGGACCAGCCCCACAATGGTCCTCGAAACTTTTCATAACCCTAGGACAAGGGGAAGGGGTTCAAAACGAAATTTAAAATTTCGACGATGTCATATCTCAAAATATTTAACTGAAACGTCTAATTTTCAGTTCACTTTTGAATGACCTAAAAAATTACGAATCTTTTAAGACCAATTGGATTTTTGTGCGACCAGCCGTTCGTTCACAGTGAGCGCGCAAAGGTTTAGGAAAAACACTAATCTTTCGCGTCGAAAACGGCCGTTATGTGACCCAACCCTCAGACGCCCAGAATAAAACTACCTTTTGTCATCTTCCCGGTAAACTACAGTCTAGAAATTTTAACCGTGAGTCGGGGATAGACCACATTGCAATATTTACTCGGTTTCTCATCTGTAAAATTGTTTAAATAATACCTTTTTGTAATAATACAAATTAAATTTTGATGATGAGCTATTGACTTGAAATTTTAAAAATAGGTCAGAACTGGATCACAGAACTGGATTCACTCGGTTTCTTGTCTGTAAAATTGTTTAAATAATACCTATTTGTTTAAACAAATTAAATTTTGATGATGAGCTAGATACTTGAAATTTTAAATATAGGTCAGAAATGGATGACATTTCAATATTCACTCGGTTTGTATGACATGGTATGAGTATGGTATGGTATATTATTGTATGTATGATTTGGTATAGTACAGTATGGTATCATAGGAAAGAAATTCGTATGGTATGGTATGAGTACGGTGAGAATATGGTATGGTGCCGATTTGCAACACAGTCTGGTATAGACAGAAGGGTGATCTGCACAAATAAGATAATAAACCGTTGTGTCAAGAATTTGCAGAGTTTTTTTATTCGATTTTCTGAATCTACGTATCTTGAAACGTAAACCAACAAATTTTGAGGGGGAGTTTTTTTTTTTTTGGGCGATTCCAATGGTTCATTATCGAAGATAATAAACCAAAATGAAGTACGAGGTACGCGGTGTGGGTGTGGGAGGGGGCGCAGAGACATAAAAGGTCTCGTCGTATGACGCACTAGTTGGCCTCCTGCCAGCCGTATTACGTCATACGCTCGTGCGTCATAGGCTCTGACGTACTTGTAGGCCTCCTGCCAGCCGTCTTACGTCATACGCTCGTGCGTCATAGGCTCTGACGCACTTGTTGGTCTCCTGCCAGCCGCCTTACGTCATACGCTCGTGCGTCATAGGCTCTGACGCACTTGTTGGCCACCTGCCAGCCGGCCTACGTCATACGCTCGTGCGTCATAGGCTCTGACGCACTAGATAGCCTCCTGCCAGCCGTCTTACGTCATACGCTCGTGCGTCATAGGCTCTGACGCACTAGTTGGCCTCCTGCCAGCCGTCTTACGTCATACGCTCGTGCGTCATAGGCTCTGACGTACTTGTTGGCCTCCAGTTATCCGTCTTACGTCATACGCTCGTGCGTCATAGGCTCTGACGTACTTGTTGGCCTCCTGCCAGCCGTCTTACGTCATACGCTCGTGCGTCATAGGCTCTGACGTACTTGTTGGCCTCCTGCCAGCCGTCTTACGTCATACGCTCGTGCGTCATAGGCTCTGACGTACTAGTTGGCCCCCTGCCAGCCGTCTTACGTCATACGCTCGTGCGTCATAGGCTCTGACGTAATGGCCCGCCGGTCGCTTGTGTTCTGACGTGATCTGAGGGAAAGGGTGAATCAAGGGAACAAATTTTTCCCGTTTCAGTTTATGTGCCAAAGCAAAGACATGAAAATGTCAAAAAAATATGTAAATAGGTACCTAAGCCCAACTGTAATGTCAATTTTCTGACAATGAGTTTTCGACTATAGTTTTCATACCTTTTTACTTAAGTACTTATTGCAATTTGAGACTGATAATGAGCTGTTTGCAAATAAAAAGTCTGATAACTACTTTATTACATCTTATTAATCTATTTTCAAGTTCCGATTCGCAGTTGAATGTATTTTATTTAGATGTCGTAAAATTCGAAAACGATGGAATGACGAAACCTGTCGACTACTGACTCAAGTGATACTGTCGACTTCTAACACATGTAGGTCGACTAGTAGTGCAAAACCATGTCGACTACTGAAGAAAATGTTGGTCACTGGTATCGACTACTACCTAGAGCATTGGGATTTTTTACAAAACTTGTTTTTCCCTTTTCAAACCATGTTGAATAATATTTCCCGCTGCCAGGTCTTTTAGGGAAGGATCTTGGGTACACAATGAACAGGTTTGCAATGAGAAAAAAACCGAGTGAATATTGAAATGTCATCCATTTCTGACCTATATTTAAAATTTCAAGTATCTAGCTCATCATCAAAATTTAATTTGTTTAAACAAATAGGTATTATTTAAACAATTTTACAGACAAGAAACCGAGTGAATATTGCATTGTGATCCAGTTCTGACCTATTTTTAAAATTCCAAGTCAATAGCTCAGCATCAAAATTTAATTTGTATTATTACAAAAAGGTATTATTTAAACAATTTTACAGATGAGAAACCGAGTGAATATTGCAATGTGGTCTATCCCCGACTGACGGTTAAAATTTCTAGACTGTAGTTTACCTGGAAGATGAAAAAAAGCAGTTTTATTCTGGGCGGCTACCCGGGACCCACCTAACGGCCGTTTTCGACGCGAAGTTTAGTGTTTTTCCTAAACCTTTGCGCGCTCACTGTGAACGAACGGCTGGTCGCACAAAAATCCAATTGGTCTTAAAAGATTCGTAATTTTTTCAGGTCATTCAAAAGTGAACTAAAAATTACACCGTTTCTTGAGAATGTTTGGAGATATGACATTGTCGAAATTTCAAAGTTCGTTTTGAACCCCTTCCCCTTGACCTAGGGTTATGAAAAGTTTCGAGGATCATTGTGGGGTTGGTCCAAACCCAGAAACCAAATTTCGTAATTTTAGCTCAACGCTAACTGGGCAAAGTGGCGCGAACGGCGGACGGGGGACGGCGTACGAGGGACGGCGTACGGCGGACGGACGGATTTTTTTTTATTCGATTTTCTGAATCTACGTGTCTTGAAACGTAAACCAACAAATTTTGAGGGGGGGTTAAAAATTTTTTTTTCTTTGGGCGATTTTACAAAGAAAAGACATTATTGAATTATTTTTACAGAAATTATTAGATTGTAATACTGTTAAAAATGCTGTTAGTGAAATGGGATTTCAACAACTTGTTGACACGTTGTGGATTCTCCAGGAGGCTGATTTTCAAGCTGTTTGGTAACGCATTGTAACATTTCGCCCCGAAATACCTACAGCTATTAATCCCAGTAGTTGTGGCACAGCGGGGGAGGATCATGGATCCAAAGACCTGATAACGGGTCGGAGGATCATGACGGGGTAGGGAAAAAGACCTTTCCTTCAAAACTTGTCTAATCGAGGAAAGCACCCTGAGCTGATTGAAAGTTACTAAGTTACTAGTAATAAATTATCAATAAGTTGAAGAGTTTCAATAAGTTGAGAAGATGATTGCACCATCAGCCGCAATCATAATCTATTGAATGGGCTACCCTTTTTCCTGCCTACAACTCATCATGTGCAATTTAGTAAAACTGGATGATAAACCAGTGTCATTCTGCGATAACAGTGATTTGCACATGACCAACCACTGTCATCACCGTAAGTAGCAGAGCGTGTTTGAATTAGAGCGTCCATCTAATTCTCGAATGCCACCATAACTATGAACCAGGTTTTATTTATTGCCTGTAATTCTTGTCGACTTGTAGGTAATGGACTCAGGATATTTGTTTTCCTCACTCTATAACAACCAGTTATCATCACGAAGTAGACGCCAGGAAGAAAATATTTCCTGAATCTTTCGATCCTTCTATGTCTTCTGTTTTTTAGACGAAGAGGCTATTCCGCCCAAAATCAGATACGTGTAATCACGTTTTTCGAATAACTTTGTTACCGTCTCCCAAAATAATAATAATTAATATTCTATCATGAAGCTAATATACATATATGTAAGTTCCATCAAGTGCTTGTATAAGTGGTCCATCTTTTTGTGAAGTATTTTTCATTTCTTCACATACTGGTTACCAAATGGTAGAAGGATATCATCAGTCAAGAAGCCTTCAAATGTGAGCAACATTAGGCCAAGTGCATTAGGGATTTCAGAGGTGGTAAAGGACAGGGAGTTAGTTTTTCCATTTGCGCTCGCGCACGTAGTGGGTTTACCAACGTACGGGGCCTACAGTTGAAGTCTTCAAAAGTGGATTCCTACAAATATCTTCAATGGGATACTAATGCGAATGATAAGAGTGTGCACACACAGAACAACACGTTGTTCTTGGATATTACCGGAGTCGTTTTGGAAAGACTGATGTTGTTCATGATAGTATCATCACTTTCCGTTTGAATTCCAGGGAGAGGAGCATGCAATTTTCTCAAAGTAGGAGAGGGGTACAATCATACTTAAGTACTTAGCTGATTGTCTGGCTAACTGGGGAGATGTAACAATCATATCAAACTAAGACCTACATTTGAACACAGATTTTGCGTTTTAGAGCTCCTTGAACTGACTGCCTCTAAAGTAAACTAGCTGAAGGTTTAAGCCCCGTATAGGTGACACCGCAATCAGTCACTTCGGAGCACGCGTAAATTACAATTCCATAGATACTTAAATGCCGTAAATTTAATAGTCCTATTCTATTTGAAGTGCCAAGCTCGGTGGTTGCATGAGCCCATTTGGCCCAACTCTCGAAGCCATCGATACGCGTATAGTTGTAAAGTTGCGAATGTGCCAGTTGTTATGCCACCGTCCCGTCTGCGATAACTGCACCGCTCCAGTTATAAATACCTCCAACGACCGTAGTTTCCTGCAATAAGGACGACCCAGTAGCTACGTGGCATTGGGGTTAAAATGTACACGTAACAAGTACTTTCATCGAGAGAGCACAATGGTTGGAAGCTATTCTGCCACCTCCCGCCTCCTATCACGGCGGAGCAAACATTACGTCTGCACACTCGTTGGCGGATTAATTAAATGCAACCCAGTCAAGCTTATTTGCGTTGGCTGGCGAAGAATTCATGCTCCTGTTAACTTCCACAAAGATTATGATTGGTTATACGCACCAGTAACAGCCTGTTACAACTTCAATATTTCTGCCGGGTCTGTACTTAGATCACCTTTACAATATATTTATGTTACCGCATGATTGTAGGCTTCGTAGAATTAAATTCAGTTGGTACCATCACAATACTTCTTAACAAACAATAAAATAATTCTTGTCTACCAATTTCAATTGTCAAGAATTCTTGTTGTACAATTTGGTTCAGTGAATGCAAAAATTACATTAAACATATTATAATGGATTTTGCATAAATAAAAATGGGCTAGGCTCTTACATCTTTAACCTAGACTTTAGGAAAAAACACACATAGATATATCACAGATATTTTCTATCTCTTACAATTTAATAATCAATAATATTTTTTAGTATCTATTGAACATATTATGTTCAATAGATACTAAAAAAATATAATGATTGAAAAGATAACTACTTACTGGGTGACAAAAACAGGGAGCTTATAATGATGAGGTTCAACAAATGTTTTGCATTAGAATTTTCTCGTTGCCACTAGTGCACATCATGGTACTCGAACCAACAATATGGTTGGGAAGTAATCCACAGCACAATTGTGAGATGCGGGTTTAAGACAAACTGTCAATCAACATGAAGATTGGATGAAATCAAAGCAATAAATAAGAAAATGTTGGCACGACAAGGTGGTGGTTATTGATTATTGTCTCGTCATAGGTACCTAGTGAAGGCTCACACAAATGCATGTATCATCTTTATTGTTTGAATAGGATGATTAATAGACTGGGGGATTACTGGTCGATGTGGGGTTTAGTGTTCAACTTAGCCAAATCCAAGATGATGGTGTTTACAAATGGTGGTAAGCAAAGTGCAGGGGAAAGATGGTGGTACAGAGACCAGGAAGTTGTTGTTGTTAATAAATTCACGTATCTGGGCGTTTTGTTGACTCCTACCTACTTTCACTTTTTCTCCCCACTTGATTGAAAAGAGTGCAGCGGTGAAGCTCGCAATCTCAGGCGTAGAAAAACTTTTATCAAGGTGATTGGGTAGAGGGAGTATTGCGTTTTTTCGTGAAGTCTTTGTTCTCTTTACCTAGGTGCACACCAAATTACATGTTGTTTTTGAAAACCATTTTGAAGCCCTTGTACATGTACACCCTTTGGATGCATTTTTAAGATGTCTGAGGACCGCCTCCCTAAATATTTGGCATAAAAATGTGTCGGACTCAACTTATACTGGCCGAAGGAGTGGGAAGGTGAACGTGATGTGGTACCTACCATTGTGCAAGTTCGAGTGCTTTCAAGCTCAAAGATGGTTTTCAAGATCAGGGGGGGGGGGCATTGAATTATAGGCCTTACGGCCAGGTACAGTTGTGCGATTTGTGCAGTTGTGGAGAACGCGTATCATTTTATTGGAAAATGCACGGCACTGATGGGCGTGAGACGATGATACCTGAGCAAGACCGAATTCGGTTAGGCGGAGTACATAGCGTTGATCAAGTCAAGTAATTTGAGTTCGGTAAAATACTGCTCTGTGGCATGGAAGCTAACGCAAAAAGCCATGATTGAATACGGATTCGTTTGACCGTACTTTTGCTTGTGAGTGGTTTTGCTGTCACCTTTTTCGGTTTCATCAGGTTGAAGATACCTAACTTCCATGTACAGATTGAACTGGAATTCTGTAGGACTGGATTAATCATGGTTGTGATTATTTGGTTACCCATCTTAAGCGTTTATATTCACTGCACATTAGCATTAGTCAACATTATTTATAATTAAAATATTTTAAAAAACGGCAAACTCATCGAACGGTGCTGTGAGACCACGATTACAGCTGTCTCCTTGTAAACAAGAAATGTAAAAGTTTCCTATTTTCAAATAAAAGCATGTTTTCATTCATTCATTCTTTATTGTTTGAATCTTCATTCTCCACCGTTTCGTATTTGAAATTGCCGTTATATAAACGCTAAGGTTGGTAGTTTAAGGACTGCAGCTCGCACTTGACCCAGGAGTATTAAATTGGTCGTGAACAATGGGTGTGTGAGGAGGGTGAAGGTTAAACCAGCATAATATTATTCTACTTGGTTCAATTACAGAAATTCACCATTTTCTTAATAACTAATCACAGCTCATTTATCCAAACCTAGTGGCAACGGCCCTATCACTAGACCCGGCGCTGAGATGCAGTCACCGGTGTCAACCCTTGCCGGTAGGGATACCCTGCAATATGCTGGGAAGGCGGCTAGAGAGTGTGCAGGGTCATGGGCCATATCAGCTGTCCTTGAGAATGACTTTCTAACCTTAAGGAGCAAGAGCGAACGGGGAGCTTGGCGGGTGGGGTCCTGGAAGAAAGGGAATGCTCCTCAGCCTCAGTCGTGATCGAGTGGTTTCGGTTTGTGCTTCGCGGTCTCTTCCAGCCTTAGGCCCCTGTTACATTCGACGAAGGATTCGCGAGTCAAGGTATACGGTCAGCTGCTTGTATATTCTTCGCTCAGGTTTTACCTCTAAACATTACTCATAAGCACGTCAGTCAAAACCTTCAGTGAATTCCATTTTCCACCACAATGACAATACGTAGGTACTCATTACTATCACAAATCACCAATTCATGTCAAAGGTATTAAAGAATAACTTTACTCCTTGCCACTACTTGGCTGAGTGTGCTTATTACTAAAACATTCATGATCAGCAGAGTTCTAAGTTTATTGAAATACGAGGCGAATTCTCCGTTTGTGCTCTGTGCATGATCGAATGTGATACAACATTAATGTTAGCCACGATCGGCCATGCACACGATAACCATGGCTCAGTGTTTTCATCCAAAAGACAGTTAATTTGATTCAAACCCTCCGACTCCATCTTCCTTTCCATGTTCAATATTGATATACCGCCAAACCTGAAAACAATGTCCGAACCGGTGATTTTAATGAGTTTCACTTGAGTATCCAACAGTATGATTAGACAACTTTCGATGGAATGGTAAGTACCCAAAATATACTCGTAAGACACTCTTCATTCAGTGATCCAGAGTCTTATGAAGTGTAGAACAAATTTAGGAACTGTATCCAAAATATTCATTTATACAACCCAAAGCTACAGTTTTTCTTTGTCATTAAGTGTCTGAATCTATAACCAATCTATAGTGCCAAAACTATAGTAGGTATCCATTCCAATCCAATTCGGGTTTAAAATTTGCACAAGGTTCATCGACTTGATTTGACTTGAAGTTTACGTTTATTTCAGATTCGTCTGGAGTCGGTTTACATTTGTTTCTATATGATTCCCTTTACCTCCCGAAAATGACGCCGTCATACGTTAATGCTGTCTTCCGTTGATTATAAGAAACACAAGGTTCAGTGAGATTATCTCAGTTCAGTCTTTTCAAGCTCAAATTTGTCGATCGGTTGACTTTATGGTACTACATAATGTTGGAGATAATAATTTAAATTATCAACATCACCCGTGTGATAATAGTAATAGTAATTCAAATTACAAAACTCCAATCCGATGTGAAAGGTGTTTGTTAAGATGGAAAAATACCATAATAAAATTCATATTTAAGAACACTTTTATTACCCTCATTCATTGAGTACAGGTAGCAGAAGAAAACAAAACGAAGTAGATAAATGAGTTTCTCATTTCTCTCGAAATTTGAATTTATCTTCGCTATCTGTTTATGTTATCTTCGATGCATATCAGAATCACGAAATTGTATGTTTTCGTTTTATGTGACTATGAAAACTGGGCTTATTAACATCCAAATACAGCGAACACAATTATAAGGCCCGACAAAACAATAAGGAAATCAATATATTTCGACATTCTATGACTGATTGTGTTTTACCGACTCTTGACAACGGACATAAATCTTTGAACTTGAAAATTATTCATGTCCTTCTCCTAGAATTGAAGGAGACTGATCTTTCCAAGCTGATGAAAAATATTTTCGGACGTGGGAGGCTTAATATATTTTAAACCTGTTCAATTTACGTGGCGTTCACAAGTCTAAAATGGGAACTTTTCATATCGGTGAGTTTCACTGTACCTATTTGAAGACGAATGATGCTATTATCTCCATTTTCTCTGTCAGTATACATGCACGTGGTTCCTCGAACTCCACGACTTCACGAACGATCCGAATCAAGTGAAACTAATTAATGCAAGTGTGACTTTTGTTGTTCCACCGTGAGTTTTGTTGAAATCCAAGGAGAGGATAATTTGATCGGAACGCACGGGGATATTACACGCCGTCAGTCTAGTTTAAATTGGATATTTTATGGAACGCTTTCGACTCGATGCATTTCTCGCCTCGGAAAGATCATTTCACGTTAAGCGCGCCCGCCTCAAAGGATCCTGCCTGTGGCGTATCCAATCCAGTGGATTCCTTTCGCCGCTCGATCTACCATGGTTGATTCGATGATGAGACACCGGCTACAATTGCATTTCGACCCTTGTGAGAGCTTCGGCTGCCACAGAGTTCTTTTATACCCATCCATTTTGTATAAGGCTATCACGGACCCGACACATTCAATGATAAGTTCGTTGGTACCCACATTCTGTAGAGCCTACCTAATGATATCAACCTTGACATAAGACATGTCCAAAAGCAAAGCCCACTTTTTAAATCTTACAGAAAAGCATAATGTCAGTTTGAATTAGAAAAAATCCTGAATGTCTTCTGTTATTTTGGCTTGTACGAGTTTTATTTGTTTGGCTCGTAGTTCAAGAATTAATTTCTTTATATTTCTGCAACGATGCGTTTCGCTGTCTGGAATTATACTCATTTCTCTGTGATTATGATATTGTTGTAAATATACCACAATTCAATAATCTTACCGCAAAATGTTTAAAACGAACTACTTCATTTAGTGCTAGTGAATCAAATGAGAAAGTCAAATATCTATGCAAGAATTTTGAAGGCCTTCAAGTTTGCCACCATGACCGTAATCCCGATGATTAATCTGATTCTATTGTTGTCCATGAGCTATGACCATTACCAACCAGCTTTCCATTTTCCTGAACTTCTGAGATTCTGATTGGGTTTTCTCACAGTATATCATCCGTCATGCATATTTTTAGATGGATGCTTATCGGTAGGCTTGTGATTGTTTTAGTGACCCAGATCCCCAAGGACTCCGATCGTTCTCCTACCGTACTGGTATAAATCTGAGATGGGTTAGCTATTCTTTTCCTACAGCTTGGGGCCAACGGCAAGTTCTTTCTCTATTGAAGTCGCCCAAGCGTGTATCTTACTTTATTTTTTCTCCGTTTATTTCCTTGGAAATTACGTGTTCATTATCTCGATAAGAACAACGACCTTTTGTTTATGTAGCTTACGAAACGCATTTGGAGCGTTACGTTCGTTTCAATTACCATCATGAGGACATTAAAGTAACTACCTATCTCCCCTACATTCTATTTAGAGGTTTTTTTCTTCAGTGTTTTCCTCCGTAACTGTTAACACACAGCACTCTTATAATTTTGATTAATAATTAATTATTATTGAATATTAAAAATACATTAACGTTGAAATCTAGTGGATTAATGCCAATCAATCGGTCCAGGATTAATCAGATGGGAAATCCAGTGGTCATTACTAAGATTTCCAGTAGATTCAAAGTAGATTCTATTAGTAAGATTTTCATTGCTCTCATATTGATTTTGAGCAATAACAAAAAAAAGTATTTCATGTAGGTGAGCAAATAATAATTTTAATTGGTCAATTTTAATGCCAAATAATTATTGTTTAGCAATTAGTTGCACTACTTCCTTCAACGAATGAATTAACTGATATTAAAACTCCGATGCTATTGTCAGATTTACCCAGACCCAAGAGGTAACTTTCTGAATTATCCCTACAGCCGTTTTGTTTTTACCTATTTCACCCTGGGCAGTATCGCGAAATCGTGGCTGCTCGCCAAACTCTGGCTCGATTTATCCAATCATGGCAATATTTATTTATTCCATTTTCGTTCTATAATGATAACCAAGAAACAAACTGGATTCGAGGGGCTTTCGATAACGAATGATAAAACTGCGGTTTACTCCATTTAAATCAGCACCGAAATACATTACTTCAGCAAGGTGGGAGTCATCAGCCCCACACTGTCATCCGCTGATGAAGGCAGATTTTGACTAGTTATCTCCTTTTTCTTATGGGCTGATAATAACCAGTGCAAACTCCATGAAAGACTCCACTGGACTGTGAGGTGGACAATATTCCAATTCAAGGTTGTTTCGCCGTACATTTTCTATTAAAACAATCGTTATAGCCGTGATCTTGGAGGATTTCTTACGGCCTGAATTGGGAGAACTCAGTGAAGAACAATAGCTGGGGGAACTGTCGCTACAGTTCCAACAAGATGGGGCTTCTGCTCACTCTGCGCTACATGTTTCCTGTGCCACTGAGTTTCCTGAGGTCTCCGGATTTGGAAGTCTGGATTTGGCGACTTGTTTTCTGTCGAGCTACGTGAATATAAACCGTTTGTCAAAGATCGCCCTCCTACCATCGGATAACTGGAATAACCACCACACCCCCTGCACTGACATCTCCTTCATCACACTGTATCGCTGATAATAGCCACCATCTTGCTTATGTAAATTTCCGAACTTAGCATGTAAAATGGTGTAAAATAAAACAAACTGCATCTCTCCAACATCGTGATTAACCTCGAAACTCGTTAGCTTGTTTCTCTGAGGACTCTATAAGATACTATTATTAGTATTATACTCCATAAGATACTATTATTATTATTATGGAATGAGTGGCTACAAGTAAAACTTATTGGGCAATATATGAAATACACTGTATACGTTGGTATTATATGAAAAAAATGTGGCAACAGAAAGTAGTGAAAGGGTCGGATGAGAATAAAAGGACCTATCAATCTTCGTAGCCAGTAGCACACCCACCAAAAATACTCGGAATCTTGCGTGCCTCCAAATTTCTAATTAACATCTGGCTGTAACCCGGATCTTTGAACATACAATTTATGAGGCACGGGAACCTGCGTTTACGTGCTCAAAATCCGTTATTCCACCCCAGGAATAAGAGAAAGTGAAGACTTGTAACCAAATTCTATACTTCACGCAACCTCCCAAAATAACCAATGGTGGACATCGTTCTTTCATTGTCTACCTTCTTGAAATACACGAAGCTACAGGATGCGGCAAGTTGAGTTTTCAAAACACAATGAAACCCATTTTATACATCGGAATTTGTTTACTAATTTATTATTATTTTTTTATTTTTTCATTTTTCTAAATAACGTAGGTGCAGATCCAGAGTTTTGTTTTAGTCAGTCATGAAGCGCGCTGGCCGCTCCGAATCTTTTCTGATTGAGCGCTTCTCGATTCGGTCCCTTACGACTTCTTTTTGTCAAAGCCAACATCCGGACAGAAATTGACGACATACTCGCCGCCGCCTTGCTGGAAAGAGTGGCAAGAAAGGCCAGCAATCGGTTGATTCAGTTTATACACAATAGGGGGCATTTTCACTCACCTGACATTTTCAAGTATTTAAAAAAAGGAGATATTTGAAACGACATCTGAGGCATCAAATGGGTTTTAGTGCGTTTTGAAAAAAGTAAATTGACTTTTTCATGGCGGCATCGTATGTGCACAAAGTTCTGTTTGTCGGGTGGCTTGATTATTCGTGAGCAACTCATGCCCGTTGTCTTATTCATCCAACAGGCCATAACTACCTTCATTATCCCACCGATCTCTCCGAGAGACGTAGTTAGTTCTCTAGACAACAACGGCGCCCGCGAAAAAGAACAGTTTGAAGGGAACTGTTCACATTCCGTTTAATTCGAAATGGCTGCAACGATTTCGCTCGGCATAATAACAGCCTGGTATGCTCAAGAGCTTACCCACAATGACCGGCGTAATAGCGTAAAACTTGTTAATGCGGAAAACCGAGAGGCTGTACAACGAGAAGGCGGTTGACTAGTAACAAGTCATCGTTCTTTTGCTGCCCGCAGGAGACGTGAATGCAGGGTGAGGAAAGTAAGTAGGTCGCCTCGCAAATATCGAAGGTCTGTTAGTTGTTTCACTCCCTCGTTTTATGCATTTTTCTCACGGTACCAAGTTGCCTATCCAACATTCAAATAAGCCAACAGAGTCGACCTAGGATCGCGGAAGCCTTCCGCCCCGCTACGCAAACAAGTTGAGAAGAACGAACGTACTGCATGTCACGAAACACGTTTTTTAGGCATCCATATCTCAGCTCCAATTCGACCAATCAACTTATTATTTGGTGTGGATCTTTTTGGTGTGGATAAGAGCAAGCCCTGAATGTTTCAAGTTGCTAGGTCTAAAGGACGCTGAGTTATATAACTTCGAAAACCCTGTTTTTTGCCCTTACCTTCTTCCCCTTCTTCTTATTCAGAGGTCAAGCCTTTCCACCTCCACCGATTGACTTGAAATTGTGCACAGAGCTTAATTTCAACTTCAGGTACCGCCTTTCAAAATGTTAACCCATTATCTCAACCAAAAAAAATGTCAAGAACAAAAAACTGAAATTTAGGCTTAATTCGCTACTTTTGACAGGTCTTGAGCCTATCAACTTGAAATTTGGTGAGGATCTTCATTTTATGGATAATAGAGAGATTTGAAAGTTTCAAGTCGCTAGGACTAAAAGGAGCGGAGTACCTACTATGACTTCCAAACCCCCTCACCACGTTTTCTTCTTTTGGTTTATTATCTTCGATAATGAACCATTGGAATCGCCCAAAGAAAAAAAAATTTTAACCCCCCCTCAAAATTTGTTGGTTTACGTTTCAAGACACGTAGATTCAGAAAATCGAATAAAAAAAAATCCGTCCGTCCGCCGTACGCCGTCCGCCGTCCCCCGTCCGCCGTCCCCCGTCCGCCGTCCGCCGTCCGTGGCACTTTGCCCAGTTAGCGTTGAGCTAAAATTACGAAATTTGGTTTCTGGGTTTGGACCAGCCCCACAATGATCCTCGAAACTTTTCATAACCCTAGGTCAAGGGGAAGGGGTTCAAAACGAAATTTAAAATTTCGACAATGTCATATCTCAAAATATTTAACTGAAACGTGTAATTTTCAGTTCACTTTTGAATGACCTGAAAAATTACGAATCTTTTAAGACCAATTGGATTTTTGTGCGACCAGCCGTTCGTTCACAGTGAGCGCGCAAAGGTTTAGGAAAAACACTAATCTTTCGCGTCGAAAACGGCCGTTATGTGACCCAACCCTCAGACGCCCAGAATAAAACTACCTTTTGTCATCTTCCCGGTAAACTACAGTCTAGAAATTTTAACCGTGAGTCGGGGATAGACCACATTGCAATATTTACTCGGTTTCTCATCTGTAAAATTGTTTAAATAATACCTTTTTGTTTAAACAAATTAAATTTTGATGATGAGCTAGATACTTGAAATTTTAAATATAGGTCAGAAATGGATGACATTTCAATATTCACTCGGTTTGTATGACATGGTATGAGTATGGTAAGGTATATTATTGTATGTATGATTTAGTACAGTATGATAAGACAGAAAAGAAATTCGTATGGTATGGTATGAGTACGGTGAGAATATGGTATGGTGCCGATTTGCAACACAGTCTGGTATAGACAGAAGGGTGATCTGCACAAGGAAGATAATAAACCGTTGTGTCAAGAATTTGCAGAGTTTTCAGTTAGGCAAGAATATACCCTCTCCAACTTCACCGATTGACTTGAAATTTTTCATAGCGCTTCGTTTCAACTTTAAGCAGTGCCTCTCAAAAGATTTATCAATAAATGAATAATTTATACATTTATTAATAAACTAGCTGTCGCTGACGCTAGCCGTCGCTGAACTAGCCGTCGCTGACGGGCAGAACTATGGGTGTGTCCGTCTACCTCTGTTACCTGTCCCGGACGGGCAGAACTCTGGATGGATCCATCTGCCACTCTTACCTGTCGCTTTACGGATTATACCTCTTACTTATTTCAATGTTTTATTCGTTGATATTTCTTTAAATACCGAAAATAATATTCATCTGTCTCACGGGAAGGAAGAATTTACGATTTTTATATTTTGGCTTCCCTATAAACCCCCACCCCTATGCATCGGATACGGATACGGAATTGAACCCTCATATGTCCTTCCCCGGTCACAGAAATATTTAAATATGAGAGAAAAGCTCGATCCATTGAGCCTTTAATGGGAATTTAAAAATTTTATAGTTCGGCTTCCCCATAAACCCCCAACCCTATGCATCGGATCTGGGGGTGAACCCCCCTATGTCCTTCCCCGATAGCGGAAACATCTCAATACGGGAAATAGGTTCGATCCATTGAGCCATTTTTGGAAATTTTTTTTATTTTGGCTTCACTATATACCCCCGTCCCTATGCATCGGATCCGAGAGTGAACCCCCTATGTCCTTCCCCGACCACGGAAGCATTTAAATACGAGAGAAGGGTTCGATCCATTGAGCCGTTGTTGCGTGATTGAAGGACAGACAAACAGACAGACAAACAAATAGACAGACACCAAATTCATAATCGGCACAGTTCGACTCCATTTCACGCATAACGAATAACTGTAGTGAAATTTTTCGAAAATACCCAAGGAACACGAAAATTGTCTCTAAATTTAGTTATGTAGATGATTAATTTATAATTTTATTAATTTGCTTAATTTATTTATTTAATGAATTACTTTTATTCTTGCATATTGCCTTTGCAGGACATTTCGACTTTAACCTCAAAAATATGTCATAACCCACTAAAAAAGCTCTGTGTAAAAATCCGCCTGAGTGTTTTTTGGGGAGATAAAACGTCTGTATCGAGTTGAAGTGATCATACCATCGCCGTAACACTCATTGGTGTCGTTTTACAGTGATTTTCATATTTACCAAATGTACTTAACGTCATGTAAATAATAATATGTAAATTTAACAAATAATAATATGTAAAACTAAACAAAATTGTGCTGGCAATATGTGTAACAAACGCAAGGTCAATAAACTAAATATTAAAAAAAATAATAATAATAATAATATTTACCAAATAATAACTCCAAAAAAACTGATGACGAAAATATTAAATTGAAAGATTGGGAGATTCAATAAAACGGCTGAAGTTGGGCTATTTCAGTCAAGTATCCTGTTTTGAGAAGATGAGTAATTTTGGCTATTGTTCATCGGTACGTTACGTATCTACGGTAGATATTGACAAAGATCAACGGTATAAGATCCTAAATGTTAGATTAATAATTATTATGAATTATCACTAATTATTCATAATTTTATCAAGTAGGTACCTAGTGAAAATTATTATAATTTAATGTTAGGTATTAATAATTTGTATTTATTATTAATAATAATTATTATTAATTATGATTAATTCATACGATATTCGGCTGTTGGAATCGACTTGGTTCCTTTGCGCAGAACCTGAATGATAGAAATGATGAATTAATTACAAATAAAATGTACCGATATTATTCTGGGGTTTTTAATACTACGTCGGCAATAATTTTTCTATAAAAGAAGTACCTACCAACAAACATTCGAAATTACCTTCATTTTCGTAGCACAAAACGTACCTCAGAACAAAAAACTCGACATCACTGAAACCATATGATGTTCCAAACAGCTCCTTTGTATGAACATTGACCTGTGTTTCAACCGTTTGATTCACGATCGTGTTGACAGGCTCAACCTTTGAGCCCTCATTGTGAACGATCGGCTGGTCCTACAAAGCTGTGGATGGTCTTAAAAAATTCTAAGGAATAAACTCTATCTAAATATGAAATAAAAAACTCTGCAAATTCTTGACACAACGGTTTATTATCTTCCTTGTGCAGATCACCCTTCTGTCTATACCAGACTGTGTTGCAAATCGGCACCATACCATACCATACCATTCTCACCGTACTCATACCATACCATACGGCACCATACCATACCATACCATACCATACCATTCTCACCGTACTCATACCATACCATACGAATTTCTTTCCTATCATACCATACTGTACTATACCAAATCATACATACAATAATATACCATACCATACTCATACCATGTCATACAAACCGAGTGAATATTGAAACGTCATCCATTTCTGACCTATATTTAAAATTTCAAGTATCTAGCTCATCATCAAAATTTAATTTGTTTAAACAAATAGGTATTATTTAAACAATTTTACAGACAAGAAACCGAGTGAATATTGCATTGTTATCCGGTTCTGAACTATTTTTAAAATTTCAAGTCAATAGCTCATCATCAAAATTTAATTTGTATTATTACAAAAAGGTATTATTTAAACAATTTTACAGATGAGAAACCGAGTGAATATTGCAATGTGGTCTATCCCCGACTCACGGTTAAAATTTCTAGACTGTAGTTTACCGGGAAGATGAAAAAAGGTAGTTTTATTCTGGGCGTTGCCCCACGTAACGGCCGTTTTCGACGCGAAGTTTAGTGTTTTTCCTAAACCTTTGCACGCTCACTGTGAACGAACGGCTGGTCGCACAAAAATCCAATTGGTCTTAAAAGATTCGTAATTTTTCAGGTCATTCGAAAGTGAACTAAAACTTACACGGTTCAGTCAAATATTTTGAGATATGACATCGTCGAAATTTTAAATTTCGTTTTGAACCCCTTCCCCTTGACCTAGGGTTATGAAAAGTTTCGAGGATCATTGTGGGGCTGGTCCAAAACCAGAAACCACAAAATTTCGTACCGCGTACCCCAGGTTGGGAACCTATGCTTTATGCCAATAAAATCTTATCAATCAATCAATTAATCAGTCAATCAATTCTGGTCTCGAGGTTAAGTACTCGACTCATAATCGAAAGAAACAGGACCGAGTCCAGACACCAACGGGAAAAATTTGTTCCCTTGATTCACCCTTTCCCTCAGATCACGTTAGAACACAAGCGACCGGCGAGCTACTACGTCAGAGCCTATGACGCACGAGCCTATGTCGTCAGACGGCTGGCAGAAGGCCAACTAATACGTCAGAGTCTATGACGCACGAGCCTATGCCGTCAGACGACTGGCAGTAGGCCAACTAGTACGTAAGAGCCTATTACGCACGAGCCTATGACGTCAGACGGCTCGCAGGAGGCCAACTTGTACGTCAGAGCCTGTGACGCACGAGCCTATGAGGTCAGACGGCTGGCAGAAGGCCAACTAGTACGTCAGAGCCTATGACACACGAGCCTTTGACGTCAGACGGCTGGCAGGAGGCCAACTAGTACGTAAGAGCCTATGACGCACGAGCCTATGACGTCAGACGGCTCGTAGGAGGCCAACTTGTACGTCAGAGCCTGTGACGCACGAGCCTATGAGGTCAGACGGCTGGCAGAAGGCCAACTAGTACGTCAGAGCCTATGACGCACGAGCCTTAGACGTCAGACGGCTGGCAGGAGGCCAACTAGTACGTAAGAGCCTATGACGCACGAGCATATGACGTCAGACGGCTCGCAGGAGGCTAACTTGTACGTCAGGGCCTGTGACGCACGAGCCTATGAGGTCAGACGGCTGGCAGAAGGCCAACTAGTACATCAGAGCCTATGACGCACGAGCCTTTGACGTCAGACGGCCGGCAGGAGGCCAACTAGTACGTCAGAGCCTATGACGCACGAGCCTATGACGTGAGACGGCTGGCAGGTGGCCAACTAGTACGTCAGAGCCTATGACGCACGAGCCTATGACGTCAGACGGCTGGCAGGAGGACCATTGTGGGGTTGGTCGAAACCCATAAAAAAAATTTCGTAATTTTAACTCAACGCTAACTGGGCAAGTGCCGCGGACGGACGGATTTTTTTTTTATTTCGATTTTCTGAATCTACGTATCTTGAAACGTAAACCAACAAATTTTGAGGGGGGGTTAAAAAAATTTTTTCTTTGGGCGATTCCAATGGTTCATTATTGAAGATAATAAACCAAAATTGACATCGTGTCATTAGGGGACCGATGCCTACTCTTGTTATTAAATGTTCAGTATACAATAGATAAATACGTTAGATAAATTATATCTAACCGCGAGGGTAATACAGAAAATAATTAACAAGTGTTTGCTATATTTTCTTCTGTCATTCAGGGTTGGAAGGAAACTTTAAAAAACTGTAACCTACACGGTCATCAGTGGAATTGTATCTTATACATTGTGTCATTGTCGACTGTGAGCGACTGAGAAAGAGAAAGAGGAATGGAATTCATTTGAAGGGTGATGTGTAATCTGAGATTTCGAGGGTAACTGGTCATTATCATGAAGAAAGAGTTCACGCGACTTTCTCCGCCGAAACACTCGAGTGCACCTCATTTGTACATTATTTAATAACATCGTTTTCACATTGGAACATAACTCCTGGCCGCTGCTGACGTACATTACGTACCGGTAATTCAAGCCAGAACTCACATCTTGTACTTGAGAATCCGCACAACCATTTCATTTGGATCTTACCTTACAGAACGTATCCACAACATTCATTTAGGTAAGTTAGAAAAGTATGAAAACATTCATTCTTGTTTGGACACTATTCAATGAACACAATTCATCGAAATACCATTAAATTATAACAGTTGTAATTTAATGGTTTCAATGAATTGTGTTTCGAAAATCAAAAATTGTGGAACATTTTCTTGTTATTTTCCTTGGCGATTGTCATCACGTAGGACCCGGAGAGTGAGTGGCGAAGTTGATCACGAAAATTATGATCCAACTCAATGGCACATTATTTAGATACCCATTTTATTGTCAATCCGTAGGGCTCACAAAACTGAACTCTCATGAGAGGCGTTTAAAATCTGTGCCGACTTCCAGAATGTCTTCAGAACGTGACGCTTGAGCGACGTTGATTTTACTGGCTCGTGCATCTTTCTCTTATAGAAAACTGCTCATCCTCAATTAATCTTGTCTCCTCCTTTTAGCGTGAACTGTGGGAACGACCCACTTCCCGATTACTTTCACTGCATCGCAGGGGCCCCAAGCTTCCCTAGAATTAGTGTTATTCGACTGTCTCCATTTGGGTAGGTAGGTAGTTGTTATGAGTTCCTCAAGCCCTTCAAGTCGTGGGTTTCAGAATCACCCGGACATTGAGTCGCCTACAAAGCATCATGCGATACACCCACATGAGCGAATAAATCAGCCACTTGGTTCCTTTTTAGGTGCTCGAACATTTTGTCAGTTTCATTCTGCCTCTGCAAAATGACGTGTCGAGGAAGCACGATTATGCCATTTTGATGGGTTGAATCCATTCTTGATCAGCGGCTAAGTTTTAAACCAAAATAAAAAATTATGCAAAGAAACTGATAGTTCGAGACGTGTTCAATTCATCAATATTCTTTCTTGAACTGCTCTAGAGGTTTTGGGGATTTGAAATGAAAATGGACCTAAGAAGCGATCGGTTTCATGAGTGAGCAAATGATTCTAATGCAGAAGGATGATGCGGCCCAACCCATAGTGGGTTATTTTTTCAAATTTTTAAGACCATCCACAGCTTTGTACGACCAGCCGTTCGTTCACAATGTTGGAGAAGATCAAAAGTCGTCAACATGAGGGTGAATCATGCGGTAGCCTGTCGGGTCTACGTTCATACTGGCCCAGCTGATTCGAACAGCACATGATTTTCAGAAATCTAGGTAATTAATAATAATTAATACAAATTATTAATAACTAACAATGATTAATAATAATTTACACTAATTGATAATAATTATTAATGATTCATAAAAATAATTAATCTATCATTTGTTGTGTCAAGAATTTGAGGAGTTTTTCCAATTGCGATGGAATTCAATTGTGATCTATGCTCGATCGTTTCTTGAATCCCATGATAATTTGATCACGATAAAAGTGAATTATTTCGCGTTTGTTCGTGCACAGACGCAACTTTTATTCCGATTGCGATGGGATTCATTGACGATCATGCATACTGACATCTTGCATACTGACATCTTGCATACTGGCATCTGCATACTGGCATACTGGCATCTACTGCATCATGCATTGCCCGACCTGCATACTGGCATCCCTGAAAATCGCACTGAAAATTGCATCAAAATCGGTCCAAAGTTGGTAACTCTGCAGTTATGCTTGGAACAAGGACATGACCATATAGCCATGACCTTTTTTTTTTTGTTCTTTTCCTGGGCAATTTTAATGGTTCATCCCATAATTCCGATGTTAGAGACACTTTGTATTAATAATCCATCCCAAACCTTCAAGTGCTCAACTATTCAACTATTGTAGGGACTCCTGTTCTATCCGATCGTTTATTTTCAAAGGCTGCTCAAATAGTTAATCAATAAAGAAATAGAATGATAGGTAAAAGATTAATTACACTTTTATTTTTTGCATAGTTTGTTTAAAGAGCATTGGGTATAGTGAAGGTTAGTTTTTACCAGTAGAATAGGGCTAGTACTGAGTATGTCTTTTTTTATCCGATTTTAAAACAGATTACAGTATTTGATTCAGAATTGAATTTCCCCCGAATTTTTTATTTCATACATTTCTTGGTTTATTATTATATTATTATTGGTTTATTATCTTCGTTTACGTTTCAAGATACGTAGATTCAGAAAATCAAATGAAAAAAATTCTCGAAAGCGATTTATTATTTACTTTGTGCAGAAAACCCTTATTATTTATTATTACCTACCCTTGATTATTATTATTTAAAGTACCTACGCAAATTTTGTATGTATATTAGGTAGGAATGAGAATATGTTGTAAAATACCAAAGTACCTGGGGGGTCTAGATTTTAATCTATACTATCTATTTTACGATCTAGGGACGCGGGAGCGTCCCAACCGCCAAGAAAACTGTAGCGACAGAGACACTGATTACGCGACGGAACAAGTTGGGTTTTTCACCCTCCCATAGCTCGGCCCCCGGGGTGTCTCGAGAGTTGATTTTTTGTACACCAACTCTCCAGGTGCACGTGAGGACTTAAACCAAATTTCAACTCTCGGGAAAATCAGGTGTCGGTGTTATAACCGTTTTAAAATCACTATTTTTCACGTTTTTTGTGTGGTTGTTCATTGACACCTGATTACAGCCCAGCAGACAAAACGGATCGAGCTGAAATTTTGCACACACGTTTGGTATGGTCCAAGGGAGTGCCTTTTGTGAATTTTGTCCCCCCCCCCCCCCCCCCCCACAACAAAGGAGTTATGATGGTTTTCCTATTTTCAACGATAACTGCCTTAACAATTATTCGAAATTGGTGCGGTTGGTTCTAAAATGTCCGTTAGGATGTCTAGCATATGCTCAATGATTTTGAATTACATCTCAATCGATTCGACTAATCCACAGCCAAAAATACGTGAATAAATTCCACATCTACTAATTTCCGAAAAAATTAAAGTTGAACGGTGGTCAGAAAAATTGTCGTAGAGTTGCTCCTGTTTAAGGATCCATAGGAAATTTAATGGGCTTTCGAATGAGTGTAACACAGTTTGTCACTTTTCCCAACGGTTCTTGAGTTCGCGATTTTTGGGAAATTGAGGGACAGCTGGTTTCAGTCTAGTCATCGAATCACACATGCTGCCACTGATTTGTACCCTTTGCATACATTGAAATTCACTATCGTATTACAACCACCCCGTTTCAAATGGTCAGCAACACTTGCTAAGAACGAGATGTTTTTTGGAGGATACAATAATACATAAATATATAATTAATTTTTCGAAAATTCGAGTTTTAAACGTTTTGGACTGAGAACAATAGCTTTCTTTTCTTCGAGCATTCGCTAATAACAAGCCGTCTGCCGTAAATCTCCATTTAAAAATATTAAAGTAACAACACTGGTTCAAAAAAAAGGTCCAGACTATTTGACCGGACCATGGTATTCGAGGTATTTTGGCGTCCTGAATCCGATTCCGAGGTCTTCTCAGCTGAGCCCCATCACGTCGAAAAACGAGATTTCAAGGTTATTTAGAGGTTAAAATGACCATTTTTTGGAACTGGACCCAGGACAATGTAAAGTTTAGACCTTGAATACCTTCCAAACATTGGAATGGAGTCCTAAATCTCGACCGGGAGTATCTTGCGGGTTTCGATCTCCCTGTCAAGGCATCTCCCTGTCATTTTTTGACGTGATGTGGCTCAGATGACCTCGGAATCGGATTCGGGACGCAAAAATACCTCGAATACCTTGGTCCGGTCAAATAGTCCGGACCTTTTTTTTTGTAAACCAGTGTAATTCATAGTGTTATCATCATCAGTTATCAATTATTAACTGATGCCAGGGTGTGAACATACCTCTTATAATGGACTTAATTGGTAGTTATTAATCTGGTAGTTATCAAGTCATCTGAAAGTCTACGTTTGAGCTACATACAAATTTAATGTTGACTGCATGTAACCTACATGTAAAGCGTCTAGTAGAGAATGTCGAAATATGTTATACAATCATTTAATAATGCCCAAACTCTGTATAATCTAGTGGCCAACGTTAGATTTACCGTTTACCACAATAAACTTCTATTGTTAAACCTCTACCTACTGTGAATGAGCCAAACACCTAACAAATAACGTCCATTCGCCATCCGTTCACCAATCAATCCATTAAGAGTTCATTAAAATCTGACAGGTACTTATTTAGGCGCATATACAAACAAGAAGCCCACGTCTTATTCATAAATAAAGCCCTATCCAAGAAATTCTTTGAAATTATCATATGAATCTCATTTCGATAGGTGCAGTGCGCTGACGTTCACAAACGTTAAAAGCTACTCATCGCTCAGTTTCCCGTCCATTCTAATGGAATTTTCTCTGGAGTGTCGTGTGTAGACGCATGCATTTTGTCCTTAGATGTTTCCCTTGAATATCATCATTCCAATCATGTTATGGATGCGCGAGAGCTACCTTGACAGACTTTTTTTTAAATCTTTTATCTAATCCTCATTTATTCTTTTCCAAGGTTTTTCCATTTTTTGTCATTGCAGGAGTACCGAATTGCAATTTGAAAACATCAAATAATTTTGATTTTGAGGCAGTTCTCAGAAGTTACGGCCTGCTTACTTTTTTTACTTTTGTCCATGTTGGAACCCCCAGACTAAGAAGCGGGCTGAGAATACGCAAAACAAGGATTTGAGAAAATGGTGATTATAATCGTTGGTTTAAATTGGAATTCTTAGAGGGTTGGCTGTGAGACGAGACAATGCTGTTAATAATCATCGATCTGAGTGAGTCGGAACAACTTCACATTTACCGGAAATATTTATATTAATCTTCAACGAGAAAACGGTTAAAATCTCTAATGTGATCTACTACGGTGCTCCTTTCCCTCTTGTAAAAGTAAATTACCGTCGTACGCCTCGGTCACGTTCCTGTTCAGGTGGATTTCGTCGGGTTTCCGTCGGCGGATCGAATTTTTACAGGTCTCATTCAATATCGATGATTTCGTACAACTTTCTGTGAGTCCTAATAGACGTGACACTGTAATATAAATACAATCGCCGGAGATAATTCGCTCGGTTGCTTCTAGTTGAGAAACAAATTCTACTATCTCTGACTGATATGAACATGCGAATGAAGCTAAGGATCAATTGTGGTTTATTCAGCCTTTCAATGATATCCACTTACCCTGTGTCTATTTCTGTTGCTATTATTATTATTATTGTTATTAGCCGGTTCAGATAATCTGGGAGGGACGCGGAGTGATCAATTTTTGACATAGCTAAAGCATGGGGTTTCAGATTTTTGCAAGGGAGCGATGTCAGCTACGATCATCTGACGGAGTTGTTGCTGGGGTTGGATCTACTGCAGGAGGAACACAAATATTACTATGCATTGAACTAATGAGACGAATCAGTTCAAGTAATTGGAACCAGATAAGGAAAAGGCTTAAAGCACAAAGGCAAGCTAAGCAAGTGTGTTAGGGTCAATTTTTGTTGAACATCCTTAACAGACCTCCGCCGAATTTATGGTCGATACTTTCGGATACAATATACTGGATAATGATACCGAAGTTGAATCAATGCAGTTAGGTTATATACAGAGTAGTTTTATGTCACTTTAGCTTAACTGAATTTGGCAATTTCATCGAAGTTGATTACTGTGCTAGGTGTGTAAAATTCTCGTCTGTAGATTCTCGTCTGTAAAATCGTTTAAACAATACCTATTTGTTTTAAAAAAATTTAATTTGGATGATAAGCTAGTGAAATTTTAAATTTTAAAGTCCGGTACTCTGCAAATAATTGGATGGTAGGCAATGCGAAACGGATCTTTCACTGCAGAATCTGCATCGCATTCTGCTCTCTTAACAAACTGCTTACAGAAGAAGGATCTGACATTCCTTTTTCATGATAAAAGGAAATAAATTTTGATTACTTCTATAGTTTGATATTTTCCGAGAATTTGAACTACTTCAGAAATGAATTTACTAAAATAGTTACTAATAATAGAATAGATGAAGGACGAAGTTTCAATAAATACAGTTTCCTCACTATGCACAAATTATGTTTTTGTTTATGGATTTTATTTGTCTACGCTTTGCTCCTCTCCTCCTTCCTTTTCCCCTACCCAACTGCTCTGTCTGCTATGTACTGTCACGGCTGTTCTGGAAACCATTCTGCTCGACTTCGACTTTCGTGTCGTCACGTTGACAGTGGCGGTCGACTCTCGTTTTCGCTCGATAACAGATTCATTCAGTTAAGTAAACAACATGCGTCTTCCATTATTGAAGCGCATCCGCTAATTACCAGGCCAGGCTTGCGATGGAGGCGCCAAACTCCTGGTTGACCTATCGCCAGGCAACCCTTTCTTTCTGCCTTTGGAAAATCGTAAATTCGACAGACGTGCGTCATCTGATTGCCGCTTTCACGCTCCAAGACTCCTAACAGAACTCAGCTTACAGGGTTTCCTGTTAAATCCGCTTCAAGTTTATCTGCAGGTGGGAACTAACGGCCGGAAGTATCAGAGGTGCCGTTTCCCGCTCGGTGATCGGGCCTTTCTCTCACGCCAGGGAAATCGCCTATGGGATCAAATGTTTAGAGCCGACAATGTCAGACGGCGTTTCCAATATCTCCTCAGCCAAAACAATTTCATCAAGTTTACATACTCTTGTAAGGACCTGGAAACTGTGCCAAATATACGGAAATCGCAAATATGGATCTCCCCAGTGATTTAAGCGACGACTGGTGGAATTATAATTATCGTTGACCAGAGAAATAGAGATCATGACTGGTAACCATCAAGTGCGGCTACAATTTCGTTCATTTTGCTTTTTTCTTAAAATAATGAAACATTAGAATCGACCAAGAAACCTTTTTAGCAACAGTGGATTTTTTAAACAATCTTTAAAAAAAAATTTTCATAACATTCAGTTAAGGGGAAACAAATTTGGAAATTTAGTAAATTTCATATTCAGAAAGAGTTAAGTTTTCTGAATTTTTAAAGACCATCCGCAGCTTTGTACGACCACAATAAGGGCTCAAAGTTCGAGCAAATCAAAATTCGTCAACATGAGAGTGAATCGTGCGGCAGCCTGTCGGGTCTAGATTCTAATAGCACATGGCTTTCAGATATCGAGTAAATTCAGAGAGAAACAACTTTATTTAGGGAAAGCAAAGTGACCGGCCCGCCCTGGGGTTGCCTTTCGACACCGGCTACTGACCCACGTGCGTGGTAGGGGTCAACAATTGATTTGGGGAATCAATAATTGTTCATAAACATTATTAATATATAACAATACCTAATTAATAATAATTTTCACTACTTGTTTTTCAAGTTCCCGATGAGCTAGGGATTTGAAATTTTAAATATAAAATGAAAATGCAATATTCACTCGATTTCTTGTCATTAAAATTGTTTAAACAATACTTATTTGTTTAAACAAATTAAATTTTGATGATGAGCTGGAGTCTTGAAATTTTTAACATGGGTTATATGCGATATGCACTCGGTTTCTTGTCATTAAAATTGTTTAAACAATACCTACTGGTTTAAACAAATATTAATTTCGGCTACAGACTTTAAATTTTAAACATGGGTCGCAGATGGATGACAATGCAATATTCAATTGGTTTCCTGACTGTAAAATTGTTTAAACAATACCTATTTGTTTAAATAAAATTAAATTTGGATGTTGAGCTAGTTTCACCTATAATTTTGTTAATTGGATTAGGGTGATCTGCTCAAAGAAGATAATAAACCGTTGTGTCAAGAATTTGCAGAGTTTTTTTAGTTCATATTTAGATAGAGTTTATTTTTTAGAATTTTTTAAGACCATCTACAGCTTTGTACGACCAGCCGTTCGTTCACAATGACGGCTCAAAGTTGGAGCAGATCGAAAATCGTCAACATGAAAGTGAATCGAGAGGCAGCCTGTAGGGTCCATTTTCAAACTGGCCCAGCTGATTCAAACAGCACATGGTTTTCAAATATCGAGTTAATAAATAATATTTAATAATTATTATTAATAATGAAGCATAAAAATTATTAATAACCAACAATAAATATTAATAATTACTTAATTAATACTATTAATACTGCCGTGCTAAGATAAAGTCCCCTATCGACCATTTTGGTGTTTTTGGAGTTGGGCACATGGCTGCGTAGATCTCGACGTGGCGCGTCTTTTCTGCCAAGGTAGAATTTCCTATCTTCATTGGAAAGGTTCGAAAAAAGGGTCTAATTAATCTATCATTCAGTAATCTAGACAGAAGGGTGATCTGTACAAAGAAGATAATAAACCGTTCTGTCAAGAATTGGCAGAGTTTTTTATTCCATTTTCTGAATCTACGTATCTTGAAACGTAAACCAACAAATTTTGAGTGGGGGTTAAAAAATGTTTTTCTTTGGTCGATTCCAATGGTTCATTATCGAAGATAATAAACTAAAATTAAAAACACGCCAAACATTTTCACAACGGTTTGTTATTTGCCTTATAGATCACTTTTCTATATGCAATATCCTTGTGAATCCTATGGCTATGTGACATAATTGGAGTAATGGGCTATAATTTTGTATGTTGGTTCGAGAAGGTGACCGATTGGCCCTAAAATAGGTACTCACTGCTTAAAGGAGTTGAAATGTTAGGTTGTAAAGAACCATCATTGGGCTAGTTCCCAACTATCATCGCAGTTTTAACGAAATTGAAATAATGATTGGTCAGATATTTCAAGATATTTTACGATTGACTTCCGCAGCTGGCTATCACTTGTCCAAATGGAAACGAATTCATATGAATCCCACTAAACACCGTAAATACTACGTTCTGAACGAAAGTGTACGTGGGGTTACGAAATACAAGAGATGAAATTCGTAAATGGATGAAACGGAATTAAGGTTGAACGTGTTCTACTCTTGCGATCAATAATTGAGTTGAAGTGTTATAGTCCTAAATGTTCGTGTAATCCGAGCTATAATCAGCTACCGGTAGGTAGGTAGTGATGGTACTACAAAAAGTACAAGCCACCCCGCACGATTCGGGTGTGGCCAGGGATGATATTAATTGCTTGGAGAAGAGTCTGAGAACTCTGCCGAGAGACGAAATAAGAGAAGGCTTGCGGAATAAATTAGAGGTGGAAAAAAAACCGTGACATATAACAAAAAGTCAACCACCTATCCGCCTATCCCACTTGGGCTTTTCAAGTTCTTCAAGGAGAGGTAGATCATCGGTGGGTGTTCACCCCACATACGAAATAAAAAGAGCAAAGAACGTGAAACAAGACTCAGATATAAGAGGAGAAAACACAAACAAGGTCCCTTTGTCTATTCTCATACCAGCAACAATCGCTGCAGCCGATTCAGAATGAGAAAGATCAAGATTTCTTGACTGAAAATTGTCCAGAAGACGACATAGTAGTACAGGGACCAGAACAATTCAAAAAATAGCTAACCACAACAAACTATATTCTAGTACGAATTAAGAACTAAGAATTCTTATTCGAATATTCGAATTCTTATTCGAATATTCGATTTTAATTCGAATTAACCCATTTGATCAGAATAGGGTTCAACTGCTTACACACAGAACCTGTGTCATTTTGCGCAAGTTCTGACCGTAGTGGATACATTACACTTTTTCTTCATGGGATGTACCAAAATTATAACGCTATTTTCCATTTAATATCACCAAGTATATCACTAATGGATTTTAAATGGAAAATAGCGTTATAATTTTGGTACATCCCATGAAGAAAAAGTGTAATGTATCCACTATGTCAAGTCTTGACATGTACGGTGCGGGAAAACAAAGTTTCCCAAAGAAAGAAGCCCATGACATTTTTAAAATAGTTTCTATCTGAGCATAATAATTTTTTGATATTTTTTAAAGTTCGTGATGTATGTAAAGTACTTACATACTTGCACAAGTATTTTGTTCGTAAGATCTGGTTCGTATTCGAATACTTAATAGGAAATTATTTTTCATTCTACTCCCATTCAATGCATTTCCAACATAATAATGATTGTAGGTACTTGTAGATAATTGTAGGTCCTTACCGGAAATATCCTTTTTTTCTTAACAGATGCACACGGATGCGGCCCGAACGGCAAAGCGAATGCCCTCTCACTTCTTGGCCGATATTTCGGCATGAACACGCGTGAGTTTGACCATCTGGTACAGCATTTCGCTGCTCGCATTCAGTTGAATATTTTCGTTTCTTTGTTTCACTGGCATGAATCGTTTCGATATCCATCAAAGCGATTATGTAAAAATAACATGCGCATTCTGTGGCCTTGTTTCACCTTCGTCCGATGATCTGCTGACTTCAATTCTCTATGCCAAGTACTGCTGCTTTACCTGCCTTCTGAATACATAATGTGGAATATTATTATATTCCAAGGTGGCGCTGCCCTGTCGCAATTTGAATTCTTCATCGACGGAAGACCCTCTCGATTTCTTCCTTGTCTCAGGATGAACAATTAGGAAGGATTTGTGGCCTTGAGGGTGAATATCAACCACTGCATCCCACTAGTCCTCCAACTCTCCCTTGAACCTAAAAGTCGTAGACGCCCCAGCATTGTTCTATGTCTTTGTATTATTCTTGGAACAATCTTATTGATGGCAAGGTGAAGATAGGATACTGTAACATTGCTAACAAATCACCCAGTGTGTTCTGTGCTGTATAACCGGTCTCCATTCAAACGGGTTTTTTTTTCCAAGCCAAGCGTGATCATTACTGAGGAGACATGAGCTTTTCACGTAAAATGAGGAGAACTTAATGGACTCGTATCAATGCTCGTACATGTTCACTACAAACGCCGGATTTCTGTGTCGGATGATGAAGCGATAAATGAGATTAGGAACAACTGACGGAGTGTAAGAAGCGTCAGAGTGTCACGTACCTACGCTTACATAGTAACAATGTTTTTCAAGAATGACTTAATCATCGATCTCTATAGATTACGGATCATTTCCAGATCAGTGAGGTATTCAACTCCCCCTTTAATCGGGTGATTTCACAAGTACGAGTATATGCTTGAGTCACAACATGTGTGAGTATCACACTCAATCAATTTTCCTAAAAACCCTTTATTAGCGAATTTTCGAAGAACCTCTGAAAACATTATATCACAAATCCGTTTCAGACCATTCACAGCCAAATACATCAAAAATCATATGTATATACAGGCTGTATGCGTTCGTACCACCGGCCAGGGATCGATTCTACAACTAATTTCAGATGAAAAGTGTCCCATAACTTTTTTTATACCGGTGGAAATCCGACTTTTATCACTTTTAAGATTTTTTCGTATTTTCGACCTTAAGTCCCTAGTATGGTCATGAGTCCCTCATTTTTCAGTTAAAATTCTAATGTGATTATCCCGATGCAAAACAAAATAACAAACGTTAACCTATCTCATTAGCTGAGATTGGGATAAGCCTTTCAAGTAGATGGAAGACAATATTATTGGAGGGAGGATTCGATACTTTCAGTTGAAATCCGTTGACGGAAATTACATATCCTCTTTGTTAGTGACGTACAGAGAACACAGAACATGACCACCAGAGTCAGCCGGTTACATACCCTTGAAAACACGTTTTTGCTGGGTGGAAACCGCAGCAGGTATTCCCGTACAGCTTCACTGGAGTTTTGGTTTGTTAAAGCATAAACCAGCAGCATGTCGGCCTATTCTTGAGTCGAAAAAATTGCCTTGTGACAAGTGGATGAGTTGGCAGGTCACGAACTGATCAATTAATGATGTTCGGAACCTAGCGTTATTATGAGCAGGTTGAGAAAATTAAAACAAGAGTATTTGAAGAAATTGTCTATTTCTACTGAAATATGAATACACTGTTAGACCGGTTTTGGCAATTAAACCATCATCAGTAACGAAACAATACAATGTTACTGATGATGGTCTAATCGCGGAAACCGGTCCAACAGTGTACTCATCTTTTAGTGGAAATAGACGATTTTTTCGAATACTCTTGTTTTTCTCAACATGGGTATCCACAATTTCGTCGTGAGTGATTTAGTTCGTGAGCAGGCTGGTTTGTTTATTTGCGATGGGGGGAGGGGATGGACGTTAAAAACATACTACATTGAACTAATTGCCAACGATAGTGTTATAAATTTTATTTGAACAACTCAACGATGTCATAAACTATAATGAACATTTAACAGAAACAGTCCAATCTATCCGTGGATACATGATTCAACATGTGATCTTCATGTCGAGTGTATCAGATAGTAATGTTTAGCTTGGCCTACATAGTCCAACAAAATTACCATACAAATCGACAGAAATTAAGACAATTTTCGAAAAGTCAATTGGAAAAGATATCAGTGACTACTTATTCGAGAAGTCTTGTGTCATCATTTGACTCTGCGAGACAAAGATTGCTGCCTAACTCATTTTACGGTGTCATTTTACTTGTCGATTTTCTCTGAAAGATCCAAGGGTTTTGGGACGGGAACGAGGATTTTACACCATGGGTCCACTGTAAACCATTTTTTGACCATGCCGTTGGAAAGCTGAGCTTTTGGGACAACTTTTGCGGTCACAGTATGCCAGTAACCGGCAGATTCAGTTAGGCTTACAAACGTTTGATAAAACTGTACATTCCCGAAATTTTCGAGACTTTCCTATTCGGGATCTTTTTTCAACATCTCAATCTTCTTTAAAAAGTTTCATTTAGCACTGGGGAGATAGGGAATTTAACGTTTTTTTCTTCAACGGTATAATCACATTTGAATTTTGACTGAAAAATGAGGGACTCATGACCATACTAGTGAGGGAGGCTTAAGATTCCGCCCAGTGGGGCTTAAGATTCCTCCCCCGACTACCTGCGGGCAGTTTGGAGTATGCTTAAGATTCCGCCTCTCGCCGAGAACATCTCCCCTGTGCACGGAAAACGAAGTTAGTAAAATATGGAAATGATATTTAGCAATTTATTAACGAAATTTGTCAACAAAGCTTACGGGTTCAAACATTAATTTCGTCCACTTGATCTATATGTCCAACTAATCTATATGGTACTAATCAGTTGATTAGGGGATGTTTTTATTCCGCAACCCCGTCCACTTGAGCTATATGTCCAACTAATCTATAATATAGATACAATCTATAATATAATATAATATATTATATAATCTATAATATAATACCATATTATGGTACTAATCAGTTGATTGGAGGATGTTTTTATTCCGCAACCCCGTCTACTTGATCTATATGTCCAACTAATCTATATGGTACTAATCAGTTGATTAGGGGATGTTTTTATTCCGCAACCCCGTCCACTTGATCTATATGTCCAACTAATCTATATGGTACTAATCAGTTGATTAGGGGAGGTTTTTATTCCGCAACCCCGTCGATGAGGGATCAGCTAGCTTTCTTCGTGCATTGTACAAGCAGGTTGAAAACGCAGTTAGTAAAATGTGGAAATTATATTTGGCAATTTATTAACGAAATTTGTCAACAAAGGTTACGGGTTCAAACATTAATTCCGTCCAACGTTTCTAAATATATTAACAGATTAATTTCGTCCAACAGTTTGAGCATAAAACGACGATAGATTGGTAACTAGCTCGGCTCTCGAGATTTGTTGAGCAACATACAATTGGATTTGGTTTTGAAGAGCCGTTTTTCGAGCTATAGTTCGGGGATCGTGGAATCTATGGGTGGCGTGCCTGCTGTTCAGTTTTATGTAGACTTCATTTTTGAACTTCAACAACGTATCCGTGAAAGTGTAGATATCTGGATGGCTTTTGCTGAAACTGTCACCTAGGTGTCGGTTGGATGACTCACAGCAGTTTGTTGTTTTATTCACAACAGCACTAAGCTCTGCCCATAGATTTGGTGGGTATGTCGAGGTATTGATGTAGTTTTTCCTCAAATAGTTTATAAACTTTGTGACTCCCGCTGACGCTAGCGGTTTTTCTTTTAACAAATCCTCAAAAGCTAGAGGTACTTCTGATCGGGGCAGAAATATAAGATCAAAAAAGTTATTATTAGACTAATTATTAGCCATCGCACTGCCGTATCAATACTGAACAACATCACCAGGCGATGCCCGATCCGCAACATGGGAGGTAAACAAACACGGAGGTACGGGAAATTCGGGTTCACCTGGCCACTGATAGACCGGGCGGAGTCTTAAGGTCGCTCTAAGCCGATGGGATTAGTGAGGCGCTCAAATCCGTCGAGCTACTGACAACACGGGAGGAATCTTAAGGCTCCCACTAGTGACCTTAGGTCGCAAACACGAAAAAAATCTTAAAAGTGAAAAAAGTCGGATTTCAACCGGTATAAAAAAGGTATGGGACACTTTTCATCAGACATTAGTTGTAGAATCGATCCCTGGCCGGTGGTACGACCTTAACCCTGTCATTCCAGACGGTAACTCTGGATAGAATTGAGATAAAAAGTTCAAATTTGCACTAAAAATTCGTCTTTAAATCGAAAGGCTAAGATCGTAAATGGGCGGAATCGGGCCACTCCAATGGGGGTTTGGGGGAGTTTTAAGGCGGGGGGGGGGGGATTACCCCTAAATTCCAAAAATGAAACACTCTGACAAGTGACACCTCATTTTACAGGCTTCTTTACGCTGAACACGTTAGTGAAGTCAGAATTGCGATATCGTATTTCGTTCTCAAACTAGAGCACTTTGAAGATGAAGTAACGTGGTTCATACTTGAAATGTTCTTCATGGCTATTCTGCTCTAATCTGGTAACGGAATGAGATACCCCAATTCTAACTTTACCATAATTCAACGTTGAAAAATGTATAAGCTAAGGAGGGCTTTGGGGGGTTTGAGGTGGTTGCGGGGGGGGGGGGGTTACCCATAAATACCCAAAATGAAACAGTCTGACATGTGATACCTCATTTTAAAGGTTTTCTTCACGCTGAGCACGATAGTGAAGTCAGATTTGCGATATCGTATTCCGATCTCAAACTGGAGCACTTTGAAGATGGAGAAACGTGGTTGTTACTTGCGAGGTTACTTGAGATGTTCTTCACGGTTGATCTGCTCTAGTCTGATAAAGGAATGAGATGTCGCAACTGACTTCACCATCGGGTTCAGTGTTGAAAGATCTATAAACAGAGGTGTTACTCGGCAAAAAAAGGAGACAAAATTTGTTAAAAACCAGTTAAATGGAAACATTTTACAAAAAACCGGTTATTCATTCGAAAATTTGATCTTATAGCCATGCTGCATGTCGGAGGATTTTTTCCGTAATATATTCAGTTTTCTTTGAATTCAGATTAAAAGGCTAACAAATGTTTGTCCTAAAAAATCAAGATATTCATCAACCACCCACTTATCAATTCTTTAGAGCATTGTCAACAACATTGGATTTGTGTCTGTACATTTAATATGACGTTCGGCGCGTATCCGTCGGTACATATTCCAACGATTTTCAGGAGCATCGACCACTGTACATTGTAATTTTATTTATTTACTTACTGACATTAAAGCAGCGGTGCCCTTGCGCATTATATGAACGATATGCCATGAAAAGCCCATTTGTTTAGCTTCACCTCTCAGGTCTTTAATCAATCTCGATAAAATAGCCGAAGCAGCTCCTTTACGCCCTGAAATATGCAAACCCTTTCAAACATCGATACGACTCGTTAATAACGAGCGACTATCTGGATTTATGACTGGCTCCACAAAGTGTGAAAGCACATGAAAAAACACCAAATTACTTAGGCTGCGCCTTTCAACTACTCAGTTACCAAGCTGCTTAATAAACCCTTAGTATATAATACAGAAACCTTCCCTTAGTATATAATTTGAATCCTTCCCCTCCCCTCCCCTCCCCTCACTACCCTTCTCGCAACTCACCGTGAATAATTACTAGATCATCTTGGATAACAAAGGTGAAGATCCTCTGCCTACTTACGGTTTTCAGGTTGTGGCAGTAATGATTACCCTGAGAGCCGGAGCAGAGAGACTCGCGGGATGCTTAACTTTATCAGACCTATTTAAAACAGTTTATATTGGCTTTTGAAACGTCATAAACGTAAACGTCACGGATAATGAGTGTCCTTCCGGACGGTTAGGGGATTTTATCTCTTTCAGCTCCACCTGAATTATTACTGGTTATAAAAAGCACATGAAAAAAAAGAAAAAAAATCCACAGTCAAGCAGCATGGGTATAAGAGCGAATTTTCGAAGAACTAATTGGTTTTATGTAAAATGTCTCCATTGAAGAACATGATGTGCCTGAAGAACATCTCAAGTTTCTTCATCTTCTAAGTGCTCCAGTTTGAGAGAGGAATAAGATATAGCAATTCTGACTCCCCCCCCCCCCCCCCCCCCACCCCAAAAAACTCCCCACCAAAACCCCTTCAACTTTTGGATATTTCAACTCTAAACACGAAGGCGGAGTCAGAAATGCGATATCTCATTCCGTTATCAGATTAGAGCAGACTTGAAATAATATGTTAATATTATTAAGATATTCCAATTCTGATTTCACCATCGTGTTCAGCATAAACAAACTTTTAAAATGAGGTGTCACTTGTCAGAATGTTTCATTTTGGGAATTTATGAGGAATTCCCCCTCCCTCCCAAACTCCCCAAAACCCCCTTTAGAGTGACTTGATTTTTGGTGTCTTTTGGCAGTGGATTCAGGATGGTCTGAAACGGATTTTGGTATGAAAATTTTGCGAAAATTCGAGTTTTAAAAAATTTGGACCGAGAACAAAAGCTATATTTTCTTCAAAAATTCGCTAAAAAACCGAATTACTTAGGCTGCGCCTCTCAACTCCTTAGTTACTAAGCTACTTAATAAACCCTTGGTATATAATACAGAAACCGTCCATTTGAATCAAACCCCCCCCCTCTTGCATCTCACCGTGAATAATTACTAGATCATCTTGGATAACGAAGGTGAAGATCCTCTACCTACTTAGGTACTGTTTTCAGGTTGTGAGTAATGATTATCCTGAGATGGGAGACTCGGGTTAAGTTCTTAGATGGGCAGAATTGGGCAACTCTAAGAGGGGGTTTTGGGGAGTTTTATGGGGGGGGGGATTACCCATAAATTCCCAAAATGGAATAGTGTGACAAATGAAATCTCATTTTAAAGGATTTTTTACGCTGAACACGATGGTGAAATCAGAATTGGAATATCCTAATCCGTTCTCAATGTGGACCACTTTGAAGATGAAGAAACGTGGTGATTAGGTACTTGAGATGCTCTTCACAGAATTTCGCTTTCCCGGCTATCGAGAGCATAATAATTATGGACCGTTTGGTTGAATTCAAACCATCATTATGGTTTATTTTTTTCCTCTCTAACATTTTCTTGTTATGGCTCAGCTTTATATTAATATCTACTACTCAGAACGGAGAAAAAAATGTTTTAATCTTTTAATTTTGCGTCCATTCCGAAAGATGTTGGAACTTGACCCTCGTGGAATCAGGAACAACGGCAAAACAACAATAACAAATTCTGCCAGTTATGGTTCATAGAAACACTAGGAGAAAGCTCCTTCCTCGTATCCCTAACAGGCTAGATGAGTCGTCCCGATTTAGATGAAAGTTGAAGAATAAGGCCGCAGGATAAGTGAGCAGTTGTGTGAGAGAAAAGTAGAGAGATACAACCTACAGACAATAAAATACCAATCACGCCTTTGAATGACATTTGATGTACCTATTCATCGAGGCTAGTCCAAGTTGATAAACTTGGTTATTACAAACCCTGGTCATCGAAATACTACAATCATTATTTGCCACCTGCAACAGCTACAGCCTGGACCGCTTCAGAAATTATTATTGATCAACTCACATGTTTTTGGCCAGATGTTTTCTTTGACAACTGACTGTACAAAAATTATTACCAATTATGTCTTCTTGAAATATAAAAATCTCGTTCGTTTCTCGACATACTTTTTTTCTTATGTGGATTCCCCACAAATATTTATATATTCTACGTTCAAAATTTAATAATCGATCAATCGATCATCAAGCTAAGTTGCTCATGTAGGTCCGATCAAGATTAAATGTATACCTACGAGCCACACAGTACTCCTGAATATTTCTCGTAAATATGATGTCATTTTGTACTAGATAACTAAAATAGTAACTTACTCGGAGCTTTTGTCACACTACCGACTCCAAAGGTTTGCATCCCCATACAGCGGCTCGTGTCCAACTCGAAGGGGATCTGAAGGATCGGGATTTCCTGAAGAAGTGATGAAACGAACCGTAACATCGTGGATTACCCACCTAACGGCGTAAATAAAACTCGGATCACGGTGATCACTTTTTTCTGTGGTCATTCATTGGGCACATGAACTAGTAGAAATTTAGCCAAGAAATAGGATTGAATAGGATCGAGCTCGGGCTGTTGACGCCGAAGGGCGAAAATTTCTGTAAGGTTTCCGATTATATAATATTAAGTGTTTCTCTCCTTCTAATTTCTCCTCCTGTAAAAATATTTATCGATAGAATTGAGATAAAAAGTTCAAATTTGCACAAAAAATATGTCTTGGCAATCAAAAGGCTAAGTTTGTAGATGGGCAGAATCGGGCCACTTTAAGGGGGTTCTGTCAAGTGACACCTCATTTTAAAGGTTTTTACACGCTGAATAAAATGGTGAATTCAGAATTGCTATATCTTATTCCGCTCTCAAACTTGAGCACTTTGAAGATGAAGAAACGTGGTTGATACTTAAAATGTTCTTCATGGACATTATGTTCTTTAATGGAGACATTTAACATAAAACCAATGATTTCTTCGAAAATTCGCTCTTATAGCCATGCTGCATGACTGTATTGAATCGTTAGTTACTTTGATAAAGAGGGCAACAATATTATCAAAGTAGATATTAGATGTTTTAATTCAATATTCACGATGTTTATCCAATGATTTTAAGTCTCAAAATCATGTTGGTAACACGTCATACGTTGGGGTAATACAAGCAGGGCTGTTCTCGATCTTGTGGAAGATCGAACTTTTTTTAACCTTACTTGGGAGAAATCTCCTTTGAACGTTTCAAAAAAACCAGGATTTCTGAGTATGGGAACTTCAAGTTATGCATGTTGGGAAATCCCAACCTTCTCCTGGTTCTTTCCCTTTCATTTCCCCTCAATTTTATTCCCTACCACTCTTTTCTCTCATTTTTATGTTTCATTTATTTTTTCACTATTATCTGTTTCTATCTTCACGGCCCGAGATTTCCCAACTTTTGCAAGTCGAAAAAGCAGCGAAAAGTTGAAATTTTAGGGACAATACAAGCAGGACTATTCCCTACTTAGGAGAAATCAAACTTTTTACTGAAGTTACACAGTTATCAAATAGGAAACTCAAAAGTAAATATTAACTAAGTAGGTAACATTATGAAGTTCTAAAAAGTGAAATATAATCAAATAAAAAACGATGTCATTGAAACGATCACTATTTCCACCTACACTGGTTTCAATTATCCAAAAACCGTCAATAACAAATTATAAACATCGACAGATAATAGTTATTGTTGATTGCTGAAGCTGGTATGAGGATTTTCGTTTCTATTGAAATACAGAAGCGGTTCATTTTTTATCTTCATTTTGGAAACGTAGCTGATCAGATCACTAATGTACATTGTACACGCCTGTACTTTGAGGAGTCTAAAATTGGATTTTCGGCGAAACAATTAAAAATGAACGAACGGTCTCAATTAAATACCTATGTAATTGCTCAAAGGAATCCATGATTCCATCCCAACAAACTGCAGCCGAATGAACTACTAGATATAATACATCTATGTCATGAGTTATCTGCAAATAATTATGAATTTCAACTTGTAAATTAATTACTATGTCCTGTGCGGAAAATTAATTTATTATTTTCTTTTTTTTCAGGGTCACGCAATGTGGGCAGTGAGTACTGCCAGTGCCTGTTTATTGGCACTGGCACTGTGCAACGGGCAAGAAAATACGCGATGGAGTAGGCCAGTCGATGATCGAGTGTCTGGAGACTGGATTCCTCTTACCAACGATCAGCTCGGGCAGGCTTCTGCACGGGCTCTCTCCCAGCCGCTGCCTCAACAAAACCACTTATTTGGACAGCAGGGAAGCTTTGGCCAGCAACAAAATGGGTTCAGTCAACATCAGATTTCATCTGATGCTGGCAAATACATTGGAAACGGGGCAGGATTCAACTCCCAAGATTTCCTGCAGCCTCGTTTTCCTCAAAGTATCCTACCACAACAGCTGCCCCCGCAATTTCTTAATCAACAATTTGGCTCTCCCTTCAGCAATCCGTTCGGTCTAGGACAGTCTTTATTGAGGGAACCGTTTATTGGACAACAAGACCATTTTATACCGCCCCCACCACCACCACCCCCGCCACCTCCACCCCCACAATCATTGCCTCGCCCTCCGATTGACGAACCACTGTCATCTAACTTGAAACCCAATGAAAATTATTACAACCAGGATTCTGGGCGACCATTTGACCAAATTGAAAACTTGCCCTCGAAGAAACAGCAGCTAAAAAGACCTCCAACAAATCAACCAACGAGTCAAAGTGAATTAGGCGCCTACAATGGAAAAGATGGTAATGATAAAGAAGAAGTCCAAATATTGTACGTTCCTGTAGAAACATTGAAAAATCAAAGAGGAAGAGGAAACAAAGGTGTTCAACTGCAGGAACAAAACCCTCCTTCTCAAGGCTTGAACCTTCAACAAGAAGAGAGAAGACCTCCGCCAAACTTTGGCTCACAAAAAAACAGCGGTCCTACTTTCGGATCAAGCCCTCAAGCTCCATCCAACTTCGGAGGTGATCAAAAACTACCGTCGAATTTCGAATCAGGACAAAACAGACCTCAGAACTTTGGTATTCCGCAAAAAGCATTTGCAAATTTTGCGTTCGATCAAAGTGGTCCCTCTAGTTTTGGGTTCGATCAAAGGAGTCCATCCAACGTTGGAAGCCCCGCGCCTCCTTCTCCAGCTCCGTCAGCGCCCTCATCTCCCCAGCAAACTCAAGATCGACAGAAAGAAAGTAAAAAATTCCGCCATCCAATTCAACCTCTTGCCAGTCAAAAACCTGCTTATCACCTAAATACATACAGTGGAGCCAACCCTGCGACAGGGCAGATAAAAATAAAAAGTATCCAAGAAATCCAGAGAGAATATGATAACCAAAGGGATAATACACAATTGATCCCTAGCTCACCCATAATAAGGAATGCACTACCCGAAACAACGCCTACTCCAACAGCCCAAGAAACCCAGCCATATACATTGGATTCAACGAGATATTCTAACATCAAGGCGCAAGAAAAAGAACCTGATGAGTTTTATAATCCTCATTTCAGTCGGTATCTAACCGAACCCAAACAAAATCCAACAACTAAACGGATTCCTCTACTTCAAAAACATGTCAACTCCAACACTGAGGATAAGACCAGGGGTTTGCCACCCCCTAACCAACCTCCCTTATCAGTATATATGGAAACGTCAGCAAACAGCAAAATAGGCGACGTTCTATCTCTTCTAAAGGACGCCAAAACCATTCCAGTGTTGGACACGATTGGCCCCGAATCCCCACAGGTATTTGTAGGGCCATCAAATTTGAAGCCACCTCATGGATACGTCAAATTTGAACTTCCTTATTTGTCTTCACTCGACGGAAACAGAGTTGAACATAAAGTCCTTCAGCTTCCGTTTTTCGTCGCTCCTCTGAATTTCCAACCCCCGCCAGGCTATTCCAAAATACCTTTCCCGCCACCACATATAGGATCTGTTGTCCTTTCCAATAATACGCCTAAGTCATTACAGCAGAAGGAAAGTATGACCCCAAATCCGTTAGTTCAACAAACTGCTGCTTACAATAGTGCTTATACTATTCCAGCTGAAATATCGTCCATTAGTCCTCAACTACCTTCATTGATTAACAATCTACAGGTGGAAGACGACAGATACAACAATTCATTGACAACTCAAGAGGTATTGCCAGAAGCAACTGTTGCTCCAGTTACTCAAGAGAGACACGTTCAGCATTCAAGGAGACCATTGCATAGAGGTGGGCAACGTTATCCTCAAACAACGCCCGAGTCAGTAGAATACACAACTACTCGCAAACCTGTTCGACAAAGGAGGCCGTTTACTAGTAGGAACAGTGGAAGACAAACTACTACCCCTTTGCCACCCCCTACAACAACAACGACTGAGGCTTACGAACCTCCGGTTGAAAATAACTATAACGAAAAGAAAGAAAGTGATGAGAATTACGTACATCAGCAGCCCAATATTGATTTCCGATCTCAACAAGCAAATGATCAATATCGATCGAATCCTACTCACAATTCGTACGAACAATTTAATAGTAATCCGCCGCAAGAAAACTTTAAATCATCCGACCATCGACAATTTTATAGTGAAGATGAGAGGAAAGAAGTCCGTAAACCACAATATGATGACAATCATTACAGAGGACAGCCTGATACTAGGTTTCCTACAAGTCCAGCATACAGCCAAGAAGAGCCCAAAGAAACTGTCGACGTAAAAAATGATGAGAAATCATTCGCAGATTATAGTTTCCCTCCCAACACTAGTCCAGCGAGGCACCAATATGATCAAGATAACACCAAGGATTCTGTAGTGACGAGTACAGAAAGCACTGAGGCCGTCACACCAACCAGGTTCAGGAATGGTGAAGAAAGACCAGGGCATAGTGACTACACTCAAACAACTCCTCATTTTGTAGATTTTTCGGGAGGTGCTGATGACGATCGAAATGTTAACTATTACTCTCAAGGATCTTTTGCGCCGACGCCCTCTAACGATTATGACAGAAAACCAAACTCCCATAGAACATTGGGTTCTCAAAGACCTTCACACAACATACCACAACCTACTGACTACCCGAATAACCAAAGGTTTACTGAATCATTGAATACACGGGATGAACAACCTGTGAAACAAAGGCTGCAACCCACAAAAGATCACGGACACGTTGATCTACGAATTCAATCAGAGGATCGACCAGAAAACGCCCAGTTTGAGGACGGCCCGCCTCCTAATGAAAATTATTTCCTTGAATACAACCAGGGCAATACTCCACAAAAATCTTTTTACACCAACAGACCGAACCTAGATCCTATTTATCAAGAAAAACCTACTGAACAACAGTACGAAGATTACATTACAACTGAGAATCAATTGAAAACATTGACTCAGACGACATTGGATGGTAAGGACACGAGTGCTGCAGAAGAAATGAATAGCGATGCACCTCAAAATAGTCAGGAAGAAAAGCGCTATCAACATCCCAGATTTAGAACTCGAACACAGAATCTTGTACCAAAGGCTAACGTTGACGGCGAAGCAGATACATATTCACCACAAACATCAACTACTCAACAGTATCACAGCACTGAAACTACAACCACTCGAAGTACCGAGAGAAGCCGCGTCAGAGGAAGAGTAAGGGGACGAGGCTCTTACACCGCCCGTGCTAGGACCACCACAGAGCCACCCAATTATCCATCGATACCAATTGAAAAAGAACAGAAGGAAGTGACTCACAGTTATAATAGCATGAAAACAGACGCTCCAGCGATTGCAGTTGAATCAAGCGACTCGGACTATAATACTGTTCAATCGACTGAAACCATCACGAGAACACCATCTAATAAGTACAGCAACTCTAGAACTGTGAGCAGACGACCACTTCGACCTTCATATCGCGTTTCAACTACTCCCAGTACAACGGCAGCCGTCACCTCCTCCTCCCCATCTGGAGTGAAATATCTTATAAGAACAAGGAGGCCTCAACCATCAGTACAAACCAAATTGAATACAGGAAGAAGTAGGATTAGAAGACCAACTGCTCCAACAACCACCACTGAAACTGTAACTGAAGCTCCCAAAGTATATAATACTCAATATTCATCACTAGAAAACGAAGATGACGAAAACAAACTCAAGTATTACTCCCAATCGACTGGAAGAGTTCAGCAGCCAACTGAACCGACATTTGTGAGCCCAAGCGGGTCTGATTCCTTAGATTACAAGCCAATTGCTAATAGCTTCGATCCTAATGGAAATATAAAGTTCGTTCACAACATTAGAACGTCTACGGCCAGTTACTCACAGGAAGACAGCCCCAGCGAAGATCGTGATGCTTTCATTCCCTCGAGGAACGTGCATAAGGAGCAGCACCCGGTTTACTCCAAACGGCCATATTTATCGTCAAATCCAAATTTACAGCCTCCTGCTAGACAAGAAGATCCCGAGGATGTTAAAATAAATTTCAAATCTTACGACACGCCTGAAATATCTACTCGTCCATTTTATGAAGACTTGAGAGAAACCACAAGAAAGACTGTTCAACCCACTACAGTGTTATATGAAGAAGATGAAAAAGTTGTTAACGAGAGACCAAACCACTACGAAAAGAGAAAGAAGTTACACACAACTCCCCAGTATGAAGAGGAGCCAGTAACTACCAAACACCATTCGCCAAGACGAGGACAAACCCACAGGTTCCAAGAAACTGAAACACCTAAGGCAGAAAGAATCCATAACCACCGTCAAAGTGATCATCAACCCAGGGAACTCACAAAATCCGAAAAACAAAAGGAAGCTGAAGACTTCTGGAACCAAGCAGTGACAATCCAACAAAGTAAAAGCTACGAGTATGAGCCGGATTCCCCAATATTCTCAACGCCTGGTCCAGTAACAAAACCCTCTAAGGGCTCGAAAAACGAATACGACTACGATGATTACTTCAATGTCCCCGAACAAGGGAAATACGACAAGGCTGTTAGTGACCAATCTCCGTTTCCTTCAAACGACCAACAATTCACCTATACTGGCGTAAAACCACATGGGGAAACCGGAAAAGAAAACCAGTACCCCGAAAAGCCCAACACTGGATCAAACAAGAGCCAGTCGGACGAAGAATCACATGAACTAGATGACAAGACGAAAGAAGGTGAACTTGGTGAGAATGAGAAACAAATAAACGAAGAACAATACAAGATGAGCTCCAGAAGTGATATAGGAGTTGAAGCTGTCCCTGTCACTCCAGAAGGTGATATTAGTTCGACTTCAAAAAGAGTGAGTTGGATTTCCAATTTTAACAATCTTCAAAATGTACATGAGATTATTTGTTACTTGGTTTCGTAGTATTGAACATACTCGTAACCAAAATTTGCTCGCTGATAATTTGTTCGCTGTTAAAACTTGATTATATTCTTACTAAGCTCTTGATTACTTGTAATAAACTCGGAAACGAACGCATTGCACTAAACAGAACTTAGATATTGGAGCATTTCTTTTAGCGAATTTTCAAAGGAAAGGAAGCTATTGTTCTCGATCCAAAATTTTTAAATCTCGGATTTCCCAGTCATGCAGCAGGGGTATAAGAGCGAATTTCCGAAGAAATAACTAGTTTTATGTAAAATGTCTCCGTTGAAGAACATGATGTCCATGAAGAACATCTCAAGTATCTACCACGTTTCTTCATCTTCAAAGTGCTCTAGTTTGAGAACGGAATTAGATATCGCAATTTCACCATCGTGTTCAACGTAAAAAACAAAAAAAAACCTTTAATATTAGGGGTCACTTGTCAGACTGTTTCATTTTGGGAATTTAATGGGTAATAAGAACGTCCGTCCGCCATACACCATCCGCGGCACTTTGCCCAGTTAGCGTTGTAATAAAATTACGAAATTTGGTTAACGGGTTCGGACCAACCCCACAATGATCCTCCAAACTTTTCATAACCTTAGGTCAATGGGAGGGAGTTCAAAACAAATTTTGAAAAATTCATATCCCGAAAACTTCAAATGGAATGGTAGAGTTTTTCTTCACATTTAGATAGAGTTAAATTTTCAGAATTTTTTAAGACCATCTGGATGTTCGTACGACCAGCCGATCATTCACAATGAGGGTTCAAAGTTGGAGCAGATCGAAAATCGTCATCATGAGGGTGAATCATTCGGCATCCTGTCGGGTCAATGTTAATACTGGCCCAACTGATTAGAATAATACAGGGTTTTCTAATATCGAGTTAATTAATTATTATTATTAATATTCATTAATAATTGATAAATAAAATGTATAACCTTTATTAATTAATATCAATAATTAATAATCTTTACCAATAATTAATAATAATTTACACTACCTACTTGATAATAATTAATGATAACTCATAATAATAATTAATCTATCATTGAGTGATCTAGATAGAAGTGTGATCTGCACTAAAAAGATAATACTGGTAAACCGTTGTCAAGATTTTTTTTATTTTTTTTATTTGAACAACATATCCAGTCATTCCCAGCACAGCATTTTGTGCATTTTGAAACGCCCCCATCTTTATTTGAAAAATCGGTTTTAATCCAAATGTATGGTACCAATGTTGCACATGATGCTAATTAGGGAGGGGCAGCTTCCCTGTGAGCTGACTTGATGCTACACCTACAACCACTCATAAAGATTATAACACTGATAAAATGATATAATAATAAAAATAGTAACATAAAAGGACCCAAATTATCACAACAAACGACCAAAGCATTAAAAATGTTCAAACTATTGATGACCTAATTGCTATAATGGACAGCCCCACCTATTCATACAGTTACCAAAGCCAACAAAGACCTCAGCATAATAGCAGATTTTCGATTTCCAAGCAAAAAAAAAAAAAAAAAACAACAACTCCTGACTGGGTTGATAGTCTCAATAGAGCTTGATAATTAGGTAGCTATTGATTTATATTCATGCCTTCCGACAAACACCACTGAAAGATTAAGATGATCTAATCAATATTATTTCTTGTTCTCAGCCAAGCAAACGAAGAGGAACCTGGGTCAGAGTCAAGGTGAAGAAACTACGAGATGTATTTGAAACAGCTGAAAGTCAAAGTATTGGCTCACTCTCTGGCAATGCGATTCACACATTTGAAAAAGAAAAGCCTATTCAATCAAATAGCTTCAAGGAATTGAAGAAGGAAGACCAGTACTCTACTGATGTATTGAGCACAGTTCCACCAAACAACACGGAATCCAAGGTCTTGATTAGTTCTATGCAGGCTACAACAGATAATTCCAATGTCGAGGGAGTGACGGAAACTCCATCTTTTACGACAGAAGTGGATCCACTCGTACAAGATACCACCACTATGATGTCGTTAGAAGTGCAATCAACCAAAGAACCGACAGAGGAATCCAAAGTCCTTGGAACGTCAACCACCACTGAGATATCATTGGAAACAGAAATTTGCTACCGAGGAAGATGTGTCAAAACCAGGAGGTCACAGAACAAACCAGTTGACACAAGTGATCTGATAACAACCGATTAATAGTGACACCGCGTCATGTTTTTACAAGTGTAAAATTCATATTTATTATAAATCAATAGCACTCTTGGCCTTAACATTGATAATTCTGAGTCTGTGGTGGATCTCGTTGCTTATATAAAGACATACTTGAGTTTTCTCTAGGTATGCTCAATGGATACAAGCTTTATTTTGAGATCTTCACATAACAGAGATGAATAACAGCTGGTCAAGTGAATACTTGTACCTCATTTTATATTCATTCGTCTGGTTGTGTTGGACACTTTGAAACCTGATAATAAATAAGTACCGAGGTCCTGGAGATAGTAGACGTGAAGTCTTGTCTAATAATAATCGGGGCTATCTTCCATCTGAATGGGCCAAGAGGGAAATGACAATGTACATATTGTAGGTACTGTAATTGCTTCAGAGTGTTGATTTTTCTGTTTAATTAAGTATTAAAAGACTGTTGTAAATTAATTAAATTACATTAGATACTTACAAGGAATAATCCTCGATATATCCACTGGCATAAAAATGAATTATTGACACCCAAGTTCATAATCATAGTCATTCATTCTTCATTTCATAATAAATTATTGATATTTGTAAACACCTGGATTGTACAGAGTATTTAATGCAATTGAGGACAATTATTTCCAGCTTGAACAATAAGCCAAAGTTTCTTCTGTGTAATTTTTGGCATTGGAAATAAATCATAGCTAAATGATATTGTGTGCATTGTGACAAAAACAAAACGATTGCTTAGTGTTGGAAATATGTATGACAGCAAGGTCGAAGTTCTATGTATATAATTTAGGAGAGTTCCACAAGTCTTGTACATAGCTAATATTTGATAAGCAGATTCCACGCATGTATTTTAATTGTCTAATATGATTACTGTTAGTCATTTTATAAATTTATCGTCTATTTGAAATATATGTTTGCCATAGATATTGGAGCTAGGAATTTATTTATTCACTCTCGTACCACTGTACTTGAGAAATAAACTTCAACTCAATCGATTCAACATTTTTTTCTACCATCAACACCTCAGTGAAAGATAAATCAACCAGAGGCTTCCAGAGATCCTTACGATAGGATCTAGATTTCTTTATGTCCCATTCAGGTGCAGACAGCCAAAATTTGGTAACACAGGTTCAATCACTCAGTACCTTCCCATTTCGGGAATATCAGGGTCATTGCATGCATGTAACCTTGATTTTTTTCAGCTTTCTTGCATTCTCTAGTGAATCAACAGCCCGTAGCCACTCAAAACCACTAGCTGCGTACACAAAAACGAATTGGTGGTATATAGTACCGATTGGAGAGCTTAAAGGAAAGAATTTGCAGTAATTTCACAAATCTCTTTTTCACCAGCTCAAATTAATCTATACCACCCAGTGGACTTCTAAACCGGGCAGTGCTGACACTGCTAGTCTGTGTTGACTTCTAAATATCATTAATAAGTATGATATTTTACCAGCGGTTTGTCCACTTCCACCTAAACGTATGCATGAACCAAGAAAATTTGAATGGAATAGTATTAGAATCTCCCATTCTCCATTTTCATCCAATTACTATACAAAGATCAAGAAAAAACATTTCCAAGCATATACTGGATATCTAGATAGTGAGGAACAGTAAATAAACTACATAGAATCAGGGCATATTTAATTAATCATGAACAGTTTGAAACAATAATGACAACCAATTCAACAATTCACAAAAAAAGAAAACTAAACATAACAGATTGTCCGCAGAAAGACAATATTTAAAGGGTAAATAACCATGGTTTATACTGACAGAGGGTTCATGTCAAGAAATCAATTCTATTTCGTTTATCAATCTACAGTAATGTCCCTAACTTACCAGCCAATTGAAAATACCTACCAAATGGACCATATGAGTAGCTGGCAAGCTGATAAAAAATTTCATCTAATACATCAGAGTTATAAAATGAGCTCTGGTTATAACTAAGTTTCTTGGAAGTCTAGAATTTCAATATAAAGTACAAAGTTCAGATAGTGATCATCATTAGCATCCCCAGCGTAATGTTTGAAAAGCCATAAGGCACAGAGTGTGCATGTGAAGAACTCAAGTCATAAAACTCCATCATATACACATTGATACAAAGTGTACCAAAACAATGTAATCGTCACACATGGAAAAAAGGAGTAAAATATCTTCATGTGGTGCCCATGAGCAGCGAGAAAGGGCAATTATTTCACTTATCCTAAATATCTCAGTGTAAATTGGCCGGCAATATAGTTGTAATCCTCTATAATTGATGAAGCTGCACTGCAGTTTCATAGAAATTATAGTTAAAAAGGAATGTTGAGAAGGTATTCTATTATCTCTCACTTTGAATGTCACTAATAAATTAGACACTGTTTTGTGAAATTTATCAAACTTCCAAAATGAAGGGGACGTTGCCCCATCCACGTCCTACGTTGCCCCATCCTCGTATTATGGAAGTGGTTCACAAAAATCCATACACGTCTAATAACGTTAAATTAATCCAGTGGATACCTAGTTGGCTGAAAACATGCACTAACGCACACTGAAAAATAATCCAGGGGCATACATCTCGGACGATGCAAGCAGTAGCTACAATATTGAGAATCATGAGATCTCTTGTCCCAGAGGTCTAGAACTAACTTTCAGCAGTCTAGAAATTCATAATTATTGTATCTTTTATTTATTCACTACATCAAGTAAATGGGTAATCTATTCAATGAACGAATTCAATTGTGCTTCCTACTTGTTAAGACAACAGAAACAATACTGTTGATATTGAATTGTATACAGATAAAATTGGAAGCAATGCAATGAATGTCCAGTCTTGCAAAAGCAAATAGCCGCCAAATGGAATTTATAAGAGGAAGAGCGTTCCTAAAAATAAAATTAATTTCAACAACGAGTTGTTCAACAACGAGTTGAGACGGATTAACGCATTTATAAATGAAATGCTTTACCAAAAATATAAAAAAGGTAATTGTTACATGAGGACTGCTAATGACTTTGTACATACATTTCCATTTCTCATGGTGAACTTAATTTGAATGATCCAATACACCAGGAACCAATAAAAAATATCTTTGTACCCATATGGGTATTCAATGATCAAATTGAAAGAAACCTTACAATATTACCTAAGTTGAAAGTAGATTATACAACTGCTGATGGTATGAGATGATTTGGTGTTCTCTAAAGGTCTTCCTCCTCCTTCTACATCTTACATTACCTAAAACATTAAGAATATAATCATATAGAGCTACTATCAATTTTACGATGGTCAAAGTTACTGTGATGGGCAATGGAAAATGGTGGAAACCAAATAGGTGGTGTTCTCGAGACATAAAAATCGATTATTTGAGGGATTATCGATAATTGGATACGGCGATAACATGGCTGTCCACCATTTTGGCTGACATCTAATAATCACGTTTCGACATCTTCAAAGTGCTCCAGTTTGAGAATGGAATAATACATCGCAATTCTAATTACACCATCGTGTTCAGCGTGAAAAAAAAAAAAAAAAAAAAAGTTTAGAATGAGTGTGACTTGTCAGACTGTTTCATTTTTTATAGACCCACGTAGGAAGAAGTTTGGAAGAACCAAGACGATTTTGGAAGAAGTAAAAGATTCAAAAACCAGAATTCACTTACAATTAATGAAATGTCGCTGGGAAAATCGGACGTTACGTCCATCCATACTCTTTCCAGGCCTAAATTTCTGTTAATTTTGGCCAACCACAAAGTTCTTCTCATTGATGAAAGTTCCTTCGTTTTTTCACACTTATTGGATATAACTTTTGGGAGGCCAAACATTAGCACCGTTTCACTGGCTCCACCCCGTCACCACGATTTGCTGCACCCCACAATTGCGCAATTATGCATTTCAAAACAGGAAAAAGACTTCCGCAGCTATGGAAAGGTCGAAACAGTAATGAGCAAAAACTCAAATTTCAAAAGAAACACTGGAAACCGAGTTGAAGGTTAACTACGAATATGAGCTCTTTTAGTAATATCTCATACCATTGTTGAGCCGATAATTCTCCCAACGATGATACATAGATACCTATCGAGGAATTATGATCACAAATTCGCAGTTGTTAATAACAAAAACAAACACCAAAAATGATAAGTAAACACTACCAGAGAATCGCAGTGGATCGAGCCAAAATGGCGGACACACGGGAGATTCGAGATATCAATAGTTTGTGACGTCACGAGAACACCATCTGTATATTGCGGGATTGGTTGATAACCAGCGAATTAAGAGGACTCAATCAGAAACTGTGAATGAAATTCACGATCAAGTTGTGTGCATTTGACATTTGGATCAGCTAGAGAGAGAATTATGGTTAAAAAAACAAATAAACATTATTTACCTGTAAGATTTGGCTAGCTTCAAAAGCAGTTCCAGGAAGCAGAACAACGGGGCTGGAAACATGACCCGACTCAACACATATCATATTAGGATATTCGTCTTCTCCCAAATCAGAGAAATCTTTGCTGTGGTCTGACCAGGGATTCCACACAACTGAAAAGAACTCAGAGGATCAGAAGAATATACTTATGTGATGCCTTTCACATGATGTTTATAAAGTGTAAACAACTTGCTATGATTTTGTCTAGTATAGTGCCACTATTACAGTTCATTAGGCATTGGCAATTCTCTGAGGTTAGGTGGTAATAACTTCGAACTTCGTCGTGAAACTAGGTTTTTAGGAGTATGGATTGATAAAACTTTAACGTGGAAAAGACATATTGTGCATACTATATAGATAAAACAGAAAAGTACAACACTGGAGGCCAAAAAAACCGGCGCAGTTGAATTGTTGTCGTAGAGTCAAGTTTAAATCGATAACAGTTGGGTTAGAGTCAATAGTAAAGTCAATAACAAGGTTAAGAGAGATTACATGCAGAGGTCCATCCCTGTTTTTCCTTAACTATCCAGTTTTTTCCTGTAGTGCTCTCTTGAATTCACGATAGAAGCCTACAGAAGTCTGCTGATGTTAATCTTCACTCTAGAGTCCGTGCTTTAGGTCCTCTACTCACCCCAGCACACCGAACGGCTCGACTTCAATTTGCTAGAGATCACGCTCCTTGGACTGAGCTGCTTAGGTTTGCAGCAGGATCCGTCGCCCTTGGACGCCCTGATGCCCGGCCTCCTGGTGTAGCTACCAGTTTCACGGTTTCCTGAGGGCTTCTATCGTGAATTCATGAGAGCACTACAGGAAAAAACTGGATAGTTAAGGAAAAACAGGGATGGACCTCGGCAAGTAATCTCAGTTAACCTTGTTATTGACCTTACTATTGACTCTAACCCAATTGTTATCGATTTAAACTTGACTCTTCGACAAAAATTCAACTGCGCCGGTTTTTTTGGTCTCCAGTGTATAATGTACTCAAATCGGTAACTAACACGAGGTTAGCATTGCTATATTATAAAGCAACAGCAAGATCTGTAATTGACTACGGTAGTATATTCTATGGCCAGGCTAGTAAAACTGCATTGCTGAAGTCTCTAGGGTACAATACAAATGGATCCAAAAATGCTTAGGTTATCTCAAGTCCACCCCTATAGATGTATTGTTATGAGAATCTGGGGAGATACCGTTGTGCTACCGAAGACAAATTCTTGTAGATCGATTAGTACTAACAAGTGAAAAAGGGGTATCCAGACCAATTCCACCAATAGTAACGAGTTTCACCCAGAATTTAATGGATACTTCCGAATAGGGGAAGTTCAATGTACCAACAAAATATTCATTATCGTTCCAACAGCTGATTGTACAAGTAAAATATTATATGTTCAAAGGTGAAGGTCGAGGGGTCGGCCTAAACGAGGAGTTTAGAGAATTTATATCATCGAAGTGGCCCAATGGTAATTTGATTTTCACGGATGGGTCTAAAATCGGGAAATCCGTTGGTTACGAAATACTGTGCCTGGCAAACCAGTATGAGGCATCCTTTAAATTAAATTCCATAATATCCAGCTACAATGCCGAAGTAATCTCTATTAGTAAGACGCTAGATACCGTATTGGAGCGACCTCCCGACGACAATATCAATATTATTTGTACTGATTCTCAAAGTGCACTGAAAACCCTAGGCTCCAATAAAATCAATAGAGCTCAACATCCAAATACACTCAAATACTGTCGAACCTACACAATTGTAAGCAATAGGGTAAAGAAATAAAATTCATTTGGGTAACAGCCTATGTGGGTTTAACACCAAACGAAAGAGCTGATCGCCTTGTGAAGAGGGGTGCACATATAGGGTAGAATTCAGAGCGCCCATTCCTAGAGAAGATTTTCATCCCCAAATTAACAAAAAGTATTGGCTTCTATGGCAAGAAGAATACACAAACTCTGAAAAGGGCCAATTCTATAAATTCTTGCAACCCAAAATCCAAAGAAATTCTTGGTTTAGAGGTAGTGGTTTGGACAGACCATCAATCGTCAAAATAAATCCTTCGAGATCCGCTCATGGACTCAGCCAGGAATACAAATACAGAATAGGGTTATCTGATACTGAACTGTGTGCCAACTGTGGAGAACCTAGCCATACTTTGGAACATTTAATAATGAATTGCGCCGAATATGATAATTTACGGAATATGTTATTCAAGAAAATAGTTAAAGTTATAACTCAGCCATTTAACTATACAAGTATTATTGGCCAAAAAACATTTGACATTTATAAGGAGCTAATCACCTTCATGTGGGATGCCGAAATCGAAGTTTGATTCTGTTATACATTGTTTCATCTTACCTTTTATTATACTGTATATTGTTCCTGTAACATCACTTGAGATATACCTACTTTCAACTTGATTTTTTTACTACCTATGCAATTTCATTATTGTTACTACAAGCTAAATCTGTAAATCTGTTGATTCGCATGGCTAAGTGACATTGTTAAAGCCAAAAATCAAGGGAAAAACAGTTCAGTGTCCCAATATTTATTTTTGACTAACACTGCTGTTCATAACCTTATGCTTTCCTCTTGTTCCATTTACAGTATCCTATATTTTTCCGCTGCATAAGTGAGATTTCATCTACATATATTGTATCAATGCATCCTCAGTTGGATGTAACTTATATAAACTTTATGACTACATAGGCCTTCAATCAAATTGGGCTTTTAACTTGGGCCCAGATAGTTCTGAGACAAGAAGAATGGCTCTAACTTTGAACCCTTACGTAGTTGAATTAGGATTTAGACAAAAATAACTCGAAGAAAAATGTACCTAACCTCATTCAAAATTAAAATTCAGCCTCATTTCAATGTAAGAAATCGTTAAAGGAAATATTCACAAATAAATAGAAATGTTACCTGTATCTGGGAAGTTATACTTCTGAACTCTCATTTTACGCCCAGAAACCACATTGGTAATAATGTGTTCTTGTGGGGTATTTTGATAGATCCTGTCAGTCCATTCCCCAATAGTGACAGACTCCCTTCCCTCTTGGTAAATAACCATATCCCTCGTCTGTAAACGTCCAGAACGAAATTTTATATAATAATAAATAGAGCATACAGGTAAATTGGCATTATTATATGACACATAGTCGAAAAATAATAAAAAGCAGCTGAATAAGGATCAATACTGGAAAAAGTAACTAGATGGGTTGAAATCACTGGTGTTTAATTACTTACTTTGTCAATAAACGTGCAGCCATGCAATCCAGTTATCTGACACCTCCTCACATCAGGAACTTTGAAATAAGTGTGAAGTAATAAATTGAAACTAAACGTCAAACCTTTACTAGGGTTATATACACCAATTATAAAATGCAGCTCCTTCTCTCTTAAAATCAGTCTGTAAGTTAAACGGAATCTGAAAGAAATAAGGAAACGAATTAAATTAAGATATAGTTACGTTGGAATCCAATCTTCAAGATAAATTTCTAGTCTGAGTCAACCCTGGAAACATCTAATGAGAGATTTTGCCACTTTTCATTATAATTTTTCAAGAAAAGTGGATTTTGCTGAATCGCAAAATCCATTTCCTAGAATATTTAAAACATTTTCGGTCCAAACACAGGGTGGCCTGTTGCGTTATGGTAAACTAGCTGTCGGTCCCGTAGCTGATGGGCAGTATACGTTAATACTTATTTCATTAAATACCAAAAATAATAATATTCATCTGTCCCACGGGAAGGAAGAATTTAAGATTTTTATATTTTGGCTTCCCTATAAACCCCCACCCCTATGCATGGGATCCGGAAGTGAACCCCCCTATGTCCTTCCCTGGTCACAGAAACATCTTAATACGGGAGAAAAGTTCGATCCACTGAGCCGTTTTCGAGAATTTAAGATTTTTATATTTTGGCTTCCCTATAAACCCCTACCCCTATGCATGGGATCCGGAAGTGAACCCCCCTATGTCCTTCCCCGGTCACAGAAACATCTTAATACGGGAGAAAAGTTCGATCCATTGAACCGTTTTCGAGAATTTAAGATGTTTATATTTCGGCTTCCCCATAAAGCCCCACCCCTATGCATCACATCCGAAAGTGAACCCTCCTATGTCCTTCCCCGGTCACAAAACATTTAAATACGGGAGAAGGGTTAGATCCATTGAGCCGGTGTTGCGTGATTGAAGGACAGACAAACAGACAGACACCAAATTCAAAATCGGTATGGTTCGACTCCATTTCACACAAAACAAATAACTGTAGCGAAATTTTTCGAAAATACCCAAGGAACACGAAAATCGTCTCTAAATTTAGTCATATAGATGATGGGAAGTCAAGAAGACCGATGCAAATAAAGGCATAGAAACAGCCAAGGTGTGTGTGTCTTATAAGAGACCATAAATTATGAAGGAGATCAATTTCGTCAACTCATCCTGCTCCACATTATGATTCACACCAAAGAGAACCCGACTTGATTGCTTCTTGTAATTACTTCTAAACTTTACACAACCTTGATCAATATGAATGTTTTGTATACGAGGGGTGTTCCAAAAGTAAGCTCCGATATTTTTTAAAATCGGCGGGAAAGGTCGTAGGGGAAAAATTCCAACGGGGATATTTTGTGTTGGACCTCAGGACAAAACTGAATTTTTTTTTTTTTTGCGTTATCTGGTTGCTAGGCGCCGCAGTTGATAACAGAAGATGGAGCTCCCGTTGACTAACGTGCCCAAATGTTCAGTGCGATCCGTGATACAGTTTCTCGTTGCACAAACTTTTGAACAATTGAGATCCTCAGTAGTGATTCGGTATACCGAGGACCGAGTCAACTCGTGTTTTGGATGCACTTTCAGCACAATATCGCTCAAAGTGAGCCGGGAAGTTGAGGGCCGGCCAGAACGCTCTTCATCGTGCACATTTGTTCGGCCCTTAGTAAACTCTCTCTTCCATTTCCGAACCTGTCCGTCACTGATAACCCTTTCACCATAAACATTGACCAGTCTACGGTAAATTTCCGGCACAGAAACATTTTTGGCAACGAGAAACTGTATCACGGATCACACTGAACATTTGGGCACGTTAGTCAACGGGAGCTCCATCTTCTGTTATCAACTGCGGCGCCTAGCAACCAGATAACGCAAAAAACAAAATTCAATGTTGTCCTGAGGTCCAACACAAAATATCCCCGTTGGAATTTTTCCCCTACGACCTTTCCCGCCGATTTTAAAAAATATCGGAGCTTACTTTTGGAACACCCCTCGTAGTTTCTCAGGGCAAATGTGGTTACTCACTGATAATTCCAAATAGAACGGGTCCATTCATTATCTGTGCAGTAGAAAATTGCTTCAACGTCACCACTAGGAAGGCGCTCTGGCCCCTTTTCCAGAGCCCACTGCGTCACCCTTGCGAACCCATGATTTGGACCATAGCTCCATGGTCCAAAGTGAGCTGGACATAATCAATTCAGAAGATAATGACAATTAAGGCTTTCATGCGATTAACCAAAAAAATTAATAAATGCATTAAATACAATCTTCATCACTTTCTAAAAACAAATCTATAAAGAGAAAATGATCATCATGCAATGAAGGTTGAGCATCACAACTTTATCTGAGCATGGTGGCACATCACTACCTATGTAGTAGACCCCAAATCTTGTGAGACATCACTGGAAATATGGTAGTGATGGGCAGGCACATTGATGCCAAATCGTAGATCTTATAGGTTTTTACTCACAGATTCCTCAAAATGAAAGTATCTCAATAGATTTCATCTGCAGCGCTTACTAAATTTTACAGCAGCAAACTGGCTTTACAGGAATCAGGATGTATTGATTGGGATTTTAGAATGCATTGATATCCACAGAGTACAATAGATCTAAACCAGATTTGATTCAACTGGTCGAGTAAATTTACCAGTTAATAATAATCATATGATGATATGAGTGTTCTAACATGCGTTTTTATCGCTCAAACCTCTGGAAAAATATCAACAAACTGGAGTTGTTGACCAAAATGTCTGGATTCAGTCCCACTGACTGAATCTCTACTAAGGGATGCCTGTTCCATTCTCCCACTCTACCATTATGTTCTGAAGTGTTTATAAGAAGAATACACTTGATGGAAAACAAACTGGAAAACGATTACTTAGTTGAAAACAGGGTTTGGCATCAGAATGTCTTGAAGTTCAATCACATTGTAAGAGATCATTATGTACATTATTATTGAAATGTTGAAATGTATTTAAATCTTGCTCATATACCCAAATAAATAAATGTTGTACTTACGAAACACCACCGGAATTCCTCCTCGAATGGGTGCTTTGCCATCGAAAATCGCTGCTTTGCTGAAGAAGAAAAAACATTATATGATAACTTACGTTAGCAACAAGAAGCAGAAACGTAAACTTAGGAAACAGCACTAGGTACTTAAGTACTTAAAACGCATAAAGGAGCACTATTGTACATGAATGGCATAAGGGCAGTCATCATGGTTGCCAAAATAATGTTTTCTTGAAAGTACGTGGCAATATATACGCGAAAATAGCACCGAATCGAGAATATACGCTGCCGTCACTAGTTTTTGAGGCATTAAAAAGAAATTGGGAGCTAATTGCTACGCTTCTGCATCATGGATATTCTAGTAGCATCTATCTCGTAGGTCCGCTTATCTAGCGATCTCACTGTTTATTGAGTAATGACAAATGTCACAACCCCAGAATCACAACTAGTAAGAATCCAAACATACGTAACTGCAACATTTAAAAGTTGGAACATTGTATCTAGTTTGGTAAGCCGGTGGATATGTAACTACGCCAATAACTAGGATTATATCTAAATGTTGAAGTATGATATGACTCGGATGATAAGACTATATGAAAGAATAACTCAACTCAGCATGGCAAGGTGAAAAAAAGAGGGAGGAAAGAAAATTCACAAAAATCTGCATCCAACGCCAGCTGATAATCAACAGACAGTAAAAATCAACAAAAACCAACATCAACATTCCAAGTATTATATAAAATACAATAATTATTATTTGAGCAAGAACCAAACGATCGTGATACATACAACTAAAGTTGTATGTAGTTGAAATAACAAAAAAACTTTGAGGGACGTAGAATCGTTTTATCGTTACAGTGAATGAGTGAATGAAAACACATTTTAAGGTCCGTTCACATCTTCAGACAGTGAGCGTGTCCAGCACGTGTCGTGTCAGGCACGTTCAGACACCGTCTATTCATATCTGAGCGTGCCTCATACGTAGCGTGTCCGGCACGGGGACGCCGTACGGGGACCTGCTTCTTGGTTACACTCAGTTTCACCATGGTCAGCCACTTGTCTGTAGAAGATTTGTGCATTATTGCGTTATTGCTCGATGAAGAAGAGCAGAACGGAACAAAAAACAGAGCGAAACGCATGGCTGTACATCCTATGCCCAAGAGAAGAAAATTAGAAGGAGAGTATTGGACATTAATAATGTCCAATATTTGTATAATATACAAAGAGCTCCGTGATGATGAAGAAATTAGTTTTTCATTAGTTTTTTAATTGTATTCCTATTTCTTCCCATGCCCGATCCTTTTTCTGGTTATCGCTGTATTTGCTATCACTTAAATCATAGAGAAATTGAAAGTCTCTCACAGCTTCAATTAATTTTTCGTTGTCCATTGCGAAATGAAAAGCGAATACCGCGGCACGTGAGCTACAATGTCTGAACTGAACCGGTGCGCCTTTCATATCATTCGGCAGGTACCTTCCAGCACCTTCCGGCAACCTTCCGGTTCCAGCAAAATATTCTTCCCGAGAATACTGGCCGGACACGACACGGTGCTGTAACGGTGCTGGAACGTGCTGGAGCGGAAGAAGTGAATACGTCCATAGACAAAGCATAGAAGAATACTTTTTTGCCTGACACGACACGTGCTGGACACGCTCACTGTCTGAAGATGTGAATGTACCTTTATCGTTTGCTCGGCCCAGAAGTTGAAGGGGTAGGTAAGTTCAAATTCTGATATCGTAAACACTAGAGCAGACATTTTTTTTTTTTTTTTTTTTTTTTTTATTGTCAACCCACCAACGACGAGCGTCACGCTCGTCGGATTCCAGCAAAACACTGTTTATGAAGATGCTTTTTGGACTTTTTCTTCATGAACCTTCTCACATGTCCCCAAGGGTCTTCTCCGTTCAGTTCAGTGCGAGTTTCCATTCAGGTTGGTGATATGAGTATTTTCCTTCTGTTACGAAGTGTCTTCATTTTGGTTTATTTTGACATGGACCTCGAATTATGGTAAGTGTGATAAATATTTATGTTATTGATAAATAATGCTTTTTGTTCCTGGTTTTCGTGAGATATAATTTATCAAGCTATTACAACAGTTTATTCATACTAAGTAGTGTATTTTCGTACTTCAATCAAATGAAAAATCGGCCGTTACAAATACGTTACGCTCGTCCTCAATGGGGGTTTAGTGGAAGAACTAGTCTTCTCTTACAATATGAATTTGTTGTATGGATTGCGTTCATTTATAGCAATATTCATTCAGTTCTGACTGAAAATGTTGATTTTCTTTATTATAATCTTCAGGGAGAGTGTGGAACTTTGATATGGGCTAATTGTTGCCGAAATAGCCCAAATGCTGGAAGGAGAAATCCAAGGGGTCATTGACGGAGATGAGACCCAATCCGAAATTGAAGTTGAGAGAGTTTATATCGCTCCACCGGCAGCAAACTATCTAACTGATGAAGATAGTGGGGATGAGGATGGTGGAGGAATTTTTGATAATCTCAACCAGAACCCTACTGGATGGTTCTACACTCACCATCATTAGTTTATAAGTAAAACATGAGAACTGTTATGCCCCTAGCTCTGCTATTCCTATAGTCAACAGAGTTATGGTGAACAGGAAAATGTTCGTCAAATCAATCGTTTTTGTGGGTTAAAAAGGGAAGAAGGTTAACAAACGTGATTTCTGCGTGAAAAATGATTTCTGGGTGTTTCCATTTCGATGGAAAGTGAGTTACACGAAGTATTGAGTTATATATCGGGGTAAGTATGACTAGTGTTTTTCTCGGCAAGTGCTTCAATATTAGCTGCGTTATTTTGTCGTTTCCCGGTGATTTTTTTTTTCTTTTTTTTTTGGGAATCGTCGGATGGCGTTCACCACTACTTGGGCAGGCGTTTTTCAGTCACAATATTCACTAAAGTTGTCGGTTGTTAAAGTTGAGTGAATGACAAACCTAATGCTGTGATCATAGAGCAGATGAAATGTGAACTCCTCAATGAGCGCTTCACATCAATCAAAGGCAGTTTGGAGTTGAATACCAACGCAATATGATAAATGACCAGGTGTGATCCCTCAGAAAGATAAATATACACCTTTACAGTCACTCGGGATTGGAGTAATTTCGGGGAAGGTTCTAGAACCACGAGATAACGTTGGAATTATAAAAATATTAGGAGGTGGAAGGCTTTAGGAATACGTTCTATCGATGAGTCTTATGATCATGTACAATCCCATCGGTGACGATAGACCTCCACAACCAAACTAAATGCCGTCAAACTCGACTACGTACCAAGTCACTCTTGGCCCAACAAGCTAGTCAATCTTGCGTTAGCGCAATTTGTTTATAGAGATCTACTTGAATACTGTTAATAAACTTACCTCACGAAGAGCTGCTCTTGGTTGTTCACCCGCCATGAAACAACAGTGGCTCCTGAAACCGTAGGAAAAAACGTAACAATTCAAACGGTCAGTGAGCGAAGATAGTAACGGGTACAACCAACAATGAAAACAACATTTGAAATGAAGCTTGTAGTTAGTATTTTGCAAGCAGCAGGTCACTGAGATTACGTGTCCTGTCTTCACAATAGTAAGTAGTTGTGTCGATCTAACACCGGTTGAATTCGCCTATCAAAGAATACGAGTTTAAGGAAACCACAGAGATCGTCTAAAATAACTAAAGCACATATTCATCACATATACAACACAACTTGAAGCTAAAATCCAACACTTTTTTTCATTCAAGGAGGTTAAAACGGATCGTTGAGGGTCCCCCGCTACAAAACACATATAAAAAAAACGGTCAGATAATAAGGACAACCAAGGGCGCGGATAATCACGAAACCAACAAACTGCGGAGAGTAAATACAGTTGTTTACGATTGTTTACAGTGTAAATCAACAGAGCAAAGTAGCCTACCATGGAAATTTATAGTACAGGTGGTATTATTCCCCCTATCAAGTAAAACGACGCTGGTCGCTGCTGCCATTACTGCTATGCTGCCCAACTAACTCCCCAACCCGCTTCAAACCCCTGCAGTTTTTTATACACTTCGTTACTTTATCTTCCACACCACATTAGTAAATGCGAAGACCAGTAAAAATATAAAGGATGAGATAATTTTGAATTATATAATTTTCGATATGCAGAACATTATTCGTATAAGTGTTGTGGCAGGTTTCAAATTTCCTAATTGTTAGGGTTATTGTTACCACTTTTTTTTTTATTATGTGCACATAAACCGTTATCTTCAAACCCCCAAAAATTCTGAGTTTGGGAATTTTTATTGTGAATCGCTATTTTTACCGTGAATTTGCGTTAAAGTTCCCCACGGGTGTAAATTTCACAAGTAGGTACCAGAATTTCACAAGTAGGTACCAGTAAAAGTTCCTTTTTGTCTCGATGGTCGCGTATGATGCATCTGTTATGTAACATAAGTCTTGAGGTATATGAAATTATATGCGTTCAAATTTAGGCGAACCAAAATTAGAATTCATGTGATGGTAATGGTAAGGATACACGTGGGTTCAACTAACGTCCTTGATCCTTCATTTAAATGGAGTTGATATGATAAGGTGATGTGACCCCAGCGGAGAATAAGGGAACTGTATGAAGTGGTATCGTCAGGCTATACCTCGAAATCTGGGTGCAGCATATTCCGAATTTTTAAATACACAAATAGCCCTATTCATGACAAATAGCCCTAGTCATTAGTTTCTGTATGAACACATCCAATCAATAACGATGGAACTCGTTTCCTGACATTTCATTCAACAACAAATACAAATCCTCTCGACGATCATCCAAACTATTTCACTTACATTATTGACTTACCTCCGAGCCGGTTCGTTCTTTCATATTCGTTATTACAGCAAGCTGAATAGGTATATGATTAATACGGAAGTTCCCTCAATCCATGTGACATTTACGTTAGGCACGCAGTTGAAAATAAAAATCCACAGCAGTGTTGCCAGACCTGATGAGTGGATTTGCGGATGGCTGACGGTATAAATGCGGATTTCGACCCAAAAATGCGGAAAACTGCTATACCTACTCTTGCCAGAAATTTAAACAACGCAAATAAAGTGTTATTTTTCCAATTGTTCGTTTTTTGTTCCAATTTTATCCATATTAGATCTCTCACTCGTGGGAGTACCAGGTCTTGGTCTTTCACCTCCACCATCATTCTCCTTATCACTTTTAAGACCCATAATTATATCTGTTTTACGTAAACGAATCAGAGGAACAGGCAAAGGCAGGGTTAGGTAGGTTATGGACGATCTATAACCCCAAACAATTAATCTTCTACTAAAATAGAACGATGCTCTAGCACTCAAAAACACTCTAACACAAGCACTCAAAAAAAAATGTGCCTCGCTATCTTTAAAATCAAATCACCCGCTTTTGGCGCTTGCCTGACGTCACAACGTACTGGACTCTTCAAGCGTATTGCTCGCTCGGTGGCCGCCCGCGAAAATGATGCCAATTCAAACGCAAGCATATACGGGGAGATGTCGTATATTTCTTTTATATACATAGCATATTATAAGTCATTTCCGAGGAAAATGACGAAAAAACGGATTTTTTTACGGTCCCCGAAAAGAAAATGCGGATTGCGGATTGGAAGACGGAATTGCGGTACAAAATGCGGAAATGCGGGACATCTGGCAACACCGATCCACAGTCATGCAGTATGGCTATAAGAGCGAATTTTCGAAGAAATAATTGGTTTTATGTAAAATGTCTCCATTGAAGAACATCTCAAGTAACAACCACGTTTCTTCATCATCAAAGTGCTCCAGTTTGAGAGCGGAATAAGATATCGCAAAATCTGACTTAACCATCTTGTTCTCGCCATGAGAACACGCTCGTAAATTGGAAATCGTCAATTTACGCGGCGCTGGGAAGGTAAAGAACGACAAGTGGACTTTATAAGAATAAATTGAAAATTGACAGGGATTATGAATATTTTCGAGTTGACTCACCGGTACGATGTTGGAGTGGAGTTTCCCCAGGCCTGGGGCGTAAATCCTGGACTGGAGGCGGATGCTCGAAGCCGGTATGGGAGATTCAGAATCCCTGTCGATTGAATTGAATATAATTGAATTGTTCGGGGGAAAGCACCTTAGATCGACTTTGTTTGGTAATAATGAAAACTGATAAAAGGAAAAACCAAATTTTACAAGCTTTTTGGTATAAAGAAATGATTTTGCGAATCGCATGAGACGTGAGACACGACAGGGTTCGACTTGAAGTGAAGTAGGGGATAGGGATGGGAATCGATAATCGATTTTTTATAAAAATCGATTTTTCTCCACCGATCATCGATTTTTTACAATCAATTGTGAAGCTCCGATTTTTTCCGATGATCGATTGTTAGGCCACGATGCATCGATGTTTTCTCTACAACCAGGATCCAAAGTAAAAAAAGATCAACAACAAGATGAAAAGAGGGAGCTGATGTTGATGTCTTTGACTTGGTGTTGTGTTGCTGTTAGTGTCCGGTGTATTGTTTGCGTTTTTCCCCAAAAAAATTAAGAAAGAAACCCTGAAACCCCAAAAAATTACCCACCCCCCTGATCCCTCCACAAAGGTAGGTCTATTATGAATGAAATACCAGAGGATCTACAGGAGGCAGACCCACCAGTCTGGCAATAGGCCGAAGATAGGTTGCTTTGGCTGTTCGTACTGTGGCCCTACGAGCTATACCATCAGGTCCTGGATGCAGCTCTTCAACGACGCCTAGAGGCCACTGCAGTGGGAGAGAGTTCTGGTCCATTAGAAAGACAGGATCTCCAACGGAAAGGGCAGGTCGCGGAGTAGTCCATTTAGGCCGGACAGTCAAGGTATTCAAATACTCTTTGGACCAGCGATGCCATTGCTCAGTGTTTGTCAAATCTATGATTTTAACGATTGGGTTTGCTACAAAGGTTTTGAGCTTGTGAGGAGGTGTATGTAGCCAACACAAGACAGTAGCTGAGTCAGTGAATAATACTGTACGCTCGATAGGTAGCTTTTCATACAGAAATTCCAATGACTTGGCTAGCCGGGCCAACAAAACAGCACCATTCAACTCTAAACGTTGAACGGTTTGGACATGCAGAGGGGCAACCCTGGTTTTGGACTTCAGCAGTCTCACAGACACCTTGTCAGAAGATGTTTGAAGGTATAAGGATGCTGCATATCCAAGTTCAGATGCATGACAGAAGCTGCAGATAATGTAGGAAGTAGCTGATGGGGTGATGCACATACGGGGTATTTTTATATCTTGAAGACGTGGCAATTGGTGGGAAAATGCCGCCCACCGCATTGCAAGGTTCTCCGGCAATGGAGTGTCCCAGTCCAATTCAACTTTCCAAAGTTCTCTGAGGAAAACCTTTGCCCAAAATACAATTGGCGCAACCCAGCCGAGTGGGTCAGAGATTGAAGCTATTTTAGAAAGGATGCTTCGTTTTGTACTAGCATCTGGAGAAACTTCGAGCATGAGGTAAATGTGTCCGAGTCTGGATTCCATTGGAGTCCTAAAATGTGAAGTGCTGTCGTAGCCTCAGAACGGAATTGTAATAATGAAGAGTAGTGACCCCCTCCCCCTAAAACTCCCCAAAACCCCCCTTAGAATGGCCCAATTCTGCCCATCTACGAACTTAGCCTGTCGATTGCCAAGACGGATTTTTTTTCCAAATTTGAACTTTTTATCTCAATTCTATCGAGAGTTATATAATATATACGAAAGACACCAAAAATTATATGTATATTATACGTATACGAAAATTTTTCAAAAATTCGAGTTTTTTTAAATTTTGGACCGAGAACGATGACTACATTTTCCTCGAAAATTCACTAACATGAGTGTTCTGGCTTTGCTGTATCATGGTATTATTTAATTGAGCATTAAATGCTAAAATAATTTTACTTGAGTATCTTGTATGGATACTCTCTTTTAATCTGTCCATAACTTTTAATCTTTCCTTCTTGTCGTTGCTTCTCTATGTATTCATGTTGTCATGCCAATATTTATAACCTCCACCTTGTTATCACAACTTGAAGGTTACAAATGTTTCGATAATTTGTGATAATGGGCTTATAAAACAGTAAAATGTCCGTAGATAGAATTAATTCACATATATCTCCCGTTAACGATTATGGATATGTCCCTCAGAATGAACAGGTGAGTTAATTCAGCCTATCAGTCATTATAATATCGTCATAAATTACGGTATCTTTCTGTCACACCCCCTCTATCCCCCCCCTCCCGCTGGGCTTGCGTTGATGTTGTCATCCTCACGTTATCTTTAATTCTCTTGTTCCAACTTATCAGTTGCTCTACGCGTTTTGAATATTTACGATTGTTACGGATCCCACTTGTGTTATACGTATTATATTATGGTCTTGGAGTCTGGATGTGCAATTTGCCATAAGGAATTCGCTTTTGGGACTATTGTGTATTTTGAAGTAGTACACTCAACTTGTAGTGGACCTGTCACGCTGGCGCATGGAGTAACACTTTCATAACATGGTGAATGTAATTCTATGCTCTCTTGTAGTTGATATTCTTTCTGTTCGTTCAAATGTTCAGATATTAATCTAGAGTATCTTCGTTAGGTACGATGTTGATCTGTTTATTCCGTATTTCATAATCAACTGGTATGAATCAACTTGATTAGGTTTCCTAACGAGTAGAAGTCAATATACAGGTACCAATATTAACTTTTCTACCTGCATATGAGAAAGAAAGTAAGCATGATATGTGTTTCTCAGTGGTCTTTTCGTTGAATTTATGGCGGTGAATCGTCAACCCCTTCTATTTTCTGTCCGTGTTCATTCACTCGAAATTCAATTCGAATGATGAAAAATAGGGGGTTTCGGTACGGTACAGAGTGTCTACGAATGATCCATTCAAATTAACTTTAGTACTAAAAAAAAAAATCGGCTTTTAAAAAATACAAGGTTGAACAAAGACGAATACGAAGAGTCGGTGGGGTTTATATAAGTTCTGGGGAGACCATGGGTGCATTCATAGTAGGTAAGTCTTGATGGATGTCTTGAGACAAACGGGTTTGGGAAATCGGTAACTTTCATCTACACTTCAGAAAGAGTTTCGAAAAAAGTCTCAAAGGTTCCCTACTTTCCGGTCTCGACCCTTACTGGTTATCTCAAATTGCTGGATCTGTCCTTGTGTCCTATACATTTTGACGTCCGATGGGTGCTTTATAAGCAGCAAAATCCGATATTTTTAAAAACGTAATAACGATTGTTTGAAAATCTAACATATTAGTTACAATTCAAGGCTAAATTAGTGTGACCTCTGTAGAATATTGAAAATCGAACGACCAGAATTGACCTAATTATCCATCTCGATAGTTCATGAGGAACCAGGCTATCCCTACACCAAGAATATGCTGATTTCACGCTATGATAATTAGAATTTGAAATATATAACTAGTTTGAGACAAGTGGAGATCGGGAAAGGTGAAGCGTGCCACAGAACTTACGTGTTTCCCATGTTATCAACATACGCTTTCTGTAATCTGTATATCCTGTGTAACGTACGGGTTATTTAGCTAGCAGTATACCAAGATTCTTTGGGCTGTGAGTTTTCCGACTATTCCCTCAGTACTTACTCTCTCAACGATCCAACTTCACTTAACGTATCTACTAAAGTCGGTTAAAGTATGTGACAATACATGATCTGGTGACGTGACAACCTCAGGAAAGCAACAATACTAATCTTTTACTAGCAAGAGATATTTGCAGAACTTGAACCCCAGCCTGACCTGCTTCCGTAACAATCATGCGATGCTTGAAACTGTATGGGACCTTGTCTCACAGTCGCTTGGCACTGCTGGCATTCTGCAATCACTTCAAGATTAGATTATAGGCAGGGACCCAGGGTAAGTCCTTTCCCCACCCACCACACTGAAACCTGGGCCCTTGTGCGTTGCCTGTAGGCCAACCTATGGGCTCTGGGTTCAGTCCACTCCCTCCACCAGACTGATGATCTCGCCTACCAGGTTGTTTGCAGATACAATCCCTTCTGGTACTAAAGACCTGAAGATTTTGTACCGTCGAGCTTCAAGTGTTTCCAGAAGCACTGGAGCTGCCGGGGCACGGGTGCACCCGTGCCCCGGCAGCTCCAGTGCTTCTGTGGTCCTTCTCTTACAGGGTGCCGCCATTGTCAACATCCCGAAAATTTGTGCTGAGCATTTAGCAATACCCAAGACGGTTTCCGGCTCCACAAAAGCTAAGGAGGTCCTTTTCCTTTCCATGCCAATCACTTCTATATTGTTTAGCATTTGTTGGCAACGTTCCTCATGATACTGGAGGTTCTTCAGTGACACTGATTTTCCACCTATCTGATTAGATGGTAGCAAAGCTTGAGCTAGTAGCACAGCATCCTGTTTTAGAGGGAATGTGGACGACTGTGCTAAGGGTCTTATCTTCTCGGAATACTTAGGAAACCATTTCGAGTAGTGCGAGAAGAATTCCAAAATCCTCTGTAGGAAGGGTGGATCCTTGGGAGCAGGCATGTCGTACTCGGTCTGGGTCTGGTCCAATGGATCTGTTCGAAATGTTGTAGCCTAATCTGTTGATTGATGTTGTTCTGAACTTACACTTTTATTCATTTAATGTTAGACTGTATTTTTCAGCGGCGTTGAGAAATGTTTGTAAATTGGTATCATGTTCCTCGTCATTTTTTCCACAGATAGTTACATCATCTAGGTAAGCAAACGTTCATTACGGATAACATCATCAATTACCCTTTGGAAGATGGCAACCCCATTTGTAACGCCAAATGGAATTCTGGTAAATTGATAGAGCTGTCTGTTGGCCTCGAATGCTGTAAATGCCTTTTCTTCGGTTCTAATAGAGATTTGGTGATATGCACTACGAAGATCTATGGTGCTGAACACGGAATACAGCGAAACCTTATGAACGATGGTGTCAATACGCGGAAGGGGATAAGCATCCAGGAGGGTAAAACGGTTTATCCACTGTGAATAGTCAATTGCCATTCTTTTCTTGTGATTGGCACTGGATGTTACTAGCGCCTGGGCTCTCCAGGGAGATCTACTTGGTTCAATGATCCCTTCCCGTAACATTCTGTTGACTTCACGTCGAATGAAATCTAAGTCGTCTTTAGTGTATGAATGGTGCCTAGATTTTGTAGCGATGGGCTTCCACCCATCAATCAACGACGTGAAAAGGGATACAGTGGTTATGGATGTAACCGCGAGACTGCAAATGTTGAGTGGTTCACGAGTTCCCCCGAGTTCCAATTCTACAGAGCGATGGGTTTGCAAAAGGTATGATATCCGCACGGATATCCTTCATAACTGAGAATTCTGCGTTTTTGTAGTAGTGACCCTCAATCTGCAAGTCTACTGAACAGCTACCAACTATTGGAGAAACTAGGGCTGTTGTCGCCATAGATACCTGTCGGTGTTGAGGGACCATAGCTAAGCGCAAATCCTTGACCTTTGCAAGATTAACGAAGCTCAGGCTGCTTCCTGTATCAATCAGGGCATGACATGTAATACCATTAAGCTTAACTAATTTTACAGCCTTCTTGACGCAGGGTCGAGAAGCGGCTAATAGAATTGTAGCGGTAAAGTCAGTGGAGGCAGTGGTGGTTTTTTGAAATTTCAATTGACAGACTCATTCGAAAAACGCTGCAAATTTCGAGAATTTCGAGAAATGTATTCTTTTCTGTGGCTTCTCCAGCTGTCAGGAGTATTGTTTTTGCCTCTTGGTGAGGCCCATTAACTCTGTTTGGGGTTTAGAGCAGTGGTTCGTCCCACTGGGGAGTAACGTCATGCCCATTGGCATTGGCTCATTAAAATAAATACATAATATATAGAATCATTTTTTTGGATGTTCTTCTTTGTTCTAGGAACGCGAGAATTTGAAGAGATTAAGGCTGAAAGTGATAAGCGGTCATCAACTTGCAAAAAAAGACATATTTGGGGCCAGGTGGGTACTACCAAAACAGTAAATAGTTTTGATTTCTACTATTAATTGCTATTACCAATATTATTGTTTGAATATCAAAGAATAAAGTTTATGTTTTGTTTGTTTAAAGTGATCCTTACGTGCGAATCGATTTAAATACTGTGAATGGCGATGAAACTATTGACTCTGTTCTCACTAGAACCAAGAAAAAGGTATGTTACATTACTTTCACGTCTCCCACTCATCCTCTGCAGACGTATGAAGGCTACAGGGCGAGCTATCTCGTATGAAGGCTAGCTATCTCGGTCTTTCCTAGTTAAAAAAAAAAAAAACTCGTGTTTTAATGAGAAAAAAAAAACTCTGCAAATTCTTGACACAACGGTTTATTATCTTCCTTGTGCAGATCACCCTTCTGTCTATACCAGACTGTGTTGCTAATCGGCACCATACCATATTCTCACCGTACTCATACCATATTCTCACCGTACTCATACCATACCATACGAATTTCTTTTCTATCTTACCATACTGTACTAAATCATACATACAATAATATACCATACCATACTCATACCATGTCATACAAACCGAGTGATTATTGAAATGTCATCCATTTCTGACCTATATTTAAAATTTCAAGTATCTAGCTCATCATCAAAATTTAATTTGTTTAAACAAATAGGTATTAAGTATTTAAACAATTTTACAGACAAGAAACCGAGTGAATCCAGTTCTGTGATCCAGTTCTGACCTATTTTTAAAATTTCAAGTCAATAGCTCATCATCAAAATTTAATTTGTATTACAGTAGAAGTCCGATAATCCGGCACGTTCGGGACCGGCTCGGTGCCGGATTACCGGAAATTCCGGTCTATCGGGCGGTGCCCCTTCCTTTTAGTGTAGGCTTTGCCGTAAACCAAAATTTGGTACATTTATTGTACTCGTATGTATGTACTTTGTTTTTTTAACTACATACATACATAAATCGTATTTATAAGAACAATTAGGTTAATAATTAAACTACAAAATTTGTAGTTTAATTATTAACCTAATTAATAACGTATTAATTATTAACGTATTTAATACAGTATGCAAATACATACAACCAAGTTTATTTTAAATTTCATAAAATTCATAAATTCATAAATTTCATAAATTACCTACACGTACTGTAAAACATAGTTCACTTGGATTTTAAAAAGTCACGAATGTATTTTTGTTTTCTCGACTTTTGGCGTTTAGAATAAAATTTATTTCTAACGATATGGAAATTAATAATTTCTGAAGCACTGTAGCTAGTACTCGCCTCAGCAAAAGAGATAAACTTATTTAGTGATTCTGGAGCTTCTGCCCAGCTGATTTTTTCCTTAAACTCATTCATTAAACCATTTCTATTCTCACATTTTTCTAGCTGTTTGATGATTTCTAGTTTCTGATTGAGAGTCAGTGTTACTTGTTTTCGTTTCTCTCCTTTTGAACTCGAAGGTTTAGGTTTTGAAAACATGGTCACTGTACAGTTAGAACGAAACTCACTTTGTTTATGAACAGTTTCAAAAGTTCCGTACGTCACTACAGATGTACTGTATAAAGTAGAGAGTAGGCGAAGACGCTTCGTGATTGATTAACTGTGCTGCACTGCACCTGTATTAAAATTTGATACAAATTTTGTTGTGACAGCTGAGACTAGACGGCCGCTAATTGTTTCCGAACAATACAGAGCGCTTCCGGTTGATCCCGAACTAACCCGAAAACTGCCGAGTTTTCTCAAGCGTTTTATTTGCTCTAAAGACACACTTTTGGAGAAAACCTTAATTTTTACAATTTTCCGGAGCAATGCCGGATTATCGGGCATTCCGGACTGTTGGATGCCGGACTAATGGACTTCTACTGTATTACAAAAAGGTATTATTTAAACAATTTTACAGATGAGAAACCGAGTAAATATTGCAATGTGGTCTATCCCCGACTCACGGTTAAAATTTCTAGACTATAGTTTACCGGGAAGATGACAAAAGGTAGTTTTATTCTGGGCGTCTGAGGGTTGGGTCACATAACGGCCGTTTTCGACGCGAAAGTTTAGTGTTTTTCCTAAACCTTTGCGCGCTCACTGTGAACGAACGGCTGGTGGCACAAAAATCCAATTGGTCTTAAAAGATTCGTAATTTTTCAGGTCATTCAAAAGTGAACTAAAAATTACACGGTTCAGTCAAATATTTTGAGATTATTATATTATGACATTGTCGAAATTTTAAATTTCGTTTTGAACCCCTTCCCCTTGACCTAGGGTTATGAAAAGTTTCGAGGACCATTGTGGGGCTGGTCCAAACCCAGAAACCGAATTTCGTAATTTTAACTCAACGCTAACTGGGCAAAGTGGCGCGGACGGCGTACGGGGGACGGCGTACGGCGGACGGACGGATTTTTGGTTTATTATCTTCGATAATGAACCATTGGAATCGCCCAAAGAAAAAAAAATTTTAACCCCCCCTCAAAATTTGTTGGTTTACGTTTCAAGATACGTAGATTCAGAAAATCGAATAAAAAAAAATCCGTCCGTACGCCGTCCGCCGTACGCCGTCCGCGCCACTTTGCCCAGTTAGCGTTGAGTTAAAATTACGAAATTTTTTTTTATGGGTTTCGACCAACCCCACAATGGTCCTCGAAACTTTTCATAACCCTAGGTCAAGGGGAAGGAGTTCAAAACGAATTTTGAAATTTTGAAAATTTTATTTCTCGAAAAATTCATATAGAACGGTATGTTTTTTATTTCATATTTAGATAGAGTTTGTTCCGTAGAATTTTTTAAGACCATCCGCAGCTTTGTACGAACAGCCGTTCGTTCACAATGACGGCTCAATGATTGTGCATCACTACAGGATCGTGAATCAAACTGTTGAAATACAGGTCCATTATCATACTAACAAGCTCTTTGGAACATCATATGGGTTAAGTGATGTGGAGTTTGTTGTTCTGAGGTGCGTTTCGTGCTACGGAAATGAAGGTAATTTCGAATGTTTGTTGGTAGGTACTTCTTTTATAGAAAAATTATTACCGACGTAGTATTAAAAACCCCAGAATTATATCGTATTAATTAATCATGATAATTATTAATAATAAATACAAATTATTAATACCTAACAATATATTATAATCATTTTCACTAGGTACTTGATAAAATTATTAATAATTAGTGATAATTCATAATAATAATTATTCTAACATTTAGGATCTAGACATTTAGACCTAATGATCTAGACAGAAGGGTGATCTGTACAAAGAAGATAATGAACCGTTGTGTCAAGAATTTGCAGAGTTTTTTTATTCGATTTTCTGAATCTACGTGTCTTGAAACGTAAACCAACAAATTTTGAGGGGGGGTTAAAATTTTTTTTTCTTTGGGCGATTCCAATGGTTCATTATCGAAGATAATAAACCAAAAACTCGATAAACACTCCTCAGTCCATCTTCAAATAATCGAATTCTTTGGAGGAATATTGCTAATGCACTGAAGGACATAAACAATGGATGTACTTACCTTACAAAATGATTTTTTTAATTTAAATATAACAGTTCAAAGTGCCAAGGTTCCAAATAAGCAGTGGGCTAATTGGGATATCTTCAAAAGTCCCAATGGCTTGTATGCAAGGTGTTCGACTAATTATCACAAAGATTCAAATTTATAGTAGGTTTTATGGCATCAAATATTTTGTGACAGGTTTAATATTATTATGGTGCTTACAAATTGTCTACCAACATATTTACATGTAGGTAGTTTACATTTAGTGGTATTTACGGATAGATATCACCTCAGTACACAAATACTGTTTAGGAACTGAGCAAGGCGTGAACAAAACATGGGGGAAGCGATACATGTGAAACTCAGAAAACTTACTGCTAACCTCAGTGATGGCAGACAATAAGGCGTTATTGACTTTGTTCTTTCCCGGGACTGCAAAGAGGAACCCATTTTGAACCACACAAAATATTCACGAGCTGTTTTGTAGCATTTAGACCCATTTTTTCGTCTTAGCGACCAACACAAGAGTGTTCTTGAACTTGAAATATGACGAACTTGAATTACTTGAATATCAATCACTCATACTTCGGACTTATGTAATGCTATAAATATATCTTAAACAAAAGTACATAATGTAGTACTAGATTTTAAACGTGTGACAGTTCCGTAGTTTCCGATAAAAACCACTTGAGATGTGGGCAGTCCTGCTGAAGCAAATCCGTTATCCCATCAAAGCGGGGCTTGGTCCTTCTTGGAAGGATGATTCTCGCGGTCTACAACCACATTTCCATCTACATTCATGTCGGCGGCAGTGTATGGGCGGCTAGTTTACCACCTTCTTGTTACAAAGTTCAATAATAACAAGAGTATATTATAATAGTTTTAATGATTTTCTCCCTTTGTTCTACAACTGTGGATGTTTAAATCACATAGCTTTAAAAATCATATCCAAACAAACCTAACATGGAAACCAAACCAATCTCAAGTTTGAATCGGTAAAATATAATTTTTCTCTCACTTTTTGTCAACAGATTAAACATAAATAGTTTGTAAGCGCTCTACAACAAACCCACTAACCAGTAGCAACTAATTGCTACTAAACTTGCATCTCAACGAGGAGCTGTTTTATTGAATCCTTCCCCTCACCTCCTCATACAATTATTTTTAAACACATAATTACTTTAATTATAAATGTTTGTGTTGAATAAATGGAGGTGCTGCGAGGGGTTTAGAATTTGTTATCAAAATAATCGCTTCTCGTCATGTGCTCAAGTTTCCGTTTTTGACACCTGCTTGATCCTTGGGTAGTCACTGAGGAGTGCCAGAAAGATATTGTTAACTACTTTTTTTCTCTCTATCTAGACGTTGAATCCGGCCTGGAATGAAGAATTCATATTTCAAGTAAGTCTTTGTTTCAACCATAGTTTTTATTGGCTGTCCTGGGTTGTGGAATGACTAGCATTATGTTTCTGTTCAAATCATGTGTTTATTTGATAATGTATCATACCTTCTCGTAAAAACCATAGAGCGTCACTCTAAAATCCCCAGAAAATGGCATGGTAATTTTTTAATTTCTTTGGGATGAAGACTGATTTCAGCATTCTTAGAAGGTGTTGAATTTTAATTTTCAAGTTTCAAGAAGATATATGAATGGGATTCACTTCTTTTTTTTTTTCCTTCAAAACAGATTAGGTTTTCTCCATTTTCACTTATTGGGTCGTATTTCACGACTGTAACTATTTATTACAATGAAAACTATAAATAATGTATTAAATGAGATTCTCAATCGTCTATTGCTATATATTCGAATTCTTTTCTAGGTGAAACCATCAGAGCATAAATTGGTTCTTCAAGTTTTTGATGAGAACAGACTCACCCGAGATGACTTCCTTGGTATGGTGGAACTTAGTTTGGTCAGTTTGCCAAGAGAAGCTGATGGAAGGCTAGTTCCCACTAAGCAGTATATCTTGAGACCCAGGAGGTAAAAAGCTTGAAGTATTCTAACCATGGTCGATTATGTATGTTGGTTCAAACTATTTTCAACTGTGGTCTATTTCATGCCCCGTATAGGAGCCTTTAAAGCATAGCCTCCCCATCTAGCAAAGTAGGTACTTGAATAGTGAATATCAATGGATATATCATGGAATTTGACTATCAAACCGCCATAACTGATTTTTCAACTCAAATGAGACATCATAAAAGAAAACCCCCGCTAAAGAAATGATTTCCATTTGATTAGTTATTTTGTCCAAAATTTTTGTCTCATTATTGTCTTTCCCTTGTGTTACCAACAATATTAATTTATTGATTTAAATTTGTTTTCCAATCTTTTGAACAATTTATTTATTTCCAATTTTGAATTGCCTCTCCAGTGCACGGTCTCGAGTACGTGGATATCTTGAACTGTACCATGCATATGTGAGTGATAATAATTCTTCAGTTCATGAAGGAGAAGAGCCTCATGGATCTGAGGTTGAACCTGGATGGGAACTACTCGATCAAAATCCCTTACCAAACTCAGGACAGGTGAACAAAGTCAAATAATATCTTTCATTGATTCTTATAATAAATCGGCTGTAGCATTGGCATCTGGTTTTGTATTTAGCAACTCTAATAATTCAATTAACCCTTATCTGTGATAGTGTTCCCTACATTACCAATTTAATTACTAACTAGTGACGTATTACTTAATGCCCATTTGTGCAACGACCCTAATGGCAACCCCTATCGCCTTTCATATCTAGATTTATACCTAGTTACTGTTTTCAGAACTGTGATAACCACTCCCTACCGCCTGGATGGGAAGAACGACAAGATGCAAATGGTAGAACCTACTATGTTAACCACGTTGCCAGATCAACCCAATGGGACAGGCCGACGGATTCCAAGTAAGTGATTTTTCCTTGAAATTCTTTCAGTCCTGTGGGTTGCTGTGTAGTGAACTCTTGTGAACATTTTGGTGCTACTGCTACTGAATAATATTAAAAGAATGCTTTCAAATAAAAACCATTGTTATCTACATAATGTGACAGCATCCACTAAATAAAATGCCCAAGTGGGCAGTTTTACCACCCCTTAATAATTTGCACCTACAAATCCTTACTATTATATTCATAGCTTGATAAATGCGTATTGTATTAACCCCTATTTTTTCCAAACAATTTGGCCATGACCATGACATCGTCTTGAAGACATCCAGGGTTATTAATTTCTTGATATTTCCAATGTAACGACCCTAACGAGTGATAATGATTTCATTGCCAAAAAGTGGAGGCATCTTCAGCGTAAGGATGGTATTTAAATGACACCAGCATTTACATGAAGTTTGGTTTAGCATACTGATGGATACGGTAATAATATTCTTTTCTGTCAAATCTCTCTGAACTTTTACGAACTAGCTGTTTTTATCATTCGTGGATGGGTTATATATGAAATTAGTTTTGGTTGAATATTCTAGTGATTTTCATTTTTCTAGAAGGAATATATATCATTTTATTGTTGATTTTTGTTTGTTCAGCTCGGAAAATAGAAGCAGTAGTCATGCAGCCACCGAATTCCAGCGCCGTTTCCACATTAGTGTGGATGAAGCTGACTCAGCTAGAAGGAGATCGAGTGTCATGTCTCACATGGTAATAACATTTCAGTTGGAGCAAACTAAATCACTCACTTTGAAATAGTGTATCATAAAACACAATGTAAACCAATAAATCAGGTTGTCCGTTTCCACTACAACCATGAATTTTTGGCTTCTGTGGAAAGAGACAATGAGTTGATAACCCTGACTTACCTTATTCTGTTTTATGATCAGTAAATCTAGTTGTAATGATGGATGCAAAACTGTCCATATAGGTAAATAGTATGTTATTCAAATAGATTGTAACTTTTCAGAGTACTGACGAAACTTCTACAACCTCTAGTGAAGGGCTTCCTGATGGCTGGGGTTTACAAATTGCTCCTAACGGAAGAGTGTTTTTCATTGACCATAATACAAAGGCCACTACATGGGTGGATCCTAGAACAGGTGATAATTTCTGATTTTTCTCTTTCTCTCCTCAATATTCAGAGTCCAAACCTAACAAAGGAGATAGATGTAGAATGTCACCAGATATAGACTGGCAAATCCTGGAAAAAGGTTTGAAAATAATAAGATAGCACTGGCTATGGTGTGCCAATTGCAGACACATTTGTTGCCCTGGAAATGAAAACAAAATTATGGAAATCTGAGTAAATATAGCTAAATCCCAAGTATTTCTGGTTGAGAAAGAGGTCACATTTGATTGGGTGGAAAGCTTCACGAACCGAACCTTGGCTTATTTAACCGTGGCTTATTTGTAACATTGAATTACGAATCGGGCATTTAATGATCAAATTGTGTCATTTCAAGCTCAAGTTTTTATTTTCAAACCACTTGTTAGCAACTGCAGCATAACATCGAAAAATTCCAGTAGATGGCTTGACAGCCTCAATAATTAGTTAGAAATACCTTATCAGACCATGGAGAGAGAGATAGAGAGGTGCCGTGATTGGCAATATGATGCCAGTTATAGTTTGACATTCGACGTAGTGTAGTCATAGTACTATCCTTGCGCCATAAAAAACAAGTCCGTCAGTCATCTGCATAGCCGACCAGTGCCGAGCAAAATAGAAAAGCCGCTGGAATATTAACTTATTCATTGTTTTCAGGCAGAGCCAGTGTGATGCCACAACAAGCTGGTACCGTAGGTTATGTTCGAACTAGTGCTGTTCCTGACAGTGATGGAGATTTAGGACCTTTGCCTGAAGGATGGGAAGAGAGGACACATACCGATGGACGAATATTCTTCATTGATCACAGTGAGTTCATATCTTTTACATTTTACACCAACATAAAACAATTCATTATATGAAAACAAATTTGATGCTTTTGCATTATTGATTTTATTGCTGTCACCGTCCAACTTTCACATGTTGCACACTGTGTACTCTGTTGGTATAATCAGTTTTTAAAACATATCTATTAAGTAAAAGGAATTGTTGAGCTATGGCAGTCTGCCCGTTGGGTGATTTCTTGAGATAATACTCTTAAAGAGCAGGTTCATCATCTTTTATTCCTCCTTATTGTCTCCCCTCCAATTGTCTCTCTTCCTCTCGCCATATCCCATCTTCCCTGTTGGCTCAAATTATCATTATTATTTTTTTACTTCTCTCTTTCCTTGTTTTCATGTCAGTTGCATTCTATTTTGTGTTGTTTTCTTTACTTTGGAATTTTTGTTTACCCAATGTCATATGAATTATTGAAGTATATGAGCCCTTGGCTATCAGAAATATTTCAGGAAATTTAATAACTATTCTGTTTCAATGTTATTATAAGACTGCATGAAAAAATTCAACTACTATTTCAGATACCCGAAATACTCAGTGGGAGGACCCTCGGTTAGCTAATCCTCAGATTGCTGGTCCGGTATGTTGGAAATATTTCTGTTCTCAATAGAATGTATTGTAAATGAAAAATGGCGGATAGCCTCATTCATAATTGTTTCCCTCGTCCTTGTATTAATATAACATCTGCTCAATTTCATTTCTATATCATTTAATTTCTGTAGTATCTGTAGCTAACGTATGAAGTACTGTGTATAATGTTTCAGGCTGTGCCTTACTCTCGAGATTACAAGAGAAAGTATGAATATCTGAAAGCACAGCTTAGAAAGCCTGTAAGTATTACCATATTTTTACGTATAAATGACAGTGACAGAATGTATTCTATGAGATTATGCGGCACCACGATGCTCTATTTAAAAACCAAGGAGCACAAACGTTACAAATGATTCGAAAAATAAAATAGTCAATAAGATGATCATCAATCACATGACCGATTGGCGACAGACCTATTTATTTAGTTAATTTCACAAGCAAGTTTACATGCATTAAAATGGATATTGAGCCCTCATTGGTCGAACAACACTCTGGTTGGCCTTCAGAAAAATATTCTCTGTCTGAAGAGCGACTCAAATTTAAACAAAAACTATCCTGTTTCATTTGCAACGTCAACTCTATTTTGCTTCCTATTGACCTCTATTGACCCAGAGTTATAAAAAGTTTGAAGGATCATCCTCGGCCTGGTCGGCCACACCCTACTTTCAACATTTGAGGATTAGGACATTTAGATGTAAACCAGCAATGGTCTTGATTTACATACACACACTTGAATTTCTTGAATTTGTATTTGTTCTAAAAATATGTATCACTCATATGGTTACTGAATTCCAGAATAATGTGCCCAATAAGTTCGAGATCAAAGTTAGGAGAAATGCCATCCTAGAAGACTCTTATAGGATAATCACCAATAATGCTTCACGCCCTGATCTCCTGAAAACCAAGTTGTGGGTTGAATTTGAAGGTGAAGTAGGTCTGGACTATGGAGGCCTTGCAAGAGAATGGTTCTTTCTCCTATCTAAGGAGATGTTCAACCCTTACTATGGATTGTTTGAATATTCTGCTATGTAAGTATCACCATTGTATTCACCCATCTCTATTTGGTTTCCCAAATATCAGTTTTAAGTAACCTTTGCAGCTGCAAATCAGCTTCATGAATATGGCTTCGGGTTTGGAGGAAATGTACTCTAGTTTTTATAGGTAGTTTTTGAATTGCTATCAACTGCATTTTCAAGTTATCATCACTGCTTGAAATAACCACATTATTGTTGTAATAAGTCTACATTGTATCGACAATTTATTATACAAAACGCTGTGTCCAATGTTTATTATTTGTGTACTTATGATTTAAAAATTGATTTACTCACTATGTTATTAACAGAATACAATACTTTTTATAGGGACAACTATACACTACAGATTAATCCAATATCAGGTCTTTGCAACGAAGAACACCTCAATTATTTCAAATTTATTGGAAGGATTGCTGGGCTGGCAGTTTACCATGGGAAACTATTAGATGGTAAAAAATATGTTAACAGATTATTACTCATCTAATAATAATGTTGCATACGTTTAAAAAATCAACTGTCACTTTTATTGTCAACTCCCTTCGGGAGTGTCCCACTGATCTGGGCATCTGTTGACTCTTCCTGTGATTTCTTTCCTTCTTTTGCGAATATATCAAAAACAGTATTGGTGCACTCACTGTGGTAGGTTTCTGTCTTTGTTCCTTCTTCATAGTATTGTTCATAGTCTGGACGTGTAGTAATGAATCCAAGTTCCACGAGTGTGAGTCAGCTCTTGATTGGTGGTGTTAAAATATGTTCCTTTCCTTCCACAGCAAGTTGTAAGAAAATTACGAATCTTGCCATGAAAATAGGATTAAGTAGGTATATTAATGAAACGGTGGCTGAAACTGTCTAGACATTTTATTAGAACTTTCTATTTTTAAATAGCAGCTCTGATGATCAATGCCTTGACTTAATTTTATCCTGACATGTCTTTCCTTTTTTCAGCATTTTTCATCAGACCATTCTATAAAATGATGCTTGGAAAACCCATTGAATTAAAAGACATGGAAAGCGTTGATTCAGAATATTACAATTCTTTATTGTGGATCAAGGAAAATGATCCATCGGAATTAGGATTAACATTTTCAATTGATGAAGACAGTCTTGGTCATATGTGCCAACGGGAACTCAAGCCTAACGGAGCTAATATATCTCTCATTGAAGAAAACAAAGATGAATATATCAGGTATGAACCTTTTGAATTTTCTGTCGCCTATCCATTATTTTATTGTTATCGTCAACAGCTGATACCAGATTGTAGTAATCGTTAGTAATTAGTCAGAGCTCTGGTTCTGTGATGGACAAGAACGAAAAATGGGAATAAACCCAAAAGCAAATCGAAAAATGTCTGTTTTAATAAATATATAACTGCTGTTCATTCTCCGACCATAAATATATTCAAATACATGTATCGCCTGGCTGTCAGCTGCATGTGGAATGAAATGGCGGTAAAAATTGAGTTTTCCTAAGAAGCGTCGCAATTCGGCAATGGTAGTCGGCTTTGGGTAGTCCGGAACGGCTCTGGGAGAGGTTTTGTACCCTGAGGCGTGACCAGATGGCCAAGAAATTTAACCTCAGGTATTCCGAAATTGCTTTTGCTGATATTGATGACGAATCCAAATTGGTGAAACCTTTCAAAGAGTTGTTTGAGGTGTTCCTCCTCGATTGTGGATGCGACCAAAACGTCATTAATGTAGGGAAACCAGAAATCAAGGTCACGAGAGACTGTATGGATGAAACGTTGGAAACTCTGGGCTGCATTCCTAAGGCCAAAAGTCATTACTGGAAATTCAAACAAGCCAAACGACGTAATAATTGCAGTCTTGGGGATATCAGCTGGTTCCATTGGGATTTAGTGGTAGGCCTTGACCAAATCGACTGTACTAAAAATGGTTTTTCCAGCGGGTGTGTGGGAAAAGTCGTGGATGTTTGTGAGGGGATACCGATTGGGAATGGTGCAAGCGTTCAAGGCGCGATAGTCCCCGCACGGCCGCCAGGTACCGTCATTCTCAGGAACCATGTGCAGAGGGCTGGACCATGGGCTGTTGGAAGGTCGACAAATCCCTTGTTCAAGCATGTAAGTGAATTCTGCCTGTGCTATGGCCTGTTTCTCCAGAGATAACTTCCGAGCTCGTGCGCGAATTGGGGGTCCTTCAGTTAGGATGTGATGTGATGGGTGACAGAATGTTTAGCAGCAACTTTTCCAATGGAATTTGGGTTTCTCAAATCGGGGTAGCGAGAAAGCAGTGCAAAATACGGAGAGTCGTTAGCTGGCCCTACTGTAGAAACGTCTTGTAGAATACCAGAGACATGGAGAGAAGTGCAATTGTCTACTAATCTCCGACCTTTGATGTCTACCAACAAGCCGAAATGATGTAAAAAATCGGCCCCAATAATCGCTTTGTCGACTGCAGCAATTGTAAAAGGCCAACAGAAAGAACGACGTGAACCAAAACCCAATTCTAAAATTTGACGCCCGTATGTGTTGATGGTCGTCCAATTGGCGGCATAAAGTTGGAACTCCCCAGGTTTTGGTGTAAGTGTTACACAATTAGCAGGAGGGATAACTGAAATATCCGCACCACTGTCAACCAAAAATTGATACCCGGAAGCCCTATCTGCTACAAACAGGCGACGTTGTGTGAGGGTCGAAGCGTCCGTCGCCTCTAGCGACGACCCTGGGAGTTTTCCGGAGAATCAGCGAAACGCTGTGACGCTGCGGGAGTGGATTTGGCTGAAAAGGTACATGGTGTGATGCAGTTATACGCCCTATTCTCGTAATGGTGGAGGTATTTGCAAACCCCCTCGTAGTGTGTTGGCTCTTCAAACTTTCTTTGGTTGCGTAACCGAGGTCGGGATGTTCGGTTTTCTAGCGCGCCCAGGCGAGCGGACAAATTTTTGATATCGATTTGTGTGTACTGCTACTCAGACTAGTGCTAGGTTGGGAATGTGTTACAGCACGGATAGTAGGAGGTGAAACGGAAAGGACCTCGTTAATTTTGTCTGCCATAGTAGTGGGAAGATTAAGCTCGTCGGTGCTAGTAGTGAGAATCGCCTGAATCTGCGTGGGTAGGCGCTGAAGCCAGAGAGATTTAAGAAATGCGTCACTTACTTTTCCACCTGACAGATCTCTTATCTTGCGTAATAGCTGCAAAGGGCGTCGGTCCCCGAGCTCGAGGTCGCTGAGGAGCTTCCGAAGTTGTTTCTCCTCCGAGTTGGAATAGTGGTCTTCAAGTCGTCGTCTGAGGGTAGCATAAAGGTCCTGTGTTTGTGGTTGCAAGATGATGTCGCTAACGCACGCCAACACGTCGCTCTCGACAGCTCCAACTAACGTATGGTACTTCGTGACGTCGCTGGTGATGCCCGAATTGAAAAATTGGAAGTCGAGTTGTTGGAACCAAAGTCTGGGGTTAGCCTTCCAAAAAGGCGGGACCCTTATGGTTACTCGACTGACTTGAAGTGAAGGAACTGTCCGAGGCTGAGATTCAGACGAGGTTCGGGATTCCATATCCGTGGTTCAGCTGATGACGTCGGGGTCACCAGTTTGTAGTTAGTGTTGCGTGTGTGTGGTGACTAAATACAAATGATGAACTGAATCAATCTGACTCCAAAAGATTTATTGTTAACTGAACTCACGAATACGAAAACGGTTTTTAGAAACAAACAATCAGAAGAACACTTGAAAAATTTTTTGTTGCAACTCTCTAAATTTTTAAATCGCTCTGAACATATTTTTAGTAACGTATGATCAAAATACAAATTTTTGTCACCCAAAATAAACTGTAGTGTCGCTGTACTGTCGGGATTTATTGGACCAAAGGGGAGGTAAGGTTATATCAGAATATGGAAAAATGGCGCAGTTGATGGAATACAGCTTTTGGCGACTCCTGCTGACATTATGGTTGGAGGAAAATAAATATGATGAAATTTAATTTTGATACTGGTGTGGTAGAGGACAAGATGACATTGGAAATGCAAATTCAAATTTTCACGCTACAGTTCTCAACTCTTTTACTATCTACTCCCTTGAGGTAGGCAAGGACAAATGTTTTATGATTGTGATTTATTTGGAGGGAATGCTAAGGGGAATCAGGAGAGTGAGCTTGGAGTATGCCAACGGGTTCTGTCACATTGCCATTCCTCGAAACAGGGTGAAAAGGGTATATATTTATATGCTTTTGGCGTTCTCTATGGTCTTTGGATGGCCTGAATAGTTTTGTGAATTCTTAACATATTTTGAGTAGGTTATGGTGTCATCTCTGGTGCGCCTCCAAAAAATACGTGTTTGATATCATAAACATTTTTGGGACTTCACCTTCTGTTATGCATCCATTTAACTATTACAGGTGTTCCAGATTGATTGACTGACCCTCTAGTAGGTACTCATTAGATTATGCAGGAACTTGAATTATTCAGGGGCCTGGAATTTACGAAATAGGTTGTTTAATTTTAGGTGTGCCTGTTTGTTCTTCAACAGTGGGTCGACACCCCTAGGATGATAACCTATTGGTGTTGTGCATGGGCTGCTTATTACGACTGCTTTTATTGTTATTCACCTATTGTTCATATTCTTGTGCATAGTGATAATTCATTCTCTTCTGCTCAGGCTTGTCATTGAATGGCGATTCGTTTCTCGAGTGCAAGAGCAAATGAATGCTTTTCTGGAAGGGTTCAATGCTCTTGTGCCACTCAACTTCATCAAGATATTCGATGAAAATGAACTAGAACTTCTTATGTGTGGGATACAAAATATTGACGTTAAAGACTGGAGAAACAACACTGTCTACAAAGGAGATTACCATGCCAATCATATCACCATACAGTGGTTCTGGAGAGTAAGTTTGTTGCAGTCTTATAGTTAACTACCAACTATTATGAAAAATAAATTATTTAGAAAACCGAGAACTGTTGAGAAAAAATACATGCACAAGTATTTCGAGGGTGAAGTGGCAACATGGCCTACCTCAAATAGTACAGAATAACCCCCCCCCCCCCAACCTACTAAGGACTCTCCCTACCTGGTCAGAAACCTTCCCCAATGTTCACACAACACAATTTCAAAGTTTCACTCCAATTCGTCAAGTAGTTTTTGGATTGCCCGTAGACCCCCCCCCCCCACACACACACAACCTGTACCCCCCCCCCCCTTCCACCCTCCTAAATTGGCCAGAAACCTTCCCCAATGTTCACTCAACATATTCCCGAAGTTTCATTCAGATCAGTCAAGTAGTTTTGAAATCCCGGTAATACCCCCCCCCCTACTGCTTTTAACCCCCCCCCCCCCCTACTGCTTTTAACCCCCCCCCATACTATTGACCCACCCTACCTGTTTAGAAACAATCCTCAATGTTCACCCAACAAATTCCCAAAGATGCACTCCAACTGGTCAAGTAGTTTTGAATGCCTGTAGACTCCCCCCCCCCCTCTCACAACCTGCACCCCGCCCCCTCCCACTAACATCCTGATTGAAGTACCACTTGAAAGTACTCGTCGAGCTGAATCCAGAGACTACTTTCAATTGGATTTACGTTCAACCGTTCAAAAGTTATAAGCATAAACGTCCTCATAACACGGTTTTTAGTAGTATTTCATTCATAGCGTTTTAACGGATGGACAGATTTAAACGCGGATTTTTCATAAACCTTCCAAGATAAATTCTGCGTCAAATGGTACCAGGCGCAACTCTCTACGTTCAGCCGTTCTCAATTGATGATGAGACAAACAGACAGACACGATTTTATTATATACATAGATATCCATTGTTGGTATCCCAGCTATATTGGTCAACTCATCATTTGGATGCCAAGAGGAATTACAACACTTGTTGCACAGCTAGTAGGACCCTGTATTATTCAGGATACTGAATGAACAACTTGGATGTAATGGAATAACATTATGGTATGCTTGTTCATAGGTGGTGCTGTCATTCAATAATGAAATGAGATCCCGTTTGCTGCAATTCGTTACTGGAACATCCAGGGTCCCCATGAATGGATTCAAAGAACTATATGGAAGTAATGGGCCTCAGATGTTCACTATTGAGAAGTGGGGAACTACTGACAATTACCCGAGAGCTCACACTTGGTAAGTGTACTTTAAGTAATTTGTAATTATACATGTTTTAGGAACAAAGGTAATACAGTTTACAACACTCACGATCAGTATGATTTTTTCAAAGCAGCCATTCTCAATTTATGAGAATTTTGGCAAATTTGGCTCCTATTGAAGTGGAGGAAAAAATGGCATTATTTTCTGAATTGGCTAATTCCTTAGTGCCCAGTGAAGTACGAACAATAATTATCCTTTCTCCGTTTTCCCCAGTTTCAACAGATTGGACCTTCCACCCTACGAAAGTTTTCAAGATTTGAGAGACAAACTCGTCAAGGCGATTGAAGGCTCCCAGGGTTTTGCTGGGGTTGACTAATTTCCTACTTTGAGATTATTTATTAGTTCAAGTTGTTATGATTCATGAAGGCGGTGTTTACAAGGCATCCTATTCATAGCTGTAAAAGATGTACTCGTACGTCTATGAAACAAAACATTATCCTTGTTATTGAAAATACATTCCTTTGAAGAAGGTCAGGTGGAGGTATTGGCAAATGATATAATTATTTTCATAATATTGAGATGCATGTAATCTCCAGTTGTTGTGAGGAGGTTCCATTTTGTCTATTATCTTTCATCACTTGATTTTTTTCCCCTTGACTGCCACTACTCTCTTTTAATTTTTCTTCTTCGACCTTCGTTAGGTTTCAGATGTATATAATGTATAGGACAAGAGACTTTCAAAAAACCGACTATTAACCCACTAACATTGTTTCTATTCTTTCGAGGTCACACATATTTGGCATTATGATATGTTAATGACTCTTGATCATCTTCAGTCTATCCATGTGTAGCAAATCCATGGAATTTCTCAAGTTTCGTGCAATAATAGATGCGAAAACATTCGTCAAATTTGTTAAGACTTGTATGCAATTACCCTCCCTCACCTTTAATATGATGCATCATCCATTTACCAAAATCACGCCATATGAAGAAAATCAGACATTTTACCCGTCACCCACTTGGACTTGTAGGTTGGATAAAGTAATCCTCCCTCTTCCCCATCCCAATGGACACTCGTCCTCTTTCTGGTACACTCCTTTTATGACTAGACAGTGACATTGAATTGGCTATGACATTAGACTCTCACTTGATCAATTGCAACTAAGGGGTGTTTTTTCTTTCCACTTGGAGTATCTGTCTCCTTGTTTTGAAAAGTAAGCATCATTTGCACATAATCTCCATCATTGAGGTCAGTCTGACTATTCTGACTGATTCAATATCTGTATAGAGTTTCTTCTTGTCGTCAGTCATGATTTTCCTATACAAATTATCGTTGTATTTTGTTTTACACAGAACGGAATTTAGAGTCTGTGGAATATTTTACAGTAAAACGTTGATGAATCATTCAAGCATGCTTGGAATGGTACCTGTAATTTATAAATATTTCGAGGTATGTTCATACAGTCATTATTGGAATTCTAAGCTTCATACTCGTACATTGTGGATATCAACTTCCCTGTAAAGAAAAAGAAAAATGACTTTTTTCAAAACATGACTTTTCTTTTTCTGCTCCATATAATTTTTTCGTTACTTACAGCTTTATTCTGATTTCACGAACATTTGTATGTTCTGGGGTTTAAAGCTTGACTATCTGTCATTATGATTGAAGATTAAATCATTTTCCTTTGTAGAAGCAATTGCATTACAGTAGTTGAATGATACACATGAAACTTATGAGGAGAAATTTGTTTCTAATCACGTATCAATTCAAACATTTATAACAAGCTAAATAAGAAAAAAAATGTAGACAATAAAAAAAGGTCAACAGCCAATAAGTCAACTAGTGCATAGTATCAAAAGCTGGTGGGTAAATGTTCACATGTATTTAGTTCAGGTGTCCCATTATGTTTGAGATTTTTACTGCTGAAGTCGGGTGATGTAATACCTATGTTGGTTAGTGGTTATCTAAAAGTTCAACATTCAAGAAAATTGTTTTCTTCTTTTAACTTCCTTGAGTTGTCAATCGTACCTGTAGTATGTTTTCTTGATTCCCCAAAAACTCGAAAATCCCTACCAATTTAAAAATTCAATAACAACAAAAATCTTTAAAGTGACTACTGAGATAAGTTGAAAAGTAGACTCAAGTGTGACGATTCAGATTCTCTACCCAAATCTAAAGCTATATTTCTAAAAATAAAAAAATAAAAAAAACACATTTATCTCTTTCTAACTTGTATGTTTTCATCCTGAAATCAGGGCCTTCAAAATATGTAAAACACTAATGCTAATTCACCAAACAATTCTCTTCAAACAATGCAATAAACCTCTCCTAGGACACCCAGTGTATCTTCACCTTGAAACAAATAAGAAAAAAAATACATCCACTTGGGATTTCAATAATGTTGTTTTTCTCAAGTAACTTTATGCTTTGGAAATTGTGATATTTTCAATTGATAAAACGTTTTACTAGACAGGTTTGTGATGATTATTTCCATTCTCTTCGTTGATATCAGATCAGGTTTTTTACCTTACTACTATTTGTAGGAGTATGCCTCAATTGAGGTACCACTGCTAATGACACCTGTTCAAATTACACTGCAGACGTCACTCTTCTTATATTCCTCATGAATGATGGAGAACAGGGACACTTATGCTTCAGTGATTGAGAAATGATTATCAATTAGATTTAGCCATGGTCATACCTTTTTATAATCAGTAGAGCAAAGAAAAAACTGTCATTACTTTGTACCACCGCCACGATTTTGTAATACCATATTTGTATCGTTTCTCTAGATATGCATGATTTCGTCTTTGTAAAATTCAATATAACTGTATTTTATTTATAAAATTACACACTTGCATTACCATGTCAAATTGAAAGAAAGTAAATCTAAATTGTAAATGGTTCTCATTCTCCAACCAAAATATCATGCCTTTCAAAGTAATTCTACTGTTTTCCGTAGGTAACTGTTTGTTGTTAGCTCATTTCCGCTCAACTAAAGCGAACATATTGTTTAAGAGTTCTACCAAGTCTAAATTCTAGTAGTTGAGTAACAAAATCCGGAATGCAGTTCTCACACATATCCTACTTGCACTCATTTGCTCCTACTTGAGCTTGTCAATTACCATGTGTATCATTCATAGACTATCAGTATTTGGATAAATTACATCTGCCATGAAACTGACTTAGTTAGGCTCATTACCAAGCCAAATACTAGAATGATGCTGTTACAAAACCGATTCGTATCTAGTTACTTAATTTGTTTCCCCTCTTCTACCATGAAATGTTGAGGCCTAGTTAGCTAATTCAACTTTTTTAATGTGCACTTGAAGAATATATTGAGATTGGGCCATGCTCTGTTTGTTAATTTTTCATTTGGTGTGTTGTACCATAAAAATCAGACATTTTCCTCCTGGCAATAATAGGTAAGTAGTTGATTTTTTTTTTTTTTTTTTTCTCGATTTACTCCTACATTCATATTATGTGGCCATTCAATTGCTTCAAGTTCATCACATTTTTTGCAATAAATTCGCGTGACGTGGCACATCCACTCAGCTAATAATGTTTTCAAATGGATTAAATGATTTTATCTTTTCTGGTCATCAAGTTTTTTTTAAGAATATTTCTACGTCAAGATTCTAAAAAAAATATATATATATATATGTGTAATACTTTGGTTTCTAATACGTAAGTAGTTGTTACATACAAGAATTTTTATGTTGCTCCATCATTAGTGATATTTGATGTAGTACCATGCTATGATAGTTGTTTGCATTAGTTGCCTCCTCAGGAGTTCCCCAAGCTTCAGGGTAATGCCCAACCTTGCATCCAACTCTTTTCTTTACAACCTTTAAACTATGCTCTTGATTTGTTTGCAATGAATAGGCTCTTTGGAAAAATCCTTTCAAATCGCGTTTTAAATTTCTCCTGTGGTTTTAGGGAGCAGATGATTCCCTTTGCTGACTTCTTCCGGCATATCTGTGAGGAGAATATTCAACTAAAACTATCAATTGGGTCATCACACAAACTCTCCCTCAACTTCCTTGTCGAATTCCCTACCATTAAACCTCTCTCAAGTTCAAGTCTTGTCTGTTAGTGACTTATTCACTCACTCACAACGACTATTTGATTTGAACTGCTCATATTTACATCGTCCAAAAAGTGTTCATGATTTAACAAATCAATATTCAAAAAAATGGGTTAAGATGGATAGTAGTTATGTACTTGATTATTACACTGAGAGAAGAAAAGAAAGTGAAATTTAGTTGGTATCCTATGAATTATTCATGACCTCATACATATAGATAGCTTTCATTTGCTGTGATCCCCAACTGAAGCATGAACCACTGTTTTAACTGGTTGAAGCGCTTGTTGACTAACAAGGAGGTTATATTCAAATCCCAAAAAGGGTTTTTTGGCTTTGGCAATTATTCTATAATTTTAACCCACAAGGGTGAAATTTCCTGAATCAACTGATTTCTTGGGTGAAATTATCACTCTATCAACTATGCTAATGTTGAGAATTTCGTCAATTTTTATACAACTGTCTACTCATATACTGACATTAGATATCTCGATTTGACTTTATTGGTATAACTTAGTCATGCTTAGGGGAAAAGATATTGGAATAGCACTTGATACTTAATTTAAACCATAAGAATAATGTCACGTTATGTGTGCCTTGGATGTCATGGTGGTTGAAGAAAAAGTAGAGATTCATGCCAATGGTGTCAAATATCATCTTGGATGATATTTGATCACTAAGTTTCAAGATATGTGAACAAGATGAATTTTTGAACTCTAACTGCAACAATGGCATGCTAGATCAAGTAATGTCCAGGAAGCGTGAACAGAATGTAGGGCCTACCAAAATACTATCAGCCTATTTTTCAAAAAAAAACTTGTGGAGCTTTCAAGACACTGGACCTCCAACAGCTAAACAAAGGCTGACATTATTAAATTGTCAGTTAGACGTATTATATGTCATATTTTTTTATTATTACAGAAATAGTTGTAAATGCCGTTCCATCCATTAGAAGAAAGAAGTGTTTTCTCAAACCATCCTTCAAATTGATTTCTCTGCTGATCACATATTAAGAAATTCAGATCGTGAATACTATTACCAATAAATCAATTGTTGCTTCCAAATTTGTCTGAATACCAATTTTCATGGTTGTAGTAGATTTCCAGTCACATGAGTGTTTCATAAGGACACTTTATAATACACTTTCCATATCCTATTGGAAAAATATGCTTTTTAAACTAGGCAAACCTTCATCAAACCACAATGTACCATCAATGGGTTTGGAATATAAATTATAGTTATTTATGTACAGACCCAGCTAAGTTATTGAATTTATTCTTACAAGATTGTAATGGAAATTATAAATTTATTTAATTTAGTTGTTCACATACTTTCCCTATGGCGCACAGTGGGCAATTTAGCGATTTTATCGCAAAAAAAGTACAAATTGCAAATTTTCGCCAATTTTTCGGCTGAAATAAGTTATTCGGATGTTAATGAAAGGAAACCATCAAATCATTAACAGAAATTAATATATTTATTTTCTAAAATAAAAATAATCATTTGTTTTTCAATACTTGAGTGTATTATTTATTTGTAGTAGGTACCTACTATTCATTATCATTATTGTATTATTTATTATTATTTATAATATATTATTGCTCCCAATCATATTCATAATATTATCTTATTCCGCTCTCCTGCTGGAGCACATGGACTTTTTTTTTTTTTTTTTTTTTTTAAGGTAACTTTATTGTATCAAGTAAGTATTACATTTTAGTTTTGTTGGATTTATGTAGGTACAATAATAACACTGAACTTGTATGCGAGGTTCTTATCCAGTGATAAGCCTCACTTCAAACAGTAAATTTCTTTAATATGTACATAGATAAAATATGTAGATAGTTAGATAAAAATGATGAGGATGATTTAGTACGCAATAATTTCAATTCAAAAATCAGTATTACCTTCGAGCGGTCGCGGGTGGCACTCCATGCCCAATTCAAAATCAGTTTTACCTTTGAGCGGTCGCGGGCGGCACTTTATGCCCAATTCAAAATCAGTTTTACCTTTGAGCGGTCGCGGGCGGCACTTTATGCCCAATTCAAAATCAATTTTACCTTCGAGCGGTCGCAGGCGGTACTTTCTGCCCAATTCAAAATCAATTTTACCTTCGAGCGGTCGCGGGCGGCACTTTATGCCCAATTCAAAATCATTTTTACCTTCGAGCGGTCGCGGGCGGCACTTTATGCCCAATTCAAAATCATTTTTAACTTCGAGCGATCGCTGGCGGCACTTTATGCCCAATTCGAAATCAATTTTACCTTCGAGCGGTCGCGGGCGGCACTTTATGCCCAATTCAAAATCATTTTTAACTTTGAGCGATCGCTGGCGGCACTTTATGCCCAATTCAAAATCATTTTTACCCTCGAGCGGTCGCGGGCGGCATTCCATGCCCAATTCAAAATCAATTTTACCTTCGAGCGGTCGCGGGCGGCACTTTATGCCCAATTCAAAATCATTTTTACCTTCGAGCAGTCGCGGGCGGCACTTTACGCCCAATTCAAAATCATTTTTACCTTCGAGCGGTCGCGGGCGGCACTTTATGCCCAATTCAAAATCATTTTTACCCTCCAGCGGTCGCGGGCGGCACTTTATGCCCAATTCAAATTCAGGTTTACCTTCGAGCAGTCGCAAGCGGCACTTTATGCCCAATTCGAAATCAATTTTACCTTCGAGCGGTCGCGGGCGGCACTTTATGCCCAATTCAAAATCATTTTTACCCTCCAGCGGTCGCGGGCGGCATTCCATGCCCAATTCAAAATCAATTTTACCTTCGAGCAGTCGCGGGCGGCACTTTATGCCCAATTCAAAATCATTTTTACCTTCGAGCAGTCACGGGCGGCACTTTATGCCCAATTCAAAATCATTTTTACCTTCGAGCGGTCGCGGGCGGCACTTTATGCCCAATTCAAAATCAGTTTTACCTTCGAGCGGTCGCGGGCGGCACTTTATGCACAACTCAAAATCATTTTTACCTTCGAGCAGTCGCGGGCGGCACTTTATGCCCAATTCAAAATCAGTTTTACCTTCGAGCGGTCGCGGGCGGCACTTTATGCCCAATTCAAAATCATTTTTACCTTCAAGCGGTCGCGGGCGGCACTTTATGCCCAATTCGAAATCAATTATACCTTCGAGCGGTCGCGGGCGGCACTTTATGCCCAATTCAAAATCATTTTTACCCTCCAGCGGTCGCGGGCGGCACTTCATGCACAATTCAAAATCATTTTTACCTTCGAGCAGTCGCGGGCGGCACTTTATGCCCAATTCATAATCATTTTTACCTTCGAGCAGTCGCGGGCGGCACTTTATGCCCAATTCAAAATCATTTTTACCTTCGAGCAGTCGCGGGCGGCACTTTATCAGTAAAATTGATTTTGAATTGGGCATGCAATGCCGCCCGCGACCGCTCGAAGGTAAAAATGATTTTTAATTGGCATGGAATGCCGCCCGCGACTGCTCGAAGGTAAAAATGATTTTGAATTGGGCATAAAGTGCCGCCCGCGACTGCTCGAAGGTAAAAATGATTTTGAATTGGGCATAAAGTGCCGCCCGCGACCGCTGGAGGGTAAAAATGATTTTGAATTGGGCATAAAGTGCCGCCCGCGATCGCTTGATGGTAAAAATGATGCGGGCGGCACTTTATGCCCAATTCAAAATCATTTTTACCCTCGAGCGGTCGCGGGCGGCACTTTATGCCATATTCAAAATCATTTTTACCTTCGAGCAGTCGCGGGCGGCATTCCATGCCCAATTAAAAATCATTTTTACCTTCGAGCGGTCGCGGGCGGCATTCCATGCCCAATTCAAAATCAAGTTCTTTAACATCATGTTTAATCATGTTCTTTAACAAAAACATTTACCTATACAGATTATTTCTTCGAAAATTTGCTCTTATAGCCATGCTGCATGACTGGATTTTTGGTTTATTATCTTCGATAATGAACTATTGGAATCGCCCAAAGAAAAAAAGTTCCAGAAAATCGAATAAAAACAACTGTGCAAATTCTTGACACAATGGTTCATTATCTTCTTTGTACAGATCACCCTTCTGTCTAGATCACTAGGTCTAAATGTCTAGATCCTAAATGTTAGATTAATTATTATTATGAATTATCACTGATTTTATCAAGTAAGTACCTAGTGAAAATTATGATAATCTATTGTTAGGTATTAATAATTTGTACTTATTATTAATAATAATTATTATTAATTATGATTAATTAATACGATATCCGGCTGTTGGAATCGACTGGGTTCCTTCGTGCAGAAAAATAGTAATTCGTGCTTCACGGTTCCGGAATTTCCTTTACAAAAATTTAAACCACATCTATTAACGGGGTTTCTCGGGGCCAATTTTTATTTTGGGAGCTCGTAACAACATTTTAAACAAAATAAAGGCATTGAGACCGTGTGCAATCGTGTGCATTATTTTAAATATCAAAATATTCCGACGAATAAGCCTTGAAATTTGATTTAAATCAGGGTTCGTGCCGGTCAGGGAAGTCAGGGAAGTCATGGAAAAGTCAGGGAAATATAAATGGGCACTGGAAGTCATGGAAAAGTCAGGGATATTGGATTTTGGTCAGGGAAAAATCTCAAATCGGGTGCAGAATTGCGAAAAATCCATGATACGCGCCGAAAACCCCTTTACCAGTTGAATTTTCGCGCCGCGTTCTCGTCCTCGCAAAGGCTCGGTACCGTCCGGTGCTTCATTTGCTTCGCCGCCAGCGCTGGCCGTCTGGCTGGCTGCCTGGCTGCTCGGGCTGCTGGGTCGTTCAGCCGCGCTACCTCGCTCGCCAGCAGTGTCGCTCGGCTCCGTGGCTGGCAGGCAGCTCGGGCTGGCTGAGGTTTGTTATTGTTTTGCGAGTCGGGTCAGTCGGTGAGACGCGTGCGTTGGTCGGTGGGCGTGCAGCGGGCGGAGGCCGGGAGCCTTGAACTCACAGGTAAGATACAATTGATATTAGTTCAAACCAAGATTGTGTTAAAAGCAGCGTTGGACGCGATAGCATGGCTTGACGTCTTGTATCCTCGATATTTCAGGGACTATGGCACCGCCCAAGAAAACTGTGTTCAACGATGGCTGACTGGTTAACCCCATGTTTTCCGGCGTCATCGCCCGCGGCAAGCACGACACCGAGGCTTTCTGTTCACTCTGCAAGAAGACCATCCAGCTGAGCAACATGGGTGCAGAGGCGCTCAAGAGTCACGTCAACGGCAAGAAGCACAAGGCAGCAGCTGACACCGTGAGGCAGACCAGGGATATTCGCATCTTCGGAACGGTGAGTAGCACATTTTTCTTCGTGTGCGTCTCAATTTTTCGAACTCTGTAACGAGTCGTTATTCCCCTCTTTCACTGCTTGGCCAGCAAGAACTGGCTGAGTTAAAAGCCAAAAGAGCCAAACTAGCGTCGGAAAAGACTGCGCAGCTAGGCGCCCTCGATGACGAAATAGCGTCGATTTTGACCAAGTTAGGCTAGATTCTTACATGAACTGTGCTTTGTTTTATTTCTTTCAACATTATGGTTGCCAATCTTTTTAGTACAAATTCCTTTTAAACCTGTTTATTACCTGTGTACGGTACAGTGTATGTTGAGTAGCTGTCTAGGAATAAGACTTTTAAATTATGTTTTGTTATTGTGATTCGACCTGTTTGTTTGAAGTGACAACCAAAGGCCTATGGTGCTGGAATAATTGGCTGAAAGAAAAGCCGGACTGAGCAGATAGCCGCCCCCGATGACGCAAACGCGGCGTTTCAACGAGATAGGCTAGGTTCTTTTATGAACGGTATTGTTCCTAATATATTTAGTACTTAATTCCTGCTTTAAAAAAACTGTAAAGTACCTTTGTAAGGTATGGTTTATGTAAACCACGTACTCAAAACTTTTATGTGTTTTATCTTGTGATTCTATCTCTTACTTTGTTTTAAGTAAACTTCGTTTTTTTATGAATAAAAAAACTTGTTCCTTATATTGTTTTTCTTCATTTGCGCATCTAAAATTCTCGATTCATGGAAAACGTTACTGTTTAAAGGATCCTGAAACGTTGTGAAAAGTCAGGGAAAAATCGAAATTTTTGGTCTGGAAATCAGGGAAAAGTCAGGGAAATTGAAAATTGAAAATCGGCACGAACCCTGTAAATGTTGATAATCGATTCACAGGCTTTGAGGATAAAAAAAAAACTACGGAAATCATTTACTTACCTTCTCCCAAAGTCGTCATATTCAATAAAATTGTCACACAAAAAATGAACTGACTGGCAGATCCACGAGGAGTGATGTAAGATAAACCGTAATCAAGGCTGTCTGGATGAAACATGTCTAGCTCCGTCCCACCCATGTCAATATTTGAGCTCCACTTTTTCAGGTCAAAGTCCCCAACAACACCTCAAATGGCACTAATCTTCATCACAATATTACAACTTCCGAAATTTGACTTTTTTCGCGCTAAAATCGCTGATTTTCCCACTGTGTGGCGTGGCATGTTTATTAATCAGTTAGTACCTAGTAGTGTTTTAGCGGTAAAATCGTTAGTAGATCTAATGAAAAGTGAAAGTAAGCCGGCAAGTGATCATTACTAAATTATCACTGAGTAGGGAGGATGGATACTCAAGGGTTGCCCTGTCATAAAGGATGTTTTACGACCAAAACCAAAATTATCCAGACTTGGGAATCGAGTAATATTTTAGTGGACACTTTGTTCACATGGGGGCTCGAAGGTTAAAAAAAAAATCAACATGAAAACCGGAAAACTTCGCACATACACACAGAGAGTTTGTAATTTACTAGATCTCCTGCAAGCAGAATAACATGAATGGGTAGAATTTGATAGAGTAGAAGATGGGGCGAGAAAGTAGAAGAGGGAGGATTGAATTGCAAAAACGTGGGTCCCCATTGAAATAAGAGATAAGCACCCAATGGGCTGAAGAAGAAGTTGTTCAACTTCAGTTACGTGAACAAAATTATGATCTTCGAGTTTTAGAAAACTGAAATGAGTTAATAATCATGTTTATAATGGGATGTTACCCCATTGACTCAGATGGGAGCTCTAACAACAGGCGGCAAAAACTGAAGTAAACAAGGGTTAATCATGGTTCATCACCAATCAGTGAGAATATCAAACGAATGAAACTTTTATTGAAAGAACGCAACAAAAAAGCGCAAGTTAACAGAATATGAGTGATTGCCGAGAGATCATAAAAATGTGAGGGCCACTTCAACAGTATAATCAATTAATGTATTATCACATCTATGGATGAGTTTTCTTAAACCAATCGGTTATACGAGACTTTTTTTTCGAAGATGAATCAGAAGGAGTGAATTTTCGTTTGCTAGATGAAGATTCTTCTGTACTCGTTGGGTTGCAGTCTGCAGACGATGTATCGTGAGTCTGGCTTTTTCTCAGCCAATGATTGAGGGTCCCACTGGTAGGAAAGCACCTGTTCACAATGGGGAAAATTCAATAGGGGTTTTCATCAAACTGAAAATATAGCCATATTGAAAAGTATTGGGTTTTTTTTTTTTTTTTAACAAAACTCGAATCCCATGTTTGAAAGAAGGTTCAAATGCAATAACGAAAACTCGAGATGTCGCCGAAGATTCTTGATATGAGGTATAGTACCTACTTACATCAAACTTGTGCTATAAGTAATTTAATTCCAAATGACTTTGTGCTCAAATATTTCTACACATGCCCGTTGTCAAAAGACAACGCAAGACCAAAAAGATTGGTATGATTTTTTGACAGAGGGATTGGCTAGCAAACCACAAATCAAGAATATTCAAACCCAACGTAATGTAGGGCTCTATCTGGGGTATTTCAGAAATACCAAATGGAAATCCATAGGGACATGAATATTATGTATAGTATACATTGTATACCTTGTATACCCCTGTAATTTTGAGGCATCACTGAACTTTGGTCTTGTTTTATTCAAATGGAAGCAGGAAGTGGATGTTGTTGAGTAACTAGTTACTGCAAGGACTGCCGGAGTCGCATGCAGGACGGACGCTCGGTTTCAGTCAGTTATGTGAAGGCTAAAACATGTTCCATGTTAAAAGGGTGAACTTTTATTTTATCTGGATCGCTATTAAGGTCGATTTTCAATTTGAACCAAGATCGTAGGTGTTTTCCCCCTCAATATCTCTTGTTTTTTCTTCAGTCACTGCTTTTAGTATATTATGTTGATATATTAGGTAGTAAAGATATAGTTTATTTAATTAATCGACTTCGGAGCCATTGCAATACCATACTTTGACTAATAAATACGGTGACAATTTCTTGAAAGACATTCACTACCAACCATCCATATTGGCAGTGAGATTTTTTTAATGCATAAGTAACAATACTAACTTACGATAGAGGAAGGTGGCAGTCATGTTTTTGATATCTCGTATTATTCACATGATCCTTGACTTGATAGCAAGACAAGGAATTTTCCAGGGACATCAAAGTTCGTAATGACTGTTCAATGGTTTTTGAATCACAATTTAACCAAGCCTGAAACAGAAATGTCATTGACACCGATACAATATTAAAGTAGTACAAACAACTAAATTTGAGTATATTCCATTGTTGAGAACCTACCATAATATCCTCTTCGGTATCAAGCATTATAGGATTTCTATGGTGGATGTGCCTGGTTCTTGAGGAGGCGTCCCTGGTAATGACTGCACATGAATAGCTTCTTTCCCCGGTCAGTTCCTAGATAAACATAATCATTAGTCTAGTTGAGCCTGGACGAGCCCTATTTCAACTCACGTTTATGTTTCAGACCTTTCAACAACAACTTAGTTTCCTCTCCGTCTGTCCATAGTTTCTCAACAATCATGAGCATAACTAATAGTTCAGGGTTCGTGCCGGTCAGGGAAGTCAGGGAAGTCATGGAAAAGTCAGGGAAATATAAATGGGCACTGGAAGTCATGGAAAAGTCAGGGATATTGGATTTTGGTCAGGGAAAAATCTCAAATCGGGTGCAGAATTGCGAAAAATCCATGATACGCGTCGAAAACCCCTTTACCTTTGTAAGGTATGGTTTATGTAAACCACGTACTCAAAACTTTTATGCGTTTTATCTTGTGATTCTATCACGTTGTTAAAACACATTGATTCCTGTGCAAGGACGGATATTGTTCCAAAGAAGTTAGTGCCACTGAAGCCCTGGATTACGCAGGGACTCATGAAAAGCGTAAGAAAAAAAGAAGAGTTGTATAGAAAGCTTGGAAAATCACCGTTCGACGTTACTTTGAGGGAGAGATATAGGAAATATAAAAATAAGCTGGTAGATTTAATCCGAAAAACCAAAGACTCTTACTATTCTTGGAAATTAAAAGAGGCAGGAAATAATGTTCGAGCAACTTGGAAAGTCATAAATGAAGCGACAGGTAGAGGAAAAAAAGGTACAGAAATTAACAGTAGGTATACAAACAGATGGTCAAATTCTTGTGATGGATAGGGAGGGGAAAGAAATTACAAACATATTTAATAATCATTTTGCAACAATTGGCTTAAGACTGGCTGATAAGTCGGTTATAAATGAAAACCCGGTTATACCGGCTGGTGACCCTTCTTTTCCCTTTTGGATGGTAACTGAAGGAATGGTTGAAAAAATAATCTCAGGATTAAGAGGAGGGTCAAGCCCGGGTTTCGATAATATATCTGTCGAGACGATAAAAAAAGTCAAGGATTTCATTATCAAACCCTTAACCCACTTGATAAATACAAGTTGCGCGACTTCTAAATTCCCACTAATCTACAAAACTGCTGTAATAGTTCCTCTCTACAAGTCTGGTGACCCTCAAATGGTCAATAACTACAGACCTATTTCTCTTTTATCAAATGTTGCCAAAATAATAGAGAAGGCAGTAAAATTGTATTTGGTTGAATATTTGAAAAATCACCTCTTAATAAATGAATACCAATTTGGATTTCAGCCTGGAAAAAGTACCTTAGATGCAGTATTAAGTATGGTAGAGAGCATTACGTTGGCCTTGGACGAAGGGAAAAAAGTACTAGTGGTATATAAAGATATGACCAAAGCTTTTGACACCATTCCACATTCCAGTCTTATAGAAACTATGATTTCAATGAATTTTAATCCAAACTTTATCCGATGGACCAGAAGCTATTTGGCGGATAGGCAGCAGATGGTCGGGATTGGTGATTGTTTGAGTGACCCATGTTCATTTCAATTTTCAGTGCCTCAAGGTACTGTCTTGTCACCTCTGTACTACATAATTTATAGTAATGGTATATTTTCAACAGATATTGATGGAAGAATAATAGGTTTCGCCGACGACACAGCCATGATAGTGACCGGTAACTCGTGGGAGGAAGTTAAATTTAAAACTGAAAAAAATCTCACTCAGGTCAATCAGTGGTTGAAAATCAAAAATCTGAAACTAAACCGTAACAAAACAAACTTCATGGCCTTCTCGTTTAAACCTGCATCGATCCCTGACCTGGGTCAAATAATTTGCCATACTTCAGTTTCGTGTCCGGGTAACTGCTCGTGTCCTATTATCAAACAGGTACAAGAGGTGAAATATCTGGGGGTGAAGATAGATCAGTGCCTCGGATGGGAAGCTCACATAGTGGAATTGACAAAAAAACTTAGGAAAATGATCCCATTGTGCCGTGAAGTGCGAAATTTTATGACTACGAATATTAAGAAAAATTTCTATCATGCTATGGTACAGGCACTTCTGATATATGCGATTCCGGCTTGGGGTTCGACCCATAAAACAAAACTCCAGCCCCTTTTCATAGTCCAGAAATCATTGATAAAAATTCTATTGAGGAAACCAATTAGATACCCTACAGATAAATTATTCGATGAAATTGCGGTGTTACGTTTATCTGAACTTGCAGAGAAAATTACATTGGTCTATATTTATAAAAAGTATTTAGAGGGTAAGATTGAGAGGGTAGAGTTGGGCACGAGGAGCGCAGATAAGATCACCCTGAGGGCATTAAAAGTTAAAACTGCAGCTGCGCAGAGACTCTATCTCTGTAATGGAGTGGGGCTTTTCAACAAACTGCCTGGATTTGTTACTGCTGGTCTTTCACTTGCAAAATTTAAACAAAAAATAAAAGAGTACTTCAAAAAGAGAAGTAGAGATAAATGATTGGGCAGTGTGGTGGTTTGGGAAAATGGTCGATATATGTCTTAAGTGTAAACTTTGTGCATCTATTTAAAATTAAAATAAATAATAGGAACATGTTACAAATTAAGTTGAAGAAATTAAATTAAGTAAGATTTGTAAAAATTGTATAGTCTAAACCGTAAGTTTATTAAAGGCGAGGACAGAATAATCTAAACGTGATGATGTTGTTTAACTGGTTCGGTGCAGCTCCAGTTCCCGGCACAAGTATTTACTTATTGGGAACTGAAGCATTTTTGAATATTACGCTATAATATTTTGTAAATAATTATTTTCCTCAATAAATGCAATATATATATAAAAAAAAATCTCTTACTTTGTTTTAAGTAAACTTCGTTTTTTTATGAATAAAAAAACTTGTTCCTTATATTGTTTTTCTTCATTTGCGCATCTAAAATTTTCGATTCATGCAAAACGTTACTGTTTAAAGGATCCTGAAACGTTGTGAAAAGTCAGGGAAAAATCGAAATTTTTGGTCTGGAAATCAGGGAAAAGTCAGGGAAATTGAAAATTGAAAATCGGCACGAACCCTGTAGTTATATAGTTATCAACTATTAGAATATAGATATATAGTTAAAAGAATGGTTTTAATGATCACGAGGAGAAAATGTTTTTTCTTGGCCGATTCTAATGGTTTATTATTGAAAATAATACATCTACAGCTGAGCGCGGAAGTCACATTGTCAACTATATTATACTATATTATAGTCAACTATATTGTTCTTAATAAGAAGAATTTACCTCAGGCAGGGAAAAACAGTTGAACAAGTAGGTACCTAGGTGATGAGTTTCTATGGCAGTTACATCTTCTGTAGCACACAAATATGACGTTGGTTTCTGACCACTCAATAAATCATCATTACTATTAGCTGAGCAGTTCTTTTAATTATTCGTGGTGGAGATGAAAAAGAGCCATTTTTGGATGGCTTTCCATGTGTAAGGATTATGCTCATTGAGGCTGTACAACTAACTAAACACATAGGGCGATCATAGCATGTGGCCACTGAGAATGAGATCGACCTTAGCCTCTAAAATTGATTCTGCCATGAATCCAGGTGGAGTCCTCAATTTTTTCCTGTCCCTTGGCGTAGTACAAACATACTCGTAGATTGAATCAAGCGTGGAGTCTATGGACCAGCACCATCATTGAATTGGAAACCCCATGAGGAGACAGAGCTGGGACTTGTGCCTCTTAGCGCCAGGGAAGCCAATCACGATCTGGTAGAGCTATACTGAGTTCTCCATGTCCGATGCCACAATGTCCTAAATCATCTCGCTGAACCCGCTTGAATTACTTACTCTTTGGTCTGTCCCCCTCTGAAACCAGCACCCATCAGCCGTTTTGGAGGCTCCTACCACCGTGTACTCCGAGGCAAGACTGGACCAAGTAGTTCCTTAATTGTTTTAGTGAGCCTTGGAAACCCTTGAGGAAGAATGATAATAATTCCAAAGTGACCATTTCAGGAATGTTGAAAATATTCCATACTCTTGGGATTCCAACATTAGCGTGATGTTCTAATTTGTTCTTTCCATATTCTTTCGTTTTGGAAGGTGACACTTGAAATCTTCCATTACATGGTACCCCAATTACATTACATTTTACATAGTTTCTTTAGAATACTTATATAAAATATATCCTTACCTCTAGTGCAGATGGAGAATAAATACCAGCAAGTAACATGATAGGGGGGCCTTTAACTATCCAATCATCTTCTGTCCACTTAGGCCCAATTATTGAGGTGTCATACTGGAAAATATGTACCACAATGAAGATAGTACAGGTCGAGCAGTATAATTTACGATCACTTGATGTTGAGGCATAAAAGAGGTAAGAAACATAAACAGATGCATTGGTACCATTAAATCAACACCTGATCAAATGGTTTGAATGAAAGTGTGTTCATATTTTCGTGTTCTATCTCATTGACCTAATTTTTTATGATTATTTATAACGATGGAAGTTTGATATTCAATTTCAAACTTTATGTGGTGGTGAGGCCAATTTTCGGATTTTGTGTACTATTATTGAGGAATAGAAGATTTTGAAAAGGTTTGTTAATTACACTAAAAACACCATAAGATAATATTATCAAGTGCAGCCTCGTAGTGATGAAGGAGCCGGAAAAAATCAAGAGAGAAAGTAGTGACGTCCCATCACTAGAACAGGTGAACAGCCCTTACATATTAGAGATTTTAATTACCCACTTTCGATTCATTCACCTCGCAAGAATGTGGAGGAGTGAATAATAGGTAAAAGTAATTTTTTGTAATTAATAATTAGGGTTTACCTCATTTTTTCCATTGAAGAAGAAAAATGGTCGCTTTTGACTCCATTCAAAGAAGCCATCACACACAATTGCACACTTTTTAATGCCTGGCAGGGAATGAATGAGTCCTTTTCCCCCTTGATGTGGTCCTAATAGGGTTTCAATCCTCATATTATGAAGCGTACGTGATTTACTTTTGGAATTCTGTGAACATTACAAGCATTACAGCAGGGATTACAGGAGTAAGTACAGGTACAGTATACCTTACAGACGATGAAGGAGTACGGCTTAATGACTCCCTACTTAACCTTCCTATTTTACTTATTGTTCTAGATGTATCATATATCCTACCTAATTCTAAGATAGAGAGGTAAACCCACCCGACCATGATTACAGTGTGACCCGTGCACAGGATCGTGCCATATTTTCTAATGAATAACGTCATCAAGCCTGTTCCTATATTTGAAATCTACTAGTAAAATAAGTAGGGTTTGTTACCAGCGGAGCAGAAACCCAACCTTATATCACTTGATGAGTGTTTGGAAATGGAACTTTACTTTACCACGTTGTTCAGCAATGTAAAACCAAAATCACGAGCAATGATAATCTCTGTACTCATCAAACTCACGTTGAAGGCATCGAGTGCATGTCTGAAAAAATTACGTGACGAGTCATTTTTCCATGCAATTTTACTCGAAATAACACGGAAGTTGGGTTGATGTGAATTTGTACAAGGACTGGAGGGAGAAGTAGGTGAAAAAGGCTAATATAGTGGCTAGTTCTCTCTGCCAGGTGGATGAATGTGTTGAGTTTAGAGATCGATGAATTATCATTTTCTAACAAGTACTTATTCATTTCTAAAATATACAGTGGATAACGAAGAGAATGAGTTTGTGGAAAGTAAATACAGTTTGTAGTGGATACAAAGTAACCAAGATAGTTGAGGAATACTTGAAGAATCCATGGATATCAACAACTTTTCATATGTTTTGTAAAACAAAGTCTATAATAACCAATACTTTCTTTCCCTGAGGATCAAAAGTAATCCCTAATAAATATTTGAAACTCCACCCAGGTCTCTCTCAACCCGAAAGTACCAGTATTTGAGTTGTAATTTTTAGTCAAATACGTCAAGTATTCATTAAGATAATAGTACGAGTACACTCTAGTAATTTAGACGCTTACCAATTCTAATCCCCACACCATGGGTCGTAATGATGGATTCTTATGCTCATCTAAAAATAAAATGAGGATATTCCTTGTTGGAGCTAAATTACTGGATGGTGCGAATTTACCAGAATCATTCCATGAGGGTTGTTTCCCAACACCACATAGTGGCTCCAGTCGCTTGGAATAGCTCGAGTATTTACAGTAGCTGAAACAAAACCGAGATGATGAAGTGAATAGACAGCACTTTCCTATTCAAAAACTGTCAAGTCTGGCTCGCTTTATTGCCCTCCAACCCTGACAATCACCTTTAAAGTCCTCAAAATGTAGACCTACTGCGTGATAGGCAGATTGGCCGACATTTCCAAATTTTAGGTCGTCTTTCTTCACTTACCTATATACATGTGTCTATTCACCTATAGTGTCTCTTCATCCTCAACTTTGAAAATACCGAGGATATCAACCAAATTCACGATATTAAAACGATCATGGACATGAGAATCAAGATTGAACCTCTTCGCAAAAACGGCAAATCTTATACCGCAATGTAACAACTGCCAAGGTTTTAACCATACGAAAACCTATTGCCAGAAAGAAACAAGGTGTGTCAAATGTGCGGGTAAGCACGATGTCCTCAAAAGGAAAACCCGAAATGCATAAACTGCGCGACGATGGCCATCCACCTAATTATCGTAGGTTTGAAGTTGCTAAGGAGTTTCTTCTGTCGACAAAATGCTTACTTTGATGTTAAAATGCTAAATGAACAGAAGCATACCAACAGACTTTTGATTGAAAGAGTACCTACTCTAGAAAAGAGTACTTCCCATGAGCAACCTGATTGTGATAAATTTTCTTTTTCTAATAATATGTCTTTTGTTTTGTATAGGTACTATTGTAAATTCTTCTCTCATGTCTTATTTCCTTTAGAGCTTAACATGTAAATTGGGCACCCGCCCGTGTAATTTCTAAATAAATAAATAAAAGAGTATACCTAAAACCCAAACCGTCCTTTAAAAAATCCTGAAAATTCAAAACACATTAAAAATAGCAGCATGGAATGCAAATGGACTTGAGCTGATAAGAACTGATTTTTTCCTGAACCACGGAAAACAGATGTATGTCCATTATCGGAAACACGCTTTACTCAGTCTTCTCACATCAAAATCGCAGTGCGGACCACTCATCAAGAAGACCACGAGGAGGTTCAGCAATCCTTATCAAGAGTGCTATTAAGCAATACGCACACCACAGTACTCGAGAAGAATCTATGCAAGTCTCCTCGATATCGATAACTACTAGTAAAAAACAAAAATTACAATATAGCATTGGTCCATATAACATCTGCCCACCGCGGTACCACCACAGAAGAGGACTTTGCATCCCTGTTTAAAAGCTTGGGCTCAAATTTTGTCATTGGTGGTGACTTCAATGCAAAAAATACGTACTGGGGCCCAACATATAAGGGCCGAGAGCAATTCTCTGCAGGGAAAAATGCAGATAGGGCGAAAATTCCAGATCTCATTGATTTCTTTGTAATAAAAGGAATTTAAAGCAACTTCATGCACGTCAAAGACTGCGGAAGCCTCATGTCAGATCACTCTGCATTAGTTCTCACAATTAGTGACACACATCTGCCAATATTAATTTGTCAGTCCTTTCAAGTCGTGAGAACCATTAGAAGATGAAACCGAGAACTTCTTTAAATGTAAATGTAAGTGCTAGTACTCTGCCAGAGACCACGTATACAGTTAATAACGTATCCTCCAATCCCCATGAAATCCGCGAAGTGATCAGGGAAAAAAAGGAAAGCTAAACGAATATGGCAACATGCCGGAGCTCCATGCGACAAAACAAAACTGAATAGATAAAACATATCACCTGGATGATTTATCGGCAAAATTGAAGCTAGAAACGCAACTAAGACTCATTCATAGCTTAAATCGGGAAAAAGATACGGAGTATTCTCTTTGAAAGATTACCAAAGCACTCAAGCAGCCGAAGGATCATGTACCTCCTATTAAAAAGATAATGGGGAATGGGCAAAAAGCCCTATCGAAAAGGATGAACACCTCGAGAACACGTTTTTCCAACTCCCTAAGAACAGTGATGAAGGAGACTTACCTACCGATGGTATTCTCCTCCACAAATACGAATTCCACAAGACCAGTAACGCTCAGTAAGCTGAAAAATGCTGTCAACTATTCATATCAAGTATGACATTAAAGTGTTCTCCTTTTAGCCACTGGGCTAAAAGCTCAACAATCGGATTGTAATATCATAGAAAATTAACTTGACGGGCTGATATTGAGTTATGTTATTGACATGCCAAATATACCTAAATCGATTAGGTATCAAATAAAAAACTAGTACCAACCAATCCCATTTGACCTTTCACTTTTGGGGTCTCTCTGTAATGCACCTTGTTTTGTTACTGACGATGGTTTAATCGCCAAAACCTGTCTAACAGTGTACTTAAATTTCAGTGGAAAAAGACAACTTTGTCAACTACTCTTGGGGTTCCACGATTTCGTCGCAAGTGATTTAGTTCGTGATGATACTGTATGATACAATAGGAATCTATATAATTGATACACTTACCAACAAAGGCGACCGCACATTTCTAAGAGCTCGAACTATTGAGTCTACTTCTGACAACTATTGAGTGGCAACTTCTGTGCTCATCACTCAAGATCTGGAACATTCACCACCATTACATACAAGCAATACATTTTCAGCAAGTCAAAACAAGATACATTCATGTCAAAACAAGATAATTGAACATTTAGATAACAACTACTTGTGCAAATACAAAAAACTGTTTTGACACGGATTCAACTTTGGGCGGACGAAGAGCTTCTCCTCCATGCCATGGATCTTATCAGAACCTTATGATAAGGAAGGTTTACATGGAGCAAGGTTGAGTGAATTTCAGTCAACGAATGACGTCATAGAGGTCTGAGCGCAGCGAGCTACCGCGCATCCCGTTCTTTCGTTGCCTTGCACGATGAAGGCGGGTTCACATGGAGCGGAAAGTACGGATTGCCTATTGCTCTGTGATTGGTCAAAGCCAAGGAAGAACACTCCCTACGTTCGACGCTGACCAATCACAGGGCAATCCGTACTTTCCGCTCCCATCTTCATTTGTATATTTGTGTTTGAGTAAGGAGTGCTGGCTTCTGTGGTGCATGCGTCTTTGTCTGGTTCCCGGGTCTAGTGGTTTTTTTTTTTTTTTTTTTTTTTTTTTGTCAATGTCAAACTTTTCTAAATAAAATTTGCGATAAGATCGAATATTAAAAAAAAAAAAAAAAAAAGGAAGGTTTTCACATCGAGATTTCAGTGACGTAGGGCGGAATGAAGCGGGGCGATCTTGCTGAATCGATATGTGAACAGCGATTTTTACTCATGGAAACCTTGCACATGGAGCCTAACATTTGTGCAAAACTTCATCTGCTCTACTCTGATAGCGTTGACAAATCTATAACTCGGCAAAAAAGGAGACATTTGTAAATTTGTTGTAATACCAGTAAAATGGAGACATTTTACATGGAACCAGTTATTTCTTCGAAAATTCGTTCTTATAGCAATGCTGCACGACTGTGGATTGCACCCTTACCAGGTTTTAAAAGTTTTTATTGGTGGTCGGAATTTTATACCTGTATGTTATGGTCATTTTTTGATATATATTTTTTTAAATATATCAATAATCATTTTATTATTAAATGATCATGTAACTTTGGTTCTCTCAATTCTTATTTTCTATGTTCTGTTTTACCTAGGTTTTTTAACAATCAAATTTCAACCCTGATTAGAAAATCTCGTTTTTGTTGAATCGATAATATTGGAACAAATGATCGATATCTCAATAATATTGAAATTTGAATATCGATTTTTCCAAATATTGAATATCGGACATAACAAATCGATATTCGACATTATCGATATCCCATCCCTAGCCCCATTTGGACGACAATCTGATGTGGCAAAGCTTTTGCCAGAATCTTTCGGAAAGCTTTTGCATCATTTTCGAGTGTCGTATGATTATCAATATTTCATTTTTGCACTCGATCATCGTCAGAGAAAAATTTAAAAAAACTCTTGAAATGTCGAGTTCCAATTCTTTGATTAGGTAGGGATTCGGATCAAAGAAGAGAGTCAATTTGTTTGTTCAAGGTTGCTTCACACCAGTACGCAGTCCTTGAGAAGAAACATAGGCCGTCATTCTCTACTTTGCTTGTTGGTCACATCAGTGTTTTCCCAAGCAGATCCCACAAATGGCAAATATCAACAATTAAAGGGTCATTGGAATATCAAACTTGCAATGACAACGCCTGTAGTTGGAAGGCCTTGCATTGGAATCGGAGCAGTCCAATAAACTGATCAATGATTGGTGCATCTCGACTGAAAGCTGAGGTAAAGAACAGGAAGGACGAGGTCAATTTAAAATTCAGGAACATGGACTGATTGATGAAGAAACACTCTGAGCTGCTCTGGGAAACAAAAAATTGCTACTATACCAGCAGGTAATCGAACCAATCTGGACTTATGGGTGCAAACTGTGATGTTGCACAAAGAAAAGCAATCTGGAACTTTTACAAACGTTTCAAAATAAAGTCCTGAAGTGCACTCTCGATGCACCTTGGTACAGGTAGGTCTACATATGAACGGCCGATCCCCATCGTGACCTAAAGATGGCGAAACTATAGGTAAGAAGACATGAGATAGAGCACGAACTTCAGCTACTCATACATCCGAAGTATTGAGCCTACTGGACAACAGCGGAGACGTACAGAGACTGAATAAATTCTTTGATATTGAACGAAGAAAATCCCAATCACTTGATTTTATCCTTAATACTCGGTAGACAGCAGGCTCTCGTGGCTGAAGCTCTATCATCAAGGTTATTCCACAGTTCTGAACATTTACCTGTAATGACAAGCATAGACGTGGACTGGTGAACGAAAAGACGTTTATTTGACGTATTGAAGGGTGGAGTATTCTTCAAGGATCTGTGGATTCCTGTACCAATAATATTCACAGAATCCCAGTGTCTCGATTGTGGTTCTGAAACTGCCACATCTCCTGCCTTCTACCAGACGATTGCAGCTGTTGAGGACTCAATCAATGTGCTTTTTTTATTTTTCCTGTACTTATCTTTTTCATATTCCATGTGTATGCCACTAAAATTTGCATTGTGAGTTCAAGAGCCAAACGTTCCTCAAAGTGGCAAGTAGGTGCAAGGTAGCAAAGCTGGGCAAAAAATTCGGAGAGCATGGAGACGCGCGCATTTGGAGACTGACAAGCGTTCCAAAACTTGAAGGCTTAAAGCAACAAAAATTGTAATAATGATCTGAGGGCCAAAGATCGTATTCAAAGCAGTAAGAAGGTCAGCATACATCGTATCAGTAGCTCCAGAATTATCATAGATTTCACTTACCTCATTGCTTTCTTCCTAATGTCGTCTGTAATTCCTGAAGCAACAAGTGTCTTTAAAAATGTGGAACATCTTTGCCGACGTTGATCAACAGAAGAGGGTTCAGAATGAGGATCGAATGGGTGAGGCTTTTCTTCTCCCATTGATGTCAAACAAAACTTGATCCTATCCTGGTCACCAATGTCGAATTTATCTAATAAATGAAAAGACGACGCCTAAAGAGAAGACAACATAATATCGATACCCTCATTCGAATACCACGTATAAGAAAATGTCCAAGTTTTCAGGAGAGCAAAAAAAGTTGAAGTCCAGCTTAATATTGTCTTTGTGAATGTTTTAAAATCGAGTTATGTCTTGACAACCCTCTCCAATCAAAACTGACTCTGATCGTGGTATTGTCAGAACAAAAATAGTGCGATTAGTGGCTAATTTGAGATTATTGCAACGAAATTCAAATGAAAAAATGTTTCTTTTGAAATTAATTTATTACTGAAGTGATTAATTTATTTCCGAATCAACACCGTAAAATAATAGTGGTGCAGGTACTTACAATGTAAATAAAATGAAAAATTCAATGAAACTGTAATGTCTGAGTAAGATGAAATCGAACTTGGGGACAGTGTGCCCTTGTGGTACACTTCATTCTTCGTTATTTTTTCCCCTCTCTTTTTCTAAGTATTTGTCTTAGACTTCGTCTCATCTGTTGTAGTCCAGCTATAGTACTCATCTGTTGTAGTCCAGCTATAGTAACTGAAACTGATTCGAATGCCAAAATGATCTTAATTGTTATACGCGGTATTGGATCCCTTGACGAGAGGTCTGATACGAGGTATAGGGAGCAGTAAACGAACATAACTGATACGGGTTATTAGAAAACTGGCTATTTCTCCCATAGGCAATTTTTCTAGAGACTTGGAGATAGCACCATTCGATCGGTTGATAGGAAATACTGTAGGGTCCATTAAAAACAGAATTTGTCCAAAACTGATGATACGTGGTATTAGAAAGAGGTTATCGATATGTACTTATACACATAATAATTATATTATTAGATAAGTCTTTGATGGAGTCAAAATGGTCCCATAACTGTAAGTAACAAGCCTGTTCGATTATTTCCTTCTTCAATATTCCTTCTTGAATCTCTGAGTAACGAGAACCCAGTTCAGTACCCATTAGTGACAGTTCAATTGTTTTCATTGAATAGATTAGGAGCTGGTTGATCTTCAACCACTCTCCACTACTACCCTCCTATACGTATCTGTGAACAATCGGATCTCACCATTTTCAGTTTTTTGAACAATGGAAATTATAATTACGGATAAAATATAGGTAATTATATAGGTTTATCTGTTGTGGAGAGGACAGTTACACATATAAACACTATTTCTCACCAAAGCTATATATTTGCCAACAAAAAAAAGTAGCTGGAAGGTAACAATGTTTGAAATATAAAAATATTTAGGCATCAATCTCATAAATAATGAGCAAATTAAGGATGAATATATTTGTTAGCACATCTTTGATCAACTATGATTATAAAATATACATTTACAAAGTATTTTCAACATCAATATACTATAAATAACTTCATACTTCTCTATATATAAAAGAATAGAACCTATGTATATAGAATAAGATTAGTCATAAAATTCTTAAAGGTTTGTTCCAACATTTTAGGTCATTTGAACACACGTTATAGAATTTTCAAAGAAGGGAAGCTCTGTGCATGACTTATTAGATGTTCCAAAAGTGCTGAGCCATAGCCCATTTATGATTAGTAAATTCTCAGTCTGTACTAATCACTCTCGACCGCAACCTACCTAATTGAATAATTCAATCATGACCTTAATAGCAATGATTAAAACAATTGAGATTAAAATACTCAGGTCGGTAGGTAGGTCTAATCAAACTATAGGTATCTTTTCATCCCTAGAATTGAATTACACACAGTAAGCATAATTCTAAATAATCTAACAAGAGGGTAATTTTGAACTATTCTAGTTGTCCCCTCATCTATGTTTGACAATTTCTGTCATTGGTGGATTTAATTGTGGTTTTCAGTGTGTAAATTGCACAGTTCTTCATTGCAGCAAACAGTTACTGGCAAAGAGTGCAGAAAGGATTGCATTGACAATTTCTGGATGGTTTAATAACTATAAGTTATTGAGAATGTTGGTATCTACAGTCAAAACCATCATGTGGATCACGCAAATTGCATTAGTATGGTATGATCACTTTGAAATATATTCAACAAAATAGGTTTGTAAACTCGAATTCATATGTCAAATTCAAAATCTTGTGCGTTGAAACAAAGCACAATGTCAGTTATTATCCACTTCCAATTGACCCCTAAATGTTTAACAATTTGAACGTAGGGGAGGTAATGATGAAATCTTTTCTGCTTCTTTATTAATCATTATATAATTTAATTACCTCCTGTGTTGAACAAAAACGCCTGCGCAGTCGACAGGACGACACTCTGGTAGAAATTCAAAGTTTTTTGTTCTTGAATGAGAGTAGGTACCTAATTCAGATATTGACCATTCCCAAGTTGTATCATCATAGCAACACGAATGAGGATGCTACTAATATTGGAACCCTTTTTTTAAATGTTTGGAGAAGATCATGAATGATGAATTTTCCGATGAAGTATATGTTGTAAAAAATTTAAAAAAAGTAAAATCCACATCGATAATGACCTATCACAATTTTCCATTTGGCAAGATACTTCAATCACAGTCAGTGATACCATTATTAGAACAACGAATTCTCGATATGCATAATAACTTCATAACTTTGAAAACAACAAAAAACACTGAATTAAATTCCCGTATAGCTAGAATACATTTTGCAAACTACCAACAAGTTTGGTTTACCCTTTTTTCACTTCCAACTACAGCAATAGCATTGTTAACAGTAAAAAAAAAAAATAATAATAAAATAACAGGGACAAAACATTGAGAATAACAACATGACATACTAGCACCATTGCTGACATGTCTTAACCATAGAGGGTACTGTCGCTTGGGGAGAGTGAGTTACCTTCATAGGTTGATTCTGACACCTTTCAAGAGTATTACAACAGTTTCAATAGGTTACTGTATAATTTTGTAGTTATACAGAACAATTAACACACAATCACTACTTATATGAAAGGTACATGACTTCTGGATGTTCCCAGAGCTGGAAATCTCACAGAAACGGGTTAAAAGATTGAACCAACTGAGAAAGACTACACTGAAGGACATCTACTCACTAGTTGCGACATAAGGTTACTGAGACTAAAACCAATAGCCTATACCCAATTACCAAAAGCTGTATACAAAAATGAGGAATTAAAATGCGAAACAATTGCAGTTTTGATGATGAAGTTGGTAATGTTTTGAGAGTATAAGCACATTATTACAGGCATTCTAATGACCATTTATAGGACAGGCAGGATGCCATACAACTCGTCCCATAAAATTTGATGTTTTGAAAACCGCTCAAGCTATTGAGGAAGTTGCTATTCCCATTATTCATGGTTTCAGAGCCAACACTTCATGTCCAAATAACTTTGATGTTCTCCAGTGTTTTATCTCTAAGAATTGGGTAAAATGCTGTAGAATGTTATAATCATATCCAATGCATGACATCCGACAAAAGTAAGGGGGGTGGGACGCAAACTGGCGAACTGATAATAATCACAGTTCCTGTCCATGAATGTAATTTCAGCTCTTGTAAATTCTTTATTGAAGGAGAGCATTCCTTTACTGATAACATTATCCCGTCTTTCAATAAAAAACTTAATTTTAGCGATGGCCAGAGTCGCTCTTGAGATTATTATAGTTCCAATGTACTTATACCATTTTATAAAAAAGGCACATTTCAGCATCACAGGTTGGACTGGTGTACACTACTAATGCTAAAAGCAATGAATCAGCATTGAATATGGTTCTTACTCCAGGATGAATTAAATAATCGATCACAATTAGATTAAGCAATGAAAATAAGTTATATAATGGTACTCATTGATGGTCAGACAGTGAGGGAGGGGGGGGAAGTCCCCCCCCCCCTCTCCTTATCATGACCGTAAGGCATTTGCGCCATTGTTTTCAGCAATCTGGGAACACTATACTGTCTGATGACTTCCACTGAACATCATGGACCTAGAGTGGGGTGTCACTCCAAAAAGCTCATCAGACATCATAGGGAACCTTTAACACCAACATAAATATTGAACAATTTCAATACGATTTCAAGAAGAAGCCATTGAAATTCGGGCCTTTGATTTCAGTTGATGTCTAAGAACCAAGTTTCCTCACTTCAAATTACCAATTTTGAAACCCCTTTTGACCCCTTGACTTTGCCGTCGGTATCCTAAGCTCATCTGAGCAATAATAATGGGAGGCCAGATTACTTGCGTGTTGACCCAACCTAATTGACGATTGTTGGTGTACTAGATAGTATCATACTATCTTTTAATGTGCAGAGGAGTGGTAAGGGATAGCTTTGAAACACATAATGAACAGTGAATGACTGCAGGATGGATGTCAAGCACTTTAGTTTCTGTTCTCACCGTCACAGGAGGGCTTGCAATGAGATAATTTCATATTTGTAGCCATTTTCCCTAAACAAAGTACAAGGGAAATATAATGCCATTCAAAGAGTTTTTTTTTTCGCTGGAGAAGTTGAAAACCCGATGATATTTCATCATATATGTGTATGTATCCAAACGCCAGAAGCCTTTTTTTCTCTCTACACCGTTTTTTCACCATTATTCATTTTCAACAGATCATTCATTTTTGACAGGCATCCCAAATAGTTTTCCAGTATTCACATTTTTAATTACAATGATGAGATAAAATTTGAAAAAACACAGAATGTGTTTTAGCTCACGCGTTTCTTCAATCTTCGGTTGACTTAACTTCCTTCAACTAAATCAGAATTTCGCTACTTTCCTCCCACTAAATCAGAATCTTATATGTTCACCGCGTCATAAAACAAAACCACAAAACCGTACGTCGTCGAACGCCAATGTAAACGCTTGCATACGAGTCTTCAACACATTGAGACATTTTCATGTCATGTCCTAACGACCATAATGTTGTGTGCAAACAAACTTCGTATCAAGTCATGCGCATATCTCAGCTTTTCGAAGGGCGACAACCGAGTGAGAGGAATGTATTCTAGTTCTATAAATCAAGAGGTTTCCAACGAATGGTGAACGGTTTTTGTCCGATGACAAATCACGAAGTACTATCCCCCTAGCAACGACTCGGTTGTACGCGGAAATCGTCAGAAACTCATTTGGGACAATTTTCGTAGTCAATTTTCGTAACGGGTTTTGAGTTATGTGCCATATGAAAGACATGAAAATGTCAAAAAGTATAAAAATCAATTAAAAAAAATCTTCGGTTGACTTAACTTCCTTCAACTAAATCAGAATTTCGCTACTTTCCTCCCACTAAATCAGAATCTTATATGTTCACCGCGTCATAAAACAAAACCACCAAACCGTACGTCGTCGAACGCCAATGTAAACGCTTGCATACGAGTCTGCAACCTATTGAGACATTTTCATGTCATGTCCTAACGACCATAATGTTGTGTGCAAACAAACTTCGTATCAAGTCATGCGCATATCTCAGCTTTTCGAAGGGCGACAACCGAGTGAGAGGAATGTATTCTAGTTCTATAAATCAAGAGGTTTCCAACGAATGGTGAACGGTTTTTGTCCGATGACAAATCACGAAGTACTATTCCCCTAGCAACGACTCGGTTGTACGCGGAAATCGTCAGAAACTCATTTGGGACAATTTTCGTAGTCAATTTCCTTAACGGTTTTTGAGTTATGTGCCATATGAAAGACATGAAAATGTCAAAAAGTATAAAAATCAATTAAAAAAAATATTCAGAAAATCTGTCCCATTGCTTCCTTGATCAATGGAGGAGAATTATATGTTCCCTACATTACCTACATTTTCAACTCTAAACCACTACAGCCTGCAAAATGGCACAAAAATACTATTTTGAACAATTCTAGGAAGAAATGTATGAATCTCAGTGTTATAATTTACACTGTCGAGTTGATTGAAATCAGTGAATTCAGCTGATCATCTTCATTATATCAATAATAGGAAATATATAAACATCAAAGCCTATTTTTACCTGCTATCGTTAATTATATCTCCATAAACTAATTATTTGAGACAAAATCACCTTAAAGACCCATTTAGGGCTGCAAAAGTTATGCAGAATAATGAAATATTCCTTCACATCAGTTATTGCAGTGAAAATAATATCATCGACGTGCATCATTGGAGTCAATTTCACTGAAAATGTAGAGAATAACGTCGGTGAAGAACTGAGACCTCGTATCTCACATTTTGCATAATTTACATGAGAGCGAAAAAACGTCCTTATTTCTCTATTATTCCGTCAATTTCAAATTTCCTTTCACCACTATGTTTCACTTTTGAGCCGAAATACCTCAAAAATCCACCAAATGAGCGCTGATGTCGGTACCAAGGATATAACTTACCTACTACAAACCAAAATCCCGTTTTTGACAAAAATGGAGATACGAAGTCTCAATTCTTCACCGTCGATAATCATTGTTTCGTCACAACAATCGGCTATTATTACATCAATTGGTGTCTATTCATGAGCTGATTGGTGTGACATTTATAATTGCATAATCTAGAAATAAGCTTATTGGCATCATGTAAACCTTGGAGCAAGGATGATTGAAGCATCAAGAACATTATCACAATAGCAAAGACTAATAATTAGTAATTTTGTAATTTTACTAGTTATAGGCTTTATTTATAAATAAGGTTTTTGGAGTCAAGTAAATTTCATTAAGAGAAAGAAAGCATGTGGGAGGCAACATAACAGTACCACAATGGCAATCTTGTCAGGGAATAATTCTAATTATATTAGCTCACGGGCTTCATTAATAAATATGGTTTATTGATTTTCGTAAATTTTAGTAAGAGGAAGTATGGTGGAAGCAGCATGCATACCACTACAATACGTATTGCCAGGGAATTATTCCAATTTTATTTAATGGCCATTTATTTATATAGTTTTTTTTTTCGAGTTATGTACATTTTACCGAAATAGCAATCTTATCAAGGAATAATTCAAATTTTACTAGCGTACGGGCTTTGTTTCTAGATATGGTTTTTGGTATTCTGTAAATTTGAGTGAGAGAAAGTATAATGTTGAAAAAATTTACAATTTACAAATACCAAGAGAATAATGAACTGAAACGCTAAGATTCACATTAATTTGAAAGTTGCAGAGGCTTCCAATATTTTGCTGAAGGGTGATTTTACCGCTGAAATTATATACTCCACTATCCTGTTAACCGTTACTACAGTTTTTACGGAGTGAACCATGTTTAATGTTTACAATCTCAATAAAACTTGTGGAAATGATTGCCGAGAATGAAGGTTGCCCCCAACCCCCAATGGATTGCAATTGAAATCATCAAGTCAAAAAGTTAAAATTCAAATGTTTCAACACTTTGGAGATCTGTCCCGAGTGAGGATTATTGGAATGAACATAAAATCAACAAAGCCATGGTTTAGACTATGATAAAATTACAAAACCACCAACATTGGGCTAAAAATCCATTGATATACCAAAATGTTGAAAAAACAATTCTTCATATTGAGATTCCTTTGTTTTTATAACTTTCCCAAATGGTGTGGTTAAAGAAACAAATTAGGTAATGCTGACAATAAAAGTACTATCAAATTGTACTTACACTCTAATGGTGTATATTAGACATTCAGCCCAACTACTTACTCCAAGTATGAACAATGATGAAAATATGAAATTTTAATAAGCTGTGGTAAGTCAATAATAATGCTCTACTTGAACTATCATAAAATGCTAACTGGTACATAACGGAAGTATTTGACTAGGATGGTACATTCACGTATTCAACTATAGGTGCCTAAAGTAATACCACAGCACAATGTCATGTGTAAGGCTCCAACCAGGTTTCACCATGTGAGACAAGATTTCCACATTGTTCAACTACGCCATATAAAAGGTTTTGGAAACAAACAATGAAGGACAATATACATAGGACAAACACTCAAAGAGGTAATCAAGTTATCAAAGGTTATAATAAAATTCTTAACATTCATAATAAATTCAAAAAATCCACAATATCAATTCTAATAATTCATAATAATACAATACATCACAAATGAGCAAAGAAATTGAGAAAATAGAATATCTGTAATAAATGTGTAGTTTAAGTAGATGTTTGACAATCAGGTGAATTGGAACAGACAGATGAATGGGCATAACCACGAAAGGTCTGAAATATTTGGAGGTTATTGGCCTATTCAATTAAATTTAGTCACTAGGTGAAATGAATCTGATCACAAACAGATCAAATAATCATTAAAGACCCAATAAGAAAATATAAGTGATATGGATAAGTTTGGTTTGCTTTTTATTTGCAGTCAATCAATGAGACGAATGAGCATCACTCAGATATCAGTATAATTGTTCATAGCTCGATTCTACCAGCTTCTGTCAGGTTTGCCCTAGGAAAGTTCTGACCACACTTGATCCTGTCCCACTCATTTGCCTCTTTGGCTATTTTGAGTACAGCAGAGCCCTGATTATCCGCCACGAAAAAAATGTAGAAGCTAACACGAGTGACTGGTTTTTATTTTTAAAAGATGTAACTGATCACTTTTGGTTAACAATAGAACCTCAATTTACCGGGTGTCATTAACCAGGGAGCTGATAAGCCGTGGTGGGTCGATCCTGTCAATTTTTTTTTTTTTTTTTGTAAGACAGGAGTTTTTTGGTTGGATTTATGAACGACTTCATTAAGCCATCTGCTATTCAGTAAAAACAATGCAGTAAGTAATTACTATAAGCTGCGTAGTTTTGTAACTACTCGTTTTTTGGGTGTTGTACAGTAAAAATTGTTATCTAGTAAAAAATAAATTGGTTTTCTAACAAAAAGACATTCAAGGATATTCTTTTAGAAGCAGGTAAAATATACTTTACACTTGACCCTTTAACGCGCATTGCATCTTGAGGGATACACAGTTTGAATTCCCCCTGGAAAAAAGGATATAGGCTTCAGACCTCTAACAGTTAGAGGTCTGAAGTTTATATCCTAATACTGTAGTCATAACTACATCATGGAACCTCAAGGTTTTCAACTCTTGTGAAACAGAGGTTATTTGCGACAGAAGAAAAACAAAACTCCAGTTGTGTACGAATGGCACCGTGGGATCCCATTCCAATACGAAGTGTACCTACCACCTACTGTCCCATCGTTCTCGAACCAATTGAATATTTTTCACGCATGCCCTCTAAAGACATCGCACCCGTCGCGGAATAAGGGAACAATCAAGAAAAGCTGATTTTCGGGAAAACGCGTTTGAAGTTTTGCTCTTTCGCCAATGGCCATTCCTAATCCCCTTGGCAACAAGGCAACTCGAGGAGCAGGAATGAACTAGCCTCGTTCCGACCATCTACGGACAAAATAGACCCCTTCCATAATACAATTCCAGTGCTAACTCAAAAGTGGCATTTTTTGAGTTGTTCCCTTATTCCACGACGGATGCGACATGATCGACCATATTGTCTTTCAGTCGAATATCTATGTTACACAGGAGAGAAATAACAATAGAATGAAGATGTGTGTGACTACCTTGCCATAGAAGTACTCACTGGAGTGGTATCATTTCCATAAATTAGAGACCCGTGGTCTCACGACCCACGATTTGAAAAAGTACCCACTGGTGTTATGCCAGTGAAGCGACCTTCTGACGATCCTTACTACAAAATAAGGCCTTTGAAATGGTCCGAAAGAATTTTAAAGCGATCCCAGAAGAAAACAAATACAGTATCGATGAGATGATGATCCCTTATAAGGGAACAAGAGGCAAGAGGTCCAGGAGGCAATACATGCAGGATAAGCCTGGGGACTAAAACTTTCGCTTTATCAAGAGTCCTGTATGATTTCTTCCTGTACGCAGGCAAGTCAAACTTCAGTTCAGTTGATTTTACATGTGCATTTTTTATCATATTATTGACATGTGTGTCAATAACGCATGGCTCCTTTACCGAAGAGATTTCAATCATTTAAATAAAAGTGACTCTGAAGACATTGATTGTGGATCTAAAGGGCTCAAATTGTCATTGAAACATTTTCGAATTATCCTCGCGTCGCTGTTGTTGCAATTATAGAGACCTACCAGAGGACTTCCAAGTTGTACAGGAGGGGCGAGAAAATGTACAACACCAAATAAAATTAAAGGGAGAGGAAACAACAAATTCACCAAAGATAAAAATGGGAGAAAGCGAAAGGATCCAATCTACAATAACAATGAGAAGCATCAACCTACAATAACTGTGCACCCTAGCATTCGATTTGATACCTTTGGCCATTTCCCAGTCCCAGACATCACGAGTAAGGGGAGATGTCGACTTTGCCATAAGGGCCAAACTTCCTGGCCATGTATCAAGTGCCAAGTCAGGGTTTGTCTAAAGACTAACCGAAATTTCTTTTTACAATTCATAAAAATCCCCAGCAGCTGTGTAACACCTGACTGAGAACTTTTAATTTTGAACGTAACATTTCAATTTTCCCACTAAACTTATGTAGAAATAAGTGTACAGATAATGTAATGACAATTATGAAGACCGATTAGGTAGTGAATTTTATATTGGACCAACGCGCAGCAATGTCCTCAACTTTATGTGATACGAAGGATACTTCCTATTATCTTCCTTGTTCCTAATATGCCTACTTTATTTTAATAACGATTCTGAATTACTATAAGGTACCTATCTTCCTACTTAGTAGGTGTTCTTACCATTGTTTGTACCTGTTTTGATGACAATGTTTGTTCGTAGTTCCTTTTTTTATATATTATTATGTACCTACAAGTAAAACCCTATTTTATGTTTGTGCCTTCATAATATTCCTTTTTTCGATTTTTCCATTTTTTCTCCTTTATTCCTCAAGTTAGGCGCTAACTTGATTGTTCAGTGAAAGGGCAATGTGTCCTTCAGGATCCACATCATGAGCTTCGGTTATAGCGCAATGTATCCTCCAAGATACATGTCAGAATTAACGAAAAAGTAGGTGTAACACAATATTTTCTGGGGTAAAAGGTACTTTAGCATTTTTAGAGGTGACCTGATTAAAAAAAAAAAAAAAAGTTTCATAAAAATCCCTGACTTGTGCCTTAAAGGGTTAAATTAGGCCCAGTGTACCTATTAAAACATGGATTCTTTCACTAAATTATGCATTTCATTTTTTTTTTAAATCCGCGGCTTAACCTGATCTCTCATAATCGTGGCCCTTCTCCCCACCATTACCCCGGTTAATCGAGGTTCTACTGAATATTGTTTTTTGTACAATGAAACACGGGTTTTATGCTGAAAGATGTTTTCGTGTTTTCACCTCATTTTTCAGGTTATCCACGATTTTCGCTATCTGCGGTGCCCTTGCCACCCAATTCTGGGGATAATTGGGGCTCTACCGTAGATTGATGACAACTATGGAGTCGAAACACGATATTTCTCCGTAGCCTTTAATTTCACTAGATGTTATGGTTCTTGATTTTCATCAACTTAATACTAAATCAGGCTGAAGGGAAATTCATGGGGGGAAACGCATCTTACTAGATCATAATTGGGCATTATTCCTCTCTTCTTCCACTTTCTGTCTAGTCCTATTGAAAGCTTCAGTTTTTACAAAATCAACTTGCTTATAAACAGTTAAGGAAGCTTCAGCCGAAGTGTGAGTTCCGTTTTCAGATGAATCCAAATCTAGGTCCAAATACTGAATCTCTTTTTTCTTGACGGGGCTTCTGTGCAGTGAGGACATAAGAGTAAACCGAGAGCTATCATAGCTGCCGACCTATGAAAAGAGTCAGTTATGTGTTACATTTTAAAATATCCAAAGAACAGATCAACATCAATTAATATTGAACCCTCAAAACACGAGACACAAAACATTAGAGTACAATAGTTCTATAAAACAGAACTATAAGGAAATAGAGGTTGACTAGAGTCTTGCCAGATTCAAACTCGTTCAAAAGGAAATAATGAAGGCTTTGACAGAGTTTTTCGGAGATGGAAAGTAACAATCATCAACGACATGTGGATTTGCTCCTTTCAGAAAACTTGATGAATCATTGATGAGTTGTGTAATAATTACATAACAAGATCATTTCAGAAATAATAATAATCAACTTTAGAGATCAAAAATCTTCCAACGCATTTTCAAGTTGTTGAATTAATTTTTGTTTTTAATGTTGATAAAGTGAGCAATAGCCAACAATTTTTATCTTTACCATTATTTTCAACAATGAACCTCAAAACTATGTGTGGGTTCTTCTGAATGTGTCTCATCTCATCTCTGAGCTCTCATCGAGAGAAATTTTCCATCAAGCTACTTTAAATTTATAATGAAGTGATCCCAAAATTCTATATCATCACTCTTACTCTTCCAGAGGAATCCTTACTAGTACAGAGCAAAATTCGAATTATATCATTTGATGGCTAATAATATTATCATTAATGATGATACATCTATGTTGAATGATGAATACATCTGTTCTTACCACTTCATGATCATCAAGATTCCCATCCATATCGATTGAATCGCCATAAGATTTTGATGTAGGAGAATGAGTGCTATGGAACCGTAAATTATGGGAATTATTGTAGTCTGGACGTCTCAATGGGGGTGCGCACAACTTCAAAGGAGCTTCTGAAATTGGAAAAAACACTAATTACTGACCTAGCGGTTCTCAATAAAACAGATCATATTCCAATAAATATTCGACTCACGATCGTCTTTAGTTCTCTGGCTAGGAACAGGTTTCAGATTTCTAAGATGGTTTAAATCAACGTTAGGGCATTGAGGAGATGGCTCGTTGGAGATAGACTCAGACGTTTTTCTACCAGGCTTAAGTCCTCTATTCACCACAGGAGGATGTCCACATGAAATTGGACTTGACATATTGGAGTACTGAGCATTGGAAGAAGCCTCTGAATTCGGAGATACAGGTTCATCTCCTGACAAGTTGTGTGCAAAGTCATAGTTGAATACTGTACCCCCAACATGACTAGGCGCAGCGTTTGTATAACAGTGCCTTGGATTGGGAGCTGGCACTGGGTCAATGTTTTCTTGTTCACCGTTGAATTGATGGGAACGTGGGAAATCATACATTTCATTGACAACGTTTCCCCCACTGCCATGAGCCAATTCCTGAGGACTTCCCAAGTTTGTGTATGTGTGCATGACAGTTGAATCTTGCAATACCAGATGTTGAGGCTTGGGTGGTCTAGGAGGAGCCACAGGTTTTGTATAACTCCTTTTACCCACAATGACAGAAGCTTTTATGTCTTCAAGAGAACTGTCCGATGGTTGAGGAAATGTATCCCAATTGACAGCTGGCTTAGGGTTTGTCCACTCCTCGTCAGTAAAAACGCTTTCAGCATCAGTACCAGGACTCTGAAGAGGAGGTGTAGTAGACCCTGATGCTCTAAGCTCAATGGATCCTGGTGGTTGTAAACGCCTTGGAGAGTCATAAAATTCATCGAGGCTAACATTATTACTCAAAGGTTTCCCAGTTATACATTCACTAATTGGAATGTAAGGTCCAGATGCTGTACTTGACGGTGAGACTGGAGGGGACTCAGCAGATTGATTCACTTCCTCTACAAGAGAAGAACTTTCTTCCACAGCATAAGCTAAAATCAAGAAAAAAGGAAACATTATTACAACAGGAGAAACATCTGGAATTTACATATGTGTAGTTCACACAACCATAGCGACAGGTTCGTACCATTTTCTTCCTGAGGATAGGACTTCAGACCACACACGTGACATACACAATCAACCCATTTATTCATATCTGATTCTGTTTCCGCTGCCAAATAGTAAACTCTTTTAGGAGTACGAACATCGAACATGAACTGATATTTATGTTTACTATTCTCGAATTGAAGCCCTGCATCCACCTGGAATGTAATGTTCATTGTTGAAAATTAGTGGTTGGTAGACAATATTTATGCCAAAATTTATTAAACATAGCAAAGATGTTCAACTTCAAACTTGCGCAAAACATGCCAAGTGGTCTGTTGATTGAACTCTAGCAGTAAGTTGAATAATTCAAGAATAATCTCACCAAAACTAGTATTTAGCATTAGCCTTTACTTAGGAGAATCCAAGGTCCTAGCAACCTTACTCTTGTTTTCATGTAGAGCGATTTCATGGTTCAGAAGGATCAAGAAAAATTATGAATGGTGAGTCAACTGAATATGTAGATGAACATGCAAAATTGAGGGACTTGAGTCATACCTGCTCACATTGATCCAAGTCAATCTGTCCTTTCAGAGTACGACGACTCCTATCGGTATAATAGCAGAGAAAATATTGCCCAGGGAGTTCACCTGAGTGTCTAAGAACAAACCAGCGCCGACGCCACCTCTGGAATGAAAGTAACACAAGCAAAAACTATTAATTTTAATTATACATTAATAAAACCAATATATAACAAAGGTATCGTTTCATTACATAACGTCCCTTTCATGCCAAAACCATGAATGTGACAAAAATCGAAATTTCATGGAAAATGTTCAGAAAAATCCTTTGAAATCCCGGATGGAAAGGGATCCAGACCGAATCACGCCCTTAAAAACATGTTCCATGTTAATAAATCAGGCCAAGTTCGTAGGGCCGATCCCATGGTATCTATTCGGGAGGTGGCTCGTGAAAAGTACCAATATCAACTAACATTACAATACAAACACAGCCTCGATAGGTGCAAACCGTATGAAAGTAGAATTGGTTCGACAGCAGCTGCCAACTCTATCTTGGAATTCGAAGGATTGAAGTAAAGAAATCGCATCGCCTATAAACCTAACTCATTGATGTATAGGGTCTATAGATTGCACTGTGGTAGGGATACCGAATAGAGGCAATTGTAGAATAAAAGGAGTTTAGTTACTTTTCACAAGTTTATCGGGTTGCGCATCCTTTTTCCTTCGCACCTCACATTTGTTTCAATAGGGCAAATCTAGACGTTGCGGCTACCAATGAGACACGGAGGAATGAGCCATTCACAATTTGAATAGACACACATGCGCCATAGGCTGTTTCTGATGGGTCAGAAAGGCCGGAAAGCTTCACGTAGGCACTTGTAGACGGAATCATCATAATCCTAGGGAGCCTGTTTAAAATTCACTAAAACCGATCCCATTCAAGCTGCAATGGGTCAGGAACTGGCTCATCTCAACCTAATGTAGCCACAGCCTTAATACTCGCAGTTTAGTACTGACGTTACCCATAATTCCCGTCCTCTCACATCATTCATGACCAAAATGACCTCTAATCTCTGATCATTTCCTCATTGGAGACTCACTTGCTGCTGCACCCGACTACGACATCAAACACGAAAGCATGAACCGCATCAGTAGCTGACAAAATATATTCAGCAGCTATACTACAGTGCTGGAATATATTCGGCATACAGCGGTTATACCAGCAGTGCCGTGGAATATATTCCGAGGTCCTTGACATACAAATACGACTAAGAACATTGATGTTCGACAAAGTGTCTTTTGAAACCAGAGCGATAAGGACATGAACTGTTCAATACGGACTAATCCAAGATTACAAGATGCTATGCGTACAGAGGAAATGCAGCACTGACGTAGTTCTGATACTTCCGTTTCATACTTCGATCCACTTAGTTTTAATATTATAGATAATGATGCCAATTAGAGTTGTATCATTAAATTCTGGTAACCTAATAATTACAGAGGGCCAATATTTCCTAAATTGAACTGATATACAACATATCAGTCCACCCTTGAAACCAAAGTGCTGTAGTCGAAGGGTATGTTTCAAAGAGAAGATAAACTTGATGAGTCAAGGCAATCAATTAGTACGTGAAATTGTAATTACCGCTCTCCAAATTCTTTTAGTTGGCGGAGATTTGGTCAGCCAACCTTCATGGACGATTTCGGAGTTGTCTCCCTTGTTGGGCATAGCTGAAGAGAACTGCAATTAACAAAGTGGGGTGTTATTGACTATACTGTTGTGAACGTATGATGACTGATATTATGACAAGAAATCACAAGGTGAGATAAGTGGACATTAAATAATCCCTAATTAAGAACATTCGAGCAACTACACAATGGGATGATGCACAACGATATTCTACATACCATTTGAGATTAATTTGATACTCCCATCCACCGGGTCACGGACAATTACACTACAGGATCATGAATATAGTTTTATCAACGGAATCACGTCGCTCAGCGCTGGACAAATCCGGGGAACCACTCATTTACGAAAAAAAAGGGTGACATTATATTGACAGACAAGACACACACCTTATCGGACCGTTCCAGAGATAGGTGGACCAGAAGCTTTGGAAGTTATCACAACTGCCACTCTTTAGAATATCATTTTGTCGAACATTTCCACAGCGCTCATGGCGGGGAAGAAGAGAAGTATCGCACAGAGGAGAGAAAAGCAAATGACTCAGTTCGCAACGTTGAATAAGATTTTTACTTGCACATTAACCCACATTAAGTACACATTAAGTAAAACAATAAATTATTGATAAAAAAAACCAATGTACAGGCAAATTAGTGCTCCGAAAATTGCTCTAGAGCTGGAAATCCCTTTTGGGGGTCCAGAATACCGGTAACGGGTATATGAGTTTACGACTGTTTCCAGATGTGAGAGTTGAAAAACCGCGAAATTTTTGCACTTGTACTCGCTAATCGGCCATTAGCGATAGTTGCAGTTTAATCGGCGATCAAATGCAATTGATAAACCGGCCCTTAAACTAACACAAACTTTGTAATAGTTCGGCTTCGTGTCTGTCTGTCCGGGTGGAATTTCGCAATCGAGTATTGAACCATGGGTCGAGGATGGATGACAATGCAACATTCTTTTGTGCAATATTCAAAAATGCGAGTACCTACCGGAAAAGTAACAAACGGGTTCACAAGATCATTATCTTAACGGGGTTGTAGCATTTAGGTAAAATATACTGTTAATTTGTTGTAACTAATAAATGCAAATAAAAATAAATAAAAAATACATTTTTTTTTAGTGTTTGCCGTTGTATTGATAGGTATGATTCAGATTGCTAACTTAAAGGATACCAGGGCAAAATGAAATCGTCGTTGTAAGTCTGAGGTCGTTTTATGAATTTCAGTACAAGAAAACGAGAAGGTTAAAATAAAACAAGGTAAAAATGAAAGGTTTAAGGGCAAACATTTGCAAAATTCCAAAGGTTTGTGTACAAAACCATGGGGGCCATTTCAAAGATACTAGTATTTAATACTAAGTATGTGCCTGGCGACAACAGCTACCTTCGTCATCGCACTTGTCTGGAGTGAAAATTGCTGTCCTACGTCACTGAGGTCTCGATGTAAAAACCTTCTCAGTGACGTAGGACGGAATCAAGTGAGCCCGTTTCTTTTTCTTTACTTTTCTAAATAAGTATTGGAATTTGAAATCAGATCGAATGTAAAACAAAAGTATTGGAACTTAGAAAACTTAAACTTGGAAAAACTTGGAAAAAACCTGGAAACTTGAAAACTTAGAAAAACTTGGAACCAGCTGTCCATTGCGGTTTCCTGCAATTTTCAACGTTGGTGGTAGTTTCAAATGAAAATTGAATGGTTTATGTGCAAACAGTTTCCACAAGCTTGACGTGAGAGGAGCGTCACTCATCAAAGTAGCAGTCTTTCTGTTATATATTCTAGGGGAGAGTAGAGATATTAAATATTTTTTTACCTAATTCGTTTTATGAATCACAATGAAGCTCTCAAATTCAGGGTTCAATAAACTAACTGATGAAATTAGACAATCACCAACACACATACGACCAATAATCCGGCAACCAGACAAAGACCAATCGACCACTGGTATAGTTTCTGCCAGCATTAGAAGAATAGGCAGAAGACAGCAACGTTCAATTAGCAGAAATAAATTAAAACTTTACTCTTTACACAAACATAAATGAAGATGTCAATACGTGTCATCGTGAAAAGCAACTTTATAGTACAAGCACAAGACCACAAAGTGAATCGCAACGAAAGAATGGGATGAGCGGTGCCTTCTGCGCTCAGACCTCTATGACGTCATACTGAAATTTACTCAACATGAGACCTTGGGTTTCATGAGGCTCCCAAGGAGTTTTACGTCAGGACAGAAAATGGGAACAGAAGACGAAGAAGAAGAATAGAACCTCGTCGCAAATCGAAATGCTCCTCGCGGCTTCGTGAGTTCTTATCACGAATTCTCAACACGAGCTTCGGAAAGCTGCCGCGACGATCGCTGCTGCATTTTTATTATTCATCATCGAATGTTCGCTCCAATAATACGATACAAAAATATCGATATACCGGTAAAACGATCAATTCTTGTAAAATTTAATTTAGCCGCCTGATTGACTTTCGATGCCTGTAAACTCAAGTTTCGAAGATTCGACGTCGAATTCGGCGGACCTTGAAGACGTATTAGTATCGATATGGCACTTATCGGTAGATCGATGTATCGATACAACTTATCGATATTTTTTTAAACGTCATAGTTTTTTTTACATAGTCGAAGGCAGTTATTTTAGAGAAACACACACACACACGAACACTTACCAACACAAACCTTCAGGTTTTTTTTTTTTATCCAAGTTTTGTATTGCCGTGCAGTTTTGTACGCAATTGTGATTGTCGTCGAAGAACAATAAAATTTAATTTCTGCATCTTACCATCGTGGTGTCTCTCATATACCTGTAAGTATTACTTTTGGATTACCTACAAAAACAGTAAATTATGACACTGGTGGTGGTGTCATTTTCGAACTGGTGACACTGGTGGTGGTGTCATTTGATTATGATTCCACTGGAGTCCCTCTAAAGTCCGGTCCTTTATCACCACCGCCACATCGACGGTCTAGGCTGCGGGTCTTTAGATATGCGGTTCTTCGTCTGATGGTCAGTAGGTAGGATGGAAGCCGAAAACGTCCGTGGGGGGTATCAATGATACGAGTATCAACCCATCTTACAGAGTTGAAGGCGTTCTTCACCTCCAGGGTCACAACCATGCACATCTGTCTCGTACAGTGTTTAATAATTCTGGGCTTGAGGAGCTTCTCAAATAGTTTTCCTGCAGCGCCCAGCAGGCATAGTGGTCTGTACGATGAAACAGGGGATGGATCGCCTTTTCACTTATCCAGAAGGACCAAGCGCGCGGCTTTCCACTGACAGCCCACTTTCCACTTTCAACACCCCGTCCACCAGACAATGTCCATCACATGTCATGTGTTATACATTTGTAGCAGCATATCCAGTTCCGTTCTGGCCCAGGCGCCTTCTTATTCTTGAAAAATGATACTGATCTGGTCAGATCGTTCTCAGTGAATAATGGGGTCTTGTAGGGGTATATAGGGGGTCTATGTCTGGCTAATGGGGGAAGAACCCATCCACTATTCGGTCCTTGATAGCTGCATCAAGGTTGGCGCCAATTGACATCCCTCTCACAGAATGAGGATGGAGAGAGTGGACATTGGCTAAGAACAAAGTGTAAGGTGTCTCCTGATTGGTTAAGAGCAAAGTAAAAGGTGTTTTCTGACTGTCTAACAATAAAGAGAAAGGAGTCTCCTGATTGGCGAAGAACAAACTGAAAGGCAACTCTATGGTCGTGATCAAATGGGTGATCCTACGTCTTCTAAGCCTGAGTTCATCCCTATTTTCCCTCATGCTAATCTTAAGCTTCCTACCTGTCTGTCCTGCATATTTAAGAATCCCACAACCACATTAAAAAATATAAATCCCATTTTTTATCGTCTAAAGGAACGTCCTGTTCTATTCCTTATTGAATGTGGAGATTAAAATTCCGCTCTAAATCCCATGTTTTCCAAAATCCCTATTGTTATATCCTCATATTATGGCAAACTGATCCACTTCCTCGAATATGATTCCCTTTCCTGCCTCTTGATTTGAAACCGCCTAATGGCATTTTTTAAACTTACTTTTCTCCATATTTTATCTATTTTGGATTTGAGAGAACCTTTGTTCTCTGCTATCGTATAAATCAGATTTTTCTCTTTTTGAAATTATTATTCGAATTCATAAATTCATTGGGTTGTGTGCTATTTTGCAAGGAGGCAGCACCAACCCGATCTCACCTCACTGCTAGAGCAACTATTTACATCCATAGTAGTTCAGTAAATAGCTCAGACGAGTGGGTGCAAAAGATGGTGTAGAAGGTTTTCAAACGTTGTAGAAGATGGGGTAGAAGGTTTTAAAACGGTCTAGATATAGTGATGACCCAGAAAGTTCAACCATGAGATATTTTGGTGGGCAACTGTAGCTCTTTACTGCATCACTATAGACCATTTTAAAACACCACCTTTTACACCTATTTATTGCCAAACGACAGGACTACAGTCTCTATTCAAGTAAATCCAGTATGTTGGAGTAAAAGCGAATGGTGCAGTGAGATTAACAACTTTTAACATACTCGTAATTAACTTTGATGTTACCATTTCACTTGTTTTCTAGTCTCGTGAACTTCCTTTCAACAAGATGTATCCAGGATTGAATTTGGAAAATGACTCGGCTTTCGGATTTTTGACTCACCTGAATTCAGAGGAACTAAAAGCGCTTCTAAATGACGAATCTAAACTGGAAGGAATGGCAAAAGAGCAAAAACAGGTAATTTATTAGTTCAGCTTAGTTTCATGGCAAGCGTAGACGATAGACGTAGATGTAACCCCCCCCCCCCCCCCCAGAGAGCCAATAGTCAGTAGTAATATAGTAGTTGCCAGGGCGTAGTCCAGCCTTTTTGCCAATGGTCACAAACTTTTTGGCATAATATCTTGGTTTTCAAGTTTTGAGGGATTGCTCTATACTAAGGCAGAGTTCGAACATAGGTAAGCGTCCAAAAAGTATTTTATGAATAACAAAAATGCAAAAAGCTAAAAAAAAAAATTATAAAAAACATCAATTTGGCCCTGTTCAAGTAGGAGTTAATTAGAAATTCAGTAATTGTCAATGATTCCCTAAAGTAGTGTGCGAACCTCATCCCCAATGTAGTTAGTACTGTCTTCTCTAATACTAAGTAAATTCTTTGCTTTAAATGTTTAGAAACGCATCTCAAATATAAATTGGAGCAATTAAAACGTTGCATGAGTTCAATAAATTGGGATCCTAACACAGGGCTGATTTCATACGTACATTTAAAAAAATGTTCAAATCTCTGGACGGCTTTAGTGTCCAGGATTTGAACGGAGGTATATTCAAACAAGTGATGAATATTTTGAAGCTGTTTCATTAACATTCTTCAAAAATAATAGGTCCTAGCGTTCTCCCATCTGATTGTCACAACACAAACATGATATATCCCCACCAATTCTATATTTCAAACAATTTATAATGATGAATTTCCAAATAACTTCATTTTTATTATTTTCAGTATCGTGATCTTGAGAAGGAAAAAGAAATACTTCTAGCCAGCAATCAGTCGTTAGCTGAATATAACTTATCACTTCAACCTAGATTTGAGCAAACTAAACAGGAGCTGTTGGGAAAATCTGAAGTCTGTGATTTCCTTCTTCAATCACTAGAATCAAAATCATCCTTATTGGGTAACGTATACCTTCAAGAAATTTTGACTTGAAATCCTAATCGTTCAACAGTTTGATTATTATCCAGTTTCATCTAGTTGGTTTTTGTTTTACACTTGGTCCAAGTTTGGATTTTTCCCCCCTTATGAAGAGGGATATGTTATATTGTATAATGAGGTCTTGGAGCAAGTTTTTTGTTGATGTCTATGTATGAAAACCTGCCTGCAACCATGGCCTGTTGCATTGATGAATTTCATATAAAAGTGCTCAGTTTATCTTAAGGATATATTATGTATGCCATGTTGTCACAATACTGAATGCCATGATAGTGCTGAATGGTAAGGATGTATTTTCCTTGACACAATGTCTTGTGGTATGGCAATATTTGGCACTGAAGCCAAATTCATGAAAGTACTGGTGGTCATTAGCACTTCATCATTATCATATTTGAGTTATATAAGAGAGAATAAAGGTCTTATGCATCATGAATACAGGTTTTTCACGGTGATTTTCCTTTTGACTCAAATTAGAATTTAGTAGAGTCTGATCTATAGGTTGGTACATGTAGTGAGTTGAATGTTCCATAGGATGGCCTTAACTTACACCTTGTACAACTTGCTACGGCTTTGTTAATTTTTTTTCTTTAAATTATTTCTATTGTCTTGTTCTAGCGGAGAAATCAGGTCGGGGTGTTCTCGACTCCAAACTCATATCATTGCAGCTTGCCACATCAGAGTTGGAAGAATCATCCGAGGTGAAGTAGCATTCCTCAACTGCCTTGCAATTATCATCCCTTCCTTCTCATTTTCCTTAATTAGTATGATTACAGCTCTAATTGATGACTTGAGTGGAACTTGAACAAGTTGATTAGTGGCTAAGAGTATAATTATGCGAATAAATGTGAACAAAGGCCTTCAAACCATGAGTGTATGGAAACACTCAATTTTCTACGAAGCGTAGACTAACTTCATAGTCCATGGGACGATTTTGCACAAGATAGTAATCTAGACAAAAACTCATACTTATTGTCAGTGGAAGCCAATGCCGTTTTCCTTTAAATCGGATAATGAGTATGACTCTTCAATAGATAGAATACCTCAAATTTGGAGGTATTTAGATACTAATTTATTTTAAAATTGCCTCATAACAAAAACACGTGTTATTGCTCGATCAACATGTAAATAATACAGCATAGACCATTTCAGTTTAGTCTTATCTCACAACTGCCATTCCAGCATTGCTGAACAAACAGTTACTGTCCTCTGATAAGATTAATAAATCGGTTTGTTGATTTCGCTTGACGTGCAATACTCAGTAGAGGATGAAATACCTTCCCAGTCGGTCGAACATTGCTGTAACTTCATTGTTCATATCAAATGTTCCAGTCTCTAAAATTTGTTCCATTGGTAGCTTCAGTGCATGCACAAACTTGAAATCTTATAATATAGGGTTCTGTGGTATTTATAATATAAATACCACAGAACCCCAAAATCAACGCCTCAGGAGTATACTGCAATCCTCCTGAGTTTAATCTGTAGGGGTTGGGTTGGTTTTTTGTTGTTGTAGTGGCACCCCTTTCCCAAAGCTCTATAAAGTATCTTACCACTGATATTAATTAGTCGCATTACCTGACACTAGATGCTTAAGCTGCGGCGACACCGCCACAGATTCTAACCGGGCTTGACGCGACGGTTCAAACCCATCTTGTTTATTTCAATGGGAGCAACGACACCGCGACCGCACCTGACTTGAATTGACTTGGGTCGGCCACCGGACTCCGTTTTGAATCTCCACTGATGGGTTCGTGACAGACTCCGGGTCCCCCTCTACCTCATTTTACGCTCCTCTCACAAAAATTGCTCTCATCTCATCAGGAAATAATTTTGAAGCATGTTCGGCAACATCAGTGACTGCCATTAATTAACACTTAGTTTACTGAGGGATACGTTTGATGTGATAAACATGCACAACAAACCTATCGCGAAGAGGAATCTTTTCCAAGACGTCATAATCTCCGTGTGTGTCGATATGGTCGACTTTTGTATAGAAAGAACACAACTCACTATTTCAGAGTCTCATTCTTAATGACAAAGTAGGGCTTTCATTTCGGAGGACATTATACCTCTGTGGCGGTGTCGCACCCCCCTCCGGTCACCATGTTTCTTATTTGGCAAATCATCATGCATGAATGGGACTTGTTATTACGATTATTACTGGTTGCAGGGCTATGCTGATAACTTTTTAGCTGGTGAATGTGATATAGAAGAATTTTTGGATAAATTTCTTTCCCGGAGAAAACAAATGCACTTGGAAAAGGTGAAAGCTGATAAAATGGTTGAAATGCTGAAGCAATATCAAACAGGTGAGTGTGCAAGTGTTGTTAGGTATTTCTGTGGTGTTCAATTCTTGAGTGGTGACGCAAATTTACGATTTTTTCCAGGTTTCTAATTATCATGAGAAGCGAATTGAACCCTCTTGAAGAGTGACTCTCGCTGTCAGGTTATCGTGTCAACGGAACGTCAGTCATCTTGGCCCAAGTTATGAAGGGTGCAAGTTATCAGAGAAGCTCGTGATAGTGTTCAATGTGGAGATTTATACAGATTTAAATTATGATATTCGTCGTTTCTGCCAAGTTTTGAAGAAATTACGCTGTTTCATTGAAACTTGCTTCAAAATTATGTCAACATCTTTTTTTTTTTAAAATATAATGTTTTGTTACAAATTCGTTTTACCTAGTTCATTCTGAATGCATCCCTAGATTTAAATGACATTGGTGGTTTCAACGTACACCTGAAGGTACAACCTATATGACGGTAGCTCATAATTAAAACAACACCATAGTCAAACATTGTTTTAATAATATAAGGTACAAAAAACAGTTTTTTTTTTAAATTTAAATAAATAAGTTGCTAAACTTTGTGTTAAGGCATCAGAATATGAGAACATCAGGTTACTTCTTAGTATGTTGAAAATCAGCTTGTGAACAAAACAGAATGATTAGAATGAAAGTTATTCATCGTCACTATCAGATGAATCATAATTACTTCCCCTAATAGTCTTATTACTTTTAACGATTCTCTTAATCTTTTGGTTTTGCTTGGTCTTGAGTGGTGGACTGAGAAGATCCCCCTCATACTTGATTACACTGGAATGTGCAAGTCTCCATTCCAACATCTCTGTAGAGAAGTCATCGCAATTCCCCAGGTCAGTGAACCCAATTATCTTGTCCTTCGTTATATTGTTGATCACAACCAACAGAGTGGGAATCACTTTTATATTGAGCCGAGCTAAAAAAAAAAAAATAAAATAAATAAATAAAAAAATATAGATTAGTTGGATGATATATATAAAATATATAAAAAATATATATAAACAAATAAAAATTAGAATAAAAGAACGGTTTTGTGGAACTAAAGTATTGTTCAAGATAACCAAATTTTAGTTTTCAACAAAAATGTGTTTCGTTAAGAGCCATCAATGATCAAATTTGTTGTGAGCCTCTGCCCTACCATACCAGAGTTATAAATTATACTCAAAACAAAAGAATAGAGCCATCAACTATGAAAATCTCCCACTATCCCCATTGTGTATCCAGATAAAAACCCATGAAAATTCCCATGTTCACCCAACAATTACCCAACATCACATGAGTATGAATTTGAACAGCATATACATACAAGCAAGAAATGGAGACTTCTCTGCGTCCAGCTTGACGATTTTCACTTCTAGATGTTGAGAAGCTACAATTTTCAAGTGGTGATCAAAAATTTTGGATCTAGATGAATCGTTCTTGTAAAAATGTGCTATGACATTTTTCGACTTTTTGGTGGTATTGAAGAACTCAGATTCCTCGATTTCGGTGTATTCACCATGTCCCTGTAAATGCACAAATGGTTATAATTAGTCATAACGAACAGATCAAGAGAATTGATTGAAACTAAGATTCACATCGCTTGTAGGAAGTGGTAAACCAAGTAGAAAAAGTTCAAGTCATGCAGCATGATCGTATGAGCGAATTTTCGAAGTACGAGTAGTAGGTATTTGTAAGAATATGTGAACCACCCAAAAAGTTTTTTTTCAGACTGCAGAATCGATCGTCCAACTCTGTTGAATATGCCGAATCAGTATTGCGCCACTAACCTCCTCAGTAAAACAACTACGTAACAAATGTCTCCATTTTTTGCCGAGTAACGTCTCATATCATAGCTTTTTCATCGCTAGACACGATGGTGAAGTCAGAATCGCGATATCTCATCCCGTCGTCAGAGCAGAGCAGATGGACAGTGAAGAACATCTCAGGTAACAACCACGTTTCTTCATCTTCAAAGTGCTTCAAATTGAGAACGGAATAGGATATCGCAGTTCTGACTTCACCATCGTGTTCAGCCTAAAAAACCCGTCTAAAATGAAGTGTCGCATGTCAGACTGTTTATCTCCCCCCCCCCCCCCCCCCAACTAGTTTTAGAGTGCCCCAATTCTGCCCATCTACGAACTTTTTTGGAGTCTGAAATTCGAGTTTTAAACATGTTGGACCGAGAACAATAGCTTCCTTTTCTTCGAAAATTCGCTAAAACAATAGGTTTGTTCGCTGAGACCATCAAACCGGTTTGAAACCGTTGGAAGTGCGTTTGGGCGTTCGCAGAGGCTTCCAGTGACATATCGGCTCGTCACGGCCAGGCTCGGCAGCCATGTTGGTGCGTTCGCTGAGTCTCTCAAACCGTTTGAAGCCGGGTTTCAAATCGTCATAACCGACTGGAGATTTTTCTCCCAACCACTTCTGACTGGTTGGAAACCACTTGAAATTTGGTGGCGGCCACGCATGCGCACCGGTTCACCCCCATCCGGTTGGAAATGGTTTGCTACCAGTTTGAAAACCACTGGAAATGGTCTCAGCGAACAAACCTATAGTTTTGATTTTGTGTAAAGAACGAATAGAGAAAACTAGGCTATGGCAGTAGAATCTGCCAGGGCCCACCAGGTCAATAACCAGCATAGGGAGTAAAGGAGTTTATAACATTCCTAAGCTCTCCTTCAATATCTATCTCAGTAAACTGGCAACACTGGTCTAAACACCAAAAAAGTTCTCTCGCTATTGTACTAATAATTTCCACAGCAAAATCGTACCCATAATTATATTTTGCAAGGTGAACAAACAGTCCTCAGTATTCATCTCTTAATAAACTTTCAAGTGATATTTCTCAATTGTGTAGACAATTCATGCTTTCTTAGGAGTGAACAGTAGCAAACTGCAGTAACTCAGGAACGAACTGCCATAACTCAGGAACGAACTGCCATAGTTGGTAGAACTTGATAGAAGTCCCACTGGACGTGCAGGGAGTACGGACACGGTGCGGTAGGGCTCCTAAGTGGTGTGTCAACCATTCCACTTCCCCCAGGTTTAACTGGTGGGCGTGAACTGGAGGCAGCTTGATCTATCAGACATTTTGGTATATCCTGCGGCCACTAAGTACTCGAAAAACCGTCCGTAAAGCATGCACGACAGGCCGGGACCCGTGGATTTTGGGTCTAAAAACCCTCGGGTTTCCCCATACACGTACGGTACCCTTGACGGTGTTTCTAACAGGCTAGGACTGTACGTCTGTGGGCTACAGCGGATTAGAAACCCGCGGGTCTGGCCCGTCAGCAATAACCGCCGGTTTGGCCCTCGGTTCTGCCTTGTTGTCGCCCACACACAACCAAAACTTCAGCAAAACCCGCGGTCCGGGCCTGTCAGAAAACCCCGCTCGTGTATGGCAGCCTATTCTCTGTTTCAGCTCAAGAATCAATTAGAAATTATTTTAGGCTCCCCTCAACTACCCTGCTATCAGAGATGGGCGGCATGACGCGCCTTTGTGTAATACTGCCTTAAAATCTCTAGACACATAACCACAACAATGTATTAATAATTAAGGAACACATTAGAACTATACACCAGTCATTTATATAAATGTCAAGTGAATGGGGAGACAATTCTCAACATTTCACTGTTCTAAAATATTTATGTGATTTGAAAACAGAACTGATGTTGGAATACGAACATTTGCAAGCCACTGGGTTTTCTCTTCGCTTTCTTTCTTCATCTTGGCCAGTCTTTCTTTTCGAATATTTTCCAGTTCAGATATGTCTAAACTTTCCAATTTTTCAATTTCTGCATCTATTTGGTTTTCTAAAGCCTTGATGAGTGTTTGACCAATTTCTTGTGTTGGTAGCGCCATTTTGCTTACACTGAAAATAACATGTTAGCGTTACAAATCATCTAGGTCATCGTGATTAACAATAATGCATGAGGTTTGTAATTAGAAGGTAAAAGGAAAGTTCATGTCTAGCAGTCGGACATAGAAACCCAGCGCTAAAGTGGCGTTACTCTACTTCTATACTTTGATAAAAGGACCGTGTAAAACTTCATACTCGGGAACAGCTGATTCAAACAACACGGGTTCTACGTTATTGTCTCGTTCGGAGATATTTTTTGTCCATGGAAAGAGGGTAATTTTGCATATTTGTTGGTATGTAGGTACTTGTTACATATTACAACCGACGTAGATGGGTACAAGTAAAAACCCATGAACTGTAAATAATTTTTCATTTATATAATTCATATGAATAAATGACAATTAGGTCAGCCTGGAATTTAGTTGGAAAATTGAAAAATCCATCACTGAGCTAGTTACCTACCCCCACCCCCTTCACTCGGAGATCTCGATGTGGTCACCTTCTCAAACGAACACAAAATATGATACCATCTCTAGCTCAAAACACACCCTTTCACCTTCGTGATCTCAATGCATTCCTACATTCTGTTAAGTCAGTTTAACCAGTTTCCGCGAGCCCGGTCAGCCGACAACATGCTCCTCTGCAATTCATATAATACGATTATTTTTTAATGGCAAAACATGTTAGTGAAAAACAGCATAAGGCGACGCTGCCTCCTATAAACCTCTTAGCGCCAAAGGATATACCCACTAAACAGTTAACTAGCGCTGAAACACCGACAATGGAATGCTTATGGCGGCATGTGAAATTGCGATAAAAAATAAATGGAACCAGTAGAATGTTCGACAGGCAATCAGTTGAAGAGTGATGGAACTCGTTTTAACCAGCAAACATTTTCAAAGCATTTAAAAACGATTTAACTGAGACGAACTGACGATATTCATTTGGGGAGTTGAGTGTAATTTTCATTTTCATAGCGAATTTGGTTTGAGTAGGATTGCAAGGTGTACCCAGAAAATAATAAACCATTGTGGAAAATTTTGAAGTGTTTTTAAAACTCAGACTAATGACCCTGTCTACTCCAGAAGCATTAAAAATGTATCCTCAAGCTGAGAATCACGGATCACCCTAATTACTCAACAAGTGTTGATACTTGGTTGAACAACGTCATGATTTCAATATCATACCCATTTTACTAGATGGTAATATCAGGTAATTGAAATGAACGTAGCATGGAACATCAGGGCCAGCAATAATTTGTTTTTTTGGGGACATAAAACCATCGCGGCTACTAGCTCGGTATTGTTTCTTCATTTTTGTAACTTAATTCCAGGCTGTCCTAAAAATGATTTATTTATATTGCAGTGGTAACTACAGTTGCTGAAAAAGAGTTCCAGGTGTTTTTGTTGACAGCTTGGGATTTGCTACACACGTATAAAAGATGGTTGTTGTGTTATGTTTGGATGCGAGCTGAATACACTCGCTATTTGTTGAATTTCGTTCATTTCTTCAACATTCGGGGGATCGTCCGGGATCAATATGTCGCAGCGCTGAGAACGATTGAATCGAAGGATCTCTACTCGTTGACATCCCGTTGTCGAAGTAGAGACGCTCCCCTCAACCCACCTCGGACGAACAAAGACAGAGTTCAGTTGCCAATCCATATTTGGACCTGATCCAGTGGCAGTTAACCGAGCGTAGAGCACGGATTCGTCAATTAAAACATATTTTAGTCTTGGGAGGACTATGCTAGTCATCTGGATATGGTATTGGCTGCAAATGGTTGGTCTATTAAGCGAGTGGGAGCACCTTTTGAAAGGATGGGCGTGGATATTTTGGGACCATTTCCAATATCAGCAAGAGGTAACAAATATGTGCTGGTAGCTGCAGATTATTTTTCCAAGTGGTCTGAGGCCATAGCACTTCCTAATCAAGAGGCTTCAACAATTGCAGTTGCTCTCGTGGAGCAAGTCTTTAGTCGCACTGGAGTACCTTTTGACATCCACAGAGACCAAGGGCGCAACATTCAGGCTACCTTGGTGAAGGGAGTTGAGGATATACTCGGTCCTCAGCATCACACCCGCAATCAACGGGGTTAGTGGAGGGGCTGAATTGGACACAAACGAAATACACAACTATGTTTGTGAGTAAAAACCAGAAGGACTGGGACGAAAAGATCCCCCTATCCGTAATGGCATACCGTTCCACACCTCTTGGTACCACCCAGCCCTACTTATGAATGGAAGGGATTTCATTTCCATTTACCCCAAAATCTCGTTTGCCTGCCGAATATGAGCCTAGACGAATCCGAGGACTTTCCTCAAAGCTCCAACTAATGTGGACTGAACCTTGGTATCCAAGATGCGCCACAATGACTTTCTGTTTGACATGACGAAAGGAAGATTCGCCGGTCGCATGCCATCGGTTGGCAAAAGCGGATCTTCGACCTGAGGACAGGTGTCAAGAGACAGAGGGAAGTAACTACAGTTTCTGGACAAGGGTTCCAGGTGTTTTTGTTGACAGCTTGGGATTTGCTACACTCGTATAAAAATTGATTGTTGTGTTAAGTTTGGAAGAGAACTGAATAAACTTGTTATTTGTTGAATTAGTGGATTTCTTCAACATTATGAATGAAAAATCATGTATAATTCATGGGTTTTTACCCACGAATTACGTTCTACATTGGTTGTAATGTATAACAAGAAGTACGTTCCAACAAACATTCAAAATGACCTTTTTTCTTCGGGCAAAAGACACAATACACTAAGGACCATTTAAATATTCCTTCGCTACTTCACCAGACAAATACAAACATCCAAAATGTTCCCTGCGAATGCCCCTCAAGATATGACACTGGGCCAAAAAATGCAACACCGTCTCATCCTCCCCTGAATTTGTCTGGTGAAGTAGCGAAGGAATATTTAAATGGAAAAGATTGGTTGGCACTGGGCTGGTACATACTGAAAGCGCTAAGGTGTAGGAAGACTTTGGTAGATGAATGGAATTTTAATGCCTAAGAATTTGTTGTACTTATTCATATGATGTTTATTTTATGTAATTTGTTAAATAATGAATTTGTGTTGCGTTATATGGTTTGTTATATTATGAGGTTGTTTTTTATTGTTATGGTTAATGAAGAATTATTGTTGAGAATACCTAAGTAGTTGAGGGACCATATGATAGAAAATAGTAATTTATCTATGTATGTATATTAAAAAAAATCAAATGCAAATTACATTGTTATTTATAATGAAATCCGAACTCCGGCTCATAGCTAAGTGCTACAGCCGTATAATGTCTTGTTAGAATACTCACGAACGAAGATTTTGTTTAATAAAGCATTTCAAAAAAAAAAAAAAAAAATCACTAAGTACCAACTCTTCATCTAGAGCCTTTCGAAGAATTGTTTCCAAAAATTATTGAAGGGGGTCAGGACCTTGTGGGTTATCCGTCACTAGGTTTTTGGCCGATCGGGACTATCAATGAGAGTTCTCTCTGCCCAACTAATCCATGTGTATGTTATCTATGATTTGGGGTATGTTTTTTATCATAGTGCTTGGCAACTGCAAACTAGTGAGCATTTAACTCTGATGATTGATCATATATTAATAAAAAAATATGGAAGTGGCCGACAAATTTCCACTTTGCGCGGAATGGTGGCCTATTCCACCAACATACTCTACAATCTACACTCCTAACTTGGCACTGTTCCACCATATAGCAGAGCTCATTGAAGATGTCTCTTCTTCGTTATTTCTCCTCAGAAGGAAGTTGTAAAGAGGAATCCACCATTCCACTTTATAAAATTAGAACAAATTTTACATTATAGGACATAAACGTTCAGGAAGCTTTTACGACGAACACGATACAGATTGAGTTCATAGGTAGGACGCTCTTTGATGCCCAATACCAATGGAAGCCAATCTCTCATAGCAGAGAATTAATAATATTGCCAGTACCATGGAATCGGTGCAATGCATGAATTAGGCAAAGCGACTTTGTGTCGTACACTCCAATTATAATTTTACTCACTTGTTGCATGATAATTACCATTAAATAAATGTTCCATGACATGCTCCGAGTGTCCAACATGATAGGACCAACAAAGGTAGGTTTCCTTCTGCTTGTGTCGACGGGAAAATGATTACAGTGGATGATCCGACGGTCCAAGTGAATAGGCATGGAAAACCCTGCACTAAACGAATAGGCATGGAAAACCCTGCACTAAACGTTATGATGATTTTTGGCCCAAGTTATGAGGTATTTGAAGTCAATTCCGGCTGGCATGGAAGTGTACATGACGCTAGTGTTGAGGAATTCAACAATTTACTCGAGATTCCAAGAAGGTTAGAGGCCCTTCAAGAATGATTGGCTAATGACTTCTAATTGTCCCAATGTCTAATTTTTCTAATTCCTGCTAGACATGATTGGAACTCAGAACGTAACTCGGAATGGCTGGGTTATCGTGAAAGTTTGTTGTTTTGCGACGATAACCTGTAATAACCTCTACACCATAATCACACGGCGCTTTTCAATACAAACGGGACTTCGCTGGTTTGCAGTTGCCAAGCACTCCGGATACTCGCTAGTGCTTACATCTCAAAAACGTAAAACCATCCCCCGAAAATTAAAAAAAAAACACATCCCCAAGTATAGATTAGTTGGAAGCCAACGAGTTGCGCCCTAATCCCCATTAGTATATACCAATTGCGGCCCGAAGGTTAATTTACAACGTACCAGTTGCGCCCAGGATTTAACCCTCCAAATGAGAATCCCATGTAACAGTTGCGCCCCAGGAAAAAGTGCTAGAAATGAAAACACTTACGTGACGTGTGTAATTACGTGTTATATTCGGAATCGAACAGTCAGTCGGAGGGGAAGCAATCATGGGTCTCATTTCGCATAGTGACATTTCAGTATTTTAACTAGGTACCTCGTACGGGGTGATTTTCCCGCTTCTGTACAGGTCCAGGTGGGTTTCGACGTGCGGAATAAAAACATCCCCTAATCAACTGATTAGGCTTTGACTGTGATTTCTTGATATAAATATCCTACGTATAATAGAAGGATGAGTGATAATAATATGTATTATTCCAAGTGATAGGTATTTTTTGTATTTGTGGAGTGACATTGTGGTTATTAGACGCCGGTAGACGCAACTGGTATGTTGAATACCAGCTCAACTGGTACATCCTCCCAGACCGAACTCTGGAACTCCGGCATCTGGTATATAGAATTAAGTAGTTCCTTGGGTTTGGGGCGTAACTGATAAGCTCCGGATTAGTTGGACAGAGGCCGATACACTCTCATTGATAGTCAAAATCGGTCGAAAACTATAACCGACCTAGTGATGGAAGAATAACCCACAAGGTCCGAGGACCGCGCAATGAACCGTTAATGTTAACGGAAATACGGATAGAACTCGTTGCTTGATGAAGAAAGTTGAATGCATCGCTCATGAGCCCTTCAAATCTTTACCGGCTGTCCAAGTACCCGGTAAATCTACACCAGTTAACACTAAACGGGGACTGATGTACGCCCATTTACACACTAACCAGTAGGCCAAACACAATTTTGAAATTCGTGAATGAAGGTGGCAAACCACCAGTTCAGCCTCGTTATCAAGAAATATGAAGGATTCTCAAAAGACACTCCAACAAGTTCGGGTAAGGTGATGATCAACAATAGTTAGCAGCACAGAACACTTACCAGGATATTCGCTGGAGAGATACTAGTTTTCCAATGTTTTGTAGTCAAATTCGACACTTTTCGTCACGCGAGGAAAATCCTTACAGCAACAGCAATTAAATTAGAGCAATTCCAGCGTGGGCGGCGAACACCTGTCAAGGAAGATCAAGAATACATCATATGGCATCACAAAATCATGGTGACAATCACAGAACAAGTTAGGTATAATTGGGATATTTTAGATTTAGAATGAAGTCTAGTGTAAAACAAGTTAATCCTGATATGAATGATAGAATACCATGTAAAACACCAAAAGTCGCTTCCTGTCACACGGCTCTAAACAACTTTCCTTGACACAAAATGTCTTCTTCCTCTTCTTCTTTTGCTCGTTGATGTTTCGATACATCGATACTTGTGTTCGATACTATCGTGATATCGATGATCAATAATACGCAGTATCTTAATATATTGGTGCTTGTTAATTAACTTGCTTGGATAGCAGTAAATGAAATTATTGCGATTCATAGTTACCGTGATAGCGAGCACCTTTTCCGTTCTTGGAGTATCGAATACTTCGTATCAATGAAATCAATCGTGCTATCGATACCACGTGTCCGATAGAAAATCAGAATCGAATCAACAATCAGTCAATAGACTCCATGCTTGTGGATTATCACAGGGCATGGATTCTAGCTGAGGATGATCCTCACCAGCGCTGCCTGGCGGTCACGTGACGGCCTTTGAAAAACACGGGACATTTTCCCCAAGTTTTCCATATTTTTGACGAAATTCTTAATGACGTTTTCACTCGTCAATTTTCTCTATTTAAATTCTGAAATGTTTCATGTACGCTCGTGTACTTGAATTACTCAGCCCGAAAAAAAAACACTGCAAATTCTTGACACAACGGTTCATTATCTTCTTTGTACAGATCACCCTTCTGTCTAGATCACTAGGTCTAAATGGGTAGATCCCAAATGTTAGATTAATTATTATTACCAATTATCACTAATTATTAACAATTTTATCAAGTACCTAGTGATTATTATTATAATTTATTGTTAGGTATTAATAATTCGTATTTATTATTAATAGAGGGGTTCAAAACGAATTTTGAAAATTTGAAAATCTCATATCTCGAAAAATTCCTATAGAACGGTATGTTTTTTATTTCATATTTAGATAGAGTTTGTTCCGTAGAATTTTTTAAGACCATCCGCAGCTTTGTACGACCAGCCGTTCGTTCACAATGACGGCTTAAAGATTGTGCCTCACAACACGATCGTGAATCAAACTGTTGAAATACAGGTCCATTTTCATACTAACAAGCTCTTTGGAACATCATATGGCTTAAGTGATGTCGAGTTTGTTGTTCTGAGGTGCGTTTCGTGCTACGGAAATGAAGGTAATTTCGAATGTTTGTTGGTAGGTACTTCTTTTATAGAAAAATTATTACCGACGTAGTATTAAAAACCCCAGAATTATATCGTATTAATTAATCATAATTATTATTAATAATAAATACGAATTATTAATACCTAACAATAAATTATAATAATTTTCACTAGGTACTTGATAAAATTGTTAATAATTAGTGATAATTGATAATAATAATTAATCTAACATTTAGGATCTAGACATTTAGACCTAGTGATCTAGACAGAAGGGTGATCTGTACAAAGAAGATAATGAACCGTTGTGTCAAGAATTTGCAGAGTTTTTTAATTCGATTTTCTGAATCTACGTATCTTGAAACGTAAACCAACAAATTTTGAGGGGGGGTTAAAATTTTTTTTTCTTTGGGCGATTCCAATGGTTCATTATCGAAGATAATAAACCAAAATGAAGTACGAGGTACGCGGTGTAGGTGTGGGAGGGGGCGCAGAGACAAAAGGTCTCGTCGTATGATGCACTACTTGGCCTCCTGCCAGCCGTATTACGTCATACGCTCGTGCGTCTTGAGCTCTGACGTACTTGTTGGCCTCCTGCCAGCCGTCTTACGTCACACGCTTGTGCGTCATAGGTTCTGACGTACTTGTTGGCCTCCTGCCAGCCGTCTTACGTCATACGCTCGTGCGTCATAGGCTCTGACGCACTTGTTGGTCTCCTGCCAGCCGTCTTACGTCACACGCTTGTGCGTCATAGGCTCTGACGTACTTGTTGGCCACCTGCCAGCCGTCTTACGTCATACGCTCGTGCGTCATAGGCTCTGACGCACTAGTTAGCCTCCTGCCAGCCGTCTTACGTCATACGCTCGTGCGTCATAGGCTCTGACGCACCAGTTGGCCTCCTGCCAGCCGTCTTACGTCATACGCTCTGACGTACTTGTTGGCCTCCTACCAGCCGTCTTACGTCATATGCTCGTGCGTCATAGGCTCTGACGTACTTGTTGGCCTCCTGCCAGCCGTCCTACGTCATACGCACGTGCGTCATAGGCTCTGACGTACTTGTTGGCCTCCTGCCAGCCGTCTTACGTCATACGCTCGTGCGTCATAGGCTCTGACGTACTAGTTGGCCTCCTGCCAGCCGTCTTACGTCATACGCTCGTGTGTCATAGGCTCTGACGTAATGGCCCGCCGGTCGCTTGTGTTCTGACGTGATCTGAGGGAAAGGGTGAATCAAGGGAACAAATTTTTCCCGTTTCAGTTTATGTGCCAAAGCAAAGACATGAAAATGTCAAAAAAATGTGTAAATAGGTACCTAAGCCCAACTGTAATGTCAATTTTCTGACAATGAGTTTTCGACTATAGTTTTCATACCTTTTTACTTAAGTACTTATTGCAATTTGAGACTGATAGTGAGCTGTTTGCAAATAAAAAGTCTGATAACTACTTTATTACATCTTATTAATCTATTTTCAAGTTCCGATTCACAGTTGAATGTATTTTATTTAGATGTCGTAAAATTCGAAAACGATGGAATGACGAAACCTGTCGACTACTGACTCAAGTGATACTGTCGACTTCTAACACATGTAGGTCGACTACTAGTGCAAATCGTGTCGACTACTGAAGAAAATGTTGGTCACTGGTATCGACTACTACCTAGAGCATTGGGATTTTTTACAAAACTTGTTTTTCCCTTTTCAAACCATGTTGAATAATATTTCCCGCTGCCAGGTCTTTTAGGGAAGGATCTTGGGTACACAATGAACAGGTTTGCAATGAGAAAAAAACCGAGTGAATATTGAAATGTCATCCATTTCTGACCTATATTTAAAATTTCAAGTATCTAGCTCATCATCAAAATTTAATTTGTTTAAACAAATAGGTATTATTTAAACAATTTTACAGACAAGAAACCGAGTGAATATTGCATTGTGATCCAGTTCTGACCTATTTTTAAAATTTCAAGTCAATAGCTCAGCATCAAAATTTAATTTGTATTATTACAAAAAGGTATTATTTAAACAATTTTACAGATGAGAAACCGAGTGGATATTGCAATGTGGTCTATCCCCGACTGACGGTTAAAATTTCTAGACTGTAGTTTACCTGGAAGATGAAACACTAGGTCTAAATGTCTAGATCCTAAATGTTAGATTAATTATTATTATCAATTTTATCAAGTACCTAGTGAAAATTATTATAATTTATTGTTAGGTATTAATAATTTGTATTTATTATTAATAATTATTATTATTAATTATGATTAATTAATACGATATAATTCTGGGGTTTTAATTACTACATCGGTAATAATTTTTCTATAAAAGAAGTACCTACCAACAAACATTCGAAATTACTTTCATTTCCGTAGCACGAAACGCACCTCAGAACAACAAAAACATCACTTAAGCCATATGATGTTCCAAAGAGCTTGTTAGTATGAAAATGGACCTGTATTTCAACAGTTTGATTCACGACCGTGTTGTGAGGCACAATCTTTGAGCCGTCATTGTGAACGAACGGCTGGTCGTACAAAGCTGCGGATGGTCTTAAAAAATTCTTAGGAATAATCTCTATCTAAATATGAAATAAAAAACATACCGTTTGATGGGAATTTTTCGAGATATGGAATTTTCAACATTTCAAAATTCGTTTTGAACCTCTTCCCCTTGACCTAGGGTTATGAAAAGTTCCGTGGATCATTGTGGGGCTGGTCCAAACCCAGAAACCAAATTTCGTAATTTTAACTCAACGCTAACTGGGCAAAGTGCCTCGGACGGCGGACGGCGTACGGCGGACGGACGGATTTTTTTTTTTATTCGATTTTCTGAATCTACGTATCTTGAAACGTAAACCAACAAATTTTGAGGGGGGTTTAAATTTTTTTTTTCTTTGGGCGATTCCAATGGTTCATTATCGAAGATAATAAACCAAAAACGAAGTTGATGCGCATTGCGCACATTTGCGCAAGCGCGCATTTTTGTAAAATTTAATGTTGAAAACTACCAAAAAATGACTTTTTATGAAGAATGGTGTTCGTCCGAATTTTTTACTCCGACAATTAGAGAAAATAAGGAAAAGGGGCTAACTCGTGGACCACCATGTATAAGCAATAGCATTGTTTATTTTAATGGCCTGCCTTCAGCACTAAAAGAGATAAATAATTACAATACGTTTAAGAGTAATCTGAAAAGTGAGTAAGCCATAACGAACATGTTTTTCTCTTCTGTACTACCGCACCTTGAAGCACAAGTCATTTTGGAGTTTTAGTTTTCCTAAAATTTACAATTTTACGTGATGTAGGTATGTTTTCATGTTTTTCCATTTCTATTAGGTGTAAGAGTGGACCTGCGAGACCAAATATTGCCAGATCTGTGAATAAAACGATATTCGTTAATCCTCCCTCCTCCCCATCTTTTCACTCGGAGATGACCTTCTGGTCACCTCCTCAAACGAACACACAGCGGTCAGATACCTAATGTTTCAACTCGAAAATATTTTTGGCGATTAAGATAATCTTCAGTTGTTCCAAGAAAAGATTATAAAAGAACCCACAATCCCTGTCAACCGCCTGTGGAAGTTCGTCACCAAACTCATTAACCTCCTCTTCCACCCCATCTGTTTCACACCCTCGACCCGTCCTAATGCTCAACCTGTTAGGGGAAGGGTCTTGATGTACTTTATATTGATTCAATATTTCTATGGTTACCTAATTCACAAAACATGATTTCCACGAAACGTGCGTCCAGTATTCGGCGTCGCCGGCTTGAAGTTATGAATTGGGTACATGTTTCGAGCAAAAATGGTTTATTTCAGCGTGAACCATAGCAAATTTATTAGTCGACTGGGGTACCGTAATCATGCGTAATTATGTAAGACAGGATGAGCTACCTCATTCAACTCAACTTCCTCGCGCCTTTAGAGGGTTTATTATTACGATGTACAGAAAAAGATAGGACGTGAGCGTGAGCGCGTGTGGAGATATGGGAGGTCGCAACTCATGAACTCTACCCTGAGGTGAGTACCTACGTCGCTATCTACAACTATGATTCGAGCGTAAACGTAAATAATTAATGATGTCTCAAAATCGCGTAATTATGCTCGTGGACTTCAATACAGTTTTTCTTCTCTCCTATTTGCTTCACTTTTGCCAACTGAGAAAACAATGACAAGAGAATGGTAGATACGTGTACACGGTATACAACCAAGATTCTCCTAATTATGGACAAATAATTAAGATAATCAAATAATATAAGATTTAATGCAATCGTATTTTTTACTACATTTCAAATGTTCGCATACTCATAAAATCAATATAATACTATTAGTAAAGTAAAGTTAAGTAAGCAACCATTTCAGGTTGAATTTTCGTCCAACTGCCGTTTTTGGCGTCGCGGACGTCATCGGCTGTCCACCTAGGTGGATCTTTAATACTATTATAATAAATAGCTTTTCAAGAAAGCCAAAAAACACGTTGTATTCCTCCGAAGAGGTATTTTCTGGCTCTACCCTAGGATGAGATATCTGGTAGTTTCCATTGGTTCTATCCTCTGAATGCACATAACGTCCGGATTGAGGAGTAAATTTGTGTTAGCTATTTCTCCAGTCAACTCCACTAATTTCGGTATTCCCGATAGATCGACACCCATCTCTATTTAGAATATATTAGAATAACTATGTTTAGGAATAGGAAAATTGTTCCTGCTCCGAAAAATTTGAAGATGACTGGTAAACTTATTTTATGAATGTAAGTGCTAAGTAATAAAAAATTATTACAATAATAAAGAATAAAATTTTTATTCATTTAATGAAGAACGACATGAGAAATATAGCAAACGAGGAAAGAAAGGAAAATGAGCACAGAGTGAATAGAAAATAATAAAGAGAGTATGTCTTGAAGAAGGAAGATACGGTTAGACACACCCTCAAATTGACCATTGATGCAGTAGTGAACTAGGCATTTCAGGGAAGACGATAAGAGTGTTGCAAGGATTAACATAGCGATAAAGCATTGGCCACAGGGGAAATCGGACTGATCGAAATATTACACTAGTATTTGACGATTATGCATGTGCAGAAGAAACAAACTTGAAAGAACATCGAATATTTCGTACCTACTTGGATTTTCACGATTCAGATGTGTCTATAGTTCGACAAATTCCTATTTTACATTTTTTCTCAATTTGTTTTGAGAAGAAGGTTCATAAGAAGGTTTATTGTTTCAGATGGAGCACAAAGTTACGTTGGTGGTTGGAAAAAACGGCAGTATCGAAGTGATAGATGAAGACGAGGAGAAAAATCACTGGACCGAGTTAATATCTCTTGGCCTGTTGTTGGTGATGTCGACAGCCCTGAATTTAGGCTTAGCTGGAGCAGGGCTGCTCGGAAGAGCCAGGGGAACATTAGAAATCTCAACTTTGGTCTTGGCCTTATGTGTGAGCAATACCGTGGACGCAATGGTGAATCACACTCTGGCTTTGATATTCCTAGTGTTCTGGCCAGATTCCAGTCCTTCCAACATCATTTGCCGGATGTCTGCCGCCTTTTACCTATCAGCTCTCCTTGTACAGCCCTTGTACTTGCTGTCTCACTTAATCAGCAAGGTAATCACGCGGAAGAAACCAGCTTCTGAATTACTTCAACGGTGTTTCCTTATGGCACCTGTGTTGCTGGCAGTGGCACTCCCTATTCCATTGCTCGTTCTTCCCGCGATTAAAGTTCGACAAGCCATCAGTAGGTGAGTGAGTGAGTTATTTCTTCCTTGTCCTGCACCTTTTTGCTAAATGTTTCTCAAACCTGTATCAGTATGAAGGATCTTGTGGTAGGAGTTGTGTAATAATAATAATTATTACACTAGGAAAAATATATTGTCTAAATCATTCGTCGTCAATCGCCAGAAATGTCAACAGCAAGTAAAGTGTTAGTATCAGATGACCAAAGATTGTTCACTCATGAATAATCTTCAAGTATTTCACAATTTTCAAAATAATGTACTCACTGTACGCAGAATTTGATGCTTTGAAAACTTTCAATCCAAGGGTTCTTTGTCTACGTGTCATTTCTACGGTACCTAAAGACTCTCGAAAGCTTCTGTATCCATTTTTTCAGCAAAGTTGGTAAAAAATATAATTTGTTGTCGGCCAATTTCGAACATATTATGCGTCAAAATGTTGAATTGTGGATATTCGTTCGACGCAGATTTCATTTGTCTTCAATCATTTAGTGGGGCTCAATTTAGTGATTTTTGAGCTAAAAACTGAAAAACGTTTTCTATGTAGATCATCCTTCTGTACAGATATCTAACTTGATTAGGGCACTAAAGTAGTATTTTTCATGTAATCAAACTATGGGACTTCAGGCAAATCTTCATAGGTAGTTGGGAATAGCTGATTCAAACAACACATGGTTTTCGTGATATCGAGTGCCTTGTTCTGAGATACCTACTTTTCTTGTCTACAAAAATCGAGCAATTCCGAATATTTGGTCGTATTTACTTCTAAATATAAATAATTGCCGATGTAGGTAGGCAATAAAAAATAGCCGTATGTTATATGAATATGTAGATACTCATGAATTAGAAATAATTTATTATCCATATAATTTATTTAAAACTTGCATAATTATTTAATTTTTAATGGTTTCGTTCATAATTTATACAGGCAATGATTCTGTTTATAATTCATTTAATAATTATTTTAATACTTAGTTTATAACTATGTTATGAGCTAGTTACCGCTTCCGTCACCTCACTAGGAGATGACCATCTAGAATGAAAGTAACCACTCTCGAATGACCACATAATATTTCAGTGAGTTCAGTAGGCCAAAAATGATCGAAACTGGATCTTAATGATCGAAAAATGAATCTACAACTAATATGTGCGGAGTATGTGCGGATTTTGTTGAATTCGATTTTGGAATGTCTACTATCTTGAATTGTAATGGTTAATCATTGAAAATAACGAAGAATGATCCATGAAACTTTTCATAACCCTAGGTAAACAGAAAAGGGTTCGAAATGAAAATTTTGAAATGTTAAAAACATCATATCCTGAAAATTTCAGAAGAAACGGTATAGTTTTCTGATATCGTAACTAGATGGTCTCATCTCAATTTCATCGTGTTCCCAATAACTTTCTTTGAAAATCCCACAACTAGCTGTTTTTACAAAGATACCATTATGATTACTCATAATGGCATCACAATTAATGATTAATAATAATTTAAAAAAAATGTTTTGCCCCTCTTGGTTTGCCTGCTTCCCGGAAATAAGTACCTAATCTGTAATGAGTCTGTCTTGTTGCAGGCATGTTTGTTGTTTGACTGGAGAAGCATCTTCCTACTCACTCACCCTCATACTTCTTGGATTCTGCTCAACTTGGGCAGCTATCGTTTATTACATTGCCATCCAAAAGTGCTCATGCGGGGCTACTCACCAATGCTGCGGAGAAGACAGAGAACTCCGATACTTGTTTGCAGTAGTGACACTAGCGATCATTCTGGTGCTTCCGGCAGTAATATCGTTCAGCGTTGTGAGCATGACGAATCTGAATCATTTGTCGACGTACAAGGACAGTGACGATGATATAGTCATTATAACTGGAACATACGATACTGTTATAACATGGGCGAGATTTTCATTCAATTTATGCTGCTCGGTGCTGATGGTAATATTCTTTGATGGCTTGCGGCGGGAGTGTTTGCGGATTTGGTTGTTGATCAAAAACATGTCTTTCAATAGCTGCTACAACTTCAAAAGTGAGAGACACTCGAAGAACACACAATATCAGGGAGGCCCCGTACTCTTAGTGACTTCGGGGGGCCTCAAGCTCCACAGAGCAAGTGCCAACGGCTATTTGCCTTTGGAAAAATGTGATTTAATTGAGCGGGAACAAAAAACTGCGACCCTTCGCCCAAATTCCCTCACAGTTCAACCGTCGTCCTTATCTCCTGTGTCGCCTAAAGTTCGGAAAAAGTGGGACAAAAATTCCAAACGGAAGATAGTCCGATTTGCCCAATCTGTGAAAGAAATTCCACATTTTTCTGATGATTGATCATGGTTTATAAATAAATACAATGAAGCTTTTATGATGAAATGTGTTTTATTTAATTATATTTACGCGGTAATGTAATGTTTCAGTTAGCGCACACAAACCTCATGACCCTATTTAGGGATTTTGGAAATAAAATGATGGATTCTAAGCCAATATCTAACTACAGAGAAAGCATTTTTTTCGAATCCAAAAAGTTGATTTACTAAGTAGAATGGAGAATATTATTACGATTTTAGCAAACTTGGAATCATATTTTTCACTGTCCGTTATCTGACACAAAGGCAAGGTTTTTTAATTTTTATTAAGACTTTGACTTGGGGAGGGGCATGAGATTCATGCGAGGATTCATGACCTAAGTAATCCAATTACTGTGCGCGCTAGAAGCATTTTTAGCATGGAACCTGTTTTCACCTATTCATATTCATGTCCGTATTCATATTCATATTTTCGAAATTATGAATTTTATTCATATTCATATTTATGAATAAGAATACCTGTGTATATAAATACGCTCATCTCTGCTCCACAGTCACCACACATTTGGAGACGCCCTCCATGCCTCTCCAGGGCTTGAAAGGAGACCTTACCAGTCCTTCAAAGTTCCTCCTTGTGTTTCTCTCGTGTTCGGGTGTGGGGTTGTTCACTTGTGGTTGTCAAATGTGAGTTGCTTTACGCGCATTAATGAGCATTGTTTTTCTACTACTGTTTCCTCTGATATTATTTGCCTGTTTGACAACATGTTACATGTTTCCTTGCTTTGATCCTCCATTTAAACTGTAATAACCCGGGGGTCGTCTGGGGGTGTCCCCCAGATTTCATTCTACAATAAATGTACAATCACGAACACAAACCACTAGAGGCTGGACACCCCCAACGGCAACTTTTTTTTTTTAATTTTATAAAACACTTTTCGCACGCCAAAAGACGACCATGTTCGAACTCAGGCTTAGTACGGACCTATCGAGCAGCCTCTCAAAATTTGGGAGGTGTCACTGTCTTGAACATCGAAATATCTTACCAAAGAGCTTGTGGCCATTGGGCAATAAGGTTGGGCTTCGTCCAGACGTCTACTATAATATTGCCAATTTTTTGCTTTCGGAAGGGGATACACTGTTTTCATTCCTACATGGTCACAAAGAAATATTGATGTCTTTTCCCGTGCCATTTTCCAAGATTATCTAGAGCACTGATCTAGAGCAGTGGTACTAAACTTTTTTAAAGTTGTCGCCTAACAATTTTTCGACGCCCCCTGAATGTAATAATCACGTATGTACGCTGAACATCGTTCGAGTATGGGAAAGAGAGGTGGTGTTCTGAATTGCGAAACTGAAGAACAAATTTTATGGATGAAAAGTATACAAAAGCTATAAGTACACAAAATTTGAAATGTATCACAAAATTAAGCAGAACCGGTGAGCAGCGACCATCTCACTATATGTAAACATGGCCAGTGTGTCTTGCTTAGGTAGGTTCCCGTTTCAACCGCTAGGAGCGCACGCGAAATCTTTGGATCGCCAATGGGACTTATATACGATCCATGCCAACGTCCATCATGGATGCTCGCAGAGAAAACAACTGTAGTACTGTAGTGGATGAAGGGATTCTTATCTTATCAACCCACCACTATCATTATCAACAAATTAAATTTCTCATCTTCACTGGTGGCAAGGTTTATTTTTGTTTGAAATTTTCATTCGGAGTTTATTAGTTGTACAAGTATTCAACGCATCTGCTGTTTTTATGAGTCTCATCTGTAGGAATCAGGTAAACATTAGAACCTAGTTTTCAAGTAGTTTTTCTAAGCCAAACGACATAGCCAACTAGTCGCCCTTCCACAAGCAGATTTGGATCTAATAGAATCTAGTATAGTATGCTGTGAGAGATTTGTAGTAAAGCTGTGACATATTTGAAGCAAAGCTGGGGGTGATTTGAACCGTAGCTGGCTTTCAGTGATCAATATAATTTTCTGTATTGTTCATTACCTCCCTGAAGATGGCTTATTAAACCCGAAAGCTCGGAAAAACTTCTTCTTTTCTTACCACCTCCTACAACCCTCCAAACAGACAAAGGTGATCAATATAGTTATAGTACAGATAACACAGCCCCACATAAAAGAAACAAAAATGCAGATCCTCAAACCGGCCACTCATGTCTCGTACCTATGTATTTTTGGTCGCTGAATCCGAATCCGGGGTCAAAGAAAGTCGGACACCCAAAAAACACCTCCAGAATGGGGTAAACATTCGGAAAACTTTGAAGTAAGCATTATTATCTTGATGAATCCTCGTTTGATTACTTTTGGTACAAATTTGATGAGTTACATATATAATGGTGAACTGTAGAATTAATACTCCATCGGTATCGTTCACAACCCCAAGGGGGTGACAACGATTGAAAGAAAACAATCGATTTTCCCTTGGCTAGTTTCTTGCAAAATAATCGGGGGGTTTTGAGGTCGCTGGTTACGAATTTGAGTTCAGATTTTAATTATTATTGAAAGAAGTGAATCCAGGTGTAGAGAGGTGAGTAGTTCGTAAGAGAGAAAAGGGGGGAAGATAGGATTTGATTTTTTCGATATTTTACTCACTGCGTAGGTATGCGCCGCATGGTAACGCCATCTACGAATTTTGTAAATATGAAATCGATTTTGTAAACAGCAACCTCACAACCCCCCCGATATGTTTCATAAGAATTCTGTGATACTTCTCTCATTGCACATGCGCCTTATGGTGGAGATTGTAAATCTGAACTCAAATTCGTAATCAGCGGCTCCCGAGTATGGATTTTTGCAAGAAACTAGCCAAGGGAAAATCATTTGTTTCTTTTTTTCAATCGTTATCACCCCTCGAGTGTTAAGTCTACAGTTCATCCTTATAATTGTAATACATAAAATTTGTACTAAAAGTAATCAAAAGAGAATTCATCAAGAAAAGAATGCCTACTTCAAAGTTTTCCGAGTGTAAACTTACCCCATTCTGGAGGTGTTTTTTTGGCTGTACAATTTTTGTGTGGGGGTGTCCGTCTTTTTTTACTCCGGATTCGGATTCAGCGACCAAAAATACATACGAGACATGGGGGTCCGCTCTAAGGATCTGAAAGTATTTTTATTTTGTGGGGCTGTGTAATTGACTCATGGGCAGATGGTCTGAGATTTAACAAGTCGGATCCTGAAATGCCACATTATCACAAATGTCCAAAACTGTCTAGGAGGTGCGTGTATTCGTGCCCAATTTCATAAATATGTGATTGACCGTAATGCATTTCATGCTGAGGTGGATTTGCTGAGTTAGGCCATTTACTGTTTGGTCAATGTATAGCTTTTTCAAATTGAATTCGTCCTTTTACAAAATGAATTAGTCCTTTTTTTAAATGAATTCGTCCTTTTTCAAAATGAATTCGTCCCTTTTCAAAATGAATTCGTCCCTTTTCAAAATGAATTCGTCCCTTTTCAAAATGAATTAGTCCTATTACAAAATGAATTAGTCATATTACAAAATGAATTCGTCCTTTTACAAAATGAATTCGTCCTTCATAAAGAGGGACCAAATGATATGCAGATACCTTTTCTCGGAGAGTAACAATTTATTGCATTGGTTTGCATAGTTAATAAATATGTAATACCTAGAAGAAATTTACAAAGTTTACAAGGAATAATTGATATAAGAAATTTACGGAAAGTTGGCAAGACATTCATACAAAGCCAACGTATAACAAGGTTTTTAGAGCGGTTTTTAATCTCAATGTAGAGGCTGCCCTGACGCTGCTCTAGGCATGAGGAAAAGCATATGCATAACAAAGTTGGTACAGTCATCGGGGGTGATCGCGGAGACACCCTCTATTATTGTTTCACGCAAAGGATGTTCTCCCGGACTTCCAAGTGTCCCTCGAACGACGGTTTTAATTTTCGAAAATGCCTGCTCGAACTGAAGGACAAAAATGGTTTGGCTATCACGGATTCGAAGATAAAGGAGCTCCATTGAGAAGATGTGCGGGAGATAAGGGATGACATGTAGAAGATTTCCGCGCCCTTGCATAAAGACCGCATGCCTACCGCCACCGTTTTCCAGACGCCGCCCTTATTACCTTCAAGATTTGGTCCCTCTTTATGAAGGACGAATTCATTTTGTAAAAGGACGAATTCATTTTGTAAAAGGACTAATTCATTTTGAAAAAGGACTAATTCATTTTGAAAAGGGACGAATTCGTTTTGGAAAAGGACGAATTCATTTTGTAAATCGACTAATTTATTTTGTAAATGGACTAATTCATTTTGTAAAAGGACGAATTCAATTTGAAAAAGCTATAACAATATTTTAAATTGAACTAATTGTGTATTTCATTTTGCAGTTGAAACGAACAACTAATCCGAGTAAGGGAAGGCGATGGCAGCCCCTATGAGAACACACGTGAAATGCTTACGACATCTAATATCTGAAATCAGATTGGCATCAAACCATAAGGATCTGAACAAATCCAATCTCTTGGCTTATATATTTACTCAGTACAGAAGATTCAAAACCACTGACCAACAACTGTGTAAAGCTCAAGATGAAATGGCGAGCTTAGCGAATACTTACGTTACTTACCTTCAAAGTGTAAGACAGTACAAAGACTTACTGAAGTCTTACCATTCAGGTGCTGAGAAGTCTGTCGAGTCTACTGCTCACATGGTCGGTTTCAAACTTCCTCATGATCCAAAGTAGAGTCTATATGTTGCTATGTTTGTTATTAGTGATCACTTACTGCGCTTGTAATTACGAGTCGAAGTGTTCCAAAGGCCAATTTATGGTTGGGAATATGACCGACTGTCACCCGTACCTCACGTGTTCTGATTTTCAGAACATTACAATTTTAAAGCTTATCGGTTACGGAGCTGTGAAATGGGTATTTCTCGCTTCTTGGAATGGCGTTCTAATATCTGTATGTACTCTGAAAACTCAACTTTATTCTGACGATTTTCGTGTAGGGCTGAACAATATGAAACAGCTAAATCCTAGTCAATATATCAATCAGTTACTAGGGTATTGTGAAGCAGAGAACATTTATGCTACTGAATATCAACGAATGAATAATGCCAACGTACTGAAATACATTTTGGACCCCAACACTCGATCTAGTTTTTTATCTAGGAAATTATGTATAAACTTTATAGAAATCTTGAGATACATTCACAATAGCCCCTTAGGAATAAGGTTAAACTGTGACTCTGATAGCATTGAGAAAATATTGAGTCAACTTCTAGTGACTGATCAGTTTGCTTTAGTACTTAACGATGTAGATGCACTGCCAGAGCTCACCACTAACTTTTCTGTAACTTGTGGAAGACATGTACCATTCACAGGTGTGAATCTTTCGCCGCCAGAACTCACTGATGTTAGTAGTAAATGGTATACATTAGGGTACACAGACAAATCTGATGTATGGAAAGTGCCCGACGTCTGTAACTACTTCTTCACCCTTGAAAATGCGGTAACTCTTTATTACTCACTGTTTAGTATCAATAAAAGATGTAAGGATGAAGACCCATCAGGTCGTCCATCATCTGCAGAGCTTGTTGATTTGTATAAAGGCGGATTGCTGTGTTCAAATAACGAATCTTGTTAATTGAATTGATTGTGTGCATAAAATAAAATATTACGTCTTCCTCCTGCAATGTTGACAACTGTTCATATCCATGAGTGCTTCTCTACTTTAGACATAATTGTATAAAAAACTCTGCAAATTCTTGACACAACGGTTTATCATCTTCTTAGAACAGATCACCCTACTCCATTCAACGAAATGATGGATGAAACTTTAGCTCAACATCCAAATTCAATTTGTTTAAATAAATAGGTATTGCTTAAACAATTTTACAGTCAGGAGACCGAGTGAATATTGCATTGTCATCCATCTGCGACCCATGTTTAAAATTTAAAGTCTGTAGCTCAACATCCAACTTTAATTTGTTTAAACAAATAGGTACCTATTGCTTAAACAATTTTAATGACAAGAAACCGAGTGCATATTGCATTGTCATCCATTATTGACCCATGTTTAAAATTTCAAGACTCCAGCTCATCATCAAAATTTAATTTGTTTAAACAAATAGGTATTGTTTAACAATTTAATGACAAGAAATCGAGTGCATATTGCATTTTCATCCAGTTCTGACTTTAAAATTTAAAATCCCTAGCTCATTGGGAACTTGAAAAACAAGTACCTAGTGAAAATTATTATTAATTAGGTACCTATTGTTAGTTATCAAAAGTGTCTAGGATCATTGTGGGGCTGGTCTGAACCCGTAAAAAAAATGTCGTAATTTTTGCTCAACGCTAACTGGGCAAAGTGCTGCGGACGGACGGATTTTTTTTAAAATTTTATTCGATTTTTGGAATCTACGTATCTTGAAACGTTGGAGGGGGGGGGGGGGAGATTTTTTTTCTTGGTCGATTAAAAAGGTTCATTAACAAAGATAATAAAGAGTGGTCTACACTGCTCAACCATATGTGGTTATTGCTCAGGCCTAAAATGCGATAACAGGGACAAGAACATCATAGACGAATATCTAGGAGAGGGTAGGGTGCTATGTTTGAAGACGACTAAATACTGAAAAATACTTTACATTATTTCAAGGCCACATTCAACATTCTACATTATTATTCATAATTACTACTGAACTCAGTTTATGAACGTCAAAAATGTTAATACAATATGGTTGCAAATACAGCCAAATATGCCTATTTCCTAAAGAAAAACTGCCAAAAGCTGCATTTTGAAAATATTATGTTTTAAAATGATATACCTAATTTAATAATGATTAATGTTTAAGGAGTCGCCACACCCCTCCACCTGTCCCTAAATCGGACGCTTAAAATGGCGTTACTTTTTACAAAACAATATGTAGACTGTATAGAACAATTTGGAGCTGGAGGGAAACGGAAACTGTACATTGGGTATTATTGCACCGTACTATTTGGTCCAAGTAGAGGGTGGGTGGCGACCTATCGTCCTAGAGGAAGGAGATCAATAATTATTGATCATAAAGGTTGCTGCAATACTTTTTCTCCACAAAGGGAAAACCACAGGTAAAGTTTTTACGATTCATGTTTATGACTTGTTTATCACAACTAACCATCAACGCAATCATCAAGTTAATTAAGAACGAGCTGTCACCCTTGGAGTTTACCAGTAGAGTTCTACTTGTTTTTATACTACAATGAATCCTTCTAGGCTGTTTTGTTTTGTTTTGTTGGTAGAAGACTTTTGTTAGACTATGGATACCTGGGTCCACCGGAACAGAGATGTAGGCAACCGAAAATGACAAAAAAGCAAATTGGTGCTTTTGGCGTGGTGGTAACCATATTTAACGAATTAAGTTGAAAGAAAGTAGCTTTCTGCTACCACAAGTACCCATCTATATACTCGGAAACAACATCATATTGGGGTTAAAGGTTGGTTGTTCAATGGAAAATTAAAATAATTTATTGACGTTTTCTTACATTTTTCCACTAATCAGAATTATTGCATAATTGAACATCATCACAAAAGTTCTTCAAGTTAGAGGAAAGCTTTTTGTATTGATACTGATGAAGGTATTAACATCAAACCAGGCACATTCTCTATGATTGACCTATAGTTGTGTTTCTGTGGGTGGAGTCAAAGGCCTCAGAAGGACTGACCAACTGAGGACTTGATACTTCCACGATTGGAGTCGATTGGGTTTGGATGGATGAATCACGTTTTTTTTTCTTAAGACCACCACTTAAATTTGATGTCGAGTGAGAATCAACTGTTGTATCAAGTTCAATAAGATGTAGATTCTCGATTCGTTGGTCTTGTTTTGCCTGAATTCCACCCTGCCGAGGTAAACCATATTCTTCATGTGGTACACCATACTCTTCATGTGGTACACCATATTCTTGATGAGGTACACCATATTCTTCATGTGGTACACCATATTCTTCATGAGGTACACCATATTCTTGGTGAGGTACACCATATTCTTGGTGAGGTAAACCATATTCTTGGTGAGGTACACCATATTCTTGATGGGGTACACCGTATTCTTCATGTGGAACACCATATTCCTTGTGTGGCGTCCAGTATTCTTCACGCGGTACACCGTATTCTTCATGTGGTAAATCATATTCCTGATGAGGGATTCTATACTGCTCCAGTGGGGCAATATATTCTTCGTAAGGTAGACTGTGACCTTCTTGGGGAGAAATATATTCGTCAACTGGTTGTTTCAGTGTGAAAGCATTTGGTGGCGGAAGTCCGTACACAGAGTTGATTGGTGTCATTTTGTATTCTGGTTCTACGATTTCTGGCCCCAATTCACTTGCTCGAAACTCTGCTTTGTGGTTCACTTTTTGAGGTTGAAAACTTTGAGGTCCAGTAAAGTCCCTTCTCTGACCTCTAAATCCCCTCCCTCTCATCGCAAAATGCATCCCTTCATGCTGGGCCCCCCTAGCGAATCTGCCGCCTCCGGAACCTCCTCTTTGACCACCAAACGCACCGCTTTGGGCTCCGAACGCGCCTCCTTGGCCTCTAAACCCACCTCCTTGGCCTCCAAAGCCACCTCCCTGGCCTCCAAATCCACCGCCTTGGCCTCCAAATCCACCGCCTTGGCCTCCAAATCCACCGCCTTGGCCTCCAAATCCACCTCCTTGGCCCCTAAACCCAACTCCTTGGCCTCCAAATCCACCGCCTTGGCCTCCAAATCCACCTCCTTGGACTCCAAACCCACCTCCTTGGCCTCCAAACCCACCTCCTTGGCCTCCAAACCCACCTCCTTGGCCTCCAAATCCACCTCCTTGGCCTCTAAATCCACCTCCTTGGCCTCCAAATCCACCTCCTTGGCCTCCAAATCCACCTCCTTGGCCTCCAAATCCACCTCCTTGGGCTCCAAACCCACCTCCTTGGCCTCCAGCAAATCTTCCTCCCTGCCCTCCACCTAAAACTTGTTGTCCTCGGAATCCTCCTGCATTGGCATTTCCTCTTCCGTTGTTGTTGTTCCTTCCAAAGTTTCCCCCTTGGCAAAGCACAGTAGAGAACAGTGATATTATCACAACCAGAGCTGCTATCACCTGAAATCATCAGACAAAAATTTCATTCAGTCTTTTTATTTAAAAATGATACAATTGGTGCTCTGTATTATTTAATTTATTTGGCTACAGTAATTTAAATTCTAGATTGATTTATGGCTAATTGACAATATGTCTACATTTACTAATTCCACAATGAAATAAATTAAAATGAATTATTCAACTGTACGTTCCAATGGCATTCTGATTTCAACGTTGGATTTAAATTACCTATTTTCAATGTGTACTGTTTGGACTTTTTTCAAACTAAATTTGTATCTACTTAAGTTTCAATTAAAAAGAAATTTTTATGTTTATAAACGATTCTACTGCTATCGTTAAATTATAAATGAATTGCTACTGTACACATTATAATATATAACAAGCAGAATTGTATATATTATACCTATACAATTCTGGTTTTTGACCACAAATATTTGATCAGGGACTCCTGCGGGTTCATACAGGGTGTTCGCCACTTGGTGTGAAAGGAAAAAATGGGTGGAACTAGACTGAAAATGGAGTAGAACGCCGCCAACTGCACCTTTCTATCTCAATACTTTCCCAAGATAATATATTATGTTTTTTTAAAGATTTTTTTCTTTTCAGAAAACCACGTTTTTTGCCATAAAAACCGATGTTTCTTCACTTTAAAACACATTTTTTTCTACTTTTGACCACATTTTCGGATTCAGCGTTATTTTCTACATACGCCTACTGCACATTCGTAATCAAAAACGAACTCCTAAGGACCGCATTGCAGTTCAAACATTGACAATTTAAAGAAAATTAAATGTTTGAAAATACTTGTGCGTTAACTACATTTCCAAAAAACGTGCTGGAAGCTGGCAAATCGTATGAAAAATTGAAAATTTAATCAAATTTCTAATGGTATGGTGTATTTTGCGATTACTTATCGATTTCATGGAGAAATTCAACTTTTAATGCGGAAAAACAGTGGGCACATACAAAAATACGAGTACCTACCAGAAAATTTAACAAACGGATTCTCAATTTTTTGTGTTTGCCGTTGTAGTGATATGATTCAGATTGATAATTTCAATGATATCAGGGCGAAATGAAATCCACGTTGTAATTGTGAGGTCGTTTTAATGAGTAGTTGTGTTTTAATTACACACTTATTAGTACACAAAATAAGGGGGTTAAAATAAAACAAGGTAAACATGAAAGACAAATGCGATGACGAGGGTGGCTGTTGTCTCGAGGCACATACTTATAAAGTATTTTCGAAATGGCCCCCATGGTTTCGTACACAAGCCCTGGCTCTTTTTCGCATGGATTTAACCGTAACGTCGTGCGAGAGATCTTGTTGCAGTGTAGGGGGTACTTCCAAGATTCTTCCCCTTAGAGAAATTCCATGGGATTTCGCCCTGATATCATTGAAATTATCAGTCTGAATTATATCACTACAACGGCAAACATAACAAAATTGAGAATCCGTTTGTTAAATAAAGGGAGGGGGGGGGGAGTTACCCATGCATTTCAAAAATGAAACAATCAGACAAGTGACGTATCATTTTAAAGATTATTTAATGATAAACACGACGGTGAAGTCGGAATTGCGATATCTCATTCCGTTCTTAAACTGGAGCACTTTGAAGGTAAAGAAACGTGGTTTTTACTTGAGATGTTCTTTACGGTTCATCTGCTCTAATCTGATAAAGGAATGAGATATCGCAATTCTGACTTCACCATCGTATTCAGCGTTGAAACATTTACAAACTGAGGTGTTACTCGACAAAAGAAGGAGACGAAATTTGTTATAAAACCTGTAAAATGGAGACATTTGTCATAAAACCAGTTATTTCTTCGAAAATTCGCTCTCATAGCCATGATGCATGAATGGATTTTTTATTTATTTTTTACTGAGCCCGTTACCAGCTCCCCCTTTGGCCCATTAATCGGGAGACGAAAAATAATAAACCAAAGAAAAAATTTGCAGCGATCAGATATTATTTCAGCGCAAAAATATTTTTAGCTATTAAGATAATCTTCACTTGTTCCAAGAAAGAAAAAATTATATAATTGCCCCGTGATCCCTGTCATCCGCCTGTGGGAGTTCTCATTCACACCCTCGACCGGTCATAATGCCTAATCTGTTGAAGGAATCAAATAACACATTTTTAATGATTCCGAGTTTCTCATTGTAAGATACATGTCGTGTTTACACGAAGGAATTTCGAATATTTTTTTGTAAGTTATGCCAAACTTATCAATAAGTGATAAATAATTCATCACTCATATATTATTGTATATGCTTAATATGAATAAATTATAGACCATCACTGAGCTAGTTACCGAGTACCATCCAACCTCTGTTGTGACATAACCATCAGGTCACCATTTTGAACAATTTTCTAGTTCATTAATCCATTCATTTCGTATAGTTAGGGGACTCACAAGGATAATTAAAGGACACTGATCTAGACAGTAGAGTTTGCCCAATGAATATTTTGAAATCGTCATATCTCGATTCACAGTTCTGAGAATTTTTTAAAGCCATCTGGAGCTTTTTACGACCAGCCGCTCCGTCACATTGGGGGCTCACAGAACCGAAAACACGCATCACCAGCACGATCGAGAATCAAGTAGTGAATCTTCAGGCTACTTATACTGAGGGAACAGCAGATTTAAACAACTCGTGGTGTTGGAGTTTTGTGAACTTTTTGTGTCAACGAAAAGAATGTGGTAGGTACCTAGTTCTGGATATTTGTTGGTAAGAACTTCTTTATAAAATGATTGACGATTTGTGAGAAGGGTTGCAAGCTTCCCTTTGTACGATCTTCCTATATGGGGTAGTGCATAATATTATTCACCAATGTTGAGTAGAATAGAAGTGCTACAAAAGTTTTTTATTAGAGCAATAGGTAAAGCCAACTTTAGAGCACACACAGCGCCTCTTTTCAGGGAACAAACTTCGAAAAGTAACGAAATTTCAGTCCCTACACATACGTTTCACACGAGATTTTCTGCTAGCAAATGTTTGGTTGTTCCAAAATTGAAAACGAAGCACAGAACTTTTTCTCCTAGATACCAAGGCATTTTGGAATTCAATACCTTCTCGTCAGAAATGCGGTCATCTATTATTAACAGTACTGCTCAAATAGACTTTCAAAAAATTCAAATAATATTAAAATAAAAAAGCCCTACCTACCTCGCAAAATTAAACTCCAAGATACCTCTTACACACTAGTATTTATTCAAAACTTTTTTTTTTCATATATCATATTTTCAAATAATATTGCTAAGATGTATGTTTGTTTGCATTCTTGTCGTTGTGCATTGCCATAGATGATGCTCATTCTCCACCACGGGCTGTTTCCACCATTCTCCACCAGCGAGAAGCATTATCTCTCATTGGTAACTATATTGATTGTGATGTGCAAAGAATTAAGCAATTTATATTTTTGGATGTAAATGGAATTTATAAATAAATATATATTTGGGAGACGAACTTTCTCAACGAACGTCTCAACTAACCTGGTCTCAGTATAAACATCGCAGGTTTGCTCAACGTATCATTTCTACACTCATTTATTGGTGAGGTACCTAAACCTACTAGAGCACATGCTTTTAATACATAATGTATATTATGTGAATGAATCATACCATAAAGCCAATTTTGGTGAACGTTCATGGAACCAAGTCAGAATAGTTTTTCAAAATGAAAAACATTGTTTTTGGGTTCGAACAAAAAAGTACAGAGTTTTATTTCAAGCATTTCTGATTCCCTAAGACATCCTGAAAATTAATAGTATTGTTTTCGCGTAATATTTACCGATCACTTAAATATAGGGTAAATTGGGATGTATGCAATGTCACATGTCGAAAATGGTTAGGGGTGCATTCAGGATGCCTACTCTAAAACGGGGCAGTACAGTGAAAACTCCTCTTAAAACCCCTCTTTAAATTAATTGTTCGAATCAATTGCAGTTTCGTAATAATTACACGCTTAACGGTGCTTAAATGTACTAAGTACGTGAGCCATGAATATCTGGGAGTTAGAAGGTGTATCGGTCACAGTTTAACGAATTTTTCCACGGCAAATTTTCCACGCGGGCCTATGTAAACCGCAGGTATATTTACTGTACGAATTTATGAAATAGGAGCCATCTATTCAACATTCAACTTACCTTTGGGCCGCTCATACTCGCTCGTAGGGTCAACCGAACTCACATTAACATAATGATCTGATGTGCACAACGAGAAAGTGCTTTATAGGCAGCTTTTACGGATTTGGCAGAGAGCGGGGATTTATATTGTTAATGGTAGGGAAAGTTGTTAACTTATTAACGTCCCACCCAAACACGTGTCTGCTTACCTTGAAAGTGCACCGAGTATTACGCAGGTCGCCGGTTTGTTGTTACGAATCAATCCCAAGTTGATGACCAATTACCTCGCAAAAGAAAGTACCTACTTAAATCCTCGGTTGATCACACACTGGTCATCTCAACTGCAAACTAACAGAAGCATCTCTTCTTTGAAAACTAGAACCGCTGTATTTTACATTCAATGTTGATTGAATTTAATCAATTTCCACTGAATTTGACCGCACTAGTGTATCTAGGAAACACAGAGCAGAATTGAATTCGCGATACCATTGTGACTTGTGATCTGTGAATAGTGACTTGCCATTGGAATTAAAAACTAGAATGCTGAAATGATACATTTTTTCAACACTTTTGTAGGTTGGACTCTCAATGAAGGAGATATGCAAAAACTCCAAGCATTCGAAATGTGGTGCTATCGTAGAATGCTGAACATCCATTGGACTGACTAAGTTACACACATAGACGTTTTGAGTAGAATGGGGAAAAGCACTGAAATTATTAACAACTTGCTGTCGGGCCCGTCGCTGTACGGGCTGTACGGTTACCTATCGCTTTACGGATTATACCTTTTACATGTCCCTTCACAAACCCTTATAATCTTAAATAAAAAAATAATATTCATCTGTCTGACGGGAAGGACGAATCTAAGATTTTTATATTTCGGCTTCCCTATAAACCCCCACCCCTATGCATCGGATCCGGAAGTGCACCCCTCTATGGCCTTCCCCGGTATCACTGAAACATTTAGGTAAATACGGGAGAAAAGTTCGATCCATTGAGCCGTTTTCGAGAATTTAAAATTTTTATAGTTCGGCTTCCCCGTAAACCCCCAACCCTATGCATAGAATCCGGAGTGAATCCTCCTATGTCCTTCCCCGATCACGGGAACATTCAAATACGGGAGAACGTTTTTGCGTGATTGAAGGACAGACAAACATACAGACAGACAGACAGAAAGACAAACAGACAGACACCAAATTCAAAGTCGGTATGGTTCGACTCCGTTTCACGCGAAACGAATAACTGTAGTGAAATTTCTTGAAAATACCCAAGGAACACGAAAATCGTCTCTAAATTTAGTTATATAGATGAAGACAAGAAAGATTACGAAATTTGGTTTATGGGTTCGGCCAACCCCGCAATGATCTTCGAAACTTCACATGCCTCGACTTCGACTACGCGTGCGAGTGCTCAAGAGAAATACGGATAAGTCAGGTTTCTGCTGACACGCTTTTATTGAAATTTTGAAAATTTCATATCTCAAAAACTTTAAATGGATTGTTATACTTTTTAATTCACATTTAGATAGAGTTTTTTTTAATTAGAATTTCGTTCGTTCACAGAGAGTGCTCCAAGTTGGAGCAGTTAAAAGTCGTCAACGTGAGGGTGAATCATGCACATGGTTTTCAGATATCGAGTTAATTAATTATGATTAATTACGTTGGAAAACTGATGAGACTGTTACTGAGCCAGTTACCGACTCCCCCCTTCACTCAGCGATGACCATAACATCTGGAACGGATCCAATATTTCACCTCTTTACTCCAAATTTTACACAGGGTAGGGTCAGTTATACATTAATTAATGAACCGACGTGGGAACATTTGCAGCGTTTTTGTTCTTGTGATTCAACATCCATATTTCCATTACTTCGTGTAATTTGGTCTGGAGTCTCACTGATAGTCCATGCACTCACAAACTGTTGTTGCGTGTCCTGTTTGCGTATTCGGCACTTTGCCTTTAAATTGTCCTAAAAATGTGAAATTCGGGAGGCAGGCAAGGAGCAGGCTGAGTTAGATCCTTGAAACTAGCCAATTAATAATAAACGTAAAATGAAATTTGATAGATAAGGACGCCTAAATACACTACAAACTACACCCGCATCTTTCTGGCCGTTAGGTTGACATAATCTGGCCGAAATTTCAGCTGAAAATGAAACGAATTAATGATATTTTATTTGAAGAGACTCTCGGCTATTCATTACGAAAGATTTTATTATGCGGATGGTATACATTGCGCATGACAACATAAATTATTCGAATGATAACTGCGAGTTATGTTTACGGTACACAATGATAAGATCAAATAATAGGAGGATGTTAACCTCGCACACAAATAATTGTTCTTCGTTCCAAGTGGTTTTCCACTAGTTCAAAGAGTCATCAATGGAGTTGCCATCTTTTTGTTTCTTCTCCTTGTTATTTCTCCACCCCACCCACCATATCTGATTAGTGATGTCTCATTAGTCAATAACGTATAATTACTTGCGAGGCGGTACACAGGTTTCCACGTAGAAAGCCCAAACCGGGCTTTGGAAACCGTCTGCTCTTTTTGCTTTCTCCCTTCATGGGCATTTCTGGTGTCCAATATTTCTTCAATGTGAATTGCATTATACGGAGAAGTTCTGAATTTTGGAAGGTGCGGTAGGTATGATTTTATCAATTTTGACTGTGTATTTTATCAATACTGTGTAATGAGTTTACGAGAGTACCTACATGCTTCTCCGTTTCTCGAATCGCCAATGTCAACACTGAACCTTTAAATCCACGCGGTTCGGTGAACTACGGCAAACCTACGCACCTGCCTCATTATGAAAATGGGGGCCCAAAACCTGCATGGCGAATTGCCCGCTATCCGTCGATTCGCCACCTGCCAACGTCGCGGATATCGCCCATCCGCGTGATAAATCGGGCGAGCTATCAAAGACTAGAACTTGGACCTGGGGGCACCAGATCTCGGTAGTCTTCCTCAGGAATCCACTCAACCCCAGGACTCAGGGTACCCGCTTCCCTCCGATCTCATCAGAGATAGCCTCCCTCGTTCTATTCAAAGAAATCGGTATCCCATAGAATGAGTTATACATAGTTCATGAGGTTTATAAGGTGCAGGATGCCCTTCCTCTCGGCGTAACGGAAGGGCCTTCAACTCCCACGTTCCCAAACTACGGCAGCACACAATACGTCCCGGTATATGTTTTAAGAGAACATGGTCATACTTCCAGCTGAAATTCGAAAATGGAGTTAAAGCCCTCCAAAGTGTTCGAAACATGATAATACATTTCCAGATACGACAATTTACCAACGAAGCATACACCTTTGGAACCCCTCCTCCCCACCCACCCAAAATACCCCCTCAACATTTGAGGTTTTATTTCAAGATACTTAGACTTGGAAAATGGAATTAAAAAATAAATAAATAAATAAATAAATAAACGTCGTCCGTGGCACTTTGCCCAGTTAGCGTTGTGATAAAATTACGAAATTTGATTTACTTGTTCCAACCATCCCCAGAATGAACCTTGAAACATTTCATAACCCTAGATCAATGGGAAAGGGTTCAAAACGAATGTTGACATTTTGAAAACGTCATATCTCGAAAAATTCAATTTGAACGATGTAGCTTTTTGTAGACATTCAAAAAGAGTTTATTTTTTGGAATTTTTCAAAACCATCCGCAGCTTTCAAGACCCCGTTTGTTCACAATGGGGTCTCAAAGTTGGAGCAGAACGAAAATCGTCAATATGAGAGTGAATCATGTGGAGCCTGTCTTTATTATTAATTATTAAATAATGATAATTATTAATAACTAACCATAATCAATAATCATTAACAATAATTTACAATATGTACTTGATAATAATAATTAATAAGTAATGGTAATGGTTATGGTAGGTAATGGTAATTCATAATAATAATTAATCATTAAGTGATGTAGACAGAAGGTTGATCTGCTCAAAGAAGATAATAAACCATTGTGTCAAGAACTTGCAGAGTCTCATCACTTCTAGAGATGAATAGCTAGAAGTAGAGTTTTTTAAATTTATTTATTACACCTAATACAAAATAAAAATGTAATAGAAAATAAAAACAAAATAATTTGCTCATGAGTGTCATGTATAGGTAATATAGGAAATATTCAGGTAAAACGGGAAATATTCAGGGAGAAGTTAGACCCCATAAATGTACCTCCCAGTTGGGGTGTCATTTTAGCTTCAACATCATACATTGTATTTATTATTCCAAATTTTCCCAAACCGTGAGCGACATATAATCAATAGTTCGCGTATTATATCAGAATTTGTCATTACAAGTATTTCAAGTTCAGGATTCAAGTACACTGCTGTCCCTACTGTCTTCAAATTTATATTGAGTTCACAAGAACCTAAACCAAAACTATGTTCTAACTTTGAACTAAATTGGATCAATAGTTCGTGAGTAGTTGTTCAATGACCCAGTAATGACATTGGCTTGATATTTGCAACATTATTGCCGTATGTTTAGTTGGTTATGTTACCCTCACTGATTGAAATTGACCTAGGAATGAAAAATAATGTTAACCCTTTCCCACTTCCCCTCAAAATGGGTGGATTTACGTTTCTAGATTCGTAGAATCAAAAATATCGGATAAAAAAATAGTCCGTACGCCCCACATGGCCTAATCTTCCGGGCCACATCCTCGAATGTCTCCCTCCAGGTCAGTAGGAAGGGAGGAAAAATAGGGTTGGAAATGTCATAACGCCATCGTTCGTAAACTTATATAGATCGGCAAAGTTTTTTGTATACATTTGAATAGATCTGGATTCTGAGAATTGTTCAAGAACACCCGGAGAAGTCCTTCGTTCACATGCGTGCTTGACAAATGCAAGATACCTACGGGTTGAAATGTTCATTCGCTATACCTTGGAAATTCCAAATGAAACTGTATTGCTTTTCGTTCAAATTTTAATAGATATTGATGCAGAGAATCCACCGGGAGAATTGTACGACGAGCAGCTCGTTCACAATGAGGGCTTGAAGAATCGTCAATACGTGAGACCTTACAGTATAATATGGGAGTTATCCTAAAAATTTAAGTTATCATTATTTACAATGGCACGTACCTATAAATAATGTAGTTTAAATAATGTTCTTAAATACATCGCGTAAAGAAACAGTTCAAAGGAACCGTTAGTTAATTTGAATCTATGCGACCCGGCGAAAATGATCACACGAATGATATAATCTCAGTAACGTATGGCAGCTTCGAGGGCTGGAGGAGCAGAATGTTATGTAACGACGACGAAGACAAGAGGGATATCTAGAACCAGTTCCTACATGGCTCATCAAAGGTAGTTTTGAGCCGTCCACTCAGTTAACCATCACACCTTGGCCTACTCGGATCGATTTATTATCTGTTCCGCTTGCTTCCACCTCGACATTCGCCAATATGACATCTGTGCTCAAGGTAACACAAAAATAAACTTCATAATTTTATCGACATGATGAATCATTGTTTAGCTACACTTTTTGTCGTGAAGCGTTACCGCTTTGGAACATACTGCATTCAACTCCCGATTGTACTCGTAGGTGCCAATATGTACGGGTACAAATATTTAATTGAGGAAGATAGTGGGGTTCGTTATGTACTCATTTCCTTGAAACTATGAAAGATGCCCTGCTTCTTTCAAGAATACTATAGAGGGAGCACATTCTATGAACTAGTCTGTACAGCTTATGTTCGCATTTTATTGTTTACATCAGTATATATAGATTGTTGTTCACCGGTTTTACATCCAAAACATGTGCATGTTCCAGTCCTGCCGTTTCTCAAAATATTTTTCGATTGGGGGAACATGGCAAATTTAGTTTTGTACATATGTCACACCACCAAAATTGATTACCTCTGAATACACCACTTTGCATGAAGAAATGTTAACTCTAACCCATTATCATTCACAGCATGATTATTTGATACATGAAAATGTTGTACACCACTATACAGACAACTATTCATAATAATTTTTCAATGCTGATTTGTCCACATTTTGAACATTTGCAGTACTTGTAATTTCTTCTCACATCATTAACGATCTCCTGGAACTTGGACTTCAGTTAGGTCAGATACTTCATTTGATTCACTTTCAAAGGCATTGAAAATGAGCCACAGAATTCTATGATTACTTATGTCGTTAGTACAATATCTGAATGTAGAGTTGCATGAGGAAACACAAATGATTGATTTCGAATATAAATGGTGGATCTAGGTAGATTTTGATATTTTAAAAAATCACACTGAGCAGATAGACAAAGGCGTCATTCACCATATCTAGACGAACTATGTTTGGATACTAGTCTGAGCTAATCAATGATAAATAACCTTTCAAAACACGATACGACTCGTATCAGGTCTCAAACCGTCTATGTGCTTGATTATACCTCTATCATTCCCTAAAATGTCCTATTTACCTATTTTCTGTTGCTAATCAACAAATTTAATAACCCAACTGTTTGTTATATCATTACATATTTTAATGTACCAAATCATATAAAGCCAGGAGTATTCATGAAACAACTTTACGATACGCGTATTCTAAATTAATCCAACAGACAAATGACATTGTTAAAATTTCATATTTCAATTGAAAATTGTTGCCATTAATGTTTGAGCAACCAGCCACCGATTCGTATCGAAGGTGAGCCAGTTCACTCTTGCGTTTTTATTTATTTATTTTTTTTTTTTGGTCTTTTCGAGCTCATTGCAAACGTCATCTTCACACATCAGAGACCCTCAATGAACCCATTAGAAAACGATGAGATAACGCAGGCTCTAGCTGATGTGGTAGATATTTGGTGGATATTGTTCTTCAGATTCCGTAACAACTCGAAAAAGTGGTTCAAGACAATTGCCGTTTCTTGTTATCATCGATGTTTATAGGGTTCAACTATTTTTAAATCATACGGTATATATTTAATAAATTCAGTTCAAGTTTCAATGCTATCAGAGGCCTAGTTTCCTCAATAGTGAGAATAGAACCTGAGCTGGAGAGAAAGAGAAAAAGTTGAAAACTACTGAAATACAGTGTAGATGATTATTCATAATAATATTGGACTTACATAACATACTCGTAGTAACCAATCACCCCCCCCCCCCCCCCCTATTGAGCTTTGGTATAGGCTTGGTATGTATTTATATTCTTGGGTACTTAGTAAGTATATGTTGAGGATCCAGTATGCCAAGTTAACAAGGCACGTTGGCAGGTTTCGGTGTCTGTCACATTTATGTAAAGTTAAGATTACTCTTTATGCGTCAGGTGGAGGTTGAGAGCCGATTTTGCGGTCTCCAATTTCACCGATTGGATTCTTGTTAGGTTGTTGCTATCCTAATGATGTTGTAAGTAGATACCTAATAATAGTTACGTTCCGACAAAAATGCTTTCCCCTGCCGGTAACTACCTGCCCGTTATTGGCAACTTCCCATTGTGAGTATTTTTAGTGACTCCACCCCAGCACTTGGGCAATCTCATTGCAATTAGTTACATTGAATTGAGTCTCATTAATCCTCCAGCAGTGTTGTGCACTATTGTCAATGTAGTATACTACCAACAGTACATTATTGACGTGAACCTAGAGGAACTAATGAATGAGCATTCCATGTGGACGACTTCTAATTACAATAACTTCGAATTAGTTTCCTTCCAAGCACCGTATAATTTATATGTATAAATTATATATGTATAATTTATACTGTATAAACCTCTCATTGGTGCTATAATAACCTAATGTGGCGTTCAGTATAAATACTTTGGAGAATTCACGCCCAATAATTCGAGATACTAACTAGTCCGACCGCACTCGATTTTTGTCGAAACTCTCTTATTCAAGTAAGAAGCTATTCTATATTCTCAATTCCAAAAAAAAAACCCAAATTTTAATACATTATCATCGATTTTTTATTATTATGAACGCCAAGTTTTTATGTCAAGATGCCTAGACAATTGATTGCGTAGTAGTAGTAGCGTGTGTTGGTGTGTTAATAGTGATCTTAAATTTGAAATTGGTTCAAATTTTCCACAAAGGTTTATTTCTTTCTAATTCCGGGCTGATATAAATCAATTCATTTATGTCATCTATAAATAAAATACTCATATACATGATAAAATAGGGGCTCTTACTTGTACCTTCCCATGTTGGCAATATTTTATAACACCGACCATACAGTACATACTAACCAATGTTTGAAATTACCTCCCGTAGATACAAGACGTGGGTATCCCCGAACAAAACCCGATATCACAAACCATCTATTGTTTGAACCAGCTGTTGTTCCCCGTTATGAAAATTGGCCTGAGATTTTTTCTCGGTTCTACCTTCGAGCCCTCATTGAACGAACGGATGATCCAAAGCCGTTTTGAAAATCCAAACTTTCATTTCGCACTCCTTCCTATTGACCTCCGAAATCCGTTGTATCTTTGTATGAAACTGTGTTTACCTCAATTTTTTGTCACCTACTGTAAGATTGTAAGATCACCTACTCTCGAATGACGTAGATAAACATTTTTTGAGATTCCAAAACTGTTATTTTATATCCTTCTACTATGTTCGCTCGTTTCGTAAATGCTGATTCCTACTCGATCTCCCATTATGGTTTTCGGTAATGACGAAGGACCTTATCATGATGTTCCGATAAAAGATTAGGGTTACAGAGATAATGACCTTGATAAATTATTTAGGTCATTATTCATAACGTCATAACCGAAATGTAAATAGCCAAATCAGATAAAGGACACAGACCCATCTGGATCAAATTATTGAATAATCTGTTCGTTGGTATATATAACAAGTAGTATTTGAACAACTTGAATAATAAAATAATGGTGGGGGTCTGGTCCGTTAAAATACATTAGTTGAGCCTCGAGATGATTGTAGTTTTTCGTATATATATTAATTTTCCGTAGTGGAAACAGGACCCTACTATTGGTCCTCATTTCATCACTGACCTACTTGCTCCAATCAGGCAGACTTGTTCTAGTTTCGTTTAAGAAATTTGGCACAGCTCTTTTACCTTTTGAAGAACTGTTTGATTTTAGTTGAATCTATAATTTTGTTGACGCTGAATTTATTAGGAGATCTCTGCCGATAGATTCGAAATATAACATGGCAAAAGCTTTCGACTCTATCGACAGAGATCTCCTAATAAAAATATTACCATGCTATGGTATCTGCGGATTGGAACTGGAATGGGTTGCAAGCTACTTCAACGGACGGAAGCAAGTAGTCACGGTTGAAGGTGTTGACAGCACTGAAAAACCGATGGAGTACGGTGTAATTCAGGGGGGTACTCTTGCCTCCATTTTCTTCCTGATTTTTATCAACCGTTTTGGGAATCTGGACCTAAAAGGTACGTCGTATCTATTCGCAGATGACACGGCGATATTGTGTGAGGGTGACTCTCGGGAAGAGGTGTTTGCGACCGCCAATAACGACATAAACCGAACTTTTCAGTGGCTCTGTAACAACACCCTAAGCTTAAACATTAAAAAACCCAAATAGGTACCTGGTCCTTTCCAACTCGCCTCCAAAAAAGTCCCTCGTTACCCAAATTAAGTTGCATGTATGCAGGTCAGACGACATGCACGCATCTCATGACTGCACCTGCCCTGTTATCGAACGAGTCCAATCCACACGGTACTTGGGCGTAACATTTGACGAAGATCTCAAGTGGGACTGTCATGTACTAGCGCTGACTAAAAGACTTAAGAAATGCATTGGTCTATTTTATAAACTTCGAGGGTGCCTTAGCCAAGGAAGTACAGAGATACAGAGTATCATTGGTTTTGGAATTATTGTGTGGGGAGGAGCTGCTCCATCCTTCCTTATCTCATTACACTGCAGAAATATACTGCAGGAATCTATTTTACCCCCTCAATATACTGCAGAAATATATTTTGAAAATAATTGCCCATAAACCTAGACGATTTCCCACTATTGATCTTTATAACTATGTTCGAGTATTTTCCGTACAACGATTATACCTACATTAAAATGTCTCTCTCCTTCTTTCATAAACATCATGAATTTTTCAACCTCTCGAGGAACCCTCCCTACCAGTTTCGATTCACCTCCCAAGCAATAGTTCCCACCCCGAAAACACGTCTATGGAGAACATCAAGACACATAACGGATTAGATATGGGATACTGTAGTATATTATACTACAGTATCCCATATCTAATCCGTTTATTGCCCGATGAGATGACATCACCATCAGCTTACAGTCTTGCAGCACCTAGACAAAAAGAAGGTTTTTGTTTCTTCTGTGTATTACATATTCCATGAATACATATCGCCAGTTAAATTGTTGTATTGAATAATGTTATAATTGAATAGGTAATATATAAAATTGATAATAGATAAAATGAAAATTCAAAGATTTTATAAATGAATCCCCGCTTTTCTCATAAATTTCAGTATTTTTTTTTAGTTCCTCAGTTGTTCCTTTCTTCAGTATGTGTTTGAGTCCACTTTCGCCAAAGAATTCGCTTTAAGTCCTCCTTTCTTCCTCGTAAAATGGGCAATCGACAATCCTGTGCTCGACGTCATCTTCTACCCCGTTGCAGTGGTCGCATTCAGGTGAGTCGGCTACTATCTCATTTCTGTTTAGGGTTTTCCCTTTAAACCAGGGTTTCCATGACACGAGTGGCTGTACCTGGTAGTGGTAGTATCCCTTCTCTAGTGATGTAGCCTCATAGTTCGTCTGCCATTCGAGTGTTGTTTCTCTCCTGAATACCAAGAAGGCGTCGCTCAGGGGAATGTCGAAAATTCCATCCGCCGTAGGTTGCGTCGAGCCGTATTTTGCTGCTTTGTCCGCTTTTTCATTGCCGCTTATGTCAACATGTCCCGGTATCCATTGTATTATTACATTCCTGTTTTGTAGAGCGGTCATCATCGTACCTATAATTTTGTAGACCAGATAATTATTGGATCCTACATGAATATTTCGTAGCGCGGCGCAGGCAGATTTTGATTCCGATAGAGTGACAATAGAGTGTTGGTGTTTTTGTAACCCCCACTCTACTCCCCACAGTATTGCGACTAGTTCAGCGCTGAGTATTTAGAAGCTATTAGGTAGGCTTTTGCCTAACGTTTCTTTCGTATGCTGGTCATAAATTCCAATCCCTACTCCATTTTGGCTTTTCGAGGCGTCTGTGTAGATACATCGACAATTTCCATATATCTTTCTGATCATTTCTCTGACTAGTGCCTTCCACTGAGTGCCTTTCACAAAAAGAAGGTGTTTTCCTGGTTAATTTCCCTGGGACCAGAAAATTCGAAAACTGTTCTCTCTAGCATTTATGTAAACTGAGATTTGCATTTTGTTATCTATATATAGTTTAGTTGTAAGTTGATGAAAGAAGTACAATTCATGTTATAATAAACAATAAAATATAAGAAGAAGAATAAACAATAAAATAAACAATAGATATGTAAATATAAATATAAATATAAATAGAAATATAGAATAAGCAACTCCCCCCAACCGCACAGGGCATGCCCTATGGTTGCGGGGTATATTCCATTTATTGCACATTAATCTATATTATTATCCTTTTTTGGAATAAATTTCTATCTCTCTCTTCTCTCTCTCTCTCTCTCTCTCTAATAAACCACTATCCCACAAATATACCCTTCAAGTTTATCTGGAAGTTCCATGGCAATCCCCTCATCTATATTTCCATTAAAATATGTTGTGCTGACCTCATTTTGATTTATACCTAAATTGTTTCTGCAGCACGTGCAATCAGTAACTTGGGGGAGCTAAATTTTGCATCTGGAGTTCATGATTCGGTGAAAGGTATTCCAGAACGACAGATCGCTTTGTTCGAGTCAATACAATAATTTTTTTAAATACCCCCCCCCCCCCCTCGTTATTCCAAACGACTATTGCAACTAGGTAATGTTGTCAGTCTATAGGGGTTCACTTCCATTGGGTGTAATCATGTCTCAAACGACGTAACAGTAATAATGATTGGATAAGACCAGCAATAAAAAAAATCGGGTTATCTATGAGATAGTAAAGAGTCATGTAATAATTTGCGGCGTTTTCGCCTCTTATTGTTGGTGAGATATCTGCTGCCTGGAATATTACTCACGGACTTACTTTTTTTTCTCTTCGAGTCAGGTATATTAAATTCAAATTGAGTACCTAACATTTTTTTCTGTGAATATTGAAAAGCCACAAACCTAACTAAATAAATGTGTCCAGTAATGGCGAATATGTTTTGTATTTATTTCCGACGTAAGAACATTAGGTGAATGCGAACACTGCACATGTTGCGTTTCGCTTATATTCAAGTACCTTTGAATTTTTCAGTTGTTTCAGACTTGTTTTCGTTGACACAGTGACTCGACTAGTACGAGTACTATATATATTTACTTCCCAATAGTAACCTTTATTGTTTAGAAAAGGTGGGTGCAGAACGCACAGCGTATCTGAACTAAATCAAAATTGGGTTGTTCTTATTGTTCTACTACAAGTAAGAATCACTAGGCAAAACTATTACGTGGTATATTTGACAACGATTACGTAACATGATAACTACGTAATAAGATAACTTACGTAAGGTAAGATAACTTTACGTAAGGTCCATTTCGAGGCGTTTTAGATATCTAAAGGAGAAAAACATGACTGTTTCTCTCGTAATCGAAAAGTATCCGAAATTACTCACCATTTGAAGATTGATAGTGTATGAATTAGAAATTAGTTACAATAATCGAACAGTGGTAATGCATGCATAACAGATGGAACTTCCACCCACCAACTTCGGCCCATTCTTATAAATGATTAAACGCAAATTCTTTCAGAAAATATTTGAACTATCCAATCTATTGTGATTGTTTGGCAGCTCGGTCCCTCTTTTACATTATACTATTTATTTTTAGGTAGTATTTATACTGATATAGCTGTAATTGATTACCGGCAGTATTGGAAATGCAGTACAAACTACTCGACTCATGTCATTATATTTCCGTCGGCATTTGCTTAGACAAAAACGATTTCAAATCTAACCATTGATCAGACAGTTTCATGATTTTATTTATACAGTTAAAAGAACTCATGCTCACCAAACTGTGTATAGCAGTAGAACTCTGTGCATAACCATATTTTGATTTTAATACGTGTTGAAGGATTGTCTCGTAGAGAACCTCAATTATTATTGTGAAATAAAATTAAAAAATAAAATTGTGTTGCAGGTTCTGAGAAATGGGACGTGGAGAAAACTTTGTAAGCAGATGGAGAACGCAAAAAATGAAGCGAAACTGTTGTCTACTGCGGTCAGCGCGATGCCGAATAGTGGCTTACCCCCAGTTACCGCACTCACTGACGATGAAATGATGCTGAAAGAAATGGGTAAAGATAGTCTCCCACATTACAAGTCAAACTTACGAATATTTCAAACTGAAACGTTATATTAGAAAATCGATTAAATTTTCCGTTTGTAGTGTCCAGATTCGCGACGGAAAGGGTGTTGCCACTAGTCAGACAAATGGACGAAGAACAAAAATTCCGCCCCGAGATCGTTAGAGAACTTTTCGAAAATGGAGTAAGTTCTACTTGAAACAATTGGGTCATTTTGAGATCAAGTAGCCAATAATAATTATTGCAATGTTAATTGTTGCAATGGTCGTGATTTCAGCTGATGGGCGTCGAAGTGGACCCTGAATATGGCGGTACCGGTGCGTCATTCTTCTCGACTATACTCGTTGTCGAGGAAATCAGCAAAGTCGACCCCTCCCTTGGGATCTTGGTCGATCTCCAAAACACCCTCATAAACAGTTTAATCATCAAATTGGGGACTCCAGAGCAAAAGAAAGAGTATCTTACACGGCTTGCAGCTGATACAGTAAGTATCATTTTGATGATTGCAAATACCACATGCGTCCCTTGAACTTTTGCATGATGAAGAAGTTCCAGTCATTAATCATGACCTAATGAGTGAGTTGTCGAAGTATTGCACCTGAATACCCACAATATACTTCATGATATCCTAAAAAACTGCCCCTCCCTCAAGATGGAACTTTATTGCCCAGTTTGGAAGAGAAGGTGGTTTCGCCACAATTTCATGAGGTTCTGTAACGAAGTCTGGGAATTGTTACATAAGACAGGTCAAAATAAAGAGAGGAACTTGTAGTTGTTCAATATTAATCAATCTTTGAGAATTAGTAGAAAGTGCTAAATTGTCGTAAGGTAGTTTGGTGTACATTTCATCGTTAATAATGTAGTTAAGAAAAAATACGCCCGAAAACCCATTACAAAATGGTCCGGTAGTAATTACGTGTAATTACTCGTACTATTCTGATGATGGCAATGAATTAAAGTACTAAAATTACAATGAATGTACCTTTCGTAGGAACTCCTGCTAAGGAACCAAGGCTGGATATAATACCTTCAGCATTTGGACGATTGCAAAATACCTATATAAATACCTAGATATTTTGTTGTTCAGGTGGGGAGCTTTGCATTGACAGAACCATCATCAGGTTCGGATGCATTTTCGCTCAAAACAACAGCCAAAGAAGATAAAGGCGATTATCTTCTGAACGGCTCTAAAATGTGGATTTCGAATTCGGACCTGGCCGGAATTTTCTTGATTATGGCAAACGCCGATCCATCCAAGGTATGTGCTTTTCTCATTGTGAATCTTTACATGGAATGAGAAAAGAGTGATATGTGCCCATATTAATCATACGTATTGCTGTTCATTCAAGGGTTACAAAGGAATTACTTGCTTCATTGTGGAGCGAGACATGCCAGGATTTACTATAGCAAGGCCAGAGAACAAGTTGGGAATCAAAGCGTCTGGGACTTGCATGCTCTCATTTGACAATGTCAGGGTATGTACACATGGTGATTAAATTATTATAATCATAAAATAATTCATAACGTCACCTTTTAAAACTGGACTTTAGCACAGTAGCACAATTGGTAACCACCTTCTGTCACTTTGAACGACCAGTAACATAATATACCTACCAATAAACGGTTTTATTATATGGTTTTAACAGGTACCAAAGAAGAATATTCTTGGAGAATATGGTCATGGATATAAATACGCAGCAGGCTTTTTGAATGAAGGAAGAATAGGTGAGTAGTACCCTTAGAGCGCACACTCGATTATTAGCATCTGCTAAGCGTTTTACGCGAATAGGAGTTATAACATAGAGTTAGCATTCTATGCTAATGAGGCAGAAAATGCGCTCAAGTTAGTTATCATTTACTATTAATATTCACCAAGTATGTTTGCAGCTACATAGAGGTTGGAAGAACAATGTATCCTTGTCTTGTCGAGTTAATCCTACTTACCTTCCGCTTCAAATTGATATTCATTGACATAATCAAATTAGAACAATTTGCCTTAACCCGTCAATCGTATCTGTATCAGTATCTAGATCCATTATAACCCAACACGTGTCAAATTATTTGTTTCGCAATAGGTATTGGAGCTCAGATGCTTGGTCTTATGCAGGGATGTTTTGATGCTACGGTTCCGTATACTCTAGAGAGGAAGCAATTCGGCAGTCCTGTATTTAACTTCCAGGTGAGTAATTAGCTATGAAATTTAAAAGGTCATTTAAGATATTGAGTGACATGGAAACGAAAACCACTATGATATTACAATCAGACGTTATCAAAATTCCTCCTCATTTCTTGTTTAGATCAAGTAGATGCGCTTAATGTTGTGAACAGCATTTTTAATCAGCACATTCTAAACATTGAGAGTTCCCTCAGCAACTGTCATATATGGTGGGACAATTGGCTCTAGCGCTCACTACGGGTGTTGTAATATAATGGTCACGATACACCACATTTCATGATGCCGATCAAGTGAAGGGAACATTTGAATAAGGATTGATTCGGGTTTAAAAAACAGGATGATATCTACGTTGCTTTTCTCAAAATTTACCCCAAACGCCATGAAATATCAGTCGTAGAGAGTTGAAAATGATCTCGTCCCACAAAAACTAGAATTTCCAACAGAAATCTGTTGGATAATCATCTATTTTACTCGTATTGTGGAAGTTCCATGTTGGGATTCTCGACGTTTTGAAATTATGACTTGAATACTGATTGATCTACTAGGAAGCTGATGAAATTGGGCTCTAGGTACAACAAACTTCGGTCCATGGATTAAAATAATTTCTGTATTTCCATATCGTAGGAATGAACTAATATTCAAATAATAAACATTTGTTATGACATACCTACGTTATAACATATGACATATGTTTTCATATGTTGCATTTAACATATGGTATATGGGCATGACCAAACGTGTGCTTTGGAATTTTTCAGGGGCTACAACACCAAATAAGCGATGTTGCCACTAAGATTGAAGCTTCAAGGCTTCTGGTCTATAACGCTGCTCGTCTCGTAGAAAGAGGGTTGCCGTTCGTCAAGGAGGCTTCTATGGCTAAATATTTTGCTTCGGGTAGGTTAATTAAATTGTAAAAAATAATCGTGATTACCTAGGTTTATAGAATGTATGTAGTCATTATAGATGGCTTCCCAGCATGTGACTCTATGACGAATTGGTTTGATTAAAAAACCATAGCTTAATATGCTAGACTCAGTCGTTCACTACACGTATCAACACAACTGGCACAGATTGAAAATCACTGTAAATTATCTAACCAATAATCACTCATCAGTGTAAGAACATAAACTGAATATTGGAAGTGAATTCAAATATTTCAAATATAGGAAGGTTAAAGTTGAACTATTGTCTTTTGCCTTTCGTAGAAGAGTTGCATAAACCCTCCAAATCGTATATTGGTGAATTCCTACTAGTTTCATGTTGAGAGCTAATTCGTTGTACATTTCAATTACAGAAACCGCTCATTACGTGACGGCCAAATGCATCGATTGGATGGGAGGTGTTGGTTTTACCAAAGACTACCCACAGGAAAAATTCTACCGAGACGCCAAGATCGGCACGATTTACGAGGGAACGTCCAATATCCAGCTCAATACGATCGCCAAATGGTTATCAAAAGAGTACAAACATTAATTCCAAAGCATCTCAATGATCAGGCTGACAATTTAGAATTTGTGTTTGTTTTGTTCTTAGTTTTTGATAATCAGCAAAAGAAGTCAATGAATAACGGATATTGAAACTTTGGTACAGCGTGTAAATGTAATACAAGAAGGGAAAAGTAACTATTATGTAGGACATCTCATCGAGTGTTCTCGATTGAGTAACATAAATGGGTATGAAAACGATTGAGTAACTAGGACTGGTCGTAACGAGCCGCTACGAGCAGTCCTAGTTTGGTTCTAGGGTTTTTTAAAAATAATCTTTTAGTACAAACAGAAGTTTGCGCTAGATACGAATGAAATAGTAAGTGCAGTCGAATCACAGCGAATCCTGTAAACCTGGCGGACATTGTACCCCAAGATGGAACTTTGGTTTGAAGGCGGTTTTGAATTTCAAGTCTTTCTTGTGGGTTTAAAAATAGAGTCACCAAGTCGTCATTAGTTCTCTGATTGAGAGAAGTTACATGTATTGCGTCTTTTCTCTTAGCAAGTCCTTGCGTTTGATGGAAAACCACATCAACACGTGATATGTTGCATGATGTAGGTAAACGATGAAGATGAAAAATACAGCTTGGAATAAACGAACCCAAGTCACTCTCAATGAAAAGGCGAGACCAGTACAAGTTACACAATATTACTCCAGTATTCCACGTTATTAAAATATATTTGGCACAATACATATAATACGTATAACAGCTAGTGTCCGAAAAAAAACTATTTGGAAATCGGCTCAATGTACCCCAGTTCATTTTAACGATTTATTTTCAGTTCTTTCACAAAAACCTACAACATTTTTTCTCATATTGTTTCATTAGTTATCGTATTTTTACTAGAATCATTTTTTTTTTAAATAGCTATCTCGGGTGATAACTTGATGAGGCAATGAACGGGTCTTGGAGCCGATTCATTAATAAAAATTCTTTTATGCATAGCTATCCAATATGATGTGCAAATTTCACTTTGGAACGTTGAGTAGACTAAATTTCTGATTTTTATTTAAGCTTGAAATTCATTAACTCCCTATTAAGAATGCAACACAAGTCCCTAACCATCCCTAACCATCCCTAACCATCCCTAATGAAGCATTTATTCATAATTTAGAGGGTTATCTAGGCCTCTTCATCTAAGATCCAAAGATACGTATAATAAATAGGTTAAGTATTACGAGTAATGTGCCTTGAAATACATTGGAAATGTTGGTTGGCTTCCAGAAGTACGAGTACCTACGGGTTTTAGCAACCACCCAGGGTGCTATAGGTGTATTGGCTAATCAAATTTTATTACAGTCATATTACCTATGAATTTTAAATTGGTTTGCTGTTTCCATCCAATTTGTCATGTTAAAAAATACATTTTTATTCATGATAAAAAAAAAGTGTATCTGTATAGTCTATACATTCCTGATTCTCCCAAAATGAAACTTGGTGAGTGATACTAGTACTTCGGGTTGTCATAATATTGTGAGCTCCCGTTGCACACAATCCAAGAAATCGAATGAAAGGTGTTTTTTGATAGAATGTAAAATTATGTTTAATGTGCGATGATTTGATGAATAAATGTAATGAGTGCGTACAATGAGAATATGAAGTAAATGGTGGTTTTTCTTTAGACACATTGAAGTTGATGCGCGTCGCATGCAAGTATGGCGCCAGTGTGACGTGATAGGTAATTTTTTTCTACGTAGGAAATCATGAAATATAGCGTTTAATAGAATTTCCAATCCGACAAGATCGACAAAACATAACCCTAAGATTCAACATAATTGTGTTTAATTCTATGATATGAATGTTAAGTCAATCAAACGTTACTGCAAATCAAATGTTACGCCTGTCAGAACTCAATGAGCGCCTTGTACTCATAGTTAGATTCACAAGAACAACTTCTATGCTATGCGGGTCCATTCCATACAAATTGGAGTGCATATGCGTAGTTACAACTAGTATGCAGTGCAGGTTCATCGATACACACATAATATGTGTATACATATCGACGTGCAGGTTATGATGACTTGGATGTAGTTGGAGATAGACTGCTACAAAATTTGTAATTTGTACAAAACATTTAATGTTGGAGTCAAATCGCTGTTTGGGAGCTGAATGATGAACCGTACGGTCGTTCCAGCATGGAAGATTTTATCCGAATGTGCTCATGAATCAATGTCAAGGGTTTAAAGTTTATAAAAGAATACGTTAGAAAAAATGATCGGTACTAATAACTAACGATGTTTTAAGTACAGTTATAGCATTTTGACGAATATTTTGTTGAAGACAAATAAAAATAAGCGATTATTTGATGTATCTACTTCTGGGATTTATTTGTAGAAGCTTGAGGCTCGCTACCCTACACGATTGTATAATAGAGTTTTAGGAAATTCAACTAGTACATATTTATTTCTTCTACCACTAGACGTCCACCCCACAAGACAACAGTCCGGGTAAAAATCACCCCGCCTCGCAAATATCACTCTACAACAGCCGGAAAAAGTTTTCCTTCCAACTAAAGAGATGTCCGGGTTTTCGGCTCCCTTTAGACCTATCTGTATTTTCTAAACTATAGTAAGGATCTGTTGGAAGCAGGTGGAGTCTTCGAATTTGATATAGACAGATTGTTTCAACCATCTATTGTATTTTTGCTGCCAGTCAAAGGGAAGGTTGAGTTACGAGAAATAGGAAATACCTACATTTCAACTCTTCGCTGTCTTTCAGACGGTTTCTAGCGGTGAAACGACATCGAAATATTTCTCTCATATTCTGACACTCACAGGTAGAAAACCTAAAGCTTCGACATATTCCAAGCGATACCGTCGTCGTCTATGGAAAAACATTGCTTTATTAGGTTCGATGTTCTCCGGCTGGTGAAAATTAACGTATTCCCATTATTTAGGAGGTAAGTAAATAGGTAGGATGTAAATGGTCGTTGTTTTAGGGGATTTATTTTGTGCGAGGCACAATCGAGGAAAATTACTTAGTTGGCCATGAATGTCCATTTAGCGTTCACAACGGGCAGCGCTCTAATTTGAAAATTATTCAGACCTTTAAACTCTCTGAAGGGGATCAATATTTATAACACTGGTACGCATCTAATCATTCAATTATTACGGTAATTGGAACGTCAGGATAGTCTGGTAAGCGTGCCAAAGTGTCGTCTTTTTGTTGATAACATTATTACATAACGGCCACTCCCATCTCTTCTTCTTCAAGGCTGTGCGGAAACCAACATTTTTGGTTTATTATCTTCGGTAATGAACCATTGGAATCGCCCAAAGAAAAAATTTTTTAACCCCCCCCCTCAAAATTTGTTGGTTTACGTTTCAAGATACGTAGATTCAGAAAATCGAATAAAAAAAAATCCGTCCGTCCCCCGTACGCCGTCCGTGGCACTTTCCCCAGTTAGCGTTGAGCTAAAATTACAAAATTTGGTTTCTGGGTTTGGACCAGCCCCACAATGATCCTCGAAACTTTTCATAACCCTAGGTCAAGGGGAAGGGGTTCAAAACGAACTTTGAAATTTCGACAATGTCATATCTCTAGAAATTCTCATAAAACGGTGTAATTTTTAGTTCACTTTTGAATGACCTGAAAAATTACAAATCTTTTAAGACCAATTGGATTTTTGTGTGACTAGCCGTTCGTTCACAGTGACCGCGCAAAGGTTTAGGAAAAACACTAAACTTTCGCGTCGAAAACGGCCGTTATGTGACCCAACCCCCAGACGCCCAGAATAAAACTACCTTTTTTCATCTTTCCGATAAACTACAGTCTAGAAATTTTAACCGTGAGTCGGGGATAGACCACATTGCAATATTCACTCGGTTTCTCATCTGTAAAATTGTTTAAATAATACCTTTTTGTAATAATACAAATTAAATTTTGATGATGGGCTATTGACTTGAAATTATACAAATAGGTCAGAACTGGATAACAATGCAATATTCACTCGGTTTCTTGTCTGTAAAATTGTTTAAATAATACCTATTTGTTTAAACAAATTAAATTTGATGATGAGCTAGATACTTGAAATTTTAAATTAGGTCAGAAATGGATGACATTTCAATATTCACTCGGTTTGTATGACATGGTATGAGTATGGTATGGTATATTATTGTATGTATGATTTGGTATAATACAGTATGGTATGATAGGGAAGAAATTCGTATGGTATGGTATGAGTACGGTGAGAATATGGTATGGTGCCGATTTGCAATACAGTCTGGTATAGACAGAAGGGTGATCTGCACAAGGAAGATAATAAACCGTTGTGTCAAGAATTTGCAGAGTTTTATTACTCATAATTACCCCATAATAAGGTCAATAGCGTAAGTTTAATTTTTCATTAGGTAGTGTAATTTCTTGTTAGCATTTTGCATTACATATCAGCGTAGTGCCCACGAGAAGACGTTTTACTCTTTCCCAAGCACGAGAATGGCCTCCTCATATGGAGGTTTATCATTCATTAGAAGAAAAAAGAAAAAATCTAGTAGTGGTTAGGAAGTTTCAGGTGCAGAAATCACTTTGAGTGATTAGGCAGCAAATATTCGACATAATATGTAAGTTCCCTATTTCCATCTGATATTCAGAAACAAATTATTGCTTCAAACAACCTTTAACCCCCTCAATCCAACCTTTGCCGTATCAATGAAAATAGCTTATTGCCTCGCAAGTGATGTTTTGGAGTGCTCCAGGGTACGAGATAATTCGCGAATTTAAATCCTTGAAGGAGCCTCGCTCTGGTTTCTCCAAATCTCTCAACTCAAGGAACCGCAAACAGAAAAACGCCCATCCTCATCGGCGAACTTTGTGCAGCGAAGGACGCGATGATTCTCGCAGTTTAGTCACCTGTTGGGCTCGGGTGGGAGGCGATATAAAAGCGTGAGGGCTGCAAGCCGTGCTATTGTCACGATACGTCCACCTGTTACCATTTAAACGAACACCTCTTTACGCGCCCTTCTTCGCATGATGATTTTTACAGTTTTGTGCTTGTTCCTAGTGGTGAATGCAACTCTCTCCGCCGACGTTATTCATCTTCTGGTACGTATCTACTAATAAATAAAAAATTAAATAAAATTAAAATAATACACAACAATAAATAAATAAAAAATAGTGTCATTTCTTGTTACTTTTGTGATCATTAGTTCCGGAGAATAAAAAAAGTGCAGGAGCAACATAATCGAAGGGCTCTTTACACACGATACGATATTACTCAAGTAATAATATCAAAATATGTCACGAATCTGTGTAGTAGATGACGCTACAATGTATGTTGGAAATTTTACATTGCATTGAAGGCTGAATCTAAATATGTTTTCTGTAAATGCTTTCCGTCTTTCTCAGATTCTATTAAATCACTTTATTTTTCAAACAAGAATGTACAAGTTGAAATGAAATTCAACAGTCCACTTACACTCAAGTATTTCAAAGTATTTTTTAGACTTTCTGAGACTTCCCGTAGACGTTATGATACTTTGGAGTTGCCTTTAAGCAAATAATTAATCAATGTTCAATAGTTTGAAGGGGAATTTCTATTTTCATTAGTTACGTGCTCTAGTGTTCAACGGGCTAAATCCTTAAAAAAAAAAAAAAAAAAAAAAATTGGTCTAAACCCCCATATACGATAGATATTTCCCAAATCCCCACCGGACATACTCAAAGAATTTATAGAGGAGGAATGTCGGTCGTGTCTAACATAAAGGTATCAATGTGTTCAAGTTCCCTGGCCGTTAATTCATTGCCTTTAGTTTTTGAAAAATGTACTTTTATGCAATATGCAGATGATTTACAAGTGTACAATGCATGTGCAGTGAGTGAAATTGACGAAATGATCGCTGAAATGAATAGGGACATAGAGAAAATGGCCGAATGGTATAGATAACATGGAATGCAAGTGAATATGGTATTATTAGGTATATTTATTTTATTTATTATAATCATTGTATCAGGCTCATGAAGATCACGCTGATGATCGAAACATGTACCTGAACCTCATCTCTACATGGATGGTTCTGGTATTTGGGGTTGCAATGAGACATAATATTATCTCATGTGAGATTGTTACTGCTAGTTTTTCACTTTCATTTCAATGTGCTAGTTTGTAGAACTATTCATACGTGGAATACAAAGAGATTTTGGACTACAAATATAATACTTCAATCATCATAATATGATTGTTATCATAATGCTTCAATCATCATATTATGTGACATCAACAGATGCCCTTCAAAGGAGACGACTATGAAATGGTGAAACTTATCCAAAGACCACATCCGGAGTACAATTTCAAAGCATTCGGCGAGTAAGTAACCAATGGTACTTGACATACCTTCCTATTCCCACTCTCTTAAATGTCATGGATCATGTATCATCAAACAGCAATATGGAATATGATCAATGACGATCACCGTTCAATGGAACATGATTTAATGGTGCATTTTCGAAATAACATACTCAAACTTAACTTAGTATTTATTGACAAATTCAATGAGATTGTGTCAGCTGCAATTAGGAATCATGCTGACTGGACTTGAAGGAAGATGTGACTTGAGTACCTATTGCTGGAATGTAGTATGAAATTTGGTTAGAATACAATATGCAACACTAATACTTTTGAATCGACTCATGATCTCCTCTTCTACTCAGTGAAATAAGACTCAATCTGGAGCCAAATCAAAACATCGTTTCACCAAGTTTCGAAGCATTCGTGACAGATGGTGATTTTCGCACGGCGATACCTTCGACATCAAATAGGAGTTGCAACTATCTACATTCTGACGAATTGAGCACGGCTGCTTTTGATTTTTGTGACCCTGACAATGTCGTGAGTAGAGTTCATTTGTATTTTATCATTAACTAATTAAAAGCAGAGAGGAATATTTGTAGTCTTATTCATATAATTTTTCTGGAATAGTATATTGTGGAGTGGGAATTTTCTGGTATATAAATGATGTTATTGAGACGTATGTAATGAATGCCGTGTTCTGTTAGAGAGGACTCGTTTTGACGGATAAATACGTCTTGGAAATAGAACCAGTGCAGGAGAGAAAGACGGATGAAGGTTTTTATCATTTGGTGAAGAGAAGACCTCTTGTTCCCGATGATTGGACTGAGCACCTGAGTAAGATGAAAACCTTAATTGAGTGCTACACTTTTCCTAGTTGTCTTATTGAGATGATGAATAACAGTTGTTGAATGAGTTCGTGTTCAGATCGCGACCCATGATTTTGCTGCATCATACGCTTATATAATCATTAACTGATATCGTAATGAACACATTTGACAGGAAACGTTCCTGCTGCTATCGAGAAGCAAATTAGTTCCGCACTTATGGAAAAATCTTACAAGAAGAGAAAGGGAGCGAACGGGCGCCCTATGGTGGAGTTAGGGTTATTTTTTGATGAAGCTGCTTACAAACTCTTCTCACCTTTTTTCAAAAACGATGATGTCAAATTAAAGAACATGCTCCTGGCGTACATCAATGGGGTAAGTAGTCGTTGGAGGTTTTGATTCTAGATTAAGAGAAGTAATAATATTTGTGTCACAGGTATTAGGCAGTACCTTGTGTCTTTATTTGAATGTTGAGGATTTTGAGGTTGGAATAACCCAAATTTATTCCTCCTTGAAAAATTAACAGGACTTGGGTATTTAATAAGATATTTGATATAGGCAGGATCGTTGTGTACTTAGTTCATCGTCAGAGTACCGCTCAGTAATTTAGAATGCAATACACCAGTCAACTAAAGGAGGCGGATTTCAATTTGATTTTGTAGGTTCAAGCCTTATACCACCACCCGAGTGCGGGAACAAAAATCGATCTGATGCTCACTCACCTGGAAATTTTCAAGACTCAACCATCGGATTTACCTCATTACACCGGTGAGAGGAGTAATCTTCTGGACTCGTTTTGCGTTTATAACGAAAAACACAATCCTGCAGACGACAAGGATCCGAAGCATTGGGACATGGGACTTTATGTTTCTGGGTAAGGAACCGAGTGGGAAACCAGTAAAATTAGGTAGTTGAATACAGTGGGAGTAAGGTTTCCTCTGCTATGCATTATCAATATCATCAGATGTTACAAAGAAGTCTCACCTCACATTCACCGTTTTTCACCTTGTAATATAATTTTTTCCTCATTATTTTATTCAGTCAAAACCTAAGAGAAGATGAACAAATAATTAATCAATACCCCCTCCCCCATCGCCATGACAAGGGATAATGAAGAAAATGTTCCCCGTTTTTCAAAAACTCTTTTCCAAACTAAAAGGTCCGTTTTTAGAGAACTGCTATTTGATGTGTTGCAGTCTGAACATAGTAATGCCTCAAAACAATACTAAAGCTATCGCTGCATCTCTCAACCTACCAGAATTCAGTTAGTGTTGATATCTATTTCAATATTCATTTGATGGCGTGTGAGTTGCGGGTGTGCGATTTGGTTTTAACTTGTGCTAGAGTCGGCGAAATAGGGAATTGGGGACCGCCGGTTATTTAAACAGCCCCGCCAACTTAAATTATTCATCCGCTAAAATTATATGACGAGTTCTCTCTGTCTGATTAATCTATATTTATGTGATCTGCTGTTTGGGGGATGTTTTTGATTTTTGAGGTGTGAGCGCCAGCGAGCATCCAGGGTGCTTGGCAACTGAGAAAGAGCGAGCGAGTGAACATTTGTAACTCTGATGATTGATCATAATATGTTTCTGACTATCATGAATATAAATTATTATAATGTGATATATGATATAATATAAGTATAATCAATGTATAATGTAATATATTTATAAAGCCAAGGAGGGGGTGAAATTAATCGTGGAGGTTGTTAATGCGTGAAAACACGGCCAGAACTTGTCCGCAAATAGCACGCTTTGAAGACTCGCCCGGAGCTTCTCCGCTAACACCACGATTTCGTTGGTTGACGCCCATTTCCTGTCCGCAACTCGCACGGAGCCCAATAATTATTGCTAGTTTGATGACCCGTGCATTGAACAGAGTAATATTAGTTAGATTATATTGATAAATAACGTAGGAGCTAATCACATGGCCTTACATCAAGGAGCTAATAACCCTTCCGCCTTGAACTAACTTTATTTTGTAAATTCCGATGGCCCAAAACGTACATTCTTCTCGGTACATTTCTCCAGTTTCATTCAAACCAAACTGTCAATGTAGATGAAATAGGGGTACTCTCGATGTGTATCTCGTTTATCACATTTCATTCGAAATCATCATTTAATATTGTTAATAATATATATATGTATACTATATGGTAAGAGTATTAATAAAGATCGTTTGTACTCGTAATCCACAATAAATATATTTTCTCACTTCAATCTCAATCTCTTATGATCAGACGGACACTGTTGCATGTTGTTTACGAGTAGATTGAATGATTGTATAAGAGTAGCATGGATACAATTATGTATGGTAGGTACTTTTATACGAAATATGTTGATCACTTTGTTACAGCCTAGATTTCTACGCAGTGGAGAACGGCAAGAAAAGTGGCGTTACAATGGGTTAGTTGAAATAACAATAATTTTCGTTTTATACTCTCACATCCTACCAACTTCAAGTCAAAATATCCCATTCATATGCAGGTTTGGCGACTGTTGGAGGTGTTTGTCAGGCAAAATACGCATGCGTCATAGCAGAGTTTGGCGTTACCAATATACTTGGCAAGCCTTACCCCTCGGCTGGATTCACCTCCGTTTATGTGCTGGCGCATGAAATGGGCCACAAGTTAGTTTGTCATATAATGTCAGAAATCGTGATGTACATTTTTTAAAATTTTTCCTTCGGTGAAATATAAGTGTATCTAGGTCATGAGTTAGTAATAATTCCAATACTCTGTTCATCCTCAGTTTGGGTATGCATCACGATAGTTCAAGTAACAGCTGCCCTAAGGATGGCTTCATCATGTCCCCCTCCAGAGGCGTCAATGGGGAAACTTTGTGGTCACACTGCAGCGCCGATGTCCTGAAAGGGCTTGAGTAAGTGCATTCACTCCAATATGATATTAATACTCAAATTTCTATTTCCATATCATCGGTATACACTATGAGTTTGGTTGTTGAAATTGGCAAGATTCGAACGTGTGGAAATTGATTCTCGTTAGTCATACCAGCTGATTGCATCAATAATAAATCTGGATTCGACTATGGGAATAAAATATTCGCAGACACGATAGAAAATCCACTGCAGCCTAGCAGTTTCAGGTTACTCATTAGGCAATGGAGTAAACACAAACCATCATGTGCGGTCATAATTTGAAAAATAATGTACTTTCGCTCTCACGATCTAGAACCAAAACCAGCGATATTAGCTTCATAAGAATAACGGAGAGAGTTTACTTAGGCGACACAACGAGGTAATTCCTTCACAGAGACGATCATAGTATAGTTCAAAATTTGAAGTTTGGAAACAATAATCTAATTATTGTTTATACATTTCAATGACAAACCTACGTGATCGCTCACGCATCCCATTTTTCTTACCTCTCTCTCAAAATTTATTGGTTCACATCAAGGTACGCCCAAAACCGAATTAACATTTTTTTCTCTCAACGCCCTTAGACGTATGTGCCCAAAATGGATACAAATTACAAGATAGCCCAAAACTTTGGCGACCCAGTTCATCAATTTTGAAGTGTTGAGTTCGGAACTTGATCATTTCTATTGTTCATATTTTGGGACTTCTACAAACCCATTGATGCGTAGTAGGTAGAATGTTTGGTTCAGAGTAATAATATATGAAGGACACAGGTGTTTGTAAAATATACAGTAAAACTATTACTATAATCTATCTACCCTTGAAATTGTCCATAGTGGATGGGCAAAGTGCCTTTATGACGCTCAGAAACCCAATTCTGATATGGACCACACTAAATTCAAAGACAAACCAGGTGCAGTGTGGGGTCCCAAGAAACAATGTGAAGTCCTTCTCAGGGATCCGGACGCAAACTACGTTGGAGACGATAAGAAAGAGGTGATGAAATCAATTCAGAATTTAGAATATATGGCTATATCTAGTTCAATTTTATACAAACCATATGTTTTGCCATTCAAGAAGATAGATAGAAATGTAAGAAGACGTTAGAATAAAAAGCATATGGTTAATAATGGTGCTCCTCTTCCCTACCCCTTTGAAAGTCATACACAGTATTCTTTCGAACAACAATTCACTGGGTGGTATATGTAAGTGCCCAATGTGACATGTAGTTCAAATCGTACATTTTTTCTGATTTGTATCTATAACGATAAGATTCATAAAAGCATGCAGAATCCTCTTCAACGAACTTCAAAATTTCACATTTGAATAAATGCGTGGCAACAGCGGTTCTATTCTTTTAATTTTGATGAACTTAGGAGGAATGATGCGGATTGAGCTCTTTATAATCATATTGATTTCACTAAATCAGCTATTTTAATTTGCAGAACTCCTGTTCTTATCCATCAAATATTGATCCCTGGATGGTTCCTTATGATAGAAAGAAAGAAAGAAAGAAAGAAATTTTATTTGTTGTTTCGAGGCAACAATGGCCTATTATAACAAAGTGGATCGCAGACCCAATATACAATATTAGCAAATATCACACAAAAGCAGCACCTTCATAGCCGATAAACTAAACATAATTTTCTACATTTGATGCATGCAAGCATAATAGTAAAGTTATGGACGTAAACAATTTATCCCCAGTATTTTAAAGTAATACAAATCATAGTCGAAACAAAAATTAGAGATTTAGTCAGACAGACCAGCGTCATTCATGAACTCTTCCACAAACGTTCTATACTTGCAGACAGCCCCGAATAACAAATTGTTCACAAAGTCCATAGTGACCCTAGACGAGGCAAAATTCTGCATTCTTGTATTGGCCAGCTGGGGGCAGCTGCAGTATATATGTTCAATGGTTTCAGGTTTCTTGTCATTGCACAAAAAACATATTTTGCTATGGTCGATGGAGTACAAGGAGCCTCTATAGAAGATACGGAGTTGCTTACTATGCTTCAAACGCAACTGGGCCACTACTCTTTTTACGTCAATAGAAATAGCCCACGTGAAATTGGTTCCTTATGAATTTCATCAGATTAGCACTTATACTTTTGTCTGCGCACTCACGAACCAATATGTTTTGACATTCATGTTTCTGATTTTTCTGTGGATCACTTCATCGATGTCCCCATGGATACGATGGACCAATGGGCCATACCTGGTTAGACATGAATTCATTAAAATTGAACTCTTCTTCCTCCATCCTCCCTATGAATATACGATTGTTCAACGTTTATTGTTAAAACAGAACCTGAAGTGATAGGATCCCAATAAGTTGGAATAATTAAATATCGAATAAAATATTATTGTGGCCTTAGCGGCTGTCAAAAGTTTTGACGGCATGAACGTTCATATTTCAGGTACCAGACATCTGTCAGAGTTTACAGTGTCGCACTCCTCACAGGACGGGATTTTATTTCGCTGGTCCAGCTCTCGAAGGTTCAGCTTGTGGCGTGGGAAAGGTAGGTTGGCACGTAACTCACATCAGGAGTCAATCGAGCAACAAAAATGTTCAAGTTCTGTACCAATAACTGATTTATCACTGACGAGATGTGAAAATGAACGATCAATAGTACGATATACATATAAGTTCGAGGAAAAAAAATCCGCCAAAAAACTGTAACACAACGATCTTGAACTGAAACGCTTCGTTCAAAACTAGATATGCCGCATGAATTAATGGGCGAATTCGTTAAGTACTATTGCCATTCCATCTTATGTTCAATTTACTATATTATCGTCCATTCCATCTTATGTTCAATTTACTATATTAATTGCCCTTTGAATATTTTGTTATAGAGATAACCCTCTACTGTTGATCATTATTTACTCCTATTTTTGATTTTACAGAAATTAATCAAAATTGGAGCGTCCTTTCAGGTAAACGAGAGGTGCCAGTAGTGGTACCTACAATAAAATGCAAGATGTACCTTCTATTTTAATTTGAAGATCGATTCAGAATTTTAAAATCAGTGAAGAAAATTGAAATGAAAAACCATTTCGGATTAAGGTTTTATTGAACTCATAATTGAATACGAATGAGGAAAACTGAAGAACATGTAAAATAACTAAATTATATATCGTCGAGGAATCAGCAACACCACCGAGCTCGTTTTGCACAACTTTTCAGGAGAGAGAAAAAACCGATTTTTTTGTCCATCAAGGCCTAATTGACTGAAGTTTTATCTCGATATCTATGATGAATAGATATCATTCATCATGAATATCGAGATAAAACTTCAGTTAATTAGGCCTTGATGGACGAAAAAATCGGTTTTTTCTCTCTCCTGAAAAGTTGTGCAAAACGAGCTCGGTGGTGTTGCTGATTCCTCGACGATATGACCAATTTTGAACACAGCTTTGGTATACCAAACTCGCATTTTGGTTCATTTTCAATAATATTCTACCTGAGTTACCCAATTATTTCGTTTAGTATTGTAACTCACAAGGATATTGTAGGTACACATAACAGTGACCTAGGCAGAAGGGCGATCTGTACAGAAAATAATAAACCGTTTTGGGAAAATTGGCAGCATTTTTAATTAGAGTTTGATCACCTTGTATTTAAGTTTCGCCCATTATCTGCGTGATTAACATTTTAGTAAATATTCGCTTTTAGTACGACTGATTAGATTTATCAGTTATAACCATAAAAGATTTCGGAGATAAATCAGGCAGGTGACCCATAGGTTGGGGGATGTCATCCGCTTCGCTTGGATAGCGAGTAAGTTATGTGAGAAGATGAAAAATACCTAAATTAAATTACATTTTTCACATTCCAGACGTGTCAGGGCGGATCTTGTTCGACGATCAAAGGAGGTGATGTAAGCGAAGTGGTTGCGGGTGGTTGGGGCCCATGGAAGAACTCCAAGTGCCAATCTGGGTGCACTCTACACTCAAAAGGTTTGTTGCCGTTGATTGTTGATACCCCAGCCGTTTTTGATATAAGCAACTTTGGCCGATTTTGACATGCCAGGATTTTTACAATCATCGTTTGTTCGTAGTAGTAGTCATCGCTTGTTTTCCCCATTTACGCTTGTTTGCAACAATTTATTTTACCACCAATACTTTAGGTGCGACGAATTCTCCTAGTTTATTAGGCAACACCATTAAGCCCGATGGTCTTCTCCATTTCATAGCAGCATCTCCGGTTCTCAGAGTGTTCAGGGTCCAGTGTCCAGTATCTGGGACACTAGTTGGAGCCGGGAATGGCCGTTCGGGTACTCAGTGAGATGGACAGCAGGCGAGTAAAATCGTGGCTGATGTTGATTGGGTGGACTGGTGATCCATACATGTTTGTGGGTCTCGGCTGTTGATTGATTTCCCCTGTTGCACCACACGACTGTATCAGAAACTAACTGATTCAGAAACTGTAAAGTACCCTAATTCAGCGGCGGTCCTTTTGCCCATTTGTTATCATGCTTTTTCATTTAGTTTATTCGTTTTATAGATATTCCTCTTCTTTTTTCCAGGTTTCCAACAAATGCAACGGCAATGTAATAACCCCACCCCTATCTATTCGAACGATGGCTGCAAAGGTCCAAGTTACGGAGTCTCACTTTGCAGAGATGAAAAAGTAAGGACCCATGCCGTCTAATTGGGTGGTGATTTGCTTGGTGACGGCGTTTTAATGAATTTACACTTAAGGTCGACATCATCTAATTGTTTTACTTGTTCGTTTCAGATATGCAAATACAAAAAGAGAGTTACAGCTGCGGATTTTGCGTCACGGAAATGCTTTGAATTCAACCGTTACATCCCCGATCTGGACAAGTATGGAGCAGGCCTACAAGCTCCTCACGAGCAAGGCAAATACAGTATAATTTCTTATTTAACATATAAGAATTGATCAATTGAAGAACTTAGAGGACAAAGGCTACTAATGCATCTCGTTTCGTTTTGAGAACGACGAAATTGCAAGTTTCCAACAACGGAAAAAACCCTGCGAATTCTTCCCTACTGTTTACTTTTTTCTGTATAAATTGCCCATCTGTCTGAATCACTGTTCTGTATGCAATATCCGTGAAACTCCTAGAACTACGAAATAATTTGAGTGAATATTGTGCGTTCGTTCGATTATATCAATAGACCTCAGTGATCACATCAGGGTTGGTCCACTTCATTCTATTACCCAGCGTAAACAGCTAAAAGAGTTTAAAACAAAACAAAAATAAAATAATAATAATAATGAAATAAAAACTAACGAATAAGTACAGAGGGCTTGCTGATGCTTTACTACAATATTTTTCAATGATGAATATGCTTGCAGGTCGACTTTGGGTAGCCTGTGCCATATTCTGCCGGAGGGAGGATTCTGGTCTGTTCTACTCACCGAGGATAGAACTCAATGATTTGGGTATCAACCCCTATTTCCCCGATGGAACCTGGTGTCATAACGACGGAGTTTCCGATTACTTCTGCGTGCAGCACCATTGCTTACCTGAAGTAAAAATATATTTGCATAAACTGCCACTTTAAATAGTATAAAACCCGAAAACAGTATAACATTGTATGTTGTATTCTGGGAATGAACCACGTTTCAATAACTCCGTTTTCTATTTGAAATGGGTTTCCACGATGTCATCGCGGCTGATTTAGCTCGAATCTGAATTTTCCACCTTTCACGTATGCAACATTATGGTAACTTTTCATCAACTCTCACTAGTTGGTGGTCCTGTTGTTGTAGGTTGCATATTGAACTGACCATGGAGACTCAACTAAAACTTGTAGGTTTACAGTCCGTGTTATTATTTGTACTTGCACTGTTTTGTATTTTAAATATTTCGACTGCACGTGATTTAAACTTAATGTTTTCCCCAGAGTTTTCAACTGACCAAAGACTCGATGTGGATCACAGATCTGTTGATGGCGCAAAACGCTCTTCCTCACCCACTTAAGCTTCCAGAAGACTTGCTGAACTACCTCAGCCTGGATGCCCAAGGGAAACCGATCTCAACCACCTATCAAGACAACTTCCTAAAGCCCCCTTCAGAAGATGAGTGGGCCACCGTGGATTACCTAGAAATTAAAAATTAAGCAACTCAAGCAAATCCGGCAGGTATCATTTAGTAGGTGGTTTCCGGCAGAACGCTGGCAAGAACCGGCTTTAGTGCAAGAACACTGCACGGAGATTGTTCGTAAGCCCATGTATATATATGAAAAGAGGAAACTTCTAGGAACGGCTACGGCGGTGGTCCAAAGTGTCATGCAAAATTGACTGAAATTTTTTTGACTTATTTATACATAATTTTCTACTGATTAAACTTTTTATGAACAGAAAACCTAATGCTTTGTTGGCGGATCTTATCTCGTTTCCATTTTGTAATCCATCAATCACAGAAGATGCAAGGTATGTGAGAAATCCAAATAATTGTAAACTGTGCGTATATGGTTGAGCGTCATGTTCCGTCCTCATTTTTGAATATGAGTTATGATATAATTCTTAGTTGAACATTTATTAGTTCATTTTTCACACGAGGAAAATTCAAGATCTGTAAGATCTAACTTTCAATATACGCCCAGCGTCATGTGCTGATCCCGCGTAGCTCTTGTGTTGTGCGGTGTAGTGTCGAAAGCATCGGACGGATCTGAGTGAAAACAGACAGTTGTTTGTAAGTAACGCTTCCCTTTTTCATTCTTCTTCTCGAATATTGTTTTATTTTTTAAATTATTACTAAATTACTTAGTTATTAGTGTTATATGAAGTAGTCACTCATTTCCTTCTTTCCATTATGCGTGAGCTGATGAGCCTAGCAGAGGATTGTTGAAGTTCCCCAGTAGAAACAATACAAAAAGGATTTCTACCGTCATCCTTTCTCGTGCTGATGACAGTAATCTTTCATTTGAATAATTTTAATAGGTACCTTGTGGTTTCCCAAAGATTGGTCGTTGGTTTTTGTCAGATTAATCAGCGTAATCCGGTTTGTCGTGAAAGCTGCAAGTCGTAGGCGTAATCTAAGGTGAATTATGCAATTACATAATTACAATACAGATATTTAATTATCAAAACTGTTGAGTACGGAGTAAGATCTGTAGCTAATTACTTCAATGATGGTGCAGCATAAATACTTGAAATAGTAGTACAAATAAAATATACGACTGTGCAACTTTTCACATTCACAAATCAATGGTAGGTAGTTCATGAAGGGTTGCAAGATCGATGATGGTGGTGGTGGTACGGCGGGGGAGGCGGTTCCCAGTTATATGGTGGCGGCGGAGGCGGTGGTCCCCAGGGAGGTGGAGGGTTGTGATGATAATGTGGAGGCGGTGGTGGAGGACCCCAAGTACTAGGAGGCGGCGGCGGTGGTCCCCAATATGGCGGGCATCGGCATTCTCCACAGCATCGGTGACAGTAATGAGGCGGCATTATCTCAACTGCAACAATAAACTGCATGGGTTTCACACACAGAAGAAGAAGAAGAAGAGAATAGAAACGTTTATTGAAAAATATATGGGTACATTTTGAAATACAAGAAATTTAAATAAATAAACTATACATTATTGGAATCCGTTTGCCGGAAGAACGAGACATTCCTTAGTGAGGAAGAAATAAGAAGAGTGAAAAATGAATTTGTAAAATAAAGAAAATTGCTTGAAAAATGATACTTACTATTATCTTGAACAAAAAAAAAAAGTTAAAAATTAAATTCTCTGAATAGGAAGGACGTCTTTTGTGGATCGGCGTGGCGCTATAGATAGGAAGGACCTATAGCGCCACGCCGATCCTCAAAAGACTTCGCGCCTCGTCCAATCAAGTCCGTTCAGAATCTGGAATGTGTTCTTCTCAAACGCGCATCGCCGAAACTCTGAGTGGAGGAAATGGAACATTGAAATGAATCCTCTCGTTCGTGCAGGTTACAGACTGCGCATTCCTCAGGTCTCCCGGAGTCGTACGGCCTCGCGTTCATGTTTAAAGACTCTGCGCGGACCCTGAAAGCCCATCGGGCCACACGCAATGGAATGCCGGCATCACGCACCAACTGGCGCACTTTACATTAATTAACTTTACATAGCTCCCGGTAGACTGTGAATGAGTCCGAAGCCTCGACCAGTGCCAGGAGGTATGACCGTTTCTGTACTCTAGGTGTCGAAATGAGTTCCTCCATGTCCAAGTTCAGAACCTGTGTTTTAAATACACTCAAGTTTTCAGGAACTGCTAATTCGGCAAAGAGAGGCGTTACCACTCTGCGAACCATTTGTAGCACCTTGTCATCTCAAAAGCCACGACTGTGGGCAGTCGGCACTCTACGAGTATCATTCTCATAGCCCTCTTGAGATAGACGAAATGCTGCCTCAAAGTATACTCTGAGATGGCTCCTACTATTGAATTTAAAATTACTATCTTTGCAGACAAGGGGATATTCGGATTCGAGAAAGCCTTTCCCCAAATACAATTCATTGTTGCCTTGGATGCTTTGGCCTTGCGTGTCAAATGTTTTGAGTAAGATAGTCTCGGTGTGAGCGTTACACCTAAATAAGGGTACTCATTAACTATCTCCAGAACCTCTTTGCCATACTGCCATCTCTCAGTTGCCCGTCCTCTACCTCCACTCTGGCACTTCATTACTTCGACTTTTCCAAATTAGCCTCGAGTCCCCACTGGCCTCAGTAAGCATGAAAGACGTTAATTTTGCTCTGCAGTCGCTCTGGATTGTAGGCAATGACCACCAAGTCATCCGCATACATCAACACTTTGATAATTGTTGCTCCAACCCGAACAACGAATTGATGCTCGTTCGGAAGGTCATTAATAAACGACGCAAAGAAAATAGGGCTCAGTGGACAACTCTGCCTAACACCACTTCCCATCGAAAACGCCCCAGTGATCACGTCAGGAGTCCAAACAGACGAAGTGAAGGGGTTTCGTACACAGTGTGCATTACGTTATTCTTCAGCGATTGATTAAGTCGATTGAATGGCAGGTAATCAATTTCAGTGTACCTAGTTGAATTAATGAGTTCATACCTTTAATCCCTTGTTTACAACAATCACTGTGTTAACGTGATTTAATGTGTTAACGTGATTTAATCTTATTTCTCATTTTAACTTCATTACAATGAATTTTATTCACAAATTTAATTTAATAAAAAAGGTAGTTAGATTAATATATGATTTAAATGGTAATTTATGGCACATTATCGACCTGTTTTTCAGACTTTCTCGAAGAAAGCTTATATGAACTACTATTCATGTATATGTGGATTTCATCAAAACTGTTAGAGCCGTTTCGATGGCAAGTCGAATAATGACTTGAAACCGTTGTTCTTGTTAAAAATAAAGTCTGGAACTCACCCAGTTTTTATGATCTCAGATGGATGTTGATGCAATTCTAGACATCAACCGATATGGTTTTTTCAGCCAAAACCGACATTTTAAAACCACCCGAAATCATGAAAAACTTGACATGAGCCATCATATTTCCGAATACGGAAGTCGCAAGATGATGAATCAGAAGAAATAGTAGGAATCAGTCGATTATTTAGTAGAAAAAAAGCCACTTCATACTCCTTTGTTGGTTTTAGTTATTCCCCTAGATTGTTTAAATTGTTCGATGATTCTTCAAAAAACCTTACCTATCCTATGGATTTCCTGCAACCCGACAACCTTTACTAAGATACATCATCCCTTGGCTTTCCACAGTCCCTATTATGGTCGGTACATCAGTCCAAAACAACTTTGCCCTGAAAACTACAAATTCTAGTTTTTATATAGAGCAGCATGACGGTATGATCTAATTTGGGAAGTGTTTGCACGAATTGACGTGGTCCAATTTACGAACCGCTACAACGAAATTGAATAATTGTTAACTGTTTTCAAACAACATGTTTATGGAACTTAGGGTCAGAGCTGAAAGCCTTTATAATAGATGAATCTTCGTACCTGTAGATTTGAATAAGGAAGACTATATCATTTTGTAACGATATGGTGACTTCATACGTGGGGAACAGGATAGAAACATCAAAATATCAATAGAAGGCCAAAGTATATAAGGATGGTCACTATAATATCGGTTGTTGTCTAGTCGAGGTGATAATGTTATAGTCAAGACATTGTTATTCAACCGCATGCTAGTATTGGTGTATTTAATACATCTACATAGCTACGTTCTCAAACGACCATGAAGTATGAATATTAAGTGATATTTATATTCTACTAGTGATGTAATAATAATTACCGTAAACCTTGCAATTAGGGGTGGCTGCAAGATAGAGCCTCACTGTGGCTCACCTGTGATGATCCGTACGGGTACAGACACAAACTGGTGTTACGAACTGAAGCGTCAATGTTTCGCTAATAAAGTCACGCAGTCGATAAGATAGCAAACCTCAAGTGTGCAGATCAAGGTGAACTCACGCTGAACGTCATGTGAATTAAATGGTTGCGCAAAAGGAAATCCATGAGTCAGCTGTCAAATCGGTCCTTTTTCCCCAAAAAAGTAATCGATCAGAAAAAAAGGTTGAGTGACGGCGAAATAGCTATTTCAAGCGGTGGCACTTCCTTTGGTTCACCCAAACCTCTTAGCAACTCTCTCATTTCCGTCGGAGTTGGTTTGAAATTTATTATTCACAAAGGTGGTGGCGCTGACCATTATGTCTGAGAAATCCAACCTTCAAAATTATCAGCAGTTGGCATGTTGGTAAACTGTCCAGCTAATCTGGCGATATCAAGTGACACGTGTAATCTTCTGGTGACTCCGCAGAAATCTCCGGCTACTATCAACATAGTCGTAAGGGCGTAAAACCTCAGGGTCAGCAAGAGGATCTAACATTACCGAAATCAGTTGGGCCCTTGATATGATCCTCAATTACGGATAGTATGCATAGGATCTGCTGTTTATCCAGCCTGAATAATCCATTCAACAAATTTCTCTCAATCCATACGAGCTGTTACCAAGCAAGTTCTATCGAATGAGGAATAAATATCGAATGAGTAGGTACTACCTTCGTCGTCGTTGCTTACAGATGGCGTTTTGCATCAATCCTCGAATAGGCTCACAAAATAAAACGAAATATTCACCACTAACTCACTTGAAATACAACGCTGTACGCAAAGACAACACTGTTCTCACATAAGAAGCAGAAAGTATCGGCTAAAACTGTTAATGGCCCATTTAAAACCTTACCTCGGTGGTCAAAGGACTCATTAATTATATAAGATTGTTTAACTCTAAACGGAAATTGATCAACAGTATACATAAATAAATCGGCCGAAACGGCTGTTTAAGGGGCATTCAATGCACACTCGGCGTTATCGACTTTGTTATCGGTATGTGCTGTTTTTTCACTTTCATGTATGTATTACTCTCCCGCTCTTCAAGCCGCGTTATCTTCGAAACCTCGTTGTCATCGAACTGCTGCAGAAGATGAATTTTCCAGAGTAGCAAAGCAAATCAAATCCGTAAGGTATAAATAGTTCAAAACCATATGGTGAAAATATTCACTAGACTCAAAAGAGCAGGGAACCAATCGCATTTGAGTATTCAAAGTTTTGTCAGAATATATTACAAGACAATGATATGAATTCCTTCATCGTCCGTTTATTCAAAGTTTGGACATCAACAAACGTTCACATTATGGTGGAGGATGACTGATGTTAAAAATGTCAAAAAAAATACTGCCCTTTTTTTCTACATCCGCGCCTATTGGAATTGCCCTCAAATGTTGAAATTCGGGATAAAAGTTCGAACCGGCCCGGGTAATAGTATTTGGCCCTTGAAACTTTTCATAACCCCTGGATCAATAGAAACGAATTTTGGAATTTTCAAGACGTTAAATTTAGATTTTAACAGAATGGTATAGTTTTTTGGTTCCATAGATTTTGATTCAGATAATTTTGTAAGACCTCCTGAAGCGTTTTACGAACAGCCGTACGTTCATAATAAGGGCTCTACGGTAGAACTGAGAGAAAATCGTCAACAAGAGCATGAACCAAACGGTGAAATTTCGCACCAATCAACATACTGGGGAAAGCTGATACAAACAGCACAATGTGCTGTTTGTCATGGTTTTGTCCAAACCATGTCATGGTTTTGTGATGATGAGTGTCTTGTTCTGAAGGTTGTTTTGAACAGTTGTTGGTAGAAGAAAAAAAAAAAAAAACCAAATTATATGAATTAAAATAACTCGTAAATAATTTATCATTTCATTTGTTTGATTAATTAATTTTTATCAATCATTTATAGAAATAAATTAGTATTTGATCAGCCCGGAATCTAGGTGGAAAAACTGTAGAACAGTGATCTAGACGAAAGGGTGATCTGTCCAGAAGGTAATAAACCGTTTCTATGCATCTAGGAACGTAAACCCAGACATTTGAGGGGGTTAACTGTTTCTAAAAAAAAACTGCAAATTCTTGACACAACGGTTCATTATCTTCTTTGTACAGATCACCCTTCTGTCTAGATCACTAGGTCTAAATGTCTAGATCCTAAATGTTAGATTAATTATTATTATCAATTATCACTAATTATTAACAATTTTATCAAGTACCTAGTGAAAATTATTATAATTTATTGTTAGGTATTAATAATTCGTATTTACTATTAATAATAATTATTATTAATTATGATTAATTAATACGATATAATTCTGGGGTTTTTAATACTACGTCGGTAATAATTTTTCTATAAAAGAAGTACCTACCAACAAACATTCGAAATTACCTTCATTTCCGTAGCACGAAACGCACCTCAGAACAACAAACTCGACATCACCACTCAGAACAACAAACTCGACATCACGCACCTCAGAACAACAAACTCGCCATATGATGTTCCAAAGAGCTTGTTAGTATGAAAATGGACCTGTATATCAACAGTTTGATTCACGATCGTGTTGTGAGGCACAATCTTTGAGCCGTCATTGTAAACGAACGGCTGGTCGTACAAAGCTGCGGATGGTCTTAAAAAATTCTACGGAACAAACTCTATCTAAATATGAAATAAAAAACATACCGTTCTATATGAATTATTCGAGATATGAGATTTTCAAATTTTCAAAATTCGTTTTGAACCCCTTCCCCTTGACCTAGGGTTATGAAAAGTTTCGAGGACCATTGTGGGGTTGGTCGAAACCCATAAAAAAAATTTCGTAATTTTAACTCAATGCTAACTGGGCAAAGTGCCGCGGACGGCGTACGGCGGACGGACGGATTTTTTTGTATTAGATTTTCTGAATCTACGTATCTTGAAACGTAAACCAACAAATTTTGAGGGGGGGTTAAAAATTTTTTTTCTTTGGGCGATTCCAATGGTTCATTATCGAAGATAATAAACCAAAATGAAGTACGAGGTACTCGGTGTAGGTGTGGGAGGGGGCGCAGAGACATAAAAGGTCTCGTCGTATGCGCTAATTGGTCTCCTGCCAGCCGTATTACGTCATACGCTCGTGCGTCATAGGCTCTGACGTACTTGTTGGCCTCCTGCTAGCCGTCCTACGTCATACGCTCGTGCGTCATAGGCTCTGACGCACTTGTTGGTCTCCTGCCAGCCGTATTACGTCATACCCTCGTGCGTCATAGGCTCTGACGTACTTGTTGGCCTCCTGCTAGCCGTCTGACCTCATAGGCTCGTGCGTCACAGGCTCTGACGTACTTGTTGGCCTCCTGCCAGCCGTCTTAGGTCATATGCTCGTGCGTCATAGGCTCTGACGTACTTGTTGGCCTCCTGCCAGCCGTCTTACGTCATACGCTCGTGCGTCATAGGCTCTGACGTACTTGTTGGCCACCTGCCAGCCGTCTTACGTCATACGCTCGTGCGTCATAGGCTCTGACGCACTAGTTATCCTGCCAGCCGTCTTACGTCATACGCTCGTGCGTCATAGGCTCTGACGTACTTGTTGGCCTCCTGCCAGCCGTCTTACGTCATATGCTCGTGCGTCATAGGCTCTGACGTACATGTTGGCCTCCTGCCAGCCGTCTTACGTCATACGCTCGTGCGTCATAGGCTCTGACGTACTTGTTGGCCTCCTGCCAGCCGTCTTACGTCATACGCTCGTGCGTCATCGGCTCTGACGTACCACTTGGCCTCCTGCCAGCCGTCTTACGTCATACGCTCGTGCGTCATAGGCTCTGACGTAATGGCCCGCCGGTCGCTTGTGTTCTGACGTGATCTGAGGGAAAGGGTGAATCAAGGGAACAAATTTTTCCCGTTTCAGTTTATGTGACAAAGCAAAGACATGAAAATGTCAAAAAAATGTGTTAATAGGTACCTAAGCCCAATGTAATGTAATGTCAATTTTCTGACAATGAGTTTTCGACTATAGTTTTCATACCTTTTTACTTAAGTACTTATTGCAATTTGAGACTGATAATGAGCTGTTTGCAAATAAAAAGTCTGATAACTACTTTATTACATCTTATTAATCTATTTTCAAGTTCCGATTCACAGTTGAATGTATTTTATTTAGATGTCGTAAAATTCGAAAACGATGGAATGACGAAACCTGTCGACTACTGACTCAAGTGATACTGTCGACTTCTAACACATGTAGGTCGACTACTAGTGCAAAACCATGTCGACTACTGAAGAAAATGTTGGTCACTGGTATCGACTACTACCTAGAGCATTGGGATTTTTTACAAAACTTGTTTTTCCCTTTTCAAACCATGTTGAATAATATTTCCCGCTGCCAGGTCTTTTAGGGAAGGATCTTGGGTACACAATGAACAGGTTTGCAATGAGAAAAAAACCGAGTGAATATTGAAATGTCATCCATTTCTGACCTATATTTAAAATTTCAAGTATCTAGCTCATCATCAAAATTTAATTTGTTTAAACAAATAGGTATTATTTAAACAATTTTACAGATGAGAAACCGAGTGAATATTGCAATGTGGTCTATCCCCGACTGACGGTTAAAATTTCTAGACTGTAGTTTACCTGGAAGATGAAACACTAGGTCTAAATGTCTAGATCCTAAATGTTAGATTAATTATTATTATCAATTTTATCAAGTACCTAGGGAAAATTATAATAATTTATTGTTAGGTATTAATAATTTGTATTTATTATTAATAATTATTATTATTAATTATGATTAATTAATACGATATAATTCTGGGGTTTTAATTACTACGTCGGTAATAATTTTTCTATAAAAGAAGTACCTACCAACAAACAGTAGAAATTACCTTCATTTCCGTAGCACGAAACGCACCTCAGAACAACAAACTCGACTTCACTTAAGCCATATGATGTTCCAAAGAGCTTGTTAGTATGAAAATGGACCTGTATTTCAACAGTTTGATTCACGATCGTGTTGTGAGGCACAATCTTTGAGCCGTCATTGTGAACGAACGGCTGGTCGTACAAAGCTGCGGATGGTCTTAAAAAATTCTACGGAACAAACTCTATCTAAATATGAAATAAAAAACATACCGTTCTATATGAATTTTTCGAGACATGGAATTTTCAAAATTTCAAAATTCGTTTTGAACCCCTTCCCCTTGACCTAGGGTTATGAAAGTTTCGAGGATCATTGTGGGGCTGGTCCAAACCCAGAAACCAAATTTCGTAATTTTAGCTCAACGCTAACTGGGCAAAGTGGCGCGGACGGCGGACGGCGTACGGCGTACGGCGGACGGACGGATTTTTTTAATTCGATTTTCTGAATCTACGTATTTTGAAACGTAAACCAACAAATTTTGAGGGGGGGTTAGAATTTTTTTTTCTTTGGGCGATTCCAATGGTTCATTATCGAAGATAATAAACCAAAAAAAAAAAATTGAATTTGATTACAATGACGATAATAAACTAAAAAAAATGATGAAAAGATACCTGTAATGTGGTTATATTACCATAATTATTGGATAAAGGATGACGTGGGCAAGTTACCAACAGTTTGCGATCCGAGGGTTCACGATGTATAACTTGGTGGATTCTCGCAGGTCTCTGCCCCTATAAACCTCGATATGATTGTCGTACTGAGTATGAACATCAACCCCTACTTTGACGGACCTTTCTGTATAATCGGTGAATTCTTCCAGGGAGAAGGGCAGTAGATGGTGATGCTGGGCAGCATGAAAGGGTTCAGACGCTATTGGGATTAAATCGTGATTCTTGAGATCGTGAGCTCCTCCCACCACCGCCCTTGCTCAACTTCTCCGCTTGCTCCAACATCACGATCTCCGCGCTGCCCGCTTGTTCAGGGCCCGGGCCATCCGTTTCGATTCAATTATCACCTCACTCTCAGCTGTCTGTTGAATCCTCGTTCTTACTGTACCACTGAGAATAAATCCTTCATTTACTTCCGATCTCCTATTCGCCACAATCGGTCGAAGAGCTCCAGCATCGACCACTAACCCATTCCTTCAACAGACATGACCCTTGTATTTTATTCGAAATTTCGCACCCTAATCAACGTCGTCGTGGTAGAGTGTCTAAACAAGTGAACTGCACATTCCTTCAAATTTAATCAAATTCTAGCCTAGAAATATAGTAGCCAGGTTCTTATTTGAAGTCAATTTTCGATAAATACATTCTGATGATGATAATTTCCAACTCTTCAGGGGTAGACAAAAATCCATTTTCCGCAGCTTTATTTACGAAAAATTTGAAATTTTGGAAACATGTTGCTAGAATATTGTTCAAGTACGGCACAAGTTATGCTTTTTCAACTTGCAACGGCCAGGGTTGAGGTTTGGAGTGACCAGTTATGTACGAAGACGTTTGTTGGCTGACGGCGTTTTGAATTAAGACGCGAGAATTTGGGAGTTACGTCGCAGTGTTATATCATTTCCTCATTTAATGGGTCAAATTTGTGTTTTATCCTTGAAAAATAGTACAGTTGTTTGGTGATTTCACAAGGAACAAAATTAAGAGCGTCGAGGGTCTACTCACTAAAGCTGTGTGCCATCGGTGGAGCGGCGCAATAGTGCCAATGATGACGCCTGATAAAATAATACGTGTTTGGCATGCTTCTTTATCCGTTTTGCGAACTTAATCGATTGAAATCACTTGAAGGATGGAGGGATTCTGAATAACCGACCAGATTAGAGGAAGGCCACAGAATAACAGTTTGGTTAGTTTTTTTTTAAATTCATTTAATTTGGCATTATACATGGTATATACAGCCATACGATCTTAGAGTTCTACGGTACATAAAATTCGCTTCTAAAATAAATATCTTCTAAAATAATTATCCAAAATAAATATAAAATTTGCTTCTTAGATTCACGTAGTAAATTAGATTCACAATTGCTTGTTAATATCTATAAGATATTGGTACAGATGGTGGAAGCAGGATGGCGTTGATATCAGATCCCTGTAATGAAATGGCTAGGGTAGGGTATGTGCAACGGCGTCAAAAAGTCTACAACGAGCTGTGGCGAAACTTGGGCACGTCATGAAGACGTGCTCCAAATCCTCGTCTTCCCCCTGACAGTTCATACACTGCGCACTCTCCTCTCCGAGGAACCGATTCCTATATCTTTCACGCAGTCCATGGTTACTTCGGATGCGGCAAATCGTTGCTATCATCTGGCGATTCGATGTACTATTGATGAACCATGGGTTTTGTGGAGTAACTGGCTGGAACGTTTTGTAAAACGATTCGTTGTCGGAGAGCGTATACATGTCAGCCCACTTTTTCCTGTAATGTAGGCTAATCAGGCGTCGGAAATCGTCTTTTGGGGTTTGCTCAGTTCCAATCACACCGGCCTCTGCTGCCCTTTTAGCCAGACCGTCCACTACTTCATTAAAATGTATCCCGCAGTGACCTTTCACCCAGTTTGCTTAGTTAGAAATACAAATGTTTAAAGAACAAATAATTGTATACTTCTGATTTTTTGCAGTTGAAAAAAGTTGAAAATGTTTGATAAGGTACTAAATACAGTGGTAAATTGAGTAGGTAGGTACGTTTCGTCGAAGATTCGTTGCTCTTCAATGTGTGCTGCGTGAATAGAACCTGTTTATTTACCAGGCATTGAGACTTGAGGTGAAATCTCGATCTCAACATCGCCAAAGTACTCATCCATAAGGGAAGACTTTTTCTGCGCTTCCAAGTCCTACAAGTGAGTAGAAGATTTCGGGGAGGATGTGGTGGCGTTATGTGGCACAAACAACATGTGGTTTACTCCTTAAACCTGCTTCCATGCTCGAGCGCGTCTACGCCCTTCCTGCCTTCGAAACGTATTTGGTTTCACATCCTTCCATACGATCCGGATTCCTTTCCAAGTCCTCTTTCGATTTTCACTCGGCATATTCAACAGTTTATCTAGATAATCTAAATTGATGAAAACATTTGTGATCTAATTATCTATCTAATTGCTCGAGACATATTCTATTTGACGAACTTCATATAAAAATAATCCATATGTACAAAAATAAAGGAAGGAGAAGACTAACAAAAACATACAGGACGGACAGTTGAAAGTAAAGGAAGACGGGTGGTAGACCTACGAGAACAGGATTATTCCCAACTCAACACTCCCAATTTCATTCTGCTTCAATCGAACGGGACAAATAAATTCAACTGTGGCAGATTAAACATTGAGCAGAACTACGCCCATAGCTCAACTGACTTTGGTTGAACTATGGAGGGTTGGGTCCGGGTCCACGACAACTGGATTCCGGCTGCCTATCAACTTGACATTGGCTGCGCAGAAGTTGTCATTATTACATTTCCCTTGTTTATTAATTAAAATGTTATTACATTTCTAGGTTGTTATTCCGACACACATTGATTTCCTCATTTCAGACACCAAGTTTTATTCAAGTTATATCTTAGTGATTTTTATAATTTTTGAGATTGTATTTATTTATTTACTCGCCACTGTCAATTGATATCTGAATCCAAGGACAATCGAAACTGGTGATTGATCATGTACCTATGGTACGAACTCCTGGATTGAGGCTCATTCCCTCAAACCACTCGAAGATAACAAAACGTCCGTTCATGCACGTCAGTGATGTGCACTCGGCCTCAGTGTTTTTATTATATTAATATTATATTGACTAACAGAATAGAGTGAACAATGTGAAAAGGATGAAAGACACGTTAGAACAGGGAATCTTGATGAACATCGTAGCTCCCATTGTTTGGTTTGGCGATTTCAAAATTCAAATGAGTTTCTACTCGGATCTAGTTTGTCGAGGGTGCAGGTTCTGACAGTGAAACCTGGCGGTTTTTAAATGGTGGTCGGAATTGGAAGGGTGGCCGGAGAGGGGAGAGGTTGGCTTCACACTTTTCTCCTGAAGTGGAAGTTTAGATACAAAGGAGGGTTGTACATCGAGCTCTTGCCGTGGAGGAGAAAATGTCCAGAGAGAAATTCGGGCAATCCGTGGACCAACTTTGGAGAGAGTGATGGGGAACCTTACTAACATACTTGAGCAGTACTTGGAAAATGGGGGTCTTCATTTGAATTACGTTAATTATTCAACATGATGGGTTTTTTCCCTAGTTTTGGTATGCATTTTAATTTACCACTCTTCGCCTATTAAATGAAAAATATGTTGAAAATTCATTGATTTATTTCATTTCAAAAACCGTCAGGTTTCACTGCCGGACCTTGCATATCGAAAGGTGGCTTGAATCCGGTTTAGTCCTGGTACTCCGTACCAAACTTAGGATTGTCAAAATCAATTCAAGTTGAAGTTTGATACGGATTCAGTTTTTTTTTTTTTTTTTCATTTATTGTTTTTCCTCATAAAGTATATATTTACTGCTAACACTTTCCACAATGCCTATGTATTGCTAATACGAGTAAATAGCTCAATTCAATTCGTTCACATGTTTCTTGGATCATGAACCTGAGTTGGCGGGTCTCTTCTTAGGTGCTGCAATGGCCACAAATGAAGCGGGTACCTTGGTCCATACTTCATGATTGGAGCGCAATCGGGTGATCGTCCGAATATCTGAGCTGATGATCTAATTCGTGCATAGTTTCCATCATGCGTCTAATTCGCCATGTTCCTCGTTGTTCTTGTCCCCCGTTGTTCCTTTAGAAATTGTAAATTATATGAAGGAACTGAAACCATCATGCTCTTTCACGGATTTCAATATCAGTAACTACATATTGAAGAGATGGGCAGTCTTGCTTAGTGCTCCACTTTCATTCATCTTCAACATGGCGTTTTCGAGCGGTAAATTTCCCACAGTGTTTAAAAAGACTATTGTCGTACCACTCTTTAAAAAAGGAGAAAGAAGCATAATGGGAAATTACAGGCCGATTGCTTTAACTTTATCCTTGTCAAAAATACTTGAAAAGTGCATTAAGGCTAGGATGGTAATGTTTTTAACTAATAATGAAATCATCTCGAAGAATCAGTATGGTTTTCAGAAAGGTTTAAGTACAGACCATGCTTTATATAATTTAAATAATCTTGTTTCACAAAGGCTTGATGAAGGCTTCTATGTTTTTGGAATTTTTTTAGATATTAAAAAGGCTTTTGATTCGGTGGACCATAGGATTTTGTGTAATAAGCTCTATAGTTGTGGTATTCGAGGTTTGCCTTTGGACTTGATTAAGTCTTACCTGTATGGTCGCCCACAAGTTACTAGGGTGGGGAATTCTTTAAGCAACGAAATTACTGTTACCTGTGGAGTGCATCCTCTTTTTACTCTATATCAATGACCTGATGAATCTAGATATTGATGGTAAGCTTTTTGGATTCGCAGATGATACATCGATTATCTTTTGGGGTAATGATTATAATGATTTGATCCGCACTATTAACCATAATGTTTTTCGTATAAAATGCTGGTTTGATTTGAACAAGTTATGCCTAAATGTAGAAAAAACATCTGTCCTCCGTTTCTCAATTGGAAACAAGGATTTTCCATCGGACTTTGGAGTTAAGTTCCACTTAACTTTTTCTTGTCTGAGGAATGATGTCAATTGTAACTGTATTTTACTTCCATATAGTGACGATTGTAAATATTTGGGGGTCAAAATTGATAACCACTTGAGCTATAAGCAGCATATTGATGAACTTATAATAAGATTGCGTAAGCTGTTTTATGTATTTAAGGAGACACGTAGGTTCCTTTCAAAAAGCCAACTTAAAACTATTTATTATGGTTTGGCCTTTTCTATAATCAAATACGGGATAGTACTCTGGGGTTCCGCGTCTAAGTCAGCTGTTAAGAAAGTGCAAATCGTGCAAAATAAATTATTACGAATTATATTAAATAAAAACTCTAGATATTCTTCCTCACTTTTGTTTAAATCTTTTGAAGTTAAAAATATTAATCAAATTTATCATTTTCAATCTTGCATACATCTTTTTGGCGCTAAAATTGATCCACGTCATCTTTTATCTTCGTCAGTTACTCGTAACTACAATAATTCCCGTGTCATTCTTCCTAATATAAATACTGAGTTCTACAGGAGAAATGCCTATGTAACTGCCCTCAGAACTCTATACCAAAAAGAAATAAATATTTTTTCGTTTTCCAGCCTGTCAAATTTTAAAAAACTATTAAATAGCTGTTTATAATTCTGCATTGTTAAGTCCTCGTAATGTTTTCTTGTTTATAAATTAATTATGTAATTTTCGTATTGTCTTGTTCTTTACATTGTTACTATGATAAATTTTTGTTTTTGTTAATTAACGTTTATGTCTTAGGTTATTGCATCACCTGTGTGCTGTTGTTATAATATTGATAGATGAACTCCTCCGAAGAGCACAAGTTCCCTTGAACTTATTCTTCGGTGGGCAATAAGTTGTGAAAATGATACCGATTGAGTTATATAATTAATTATTTTGCCAATAAAGGAATACAATACAAAAACTGGGATAACCATGTACGAGTATGTACTCTGTGATACGCTTGGATTCATTTCGTGGAAACAAGCTCCAACTTCGGCATCGTTCCAGAGCCTGTGGCAATAACTTCAAGCAGGTTTACTGAAATGTTAATCAAAATAAGTTATTCAGCTTGTTTGTGGGTAGCCATCTTACTAGTATTATTGTAGGGTTGAGGGTTGAAGCAGTTTTGGCTCACTTCTAGATGTTGTTGTTATTTATTCTTTACGACATGTTTCGCAACAACGTGTTGCTTCTTCAGGGATCTACAATGATTGGAGTAGAAATTTGGGTTACATCGATCGCTATGGTAGGTATTATTAAATAATTATTAATAATTAATTAATTATATATTAATAATAATTAATTATATATATTAATAATTAATTAACTATATATTAATAATAATTAATAATTATTAAATAATACCTACCATAGCGATCGATGTAGGGACAAGAGTACTGAAGTTCTGAAATATTTCCGGAAAAATTGGAAATATTTCGGAAATATTTCCAAGAAATAATATTGGAAATATTGGAAATATTGGAAAGATTGCTTTAAACGCTCTAACTTAGCTCGCTGCGAAGTTCGGAGGCCATGCGCAGTCTTTCTTTTCTTGCCGTCTGTGGGCGCACAGTGGTCGGAAAACCGATTTTATGGGAGCGAAATTTTCTGAATACGGATTCTTTTAGTAAATTTTATGCTGAACAAAAAAGATCTATAAACATGGGGTCTAAAATTGACCCCATAATATTCATCCATAATATATCAATCAGAATTTGCTCCTTATTGGCAATGCAAGAGATAGATGCAAACAAATGTTATTGCTGTTGCAAATAATGTAATGCGACATTAAATCAGCAGTGTAATTACGCAATAGGTGAAACACCGTTTTGCAGCACTGAAACAGTTAAAAAAACCAAAAGTTGCAGGTAGTAGCAGCTGATTTTGGTTTTAATTCCCTACAGGGACATTACTGAAGAGATCCATAAAGGGATGTTGTTTAAAATAAGTCAAGTTCACTTTTGGCAGACTTGGAAGTTTCGTAGGGTATGGAAAAAAAAAAAAACCCTCCATTGTATCATTTTGGTTTATTATCTTCGATAATGAACCATTGGAATCGACCAAAGAAGTGTAAATGGTAAATGAAATAAATAAATTCGAAGTATCACAGACAGACTTCTCAGAGCAAAATGAAAGAAGTTAGAGACCCAAAGATTTACAATGTGAGGTGCTGTCTGAGAAAAACTGCACATCAACCCCCGCCCATGGGCACAAAAATGTTTTTTTAATGATAGACAAAATTTTATTTTTCTAAATAAAAAAAGTTTTTAAAATATTTTATTGCATGAAATATGTTTGTTATGTACCTATTTGGGTAGTATCCACCGTAGGTAGCACTAGAAACTTGTGAGTTAAACGGGCGAGCATCTACTACTGAGATGTGTACATATCAGTAGTAGATGCTCGCCCGTACACCTAGTACGGATCGCTAGTGCATCCAAACGGAATGCGCGTCGTAACATGTTTATTATCATTGCAAGAGGGAAGATTAGCGAGTAAACAAACCTGAGTTGTCTTGTATAGGTATCTGGGTGTACTTTCACTACAACACCGATCATTCGGTCTCACAAAATCAGTTTTCCGACCACTGTGCGGCGTTTTGGATAGTTCCCGCTCATGCTAGCCCCTCCCCCTCCACATTTCGCGAAAACAAACGCACCACCCCCGCAGCTCCCTCCCCTCCAGTGTTCCAAGCCCGTGGGATTTTTCCCATATTACGGGATTTTTTTATTGCGAATGGGAAAAAGGTTTAAGCGTGAAAATGGGATTTTTGAGATTTTTAGAGAAAATAAGCCAAACTACGAAACTGTTAATTTATTCCGTATTCTATTCTAAAAACATTATTGGGACGGATAAAATGTAAAATTATACAATATTTTGTGGCAAAGGGATCAAGCGGTCGCGGATAGCCATTTTCCCGTCGGTTTTAGTTGAAAAACGTGAAACGGGGGGTTGAATATGCTTCAAATGAACTCAGGAAACAGAGTTTTTTTGGTATTGTGAAAAACTGGAGCCAGAATCAGAAATGAGTCTTACCGGGCATTGCGACAAGTTTGGCCTTCAATGTAACAAATTCGGAATGTGGTAAAAGTTGAGACCTAAGATGTGGAAAAAGCTGAGTTCTTAGCCCTGAATTGGTTCAACATTCCAACTTTCGCCTTTCTTCCCAAAGATTAAATCTTTTAATTACAGTAATGAGACACAGTAATGGGACACTGAGTCCCTGGAGGGGTTGAAATTTCAAATGGCGACGGACGCCCCTGTTTTTTTAAGTCTTTGAAACACCCGAGAGACATGTCGTTTTCTCAACAAAAGCACAAATGATTGCCAGCTCTAAATTTGCGATCACCCATATCGAATTCAAACAACAGGAAACAGTGGAGTGGGATTGTGGTATACAGGAGATACCGAGTCTGTTGTAACGTCATGGAACTTTTTTCATTTTTTTTTTTCGATTCGTATCATTTCAGGGTAAAATCTATTTCATATTCAGAAACAGCCGTTGTTACAATAACTTGTTAATTCATCACTCGCTCAATATTTTCCGGTTTCTTCTCCTATTCCTTCGTCAGGTCACCCATCGACGTCAGTTTCATTTCACGGTACATCATTGGAACCTTAACGTTTTCTTGGCCCCGCGGCGGCGATGCCTCTGAGAAAATACACGGCCCGCCATAGTGATCGTAAACTGTCGAACGTACGGCAGTAAAAAGCGCTATGTACGATAATTACTTTTCAGTTTCACCAGCAAATGTGCAAGAGATATAGCTCTCGTAAAATGGGAAAGATGAAGGTTATGATTCCTTATTCCAAGTTGAAAAAACGCGGAAAAATATTCTACCAGCCCGATCATGATGGTTAGTGGTGACTATGTGTACGGGGGGTGGTTAACTTCGGGATGTATACATCCGACCATAGGGGAGCAGAAAGCGATCATTACTCTTTGGGGAGGACTCTGTGCTACTGCACTTGGCATCCGCAGTTATAGAGGTAGATTGATCGTAATCATAGATGGGGGATTTCAAATGAATTCATTTTCAAGCTGAGTGAAACCTAGCTCCCTTACGATCATCACCAGCCCTCAGCAAGAATTTAAACCTGCGTGGAAGTTATTGCTAGTGAACAGCATTAAATGCCAATTAAATACCATCAAACGCCAAATTTTGGTGTTTCTCCGTGAAGTGCCCATCACGTTATTGTTTTCAATTTCTCCTACTAGTTTTAACATGGACCATGTATTTACGGGCGTGATTCGGTTTGGATGAGAGCAGTCGTCCTGTCCCACATTCGGGCACGCCCCCACCAACTTACCTCTTCCTAGCTCCCTCCAGGGCTTGATACGGGACCTTACCAGTCCTTCAAAGTTTCTCCTTGTGTTTATCTCGTGTTCTGGTGTGGGGTTGTTCACTTGTGAGTGTCAAGTCATTGTGGGTGTCAAGTGAGCATTGGTCTTCTGCTAATATGTTTCCTCTGTTATTATGTACCTATTCGAAAACATGTTCCATAGTCCTTGCTTTGGTCCTTCATATAAACTGTAATAACCCGGGGGTCGTCTGGGGTTGTCACCCAGATTTCATTCTACAATAAATGTACAATCATGATCACAAACCACTGTTTCTCTTTGAGCCTTAATTGTAAAACCTCTGCCATCTCCTTGGCCAAGCCTAGATCTCTAACTAAACTGTTCAAATCTGGTTGAGTGAACTTAAGTGGTCTCGCCATTGAATTAAAAACACCCATCTCCTTGATAAGGGTGGTCACATTCAAAGTTTTCCACCTCTATGTCTATGGCTTCCCCTTGTGATAGTGAACAATTGGTGGGTTAGGGACTGGAATCTCTCGGCCATAAGGAACAAGGCGTATTGCTGATGAGAGATTAGGGTCGGTGATAACCAACGATTCGTCCGGAACACCGAGCCTTACTCCAAAATTAGCCGTACCCATTTGAAAAATGTGATCAAAAGTTGGGCCAGGTACCAAAACATTGTCTTCATCGCATGAACTATTGAAGCAAGTTTTTGGAGAGGTTGTGAGTGATACCAAAATTTTGAAGTCATTTTAGGCTTCAGCATACCCAAAATATAATTTTTGCTATCTTTTGGCAGTGGATTCAGGATGGTCTGAAACGGATTTTGGTATAAAAACTTTTCGGAAATACGAGTTTTAGTTTTCATTCCTCATCTTATCTTTTATACTATTAGGTACACTTCCGGACTCTCATCTAGTTTGATGATGGCTAACGTATACACATAGCAAATCGGGTGCATTCGAGCAGGAAAGTTGGCCAACCTTTGGTTCATTAATCTATTAGATCCGGGAAGTCCTAAAACATTCCCTGAATCAAAATCTACTAAATTTTGGCGAAAAAACTATACCGTTCGATCGAGTTTCCGAGATATGTCGATATGAAAATTGCAAAACTTATTATGCACCCCTTTCTACTATCAATGGATTATGAAAAGTTTAAAGGGTCGTCCTGGGCCCGCATGCCGAGCAAAGACAATAGAGACTATGGACTGTTAGAAGGTTTTTTCCTAATTTGCTTCAAATTCGAATTTGAATTTTCCGGCCTCTGAAGAATGATATTTGCGAGGCGGGGTGATTTTTACACAGAGTGTTTTTTTGGGGTTGTATATTAATAATATATAATACATACATATAATACATACATAATATGTGATGTAGACAGATGGGTATTTTTTCACCCATTCCACATCCCCTACAAGTTATCATTTTAATGGGCGCTTAAAAATGTCAAGGCTTCTGGTTTTACTTTTCTTCTGGCCATCTATCACGTGGGGGAATGGTATAATCTAGGAACGTGGTAGCGTTCCGCCCCGCCAAGCAAAGAAGTAGAGAAAACAAACGGTACCGAGTGTATGTTTACCGGACGTCACGAAACGCGTTTTCGAGGTATCCATATCTCGGCTCCTATTTGACCGATCAACTTGAAAATTAGTATGGGTCTTCTTGGAGTGGATATTAGAAAGCCCTGAAAGTTTCAAGTCGCTAGGTCTAAAGGGAGCCGAGTTACATAACTTCAAAACCCCGGTTTTTCGGTCTTAGGTTGTTCTTCTCCTTCTCCTTGTTCAGACAGGCAAGGCTGGAGCCTCTCCACGTTCACCGATTGACTTGAAATTTTGCACAGAGCTTCATTTAACCTTAAGACAGAGCTTTATAAAAGGTTTAACCCATTATCTCAACCCAAAAAAGTTATAGAAACAAAAAAACAGCAACTTTAGGCAAATTCTGTCCACTTTGACGAGTCTACAGCCTGGGTAAAAGGACCAATCGACTTGAATTTTTTTACATAACTTCTTTATAGCATGGCTCAGTGCCATTTGAACGAAATAACCCATTATCTCAACCCAACAAAAATAGGAACAAAAAACTGAAATTTAGGTTAATTTAGGCTAAGTTCAACAATACTTGTATAAAAAGTTTGTATTTGTAGTATTTGTATTACTTTCACTACAAACCTGATCCTCCTTCCCCTAACCACCACCACCAAGTATTAGTTGCTTGTGGAAGTAATAAAAACGTCTCGCAATAGCGCCAAGGGGAGATTTCGAAAGGGGTACGGTGCTTGTGAAGTGGTTAAGCTTTTCATTATACTTAGCTCCTTAATGAGGAAAAGGGCGGGCGGGGAAAGTGGATATCATAACTTTTTCCGGCCTCTGAAGAATGATATTTGCGAGGCGGGGTGATTTTTACACAGAGTGTTTTTTGGGAGGATAGATGTTTACCTCTTGTGCTTTCAATATACGTTATCGTTGGTCCGGGTTAGGAAGTACCGTATCACCGCAAGTGTTCTGCATAAAATATAATAAAATTGACTAATAAAATCATTATACAATCAGATGACGAGAGTTGATGTACCTATGTTTTTCCAAGGCAATGTAAATAAATTATTACAATTTGTAACAGCGCAGGGAGAAATATCCTTCCTCAATTCATACCGTCGATTGTCGACCAGTCATGGAAGTAATGAGTGATATAATCTACTTTGTGAGTTGAAGGGGCTCATCACAGTTTGATTGTCCCACGCTTGTGAGTTGGCACGAAGTGCTCCTTCATATTTCCAATTGGGGATTAGTATTTTGTTACAATATGGAATCTTTGTTCTGGTCCCGATACACGATGCACACGTCGTGTTTGGTGCAGCTCCGAGCCTTGAAAACATGTAATCCATGTTAAACCGGCCGGATCGGCAGAGTAACCCATGTGATCTCATCCACTCATCTCACCGCTAAGGCCGGCCACACACGTGCAGGTTTGCCTGCAGGCGTACCTGTACAGGTGTACATGTACAGGTAAACCTGACAGAATGTCACTCCAACACACGATCCGGTACACCTGACAGGTCACTTTGCTCCATCATGCTATCCGACGATGATGTTGCGTTTATCTGACTATTATTAATATTAAATGAAGATGAAAAGGAAAAGCAACTCCAAAAGTGGTTAACTGGTTAGTTAAAATTCTGTGTTTTGATGATATTCCCATTTTAGAGGAGGAAAAATCACGAGGAAGAAATGACGGGTGGACAAGCCGTAAAGTTGAGTGCTTCCACATGATAATCTCGAACGGCGTAGGTGAAGCACTAGGTCCTTGATGGTCCCCCACGAAAGGATCGTGAATGAAGCGAAGCTCCGGAAGGGCCCAAATAGCCAGAGCCCCAAAAAAGTGGGTATGGGGCCACTCGGCCCTGTATGAGGCCGCAGGGGATTCCATGCAGTGAACCACTTTAAAAACGAACTAAGTTTCCTAGAGGTAAGTTTGGTAGAGAACTGTGATATGAGCATAAAACTACTACTTGAAAATGTTTAAAGCTTTAAAATGTGTGGAAGAAAACAACATGTTCGAAAAATCGTTAATCATTCTAAATCCATCCCTAGATTGTAACAATATGGGTATGTATATACATATGTCCAGACTGTCTATAGCTCCATCCCAAGAATCTCGCATTCCGCCAAAATATTTGTATTTTCATACAAAAGTTCAAGATTGTCAATGTTGGAATACAGGAAGAGCTCGATTAACACCCCAAAACCGCTTTTGGTTTATTATCTTCGATAATCAACCATTGGAATCGCCCAAAGAAAAAATTTTTTTAACCCCCCCTCAAAATTTGTTGGTTTACGTTTCAAGACACGTAGATTCAGAAAATCGAATAAAAAAAAAATTCTGCAAATTCTTGACACAACGGTTCATTATCTTCTTTGTACAGATCACCCTTCTGTCTAGATCACTAGGTCTAAATGTCTAGATCCTAAATGTTAGATTAATTATTATTATCAATTATCACTAATTATTAACAATTTTATAAAGTACCTAGTGAAAATTATTATAATTTATTGCTAGGTATTAATAATTCGTATTTACTATTAATAATAATTATTATTAATTATGATTAATTAATACGATATAATTCTGGGGTTTTTAATGCTACGTCGGTAATAATTTTTCTATAAAAGAAGTACCTACCAACAAACATTCGAAATTACCTTCATTTCCGTAGCACGAAACGCACCTCAGAACAACAAACTCGACATCACTTAAGCCATATGATGTTCCAAAGAGCTTGTTAGTATGAAAATGGACCTGTATTTCAACAGTTTGATTCACGATCGTGTTTTGTTGGCCTCCTGCCAGCCGTATTACGTCATACGCTCGTGCGTCATAGGCTCTGACGTACTTGTTGGCCTCCCTCAGCCGTCTTACGTCATACGCTCGTGCGTCATAGACTCTGACGCACTAGTTGGTCTCCTGCCAGCCGTCTTACGTCATACGCTCGTGCGTCATAGGCTCTGACGTACTTGTTGGCCACCTGCCAGCCGTCTGACGTCATACGCTCGTGCGTCATAGGCTCTGACGTACTAGTTAGCCTCATGCCAGCCGTCTTACGTCATACGCTCGTGCGTCATAGGCTCTGACGTGCTTGTTGGCCTCCTGCCAGCCGTCTTACGTCATATGCTCGTGCGTCATAGGCTCTGACGTACTTGTTGGCCTTCTGTCAGCCGTCTTACGTCATACGCTCGTGCGTCGTAGGCTCTGACGTACTTGTTGGCCTCCTGCCAGCCGTCTTACGTCAGTCATACGTCGTTTTAACCGACAGTCGGGGATAGACCACATTGCAATATTCACTCGGTTTCTCATCTGTAAAATTGTTTAAATAATACCTTTTTGTAATAATACAAATTAAATTTTGATGCTGAGCTATTGACTTGAAATTTTAAAAATAGGTCAGAACTGGATCACAATGCAATATTCACTCGGTTTGTATGACATGGTATGAGTATGGTATGGTATATTATTGTATGTATGATTTAGTATAGTACAGTACGGTATGATAGGAAAGAAATTCGTATGGTATGGTATGAGTACGGTAAGAATATGGTATGGTGCCGATTTGCAACACAGTCTGGTATAGACAGAAGAGCGATCTGCACAAGGAAGATAATAAACCGTTGTGTCAAGAATTTGCAGAGTTTTTTTTTTATTCTACAAGAAACTACCCGCCGTATTCGTCCAGTGACTTCAAATGCTAAGGCTTTTACTCTTATACCGCGACGCCATCGCTGGGCTTATACTCTTACAAGCCCTGCGATGGCGTCGCGGTATGATAATGACAACAAATATGGTACACACAACGTTCGGTACACATTTGTTATTGTTATTCGTAGATTTTGGAGAGATGAATCGATTTTCGAGTCAGTATACTCGTACGTCAAGCACTGCAGCCATTAGTACCAGTAGTGGTGCTAGGGGAAACATGTGGTCTATACGAAAAGTGATGTGATTTAAAAGAGGAACCACCTTTAACCCTGCCCAAAATATCTATTTCAAGGTAATTACCATAGCCTCGTCCATCCAATAGTGTATAGCTGTTTCCAAGCGTTAACGTACAGATCTTGTGAAGTCAAGCCTATATCGTATTTCTCAAGGATATCCTCGCCAAATTTTATGAAGATCAGTAATAAATGAAGGGTACAGGGGAAGAAGGGTACGATTCCAAAATTGGAAAATGTTCAGGAGAGCAAAAAATAACTTAACCATCTCATGATACGTTGCCAAGGTATGAAAAAAAATTATCAACTATTCCAAACCATCATGGAATGAAATCGTTTTTCACTAGTACCGACCTACCACGTAAAACTGCTCCCAGAAAGCCTCTAGAAGGCATTGAAACCTCGAAATCGACGAATAGTGGAATTATACCCTTCCTCCCTTGTACCCTTCAAATGGTATTGTGTAGTTGGGAACCATCTATGTCCTTACGACGTCCCAATATGAATTTCTGACACCGTGTGTTGTCATTCAATTTGCAAGATGTTCAATTTTTGTAAATTACAATGTTTATAATTGGTCGATTTTCGCATATTTAGAACATTCAGGTGTACGAATGTCATGCATAATGTTTTAATCAACAACAGCATGACCGTATTTCTCCTCGCAGACCTAACCCAAAAGAAACACCTGAAAAAATTTAAATTCGCAAAGTGGGGCACACCGAGACAGGATTGATGGGCGTACAAAACTGATTATCATTTCAGTGGCGCCTCAAGTCGCCTCGACCTCCTGCATGCTGTTCGCGCCTCGGAAGAAATTCAATATATTGCTTGGTTCATTTGCTCATCTGATGGGGGTTTTATCAAAAACTGAAAGGGGACCTACCAGAAATTTATTGGAAATGGATTTTGGCGTCGTATTCGAAGCCCTATATTTGCATTGACGACGAAAATATAATAAGGTGAAATACTTGCTCTGTTTATTATGGAAACAGACAGCTTGCCAAGGCCAATGGAGCGAGGTCTGACCTGAAAATAGGAATACATAAAATTATTCTAACCCTCTTCTATTCACGGTTGGTAGGAGTGAATAACTCCTTGACTTCTTTTAGTCAATCATATTTCACGGTGATTTTCCGTGTGTGAAACCACGGTAGCGAGATTTTCTTAATGATTTCCGAAAGTGAGATTCATGAGACCTGAAGTGCGATTTCCTTTGGCTTACAATCCACTCACCCATATTATAATTTTCCCAACCAGCATGGTTTTTGCGCGGTCCATTGCTAGGTTTTCTCTCAGTGGTAAAACGTCTTGGTCAGAAGACGACAACATGAACCTGAGAGGGCTAAGAACGATGTAGAAATCGGTTTCAGACCTTTCAGGAGCCATACCCGTGAAAGAAACCATGTGTGTATATATAATATGAATTGTTGAAAGTTGTGTGCGCTATTCATGTTTCCAATCTCAATTGATTCACGAGCCAATTCGTGTAAAGTACCATAATTTGTTCGGCCGATGGTGGGATCGGTTCGTCCCTATCTTTTGCTCAGTACAATAATGTTGAGCAGGTATTTAGGTGATTAGATTTGGGTTTTGTATTATGTATACGCTCCGGGTCATAGTTCCAGTAATTACTACTGGGGTAATTCAAAAAATGACCAACAGTATTGATGATAAGTGAGCTTTTGAATGTTTCAGTGGTGGAATATTTCAATGTTTGTGTGGGCGGTGTGAGTTTTGATGAATAGTGAATGAGCTACTCATTTTAAGACGCATTTCACGCAAACATTGAGCATTTCAAGTCGTTGGTCATTCGTTACAAACGGGACAATCCACAGCAACGAGATACAATGGAAGTACATTTGTCGTCTCTGTTCGGGATGACATGAAAGTAGCAATCTCGAAAACTCCTCACTTCTACTGACAATGTTACCATGTGGACTAAGATGTGGCGAATGAATCAAAATCTGTGCACATCAACTTCTCTAAGCGAAACATCTCATTCTTAACCTTTTGTGGACGTCACACGCCAGCCGCCATTTGCTACCTAGGACGCAGCTTATTCTGCCATGAGAGCCTGGACGTCATGATATTAACAGCGATATTGGAATTTTCGAACACTCTCATTTTGTTCCGAACTAAGCCAAATTTCCCCGACTGATTTGTAATCTTGGTAAATGGCTGGACTCTACCATCAAGTTAATTTGTTCATAACTGTTCTAAAATTATTATCATTTCACTCAAATAAATGTGGTAAGTTTCGGTAATATTTGGCTCTCGCTCATACTAGTTTTCCAGTGAACCATTTTCACGGGGTCTGAGCGGCAGAATACTTTACTATGTCGATCAAATCTTCCTACTTACCTAATGCAAGCTGTAAAAACGTCAACAACAAATTGGCTAGGGAAGTTTTTGGAACGCGACGAGTACACCAAGGTCAGTTTTGGTCTGACAAGAGCACTTAGGAGTATTTATCCGTCTAAACGTTATTACTAATTATGACACATAAATTAAAGAGCATGAAAAATAATTAATAGGAACTGTCAGTTTTATTGCACCTTAGGAACAAATGGAATAAAAAATTGCCCAACACCGGCCTGTTTTAAACAAAATAAAATATTGTAAGCCAGAAAATAAATTTTATAATGAAGAAACCAATAAGATAATGAAGAACCGCAACATTCCCAGCTGGATATCTGGTAATTCATATGGAGGGAGCGAAAAAAGGTTTTGCTGTCAGCATTTGGCTGCCTAGGTATCGCAGATGGGTAAATACCGCCTAGAAATAACTTAGAAATTCGCAGGAATAAGTAATTGAGGCTAAAAGCGCTGTCATGTCTCACATGCAATACCTACGTCTAAATCGAGCTGGCAACAAGCGCATGCCACACATGCCATAAGTCCACTAGCTATTCAAGCTCGTCAATGGATGAACGTCCAGGCTAACAATGGCCAGACATGCCGTACGAAATCAAAAGGTTAATAGTTGAGATCACATCCAGTAAAATGTCGTATACTAAAAACCATACAGTGAAATACTTGAAGATCACCCTCGATTCCAAACTAAATTGGAAAACCCACATCAAGAAGAAGAAGCAATAATTGAGGATCAAGTTCAGGAGGATGGGAAGTACCTAGTAAGAAGGAATTCCAAACTTTCCTTTTTACAACAAACTGCTTATACATATTCAGATCCTTCCGGGATTCAGTTCTGGCGCGCGCGGTTCCAAGAAATGTACTATCAACAATAAAAATCCAATACTTGGTAAATCCCTTGGTACATGCGAAATGACGAGATTCATCGAAATTTGACGGAATTCCGTCAAATCTCGATGAATCTCGTCATTTCGCATGTACCAAGGGACCCCGACCGTAATTCTCAGTATTGTATTGGATTTTTATTGTTGATAGTACATTTCTTGGAAAAGGCAGACCATGAAATTATCTCCCATTTCGTATTTCCAATAAATTTATCAAATCTCGATGTATTTATACATCAATAAATAAAAGTTATTAAAAAAGTATTGGCCATTTCGTATTCCCTATAAATAAATGAAGAAAGTTTACTCGCATACAGAATTTCAAATCAGGAGTACCTTGGAATCAACGGTCAGTATTACTCGAAACGGCTAGTGGGTGCGTCGAAAGCTTGGACCAGCGTATTTTTAGATCGATTGCGACCCGACGGGACTGTTTGAATTAAAAATAAGGGTCTGAATGATATGAAACTAGGCTAGTGTCATGTTTGTTCATTTGATTTGCGCAACATACCGTCTGAATTTTAGCATAGAGTAGACGTTTCATGGTTCAGTTCTCTCGCTATTTCACAATGACGGTGTGTGTCAAAGTCAGAGGGCAGCTAGCTGTGATATTCCATCAGGTTTCGTATAAACACTGAATAATTTGGACAGTTGAGAGACTTGACCAGTGAGCACTCTACGCTGTAGCGGCCTCGTCAATAACTGCGTCCTATAGAAAATGGTCGTAGTTACTAGTATTTCTAGTAACAGCAACATGTCACATCTATTGTTACTAATCAAATCATCATTTCCACTACAGCTTTCTCCGCCTTCGCTGCCAGTAACTAATGCTATCTCTTCTTACGACAGCCCTTAGAAGATTTTAAAGGGACCCAAGCTGTGGTGTAGGACCGAAACCGTGACGTTAGGACGCGGAAAGTAGGTCGTGAAAGCAGACTCACGCACAGCTGGCAGATGGCAGAGTGGGTGGCCCTCGCGCGTTTCAGAATCTGTCTTCACATCATTACACCTTTTGCCGTCCTTCATGCAGAGTTTATGAATTTGCGGCTTGTATCTGAGCAAGTTTTAATTTTTTCCCCAATTTAGTCTACTCATCTGGCACTCGAGTTGGATATTGATGTTATAGAAGTTGGTACGAAAATAATACGAGCACTGAAACACAGATACAAAAACATAGAAATCCACAGTCACGCATCATGGCTATAAGAACAAATTTTCGAAGAGATAACTAAAATGTGATGTTTGGAACATCTCATTCAAATATGGGCCCGGTGTTTCAAAACATCGACGTTTTTTATGTTTTTTTAGACATCGATGTTTTTCAAAGTGATACCCATCCCTAATTGACTATGAATCCAATTATGAATATCAATGGACCGTCAAAACACCACCATGGATATCGTCAAGATCTCGGGGACGCATGGTTGAAATCCCATCAGGTTGATCTGAACTTCGAGTTGATGCTTATAGAACGGATGCTTACTATCATTAAATAAAAATAGTTCGGGGAGGGGGGAGGGGAGGCTATTGATTTCTTTACTACCTCAAATGCAGCAGTAGGTTTGAATAGCAGAGACAGAAGATCTCACCATTTAGGTCAATCAATATGAAAACCACTGTACTCCATCGGTGTCAATAACTATTCCGTTGTCAAAATGCTTCTGTTGAACAACCGCACACTAATGTGGTCAAAATTTGACGTTTAGCGATTTTGTAACATTTGATGTTTAGCGATTTTCTACGAAGTAATCTTTACAACCAAAAGGTCATGTCATGAACCAGCGACTCATAGCATCAATATCAGATTCTGCTAATACTGTATTTTAAAATGTTACTAGTACGGTGAGTAGGAGGCGAGGTTCATTTTGAAACACGTACGACATTCTGTCATAAAAATTTATTCAATTTATTCAAACATTGAGAATTGAAAAGTCTGGTAGACAGAAACCAAGGTATTATGTAAGATTCAGTATAAGATTCTTCAGGCTAGTAAAAATGAAATGTTAGTAATAAAGTTTCCTTCTCAGAATGTGATGGCAGCTCAAATGTTCGGGTTTCGCTATCTGGTATTAGTGAATAGTCCAAAACAAATTTGAAATTTGAAAAAAAAAACAATAATTCTTTCATGAGTAGCACCAAAAATGTTTACGTCACAACGTCTTACTATGGATCGTGTTTCAATAAAATTTATTGAAACACGATCCATAGTAAGACATAGTGACGCAAACGTACTCAGTGTGAGGCTCTGCAGGCTGGTTTCTAAATTTACAAAGATTGTCACTAATGGAATAATTTTTGTTAACAAATGATCATTTTGAATTAAAATTTTACAAATTTGAAACTTTTGTAAGTTAAAACCACCCTGAGAACCGGTCAGACAAATACATAATATGTATTATTATCTTCTTGGACCTGAGTAGTGAGATTTTAACTGCTACTCAAACCTTCTGCATGCTGCTTGTGAGGTAGTAACCAAAGTACTATCTCCCGGACTAGAGCGTGTTCTCGCTTAGTTTAGTCGACATACCCAGCTGGGGAATGTTCTCGAATCAATTCCTCGGTTTGAAGAAAACGTCAAACATTTCTTATGAGCCATTTTACTCTGATCGGTATGTTACATGACCCAGGAATTTACCAAGAGAAACTTATCTACAAACTTTCCAATTCAAAAAGTATTTTCAGGGATAGCAATAGTTTGTCCCTTGGCAAAAATAACACCCAATATTGTGTGATAGACTGAAAACAATAAATTCCAGGTAATAAAAATGTAATAAAACTCTGTTTCAAATTATTATACATCCGTTTCTCATGAAATTGTGGATGGTCAAACTTATAATCGTCAAAAGAAGAAAGGAGCCCTTTATGTTTTCCTCTTCCGGAATAAACCTCTCAAACGGATATAGACTTGAGGCCTTGTGACGATATCTTTCAAATGGTCGTTCAGTTTTTAATGCTTTGTATAGAATAAATAGTCAAGAGAAGCAGATATTTCCAGGGCTCAAGTTACCGAAACGGATAAATTCGAAATGCAGGAAAACGCCCGGTAATAATATCCTTTCACGGAGCGCTGGATGCGTTTTGTGCCTCTGAGACCTTCATGTCAGATGTTGTAGTATTCGAGCGGTTGTGGAGAATTGTTATTGCTCATGTTCATTCTCGAGGAAGAGCGAACGAGAACGAAAGAGATCTTGAAAAGCAATCCGACATTGAGGTAGCATTAGGTAACTGAGTGGATTTTGTGTCGCAGGAGTGGGGGCCTATTGTGGGGGGCCTTGAATCCACCTGTCCCTTGATTCAGTACACAGCCCCCCGAAGATTTTCCAATCTAGTCACCCTCTAGGTACGTCACTGTTCTATAGATACTCGCCGTTTCCTATCACTGGCGATAGGCGTAGCCAACTCCGCTTGTCATGCTCCGTCAAGTTTCCAATAGCTACCTTGAAAACTACAGGTCGGACCGTGATTACTGTTTCATCATTTTGTGAGATTGTTAGAGGAACATGCTTATGGAGCCCATGTGGGTTCTACGATTACTACTGCATCTAGTCCACTCTGCATCATGGCAATAACAACTTAGGACGTTCCCATTGTATCGGAATGAGGCAATATTGGGTTGTTTGATGCATCTTACCGCAAGCATGGCTCATTTTTTAGTACTTTCAACAGATTATATACGCATACCATTCATCATCTCATTCTCCTTTCTTATATTCACTAAATGATTGCCAATACACATTCGTATATACAAATAATAAAATCATCTAACGGAGAGTTGAGCATAAGTACGTAATTAATAATAAGGTTGAGGGATGTTGAGGGTCGGTCAAATCACACACAAGTTATTAATAATAATAATAATAATTATTATTATTATTATTAATTTATTAGGTACCTACAATTGTTGAAGGTAATTATTTTGAAGAGTTGAATCGTTTGTAGTACCCGCCCTCCAAGACCCAAGTTTGAGGTGATCAAACATGAGGGAATAAATATCTCATTGACGAAATTTGTCATTGTAAAAAAGTATCAAAACCAAAACATGTGGGAGATAATATCTTAGGCTCAACTAAATAATATTATAGGCTCAACTAAATAATATTATAGGCTCAACTAAATAATATTATTTAGTTGAGCCTGAAAGTGATGGAATAAAGCGTATACGTATACATACGAGTGGTTTCACTGTTTTTTCCTCGCTAATTACAAATTAGATTTAAGACATTATTATTCTGTCGAAATTACCAGAAGTGATTAATCTTGCTTGTGAGTGTTATTTTTATTGTACATGTTCCTCTAAATAGGTTTTCGTCGCAATGTTTATATGTCATTGGACACACAGCACTTCCCCAATATGGGGAACAACGAATAAAAAATTGTAGCGTTCATCCTCACTCTTGGTTTATTATTTTCATTCATTAACCATTGGAATAAAAATTGGTGGATTTAATTTTTCAGATACTTGGAATCCGTATACCGTAATTACGGCGACATAGGTAGTATAGTGAGGACCGCTATTATTAGGAAATACTTCTCATACGATATTATATATATATTTTTTAAATGAAGCTCTTGCTAAGTTCTTTTAATACATATTAGAAGAGAAACGAAGGGAAATATCTCGAGTGATACGATATCCCTCGACTAGAATGTGTCTGTACCCAACTACCTTGACCTTGATTGCGTTATACATTGTAACAAGACGCCCTCAATCAAGTATCGACATCACATGGCGTGCCACACGCAAAACCGATCAGACGACGATTGACCCAAAAAGATAACCGTCAACGTTTTTTTCTAGTTGGAGGGATCGTGGAAGATTGGGCACAGCAGCTGAAGATGTACATATGCGAAAATCAGGACGGTAGTTTGCGATATCCACCTGCTAGATCGGGAGGGGGTTCCAGCTGTAGCTGGCATCTGCTACTCATTTCCATAGCTTGAACTGATGAGGGTGGCCGTGGGTTTGTGAGATGTACCCAGTGTCCCTCTGCCTCTGCTCTATCGGCATCTTCCCCAAGGACTCAAAGGGGTATACTTGCCACCCACCTGGCACGCATCCATGCCCTTATTGCCGACCCCGCATTATTCCGTTTCAGCGCACGCACGCATGCGCTCTTATACGCTACAATAGAGCACACCCCTCATTGGCCTGAGATCTGAATCCTTTTTCGAACAGCTATTCATGATATTGTCCTCTCGAGGCTTCCTTGAATGGAATACCACGGAGAGATTTCTGTGTTTTATGATACTTTCCTTAAGAATGAAGAATTTAATGACTTCGTAAATCAATCTCTACAGAAACTCATAGAATATTCAGAGTTCCTTCCCAGTTTGGATATCGCAGAGATATCGCAGTCTCCACAACTATCCAGTCCTCATGTGAACTTCGTATTCTTCGAATTACAACTAGCCAGAGGTCAATATGGGAGCAAGTCAATACCTCAGAGTTAGGAGATTATTGACATTTCTTTATTTGTAGGTTTCAATTAATTTTATTACTCCCCTGATCCACTTCCAGTTGTTGATTCGGATTATTTAAATTCCATTTAATTAGCTGTACTACAAAACACGGGTGGTAATAGAGAGCGTGATGTCAGAATCCTCGTAGAATACTTCAAGACTCTCTTCACCTCATTGGGTTCATGTTTTTGGGAACCACACATCGTGAACAAATCAATGAAAAATTCAATTAACACAAATTAACTTATTTGTATTGCATTTTTCCAAACTATTATGTACTTAATGATTAAATCCATGATAATTATCTACTATGCTCGATATAAATGTAAGATTTTCTTCCCTAAAAAGAAGGAGAACATTGATAATTCATCGACATTACCGGTTGTAAGTTGAGCATTAAAATTAGACCAATGTAGTTTGAAGTGGGTCCTCCATTTTTTGCTGATATCTTGAAACTATAACGACAGTTGCCACTTGGAGCTAATGTGTGAAATAATGTCTAACATCAATTTCCGCTGACTATCGAATTTATTACATGAAAGAAGCACATGTTCCAAATCGTCTAATTCACCACACTCATCACAAAGATCTCTTGGTTGAAGATAAGCTTAGCATATACCGTGCCCAGTCCGTGATCTTGCCATGCTTGAGTAGAATCTCTTATCTTGCCCGCTGACTTCGCAACGCCATGGTTTAGCTGCTATCGTTGGGAAAAGGAATTTATATTCGTAGTCGAGTTCGCATTCCCGCTGAATCAGCGGATTTATTTAAAACGACCATTTAAGTTGCGTTGATAGACTCAGCAGTTCGTGTTGAGTGCTTCCTCGTGCTCCCTTTCACGGGGTCTTTGACATCGTTTCTCGCATTGCCTAACCCGGGGACAAAGTTGGACAACCAAAATGGATAGCAATGTGAAGGATCAATAATTATTTTCGAGGCAAAGAGGGAATTATTCAATAATTTTATCAAGTTAGGCCAGGAAAGTTTATTTCTATTGAATAACAGTGATAATCCACATGGTTAAATATTCGACGAGATGAATGATCCGTGCGTGGTACAGGAGCTGCGATGATGTTAGCGTGACATACGTATCACGAATGGAATATTTTTTCACAGTAAGTTGCAACTAGCTATTTCGAGGACAAACTCTTGGCCAAATTCCAGTGTCTTTAACTCTAACCCGTTGATATATCCCTCAAGATTCATTCAAATTGGCCCATTCAATTAGTCCGTGGTCCTCTCTCACCTTTGTTTTCACAATAACCGCAACTCCTGGTTGAATCTATCGTGATTCCAACGGTCCTAGATTTTACGATGAATTATCGTCGATTTATAATCACTTAGTTATATTTATTAGAATAATACGTTAAGGGCATACAGGACCTAGGTCGGGAAGTTGTTGAAGGATATCTCGGGCGGTGATTGACTTAGAGTTTTGAAATAAGAAATTAGTAAGAAATTGCCCCTACGTTGTCCGATATTTGTTGTCCGATAAAGTTTTTAAAATTGTGGCTAATTTTTTTTTTATTGAAAGAACGAGACGAGGGGGCATTTTTGGAAGGCTAATAGACCGCAAAATGCAAACATCGCAGTTAAAACATGTAAAATGAGCGAGCAGGATCTCAAATAAATGTCGATTTTTTTCTCAATTTTTCTATGAATGTCTCGTAACCTTCTTCTTATTGGATGTCTTGGCGCTTCTATAGTGGCGGAAAACTCCCCCGCATTTCAAAACTGCAAGTCAATCACATCCTAAGATATCCTTCGAGAACCTTCCAACCCAGGTCCTGCAGGCCCTTAAACCACACAGGCGCAATGAAAAATTGAAATTGACGTATAATATATTATATTATCTTTGACTGTATTAATGCCTGTAAATTGACATTAAATAATGTTTATCAAAGCCTCTTAATTTTTATCGTTCAAAATTAGTTCGAATCCCGATTCCATAATATTGGAGTGGGAAACACGCCTGTTGATTTATTTAGACCATAGGGTTCTATCTTGGTTCATATTATTCAGAACCCCTACTGAATTCAATTTCACTGTAAAGATGTGATTTTCATACGAGTTTTCCCATGAAGATAACGACAAAAACTAGAAATATGTGGACCTGGATGGCCCTACATACAGGGGCCCAAAGAACTCACAACATTGCACAACACAAAATTCCACTCAATATCGAAGGGATGTAAGTGGTTGTGAGTATCACGTTTGTTCATGCTAACAAATTTTACCCCGATCGCTGAAAACGTGGACGCACCTGAAGACTGTCAAGTATTATCTTGATCAGTCCCGCCTGACATGGACATCTTTTCTGGTAAAAATAGAAAAGTTGCGCCACTCGTTGGTGCCGAAAACAATACAGCGAATTCTTAAGGTTCTACCAGTAAGAACCCTTGAAACGTCTATCGTCAATACTGATTCCCAGGTTCGCATCAGCTATTCTCCTCATTTGAAAATTCAAGTTTGAAACATATTATATTGTCAGTGATGGCTGGTCTTAAGTTGCTGGGTTATGATTGGCTTACTTAGGTTATGATTGGCCTCATGACAAAATTTGGAACGGTTATTGTGTGGCCACGGTCAGATTCCACATATAATGTAAATATCTATACATGTAGTATAAATATGTATACCTACATTGAAAAGTTCAAAATGATGTCGAAGGTTTTTGATATAAAGTGTACGATTTCGGAAGTTCGCCAACAGTGATAAGGTTTACAAAGAAAAGGTGAGTATCTACCTAGTTAAAAATATGACTCAACTAATCTCGATACGTTTGACTCAATTCCTCTTACGGAAACCCAACATGTTGTTTGCGATACGAATATCGAACGCGATAAGACCGCGGTATCACCAATGTCACCGTTTTCACGATTTCTGTCCCTTTTTTTCAGGCCACTATTGTCTTTTCTTTTCTTTCTTTCTATCTCCCATGATTTGTTTTCTTTCTCCTTTCAAATCTTAAATCGATCTAATCAGGTGAAGTCACGAACTGCCTGGTCTAATACGCAGAAAACGGGAACCCAGCCGGGCTTTTATCTTGTTGACGGATCCCGCTTACATATCCCGGTCTCTCAGTAAGGAGTTCCATGACCTCTCGGATGACGGGACGAGACGGTGAGGGACATGAGTGGGGGCGGTGAGTTGAATTCAAAACAAAGAGGGGGAAAATGACTCATTACGATTGTACAAGGGAGGAGATGGTCGTTTAGCGGGTTCGCCGAACAGCTAATTATTCGAGCAAAGGCGAGCGGTCAGAGAGTTGGTTTTAATAATTTTTCCTCATTGAAATAGAGCAGAATGTGCGTATCTGGTTGAAATTAGGTGGACTGCAACTACTTTCGCCAAAATGTCTCAGACAACGTTCATGCAAACCGTCGTTTCAAGTGCAGCATGAAATAACTCAAATTTTCATCAAATATAAATATCTCTAGAGAGCAAGCTTTTTAATTTTATTCAAGAACTTTATAGCAGTATTATGCAGACATATAGGAAATCGAAAGAATCAAAATATTTCATCTTGACATAGGATTTAAAAAAAACTCTGTAAATTCTTGACACATCGGTTTATTATCTTCTTTATGCAGATCACCCGTTTGTCTAGATTAATTACCTATTATTATTATGAATCATCATTAATTATTAATTATTATGATCAAGTAGTGTAAAATATTATTAAATATTAATGATGATTAATGATGGTAGTTACTATTAATTATGAATAATACAGTAGGGCGTCGATAATCTGGGTTAATTGGGACCAGACTTCATCTATATTTCCAAACACATTCTGTTTTTATGATTTAAAATTATAGAAACTTATAGATAACTTCAAGGTTTGTAAACAATACAGTAGGAAAATACTATTAAAGCTGTTGTGTATTACTTAGTAATGCACATTAATGAAACTGAAACTCTACAGAATACAAAATGTGAAGTACAGTAACGTAAAAAAAACTATGCAGTACGAAGTTAAAGAATATTACACACTCTATACATTGTCAGGGCTCTTGAAAAAGTCTTCAATTGATGTTTGTACTGCAGTAGTTGCATTTGTTATTAGCGAATTTTCGAAGAAAATGTAGGTAGCTATTCTTCTCGGTCCGAAATGTTTAAAATTCGAATTTTCGAAAAATTGTCATACCGAAATCGGTTTCATACTATCCTGAATCCACTGCCAAAAGACACCAAAAATAATATGTATATATATATTTTTATATATTTATTTATAAATTTATGTCCGGTTGTGGAAACGAAGGCACTCGCGGTGATTCTTCCCGGGCTGCTGACGCTGTAGCGCGAAAATTTCCGTAAGCTTTCCAATTGTATATATTAAGTGTTTCTCTCCTTCTAATTTCTTCTCCCGTGAAAATATTTATCCATTATTTATACATTTATATATACATTTATATTTCGGGTAAGGATGACCATCACTAGTCGTTGGAACATCCATCCATCTCATGCATTACTTGTCAAACATTACTGTGTCGCTATCGGACAATCGGACAATTATCATGTAAGTTAATAACTAGTCTGTAAGTCACCATCTCTATTTAACCCTTTATTCAATTCATAAATAACTCTCCCATATTTTTGTTTGTAGGATACATGATTAGGATCGTGTTCCACGATCGAAACGTCGTAATAAACCCGAATGATAACGACTAGTGTTGGTCATCCTTACCCGAAATCTACTGTTTCCTAGTCACAACAACCTCCACTAGTGGAGGAGCATTATATATGTTAATGCATGTGTCATTCCAGAAGATAACTGTCGATAGAATTGAGATAAAAAGTTCAAATTTGCACAACAAATCCGTCTCAGCAATCGAAAGGCTAAGTTCGTGGACAGAATCGAGCCACTCTAAGGGGAAGCTTTGAGGAGTTTTAGGGGGGGGGGGGGGGATTCCTCATAAATTCCCAAAACAAAACATTCTGACAAGTGCTACATTATTTTAAAGGGTTTTTTTTTATGCTGAAAACGATGGTGAAATCCGAATAGCAATAGTGGTGGTGAGGGGGAGGTTCACCCATAAATTCCAAAAATGAAACGGTCATATATACATCATTTTAAAGGTTTTTACACGCTGAATAAAATGGGAAAGTCAGAATTTTGCTATATCTTATTCCGCTCTCAAACTGGAGCACATTGAAGATGAAGAAACGTGGTTGATACTTGAGATGGTCTTCATGGACATCATGTTCTTTAATGGAGACATTTTACATAAAACCAATTATTTCCCAATTACAATAAAACCCAATTATAATTTGTGAACGTCTCCTAAATGTTTTAAAGCAGCCTAAAAATCTCAACAACAAAACTTTGGAGCCAAAATTAAGAAAAACCCTGATATCACAGTTCATACTGTTTGAGCAGTGCTCGCAGAAGCAAGTAAAGCTTCATGTACATATTTTCGTATCTGGCAATTTTAATATTTTTTTTTTTTTTTTTTACAGAATCGAATTTCGGACCAATTAAGATACGAGTTCGATACAACAATACGTTCTATACAGTGTTTTTTTTTTCGTCGATTAAGTGAACATTCAAAGTACTAATATCCTTTCATTATTATTTGGCTGCCTCCCGTCCTGCTGCTTGATTGGAACTTTGTCGGTTCAAAATCTCAAATAGGTACCTATTTAGTATTCCAATGAAATATAGAAAACAAAGTGCAGTGCCGTATCATACATTTCCAGCCTTGTGGCGATGTTAAGTCTCATAATATGGCAAAACAACTTTTCATAACTAGAGGTCAGATTATGCATATTTTAGATATAATGATTTCTTATGGTTTCTAGTATGATCTATGGAACTAGTAGACCACTTGAAATTCATATATACTGGCACATTTCAGGTGTGGTAAATACGTCGTTATATTTGGGGTAAATGCCTACAATGATGGGTATGTTGGACGTTTCAAACGTTTAAATACGTTTCATGTTAGGGTTTAACTGGTATTTAATATGACCATATATGACCACGTGCTGGTATTTAATACCAGCACAATTAGAATGACAAAACCATTTTTTCCATCAGATAGCCTGCAGGTAGCCTCTGCAGATCCATTACCTGCTTTTTCACTTAATCCTGGCTAAACTCAAGACATATACGTATAGACCATAGACCTGTATATCTATACGTATATCACGTATATAGGTCTATGGTATAGACGTATATGTCTATGGGTAAAGCCCCTGGAAACTTGGGGCGTTTCCTATAGAGCGAGCCTTATCCTCAGATTATACCTATCAGAGTGGGTTCCTAAAAAAGCTGGTACTTACACAAATACGTACTACCTTTCACCAGATTTTCTATATTTGCCGCTCGTTCTCTATAAATACCGTTGGAAAATATTTCACACCCCACACATCTCTCATCTACCTTCTACAAACTCTGACAATACCGTTGGTTGAAAATCATCCATTTCAGGTAATGGATTGGATACGGTTCTCCGCGGATTGAAAATGAACTTCCTGGCAATTGAGTGGAAGAGGTCATTTTTCGAAATATTTATTATTTTCATTTTATTTTGATAATATCTTTCCCCAGAACTATTGGCACAAACCAGTTGCTATCTAAGTGCATGGTTGAATGACTGCATGGTTGAGTTTCTTCTTGACACCCAAGGAAACAAGTTTTTTACGCATCGTATCTCCTTGTGCAGATCACCCTTTTGTCTTAATCACTAAATGATAGATGATTTATTATTGCTATTATTTATCATTATTCATTAACGTTAATTATTATTAATAATTATTACGATTAATTAACTCAATATCTCAAAACCATGTGATGTTCGAATCAACTGGGCCAGTAAGAACAATGTTCTACCCGACAGGCAGCCGCATGATTCACCCTCATGATGATGACTTGCGATCTGCTCCAAATTTGAGCCCTCATCGTGAATGAACGGCTGGTCGTTAAAAGCTCCGGATTGAGCTCTATTTAAATGTTTACAACATACCAACACCGTTCAATCTTAATTTTTCGAGGCTTGAAGTTTTCAAAATTCGTTTTGAACCCCTTCCCATAGACCTAGGGTTACGAAACGTTTCAAGGACCATTGTGGGGTTGGTCTGAAACCTTGAACCCAATTTCGCAAGGTTTTTGGTTTTTTGTCGGAAGGATTTTGTTTTATTGTCTTCAATAATGAACCATTAGAATCGCCCAAGAAAAAAGACCCCCCCCCCCCCCCCACAAAAACATTTGCTGGTTTACGCTTCAAGATACGTAGATTCAGAAAATCGGAAAAATCTGCAAATTCTTGACACAACGGTTTATTATCTTCTTCGTACGGATAATATCATTATTATCACCCTTCTGTCCAGAATACTAAGTGATAGATTAAATATTATCATGAATTAGCATTAATTATTATTTATGATTATCGAGTGGCGTAAATTATTATTAATTATTGTGAGTCATCACTAATTCTTAGTAATTATTATGAGGTAGTGTAAATTAATATTAGTAATTCTTACTAGTTCTTATTAATTAACTCGTTATCTGAAAACCATGGGCTGTTCAAATCAGCTGGGCCAGTATGAACATTGACCTGACATGCTGCCGCATGATTCACCCTCATGTAGACAACTTTTGATCTGCTCCTACTTTGAGCCCTCATTGTGAACGAACGGCTGGTCGTACAAAGCTGCGAATGGTCTTAACGATTTCTAAGTAATAAACTCTATCTAAATGCGAACTAAAACCTATACCGTTCCATTGGAATTGTTCGAGATACGAATTTTTCAACATTTCAAAATTCGTTTTGAACCCCTTCCCATTGACCTAGGGTTATGAAAAGTTAACTTTGCTTCGTGAGTTTTGCTCGAAATTCCGGGAATTGTGTTCGTTTGATCTGTTACCCCTCATTAGGTACATGTGGACGTGTGAAGTTGAACTTTTTCACAGCATTTTTCCAAACCCACTTCGAACTCCGAAACTTCTCCTTTTCAGTACCTAACCCAAACACCGATCTTGTAGCAATTGGTTCGAATTACGGAGATTTCACTGTGTTGGAAATAGGTGTACATTGGAGGCATATTTCAAGGGCATATTATGAGTTTTCTAAGTGCATATCGAACTGAGCTCTATTTATAACACTTAAAAGGTGAATTCCTAAACAATTAGTCAGCTGTAGAGTGGCGGGAGGAAGGCGATATAGCGGAAGTGTGGCGGTGTTAGTCACCTACCGCCAGGTGACCGTGAGGCCTCGGCTGGCAACGACCTGCCCAAGATCAACCTCAGCCCGACGGACGCCGATTCGAAGGAGCCCGCGTGGGTGGCTCCACAAACCCGAGTTACGCACATCCACTTCGCCAATACATTCAGCCGAAATTACTTTTACTATGATAACCACAAAGTACCTCCACCTACCACCACCACCACCCTCCTCCTATCATCACCAACTCACCTGCACATCGTAGCATTAATAATTATTAATTAATTATAATTAATCCACCTCATACTACCTTATTGCACAGAACAAAAATAGTGTCGCCATCGTGTTCAGCGTCGAAAAATCTATAAACTGAGGTGTTACTCGGCAAAAAAGGATACAAAATTTGTTATAAAACTGGTTATGGAGACATTTTACATAAAACCATTCATTTCTTCGAACATTCGCTCTTATAGCCTGTGCAAAAAGGAACAGAAAAATGAATTGAAAAGTGGGGATGAACCCAAAGGCAAAGAAGGAAAATTTAAAATAACCAAAGATTATTCTGTAGGAGATAAAGGAAGAAAATCAATAACTTAAATACGCTTCTAAATTGAAAATAAATTTAATAAACGCAAATCTTGTGGGAAAACAGTCAATATGATAAAATAAAATTTCTTGAGATAAAATAAAATGAAATTTCTTAATGGAAAAATTAAATTGTGTGACTCGGCAAGAGATCGGATTTTGCACAAATAAATCTGTCGGTACTCGAGCAAATAAAAATAAAGGGAAAATTGGTGCCGTACGGTAACAGGAAAGGAAAAGGGACTTATCGGCTCGTAGACTGGAAGACTTGACACCAAACAATGATCGGAAGTCGCCAGTAGGTGCTTTCTTGGTAAGTCCCAATCCGTGACTTGAAACGGTAGAGGGATTGACGAAGAGGTATGGTAGTGCGATGATGTATGTAGTACTCGTAATTTCGGTGATCGCAGATGTCTCTTGTCCTCAACGATTCCGGAGAGATGGACGCTGGGAGAAAGCTGAGACGAATTCACCAATCTGCTTAAGAATCACGATGATCGCTTCCTTTAGTACACCGCCGAACTTCCAATGACAGATTGAAATAACTCACTGATCAAATATAAAATCGAAGAGGTATTACGAGACGGTAGAGCCAGTACACGAGAAGGAAGATGGAAAGTGAAGGTTTCGCATGTGCTCCGGGAAAAAATGATGGCGGACGACCGTATCACTGAGCATGACTAGCGGGCCTGCCCAATGCAGCCAACCGAAGTAGCGCTTCAATTTAAATGAGGAAATATTTCATGGTACACACTCCTCCCCAGCGGCTGAGGTGGGCAAATACCGCTTCAATTTAGAGGGATGCCAAAGGCCGACATCCTTGCCCCGAGAGTCTTGGAGCTTGCAGGTACCACCAGCGCTGACTGCGACGACAACGAAGGGTCCCTCGTATTTATGGCAGAGTTTGGCAGTGGATTTGCTGGCAGCAGAAGACAAGTTGTAAGATAGATGAAGAACCTGGTCTCCGACCTTGAACTTGTCAGGTTGCCGACGCAAGTTATACCGGTGACTTTGGGCTGTGCTCGCCTGGAAGAGATTCTCTTCAGCTACATGGTGCATCTCCTTGAGCTTTTCCAGTCGTGTGGCCCATTCATCCGGGGTGAGGTTCATAGGCTGGCCTTGACCTGCAGGAACACGGGAGCGAAGAGAGTTGTATGCTTGTATTTCTCGACCAAAGTTGAGGAATGCAGGAGAAAACTTAGTTGAGCCATGCACCACACTATTTAGTGCAAATTGGAAATCACCAATGTAGGTGTCCCAATGACTATGGCGAGATTGATCCACATAAGTGCGAATCAGCTGACGAACGTTGCGGTTTGCCCGCTCAGTAGGGTTCGCCTGACAATGATAGAGTGGCGTGGTGCGATGCTCTATGTTGTATGCCTGTGCCATGGAACGTACTGATGAACTTACAAAATTCGAAGCGTTGTCCGTAATTAGGACTGAAGGACTCCCATAACGATTCAAGATGGTCGATCTGAACTTTGCAAGTATAGCGGAAGATAAGGTATTTCGTAGAGGAACAAGCTCGACCCATTTTGTAAACAGATCTTCAAAGACAAGAAGATATTTGTGTCCTGACGGGCTCCGGGGAAAGGGTCCCATGATGTCTGCCGAAACAGTGTGCCACGGTTGGATTATATAACGTGGAAACATCAATCCTCGAGGAGGTACATTAGATGGTTTCACCCGTTGACATAAATCACACCTGCGAATGTAGCGAACTATGTCCTGGTACATTCCAGGCCAATAATATAGTCGACCGACCCTCCAGTGAGTTTTAGCAATTCCCAAATGTCCGGACTGTGGCTCATTATGGCATTCAGCAAGAATAGAAGCCCGTTGACTCCAGGGAACGACCAACTTCCAATCTTCACTGGGGTCTTCTAGTTCGGCCTTGAGGAAGGATTTTCTGTAAAAGAACAAGTGGTTGCCATCAACCTTCCACTCGGGATGATTCTCGGGATTGGCCCTTACTCTGTAAATTTTATTTTTGTACCAATCGTCGTGCGACAGACCCATTGCAGGGGTACCAGAAGAATAGAGAGAAGAACTGACAGCGTTGAGATCTGCATGCGTGGAAATCCTCGAAAGGGCGTCAGCAACGCAGTTCAATTTTCCCTTACGGTATTCAACTTTATAGTGGTAAGGCTGCAACCGGAGGGTCCATCTTGCCAGCCGCCCTGAGGGATTCTTCAGCTCCAGCAGCCACTTTAAACAGGAATGATCGGTAATTACCGTAAAATTGCTACCTTCAAGGTATTGGCGGTTCTTTTCAATACCATAGATCACTGCCAGGCATTCCTTTTCTGTAACGGAATAGTTACGCTCAGCACTGGATAAAGAACGCGAACAATAAGTAATAACACGCTCGACACCATCGTGGATTTGGACAAGTGCTGAACCAATTCCATAATGACTGGCATCTGTTTGTAATATGAATGGCAGGTCAAAGTTTGGCCTAGCCAAAATCGGAGCTGAAGTCAAGGAGCGTTTAAGAAACTTGAAGGCAGTGTTTTGATCATCAGTCCAACACCAAGTTTTCTTCTTACTGAGTAGTGATGTTAGGGGTGCGATAATGGTAGAAAAATCAGGAATAAACCTCCGATACCAACCCGCCATCCCCAAAAATCGGCGAAGCTCCACAAGGTTGCAAGGAGTAGGATAATTGGTTACAGCTTCCACCTTTTCAGGATCGACACTGATGCCATCAACGTTCACACGATAGCCCAAGTATCGGACTTCGCTGCAGCCGAACTCGCACTTGTCGGGGTTGATCCTGAGGCCAGATGCTGAAAGCCGACGGAAAACTTCTTTAAGCAATTCACAGTGTTGCGTGAAATCCGATGTACATAAAAGAATGTCATCCAAGAAAACAACAACTTGGGGATACATATCAAGGAATATGGAGTCCGCTAGCCGCTGAAAAGTTGCTGGAGAATTCGTACATCCAAACGGCATGAAACGGAAACGGAAGAGACCTCTACCAGGAACAATGAATGAGGTTATGTCACGACTGGACTCGTCTGTTAAGGGAACTTGCAGAAACGCCTGCTTTAAATCGAGCTTAGATAGGTAAACAGCCTGTCGCAGACTGTCGAGCAACGTATTCATGTTTGGCATTGGATACGAGTCCTTTTTTGTAATCCCATTAACTTTACGAAAATCAATACAGAATCTGTAGGAGTCACCCTTGCGCACCATGACTACTGGAGAGCTCCAAGGAGCGTGACTAGGTTCTACTATGCCACTCTCGAGCATACTATCCAGTTCCTTATGCATCGCTTCCAATACTTTGGGAGAGTAGTTGTAAGCTCGCTGCTTTATGGGGACAGAAGAGCCAACATCAATACAGTGCGAAATCCTTGAGGTAATACCCGGAGATTTCTCCAAGGTCGACAATCCTTCAGCAACTATCTGATTCAAAACCTCACGTTGAGCATCTGTAAGATCCTTGATACTACAGCAATTTACAGTTTGTAACGGATCTATATTTCGAGAGAAGGAACGTGATTCAGAGAACTCATATTTCTGATTAGGTAATCCAGGAAGGGACCAGGTATTATTACTCGGGTCGGTGATAATTCCGGTTTTCCTGATGAAATTTAAACCCAAAACTATAGGAAAAGATAACGTATTCAAAAACAAAAATTCGAATTCCATCATCTGTAGACCCAGGTACTAGACGCCATTCGACGTTCTAGACGTTGGGCGCCATTTATTTATTTGTGCAAAAAGGAACAGAAAAATGAATTGAAAAGTGGGGATGAACCCAAAGGCAAAGAAGGAAAATTTAAAATAACCAAAGATTATTCTGTAGGAGATAAAGGAAGAAAATCAATAACTTAAATACGCTTCTAAATTGAAAATAAATTTAATAAACGCAAATCTTGTGGGAAAACAGTCAATATGATAAAATAAAATTTCTTGAGATAAAATAAAATGAAATTTCTTAATGGAAAAATTAAATTGTGTGACTCGGCAAGAGATCGGATTTTGCACAAATAAATCTGTCGGTACTCGAGCAAATAAAAATAAAGGGAAAATTGGTGCCGTACGGTAACAGGAAAGGAAAAGGGACTTATCGGCTCGTAGACTGGAAGACTTGACACCAAACAATGATCGGAAGTCGCCAGTAGGTGCTTTCTTGGTAAGTCCCAATCCGTGACTTGAAACGGTAGAGGGATTGACGAAGAGGTATGGTAGTGCGATGATGTATGTAGTACTCGTAATTTCGGTGATCGCAGATGTCTCTTGTCCTCAACGATTCCGGAGAGATGGACGCTGGGAGAAAGCTGAGACGAATTCACCAATCTGCTTAAGAATCACGATGATCGCTTCCTTTAGTACACCGCCGAACTTCCAATGACAGATTGAAATAACTCACTGATCAAATATAAAATCGAAGAGGTATTACGAGACGGTAGAGCCAGTACACGAGAAGGAAGATGGAAAGTGAAGGTTTCGCATGTGCTCCGGGAAAAAATGATGGCGGACGACCGTATCACTGAGCATGACTAGCGGGCCTGCCCAATGCAGCCAACCGAAGTAGCGCTTCAATTTAAATGAGGAAATATTTCATGGTACAAGCCATGCTGCATGACTGTGGGTTCGGTACCCAATTTTTAAGCAACCCCATACTGCAGCTAGCTGGTGTAGTACCGCCACCATAAGGAAAATTTCCAATATACGAGTACCTCGATTTTTACTTACCTAAGGTTCCCCCGGAGTTGAGCAAAATCATAATCAGAAAAATAATCAGAAATGTTAAATCATAGGAATATTTAGGTAGGTTTTGTTCATGTTGAGAGGCTATTGATCTCAGTGCATAGATATGCGTAGATTTGCATTTAGAAAGTTATTATTTGAGCATTTCATTATGGATTTTATGACACTTCAGAGACATCTGGCTGCCTCCAAATTGGAAGGCTGGTTCAACCCTGTATAAGGTTTTGTATTAATTTTGAGCGGTGTGTTGTTCTTTGAGGCATATACCTCGCTGATAAGGCACTGATATACCTCTCATTACAAAAAATATTCCGCGAACAAGCAACACGTAGGTAAGGACGTTTATTTGTTACCAATACCTCCCCTTAGTATGAATTGACTTAGATTATACGATAGGTGATTTTGTCTGCAGTGGATACAATAAGTTCGTTTTTGGAGTAGTAAAATGGGGTTAGGAAATGTTAAGACCGATTCTCCATTAAATTCAAAGCAAAAGGGGCATATATACTTTTATATAGGTATGTACTAGTAATTCCTTAAAATACACGTAACTCTCCTCACCTTTTCGTGATTTTCGGCGTGGTACAAACAAGCCTCAATCCAATTCCCCATCTAGTAAGAATCGGTTCTGGCGGAAGAGGGCCTTAACAATGGCCTCAGGTACCAAAAATTAAGGTCAGGTTGATCATCCTTGTCAAAAACTATTTTGGGAGTTTTTTCCAAGCTCGTTGCTTGAAAACATATGAAGAAAATGTGAAATATGCAGCAACATGCCAAATATGAGGAAATATGCAGCAACATGCCAAATATGAGGAAATATGCACCAGTAACCAAAATATGCAAAAATATGACATTTGAATTTCAATTTAAAAGGCAAAAGTGCATTCAAAAACCTTCAAAACGTCTAAATACGAGGTTTCACTCGCGAAAACCGAAATATGCAAAATATGATAATTCCAGGCTTTAGTTATGATGCTTACGATTGCAAGAGGTTATGGTTGTGAGACCCCTCTCCACGCCCCTTCCCGCATTCTTGTGACCTACCCCTCGTAACCCTTGTCACCTTTGGGTCAGGACATTTCTTCGACGCAGGGACGGGCGTTTCTGCTTTGGCCCCAGCTCTGCAAGGGATTTGTTGTCAAAACATAAGTCGAGTCCGTTCCCCCTCTACAAACTTCTTTCTGCATTTCTCCACCAAATCCCTCTTCGACTTCCACCGATGTCGAATACACCACGGAATGGCTTATAAGCTGCGGCTTCTTACATAAATCTCAAAAAATAGATTCTCAACTATTGGAACAAACCAATCTGTTGGACGAGACCCCAACTAGAGCTCTCCAGCTCATATCATTCAGTGCTGATAGTGCTTCTAATTGTAATTCTTCCGATTGTTACATGCGATGTAAAAATGTTGTGTGCAACTGTTATTTATTTGTAATTAATTTCGCCCTTCAGCATCAGTGGCGGATTCAAAGGGGGTGTCATGGGGTCACTAGTCTGAATCCGCTCTTGGTATAGAGGTCTTGGGGTCAATTCAGCCGAATGAGGCCGGGCATAGTCATGAAAAAAGCTGGCGTTGATTGCTTCAACTTTTGGCAGATGATCTACCTAGAGTCCCAAAAACACGGTTGCCACTTTTCTGAGAAGTCTTTACTTGGGGCTTTTCAGTAAGAGTAAGAGTAAGGGCGGAATTCATAGTCCTCCCTCAAGGCCGAGGGTACCCTCGCCCTCAGTCAAGGGTGGCTTCATCCGTATTCATAGTCAAATCTGGAGAAAACTCAAAAGCGTCTCCAAATCCTGGGGTAAAATATGTTCACTTAACCTTTTCAAAAATTTGTTTCTATTTCACTGGTTCTGAGGTCATCATGATTCCAAAACCTGGTAAGCCAGCTGAACAGTTGACTTCCTACCGACCAATATCCCTCTTACCGGTACTCCTCAATGACAAAGTTATACCATATGCTAACGAAGCTAAGTATCTGGGTATGACCCTAGATGCTAAACTTCGACGGAAAGCGCATGTCAAAAAGAAGAAAGAGGAACTCACTATCAAATTCAGGAAAATGTATTGGCTGATGGACGACGATCACCCATGACGATCCAAAACAAGCTAACACTCTACAATCAGCTCCTCAAGCCAGTCTGGACGTATGGTGCACAACTGTGGGGCTGCACCGCTCCGAGCAACCGCTTGATCATCCAGCGCTTCCAGAATAACGTACTACGCGCGTGTGTAGACGCGTACCGTTACACAAGAAATGATCGACTACATTTGGAACTTCAAATTCCCACAGTCGAAGAAGTTATCAAAAAGCAAGCATTAGCCCATCAACAGAGGCTTCGTGACCACATCAATGACGAGGTTGTCCAGCTCCTTGATGTTGATGGCCTACTCAGAAGGCTTAAAAGAACAAAACCTCATAACCTGTGGGAGTGGAGTGTTTTGTGAAAAGTGTTGTGAAATCATGTTGTGAAATGAAGTGTGTTCAGTGGGATCAGTGAACCCATACCAGTGCATCAGCTGCACAAAACTTGAAGCCTTTTAGAAGCCATGTTACGTATCTTAGCTTCTTAACAATCAATTAACAATGCATATCAAATATAAATTGCTAATAAGTTGTAAACTTGGTGCAATAAAATTTTCACAAAAAAAAAAAAAAAAAAAAAAAAAAAAAAAAAAAAAAAAAAAAAAAAAAAAAAATTCACTGGATTTTGAGATCAGAACATAAACTAGCTTTTCACCCATGTAACATTTCCTTCTTAACCAGTAACATTTTTTTGTAATATGCAACTTGAAATCCTTCAAGCTCATTTAATTTTTTTTCCCTTGCGATTGGTATTAGCCAGAAGCAACAGCCATGAAGTTAATTTATCACCTATGTCATATACAAACACACACACACACAAAATTTACATAATAAAATCAAACACACAAATTAACTCGATTTTCACTCCCATGTCAGTGGTATATTTACATAAAATGGCTTTATAAGTATTGGTTGCGCTTTAGATGCAGAAGTTTTTGATGTTTCTCTAGCTAATGAATCAAAAGTTTTTGAAAACACGAAATAGTGCCATACTTGTCTGAATTAGAATGGCAACCCCCATCGCCCCCCAGACCCAGAATGAAAAGTTTGTTGAAAACACGAAATAGTGCCATACTTGTCTGAATTAGAATGGCAACCCACATCGCCCCCCAGACCCAGAATGAAATGTTTGTTGAAAACACGAAATAGTGCCATACTTGTCTGAATTAGAATGGCAACCCCCATCGCCCCCCAGACCCAGAATGAAATGTTTGTTGAAAACACGAAATAGTGCCATACTTGTATGAATTAGAATGGCAACCCCCATCGCCCCCCAGACCCAGAATGAAATGTTTGTTGAAAACACGAAATAGTGCCATACTTGTCTGAATTAGAATGACAACCCCCATCGCCCCCCAGACCCAGAATGAAATGTTTGTTGAAAACACGAAATAGTGCCATACTTGTATGAATTAGAATGGCAACCCCCATCGCCCCCCAGACCCAGAATGAAAAGTTTGTTGAAAACACGAAATAGTGCCATACTTGTCTGAATTAGAATGACAACCCCCATCGCCCCCCAGACCCAGAATGAAAAGTTTGTTGAAAACACGAAATAGTGCCATACTTGTCTGAATTAGAATGGCAACCCCCATCGCCCCCCAGACCCAGAATGAAATGTTTGTTGAAAACACGAAATAGTGCCATACTTGTCTGAATTAGAATGGCAACCCCCATCGCCCCCCAGACCCAGAATGAAAAGTTTGTTGAAAACACGAAATAGTGCCATACTTGTCTGAATTAGAATGGCAACCCCCATCGCCCCCCAGACCCAGAATGAAAAGTTTGTTGAAAACACGAAATAGTGCCATACTTGTCTGAATTAGAATGGCAACCCCCATCGCCCCCCAGACCCAGAATGAAAAGTTTGTTGAAAACACGAAATAGTGCCATACTTGTATGAATTAGAATGGCAACCCCCATCGCCCCCAGACCCAGAATGAAAAGTTTGTTGAAAACACTAAATAGTGCCATACTTGTATGAATTAGAATGGCAACCCCCATCGCCCCCCAGACCCAGAATGAAAAGTTTGTTGAAAACACGAAATAGTGCCATACTTGTCTGAATTAGAATGGCAACCCCCATCGCCCCCCAGACCCAGAATGAAAAGTTTGTTGAAAACACGAAATAGTGCCATACTTGTCTGAATTAGAATGGCAACCCCCATCGCCCCCCAGACCCAGAATGAAAGGTTTGTTGAAAACACGAAATAGTGCCATACTTGTCTGAATTAGAATGGCAACCCCCATCGCCCCCCAGACCCAGAATGAAAAGTTTGTTGAAAACACGAAATAGTGCCATACTTGTCTGAATTAGAATGGCAACCCCCATCGCCCCCCAGACCCAGAATGAAAAGTTTGTTGAAAACACGAAATAGTGCCATACTTGTCTGAATTAGAATGGCAACCCCCATCGCCCCCCAGACCCAGAATGAAAAGTTTGTTGAAAACACGAAATAGTGCCATACTTGTCTGAATTAGAATGGCAACCCCCATCGCCCCCCAGACCCAGAATGAAAAGTTTTTTGAAAACACGAAATAGTGCCATACTTGTCTGAATTAGAATGGCAACCCCCATCGCCCCCCAGACCCAGAATGAAAAATTTTTTGAAAACACGAAATAGTGCCATACTTGTCTGAATTAGAATGGCAACCCCCATCGCCCCCCAGACCCAGAATGAAAAGTTTTTTGAAAACACGAAATAGTGCCATATTTGTCTGAATTAGAATGGTTCACCCCATCGTCCCCCGCACACGTCATAGATGTAGGTATCCTGATGAATCTGTCAGGAATGGGCAGTGGCGGATTAAAAGGAGAGGTATTAGGGGTTATGAGGTTTTTGGTAAATTTTAATGCATAAATTCTTTTAAAAAAAGTCAATAATTATGCGGGGGTCACAGGAACTCCGGATCTTTGATTACCAAGAAACAAAATGTTTGCCCATAGACGGTAGGGTTTTTGAAGGGAGAAGACGACAGGAGGGAATCTGAAGGGGTTGGACGGTAAAGGACGACACGGGTGAGTGAGCACCGCATTAGAGTTGCCGGCAATTAGGTTGGTAGCGTCTCCTCGCCTCGCTGCCGTCTCAAGAATGCCAAGGAATTCTTTGAGAGGCAGAGGTGATCTTGAGCACAACTGGGAATGCAAAAATCTCCCAGCTGTCCAGATAATTTCTGGGATTCTGCGTATCGAGGAGGAGCGGAAACTGGAATGCAAATAAGTTGGATCGACGGAAACGGGAGAGGGAGCTGACGGTTATATTCTACCCGGACAGTAATACAAATCCAGGTTCCATTCCAGCAAAAGTGACCGAGTTGCACCGAAGAACTTCTCCCATCGTTTGACCTCAGCTAAGAGCTTACTTCATAGTATCCCAACTTATATTCTCAAACTGGAATTCAAATTCCGCACGTTTCGAAATTGAAATGCCTATAATACACCCTCAATAACTACCCCGTATGGTTATACATTTGTCAACTACTGCATTGATTTTTCGAAATTTGATTTCCTACGTACCGGATTGTTAATACTCGTACATTTAGGATATCGGTGGGTTACTTCATAATAAATGCTGTGGGTAAGTGTCCAAATCACGATAGTTCAATATAAATTCATTTCAATCTGGCCATTAGCAATAAATCATAATGTGAAATCTTACAAACGATCATACCTCGAGACCTTTAAGCTACAGGGTTCGCTACAGTAAGCTCTGTCGAAGGTTGATATAACTTTACACGGTTTGGACAAATCTTCAGAGCAGGTGATTTTAGAGAGTCCAATTCTGAAGTATCATGATAAATTACATCATTATTCAATGGTTCGGAAGTTTTCTTTTGAATTTCTTCTCTATTATGAGCTTGACTAGAAACCACCCCTAGAACGGTGTACGCAAGAATTTAGGCACCTTCATGTTCAATGCTCACGATTTACTGGCCGTCTGAAATGTGCATGCACAATACAGAAACAGCTTGTGCTCCGTAGGTAGACCACTTGCATCAGCACATGTTTGTAATAAGCCTGCAGTGCAACTTAATTTTCATTTTCCCTCAACCTTACGATGAGTCACCTTCTGCGTTTTGAACCCCGGAATTCGCGCGACTGGAAAAGACGAGAGCGACAGGACACGAACGGCAAGAGAGATGGTCCGTTCAGGATGAAGCAGGGAATAGACGGTACAGACGGTTTGGTGGGGGAGCCATCCAAGGACTAAACTGACCAAGGACGTAGCCTCAGTTTCCGCTTCACATACACGGACGGTCATCTGTCCTCCGGACCTCTATCGTCGTCGTTTTTTTTTTTTTTTATATATATTTTTTTCCGGGATCCTACGGCTGAGGTAAATGAAGGGTACGTCGACCTCAGGATCCTTAGGAAACATTAGCTTTGCCGCATCTCTTCAAATTAAACTTAACAGTCACATTCTTCTAAAGTATATAAATTAGCAATAGTAGTTTTGATTGCTATACCAAAGGCATAGACGTGTGTCCCCATGCTGCCCCACCAAAACAGTAAGATTGCAATCGAGAAAAAAAATCAAAGAAACGATACAATATATTGAAAAAACAGAATGCATTGTATCCGTGCAGAACGACGTTTTTTTGGAATTTAGGACTTGAGTAAATACCATCAAAACAGGAGTCAAGTTCATAAAACCAAGCGAACTGATCGGTCTTAATTGATGAGGACAAACGTATACCTACAGACGGCCAGGAAATGTTGGGTATGGAAGGATTCCGTATTATGGATTCGGTAAACATCAGAAGAACAAGTTTAGGTAAAATGGGCGTTCACATCATTTTGCCTGTCCTATCAGTCAATTTGAGATGGTCCAGTTATCACTGTATGAGCACAGTACCTGCGTGTAAATTCCAACTAGAATTTGAGCGTTGTAATCCCACTGTGTTCCTAAACATCTGAAGCTTCATGTTGAATGACAGGATATAGAAATTTAGTTGGTGTGGCAGTTAATCCGATTTGATTCCAAGTCGAACACGATTCTTTCGTCAACTGATCCACAAAACAGGGATCCGGGATGGCTTCCTAAGATAGAGCGTGTGAAAATATATGACGGATTAGAAAGGTTTTATTCTTTGTTAATTAAATATCAAACAATAAATTGATTACACAACAATAAATTTCGTCCTATTAACTATATTATTCTAAGACGATTAACTCATTCGTGTGCACGAAATCAAAACACAACACTTAGTAGTCAAATGTGTTTCATTGACATTGAACGTATCGTGTTCGTTCAAGAAAATGGTCCACTGACCTCCTCATACCTAGAAGTTTTAATCCCGAACTAGGGTTACGAAATCCGTGTGTCCTAACAATGTGGTGAGTTGTGATACTGTGTCAAATATTTATTTGAATAATGAATGCTGAACCGAAATTCCGATTTCATTCGTGGATGTAGGTATGTCCATCCCGTCTCAACTAAAACCTATCAACTTCTGAATCTCAAGCAATAACTTTCAAGCGTTCGGAGGTTGAAAATAACTTTGATTTGAGCCTGCTGGCACGATGCCGGACATGAAAGCTCTTCTTAACAATTCGACATTTATTTAAAGAAGTCAGTGACAACCACTATCGCTATAACCTTCATAACGCATATGACATTGATACCTAACGTTAATTTATAACTGTTTTACATGGTGTGATTGAGAGGTCCGATAAGGTTTATATTGGAGGACGGTCATTCCGAATTTGATTTAAAATGAAACCGTGCAAAAGCAGGAGATGAACTGTACAATTTTGTGGAAAACAAAGAGTAGCAGTGGACGCCCAAGGTTATTTTACGAGTAATTTTGAGCGGTCATATGACACACTTACATAAGAAAGTAGTAATTCAACTCATAGTTCCCTGTTTACAGTAGCTGGTTACGCCGGAAGTCGTTTTGAAAATCTCTCAGTTTTGAACTCCTAATGCTTCTTATCCTACTCAAAGGTGCTAATAAAGGGTGATGTATCGTAAACTCCCCCACTAAGTGGATATATACAGTTATCCCATCAGTAATTGTTTCTGTGATGGTCAGCGATTGGTGGTAACTGATTGCAAACAGTGAGTTCACAGAATCAGTATCGCAGTAAGTAACATGACTGGGATGGGAATACACGTGAATACAATGTACCTCTTTTTCAACTATCACAAAACAGGAGTAGTTTATTAATCTCTTATGTGTGACAGCTCGCGCGGGAGTGAAAATGAATATCCTTGCCCTTCAGATAGTCAAAATAACTATAACCCCATCTCCAACAGTGTCCACTGTCACATAAATTTTCTCTGATCTCTTCTCTATTTCCAAATGATCAATCAAAAGCCGATCACAATTTCACGCTCGGAAGCAATGAGAACTTGTATCCCACTTGCATTTAGGTAAGCCTATTTGCCATAAACTTTAATGATTGATGTCGGTCACTCTATATTCCTGCTGTCGATATTAAATCTGTGTGCTGGTCGGACACAAAGTACTACGTACTTAACATTTCGATTGGGCTGCAATTTGAAATGTTATGTACACTGTAACTTCTCTTTCATGTTGCTCATGTCTTGGAAATGACTTGAATTCTAGTTTATTATATACCGTGTTGTGATCATACTTCTCCCAGTGTCAATCCATACAAATTGTTGTACACTGAAACCAATTTTTCACTCGAGATTTTCATCAGTTATTTATATTTTTGTAGATTAAGGTAATTAGAATCCCCTTCGCCGTTTCTTCTGCAGATTTTTCAAATTCTTTTCAACTTGTGTGGAGTGGATTCATTATGCAGTTCGTACTGAGTTGGTGTCAATGAATGTCATTGCGATCATACTATGGAAAGAAGGAGATAATACCCCCCCCCCCTATAAAAACCCCTCCCATTGGCTGATATATTCCCTTCAATCCCCTCTTGATTGATAGAATTAATTATGATAATAATGATAGAGAATTACTTCTCAGGAAAGTAAATTCTATATTTTCCTCATGGATTAGTCTTACGAGCTGGGTAAGTTGCTTATAAATAATTAGGGTCATCACATATCTCTGCACGAGGCTCATCCAAATTGCTGGTCGAGGTAGTGACCCTGACAACACGCTTCTTAAAATTACTTGAATGTCACGCACGATACGTGTATCGTTAGTGCCATATATCACATGTGAAACTGAAAAAAATAAATAAATAAATAAATAAACGATGAAATAGTTCATAGTGAAGAGCATGGTCGCGACGCATTGGACTCGAGGCCAAGGTTGCTCCTGTTATGATCCGCTGAGAGTACATTTCTAGTTCTTCCCTTCAACTACTTGTTTTCAAAGAATGACAAAAAATGAGAAAAATCTCTCGCCGTTCGACCTAAAATTAGTGTCGAGCCTTGACCGATTATTTTAGAGGCAGTTACAAATCCAGGTCGGACGCAGTGAGCAAGTCCCAAAACATTCTGAGCTAACACCCCCCTGAACTCCTTTTGAATTTCCAAACTGGGAACTGAACTGTAAACTTCAAACTGAGTAAAACTTCAACTAAATATCCCATTATTTGTTTTGTAGGACAACAGAGCGTGATCATTGCAACAATGACACCGAACTTCATTTATTCGATGATTATTCGTTTTATGTCGTCTCTATTGTGATCAAACAAACGAATTGGACATTTTGTTGATACTCGGAAGCTGAAAAATGCAGGGTAAGCTTTGTCCCCCGCAGTGCCACTGTTAAACTCGAATTCTTCAAAATGCTTCGACGCGGATTATACTCCCGGTAAGAGGTGTTGGTGTAAAACAAGAACGTTGCACGCACTTGTTATACTCGTAAATCCGCAAAGCTGAAAGTTAGTATTTAATTATGAAGCTATTCGGTTAATTCGGTATGTATCAGGTGTGGTGCTCTCTGACTAAAGATCGGGAAGAACATACAATAAGTCTTTTTAATAGTCACTTGTCATCTTGGAAAGAAAAGGTTCTTCCAGTTCCCTCAATGTCGTTTGTGTTAATTATAAAAGTTTATTACGACTATAATCATGAAAAATAGGTCAACTTCATCTAACTCACGAAGGTAGTGGATTTATGCGAGGAAATGGGGGAGTAGGATCAAGGCTACTGTGGATTATTTCATATCTAGGATTTAGATCAGGTGAATCATGCAAGAAGGGTTTAGCGCTGGGGACATATTTGTTCGATTTTGCCTCATATACAGATTTTTCAACGCTGAACACGATGGTCAAGTTAGAATTGCGACATCTCATTCCGTTATCAAATTTGAGCAGATGAACCGTGAAGAACATCTTTTTTTTCTGACATTTTAAAAAAAATTTATTTGGTATAGGCATAAAGCCATTCAACCATATAGATATAAATAATTACAAATCAATTACAAAATGATTACAAATTACAAACAATATTTACAAATCAGGAAACACTTCTTATAAATTAACATTTATCTTTGTGATATAATCATATATTGCATCATAAATGTTCACATTCTCCAAACTAATCACATGACTCATGTTGAATGGCTGTTGAATGTCTTCTTCCCTTGAGATCGTAGAGAAGAGGAGTTTTCTTGGTGTGTCATACTGATAGGGATGGCAATCATACATCGATGTTTTTGAAACATCGATGTTTTCGCGGGACACATCGATGTTTTTCCATCGATGTTTTCTGTTACGATGTTTTTGGAACATCGATGTCGGGGTTTCGATGCATCGGCACATCGATACATCGATGTTTCAATTTTTTTTGCCATAGGCTGCTGAATGTTTTATTCTAACGTTTTTCTCACATACCTAGGAATATTATTTCTGAATTTTTATTTCCTTTAAATGAAAATATCGAGGCGTGTTGGCTGAAAAGTATCGATACTTCCAATATTTCGCCTGTGGGAAAGCAGCTAAAACAGGCTCTAATGTCAGGATTTCACTCGAGATTTAAGGGGCGGGAAAACTGTCACTTGCTGACCCTACCCATGTTTTTGGACCCCGTTTCAAAAATATTCACTTTTCCGATTCCATCGCATCGTCAAAAGCACTCACTAAAATTAAAAAACTGGTGGCGTCTACTACTTCTAATTTCCCGTCATCTCAGTCATCTTCAGAATCGGACCGTGGAAGTCCCGTTGACATAATACGGGCCCATCATAAATCTTTGGCGTTCAAAACCAACAAGAAAATGTCATCTTTTCAGAGCTTATCGGTGAACTTGGACACGGAGATATCAATGTATCTCTCAACTCCAGTGGCATCAAACATACGTTCAAATCCCCTTGAATTTTGGGAAAGACAGTCTAACCCAAGCTGTACACGTTATCAAGAGAATACTTGGGGAGGGTAGCCACCTCGGTACCGGCAGAAAGATTATTCTCCAAGGCTGGTGCAGCTCTTACGCAGCAGAGAAATCGCCTGGGGGGCAAATTGCTTTCAAAATTACTTTTCTTGAATGGACTACCTGCCAAATACTGGGTGATAGCCCAGCCTTCGTTTATACGATTTTTTTTCTTGGAACTGAATTATAATGGTAACAAATAAAATAAATTTATAGGTTATAAATTAAATAAAATAAAAAATTGATTGAAAACCATCGATACATCGATGTTTTTTTAAAAACATCGATTTTTTTCCCATCGATGTTTTTGGGGTCCGATGTTTTTGGAGCTTCGATGCCGGCCTGTCGATGTATCGATGCATCGAAACATCGATGTTTTCATTTTTTTTGCCATCCCTACATACTGAGCAAGCAGTATGACATACTGCAAGCATATCCAGCATATGCTGCTCTTCAGAGCAGGCTCGGCAACTAGGGCTTCGGGCTCTTCCAATCATATGGAGGTTCGGATCCTTCCTATCGTTTTAAAATACTTTCTTGGTTTACTGCTATTTATTTTTGAGAACCATGTGTGCTTTTTAACAACGTTGAACATGAATGTATAGGTTCGTCCTTTGGGGTATGTAGTGTGGAAATTCTGCCATTCTTTTGTGTATTGCTCTCTGATGCTCCAGTTTAGATCGGTAGATGGAAATATCCGAATAGGCTCACTTGGAGGCAAATCGGCAGCTCGTTTCGCAGCCGAGTCTGCTATTTCGTTCCCACGTATGCCAATGTGGGCCTTAATCCACATGAAGTGTACCCGAGTTCCTTTTGAACGTAAGTCGTCAATTTGTCTTAGGATTTCAGCTTCCAGTTTGGTTACTTTGGACATTATGTTAATATTTTTCAGTTTAATTGGAGCGCTTTGTGAATCGGAGATGATGATTACTATTAACATCGTCGCCAGCATATAAAAGCCCTTGTAGTATGGCGTACAGCTTTGCCGAATAAACTGAGCTTTTGTCCCAAAGACGGAAGCCTTTCTGAACGTTTGCTGTTGAGTCATAAAAGGCACTGACTTCACCATCGTGCTCAGGCGTTACTTAGCATCACTCGTCTGACTGTTTCATTTTGGAATTTATGGGTAATTTTTTCACCCTAAAACTCCCCAAAACCCCCCTTAGAGTGGCCCGATTCTGCCCATCATCGAACTTAGCCTTTTTTTGTGCAAATTTGAACTTTTTATCTCAATTCTATCGAGAGTTATCGGATTTTGATATACAATTTTTTCGGAAATTCGAGTTTTAAAATTTTGGACCGAGGACAATAGCTCCCCAAAAATTCGCTAAAAACAATCCCTATGGTCGCTGTTGGTCTACAGCAATTGGCTCATTTAATGTTGTCCAAGAAATCGACAAGCATGAACCAAACAAAAATCATCAGCATGAGTGTGAACCGAACGGAACCGTCAGATACTAAATCACTTTTCACATTTCAAGTTCTATACAAGCTTCTGTTCTTCATACTAGAGAAGCTTAGACGGGAGATTCATCTCATGAAAAACACTTCAGTGTGTTCCCAACTACCAATGAGCTAATTCATTGTGACCGTGTAATTTCAATGAAAAGGGCAGAATGATGACCCTAACCCTTTCGAATTTACGAAGTAATCATGCGAATTGTACTCCTCAGTCTGTTGATTAAGAGTAGCTCGGTTGTTCCGTGGACGTGAGGATGTTGAGAGTCGTGGTTCATTTTGAAGTCATGGTAATTTAACCAGAACTCCTCATTCAGAGGGAGGTTCAAAGAAAAATTTATGACGGGTCCAGGCCGCCGCCTCGGGAACGGGACTGGATAGGTACTCTTTTTCGTGGAAAGAGCGAAATCGCTCCGCTGGGTCTCCCGGGTCGTCGTAAAACAGGCAGCTGACCCGTGCCGAATTCTGGGAGGCACTCGGCAGAACGGGCGAGTCGATGGGATCGTTACGAAGTGCAAGCAGAAAAGCACCTCATGTATAAAACATTCTCAACTGGCTATCAAGACGCAATCTAAAACCGAGCTATTATCATCGCTGGCAGGAGCTTGGGTTCGCCTCGTCTTTCTTTGCCAGAGTCGACGTACGTTGGGGGAGGGGGCGGGAACCCCGCAGACCTACGTATTATACCTTCTGTTGGGGGCTTGAGGACAATGCCACCAGGGTATCCCAAGCTTCTCACCTTCATGATTTCACGATGTTAATTTTTGCGATTGTGGTGCACCAGGGCAAACGTCCTGCTACATCGGCCGATGATGATATACCAAGATGGAGGAATGACGATAAGTGGACGTTGTTCACGGGATTGCGGTAGGTTTCTTTTGATGGCTGCATAAAAATGTAGGATTATATATACGAGTACAAAACTTACTCATAATATATGTGGCAAGGAATTAAAATATGCGCTTGCACAGAAAAATGATGCGACAAGATTTCATGAAAATCCCCACAACCGTCTAAAGAGCAAGGAATTCGCGTTTGCGCATGCCCAGCTGAAAGTATCAATGCGACTATGAAATTCACAAGGGACTTCTTATGACCCTTACTTGCTTTCTAAATTGCAGTTCATCATGACCATTTTTGTTGTTGTATAGTTATGCGAGTTTCAAGATCGGGAAGCGAGTGGAAGTATTGATTTAGGAAGATAAACATTTATACGTACATTCATACTAAGTGACACCGAGGGAGCACTGATGACAGTACCACGGCTTTTTCGGTAAAGACGAAACCAAGACTTAATCCTCCTTCTCGGAGTATAGGACACCTATTTTTTACCCTTCAATGTGGACTCGGGTTCACGTGTACACTGTTTACATTTTACGTTAGTAATACATGGATTTGGACTCGGCAAGGCCAGGTTCAGCATGGTCAGGTTTCCAACTACTTCATGTGATCGGGTTTAGGGTTCTAAGTATCTCTAAACGTAAACCAAGAACTATTCAGGGGCAGAATCAATGGACTTGGGCCAAATGCGATTGGTAATCTAGGTTTGATTCAATCAAACCAAAATGTCTAAAATCCAGAAGTGGTTTTTGAACACCCAAGCCAACTTTCGCTCACTCTATCTTGATAAGTACGTGGAAAAATTCCGTTTTCAAAAATCCAAAATCGGATGTGTTGCATTCAGATAAAGTGGATGAAGAGTCCATTGATAGAGGAGTGGGTTTGCATTTTATTGATCTTCATTAATTCCAATTGTAACCAATCGCAAAAATTAAGTTCTTATTTTCATTCCGCTATCGTGGAGTCTTCTCCGGGGAGTAGAAATGTTATGGCGATGAATAATTGTTATGAATATCATAATCCAGGGAAGTACACTTGGCCCTTTACTATTCCTTATATACATTAATGGAATAGCAAGTGTATTAATTAAGAGCAAACTTTATCTATTTGCAGATGATGCACCTATCCTGATTAAAGTTACGGAATGGGGTAGCATTTTTTTTGATACGGAGAATGATCTTAGTCGGCTGCATAAATGGCTCCAAAGTAGTATCTTAACAATTAACGCAAGCAAGTGTTATTGTATGACCATAACCAGTTCCAAAAGTTATGATTCGAGTGATCCATCTCATTCCCTAAGAATGCATAATAGAAATTGTTCAGTCCTCAGCTGTTCCTGTCCCACTCTGTCGCGGGTCAACAGCCATAAATATTTAGGAGTCATGATTGATGACAGGCTGAATTGGGATAATCATGTTACTTAAGAAATATTTATTAATTTTTTATAATTTGAGATGGTTTATTGACTTTCCTCGACTAAAGATGTTGTATTTTACTTAAGTTCAGTCTGTTCTGCAATATGCAATAGGGGTATGGGGAGGCTGTGTTGCATCGAGACTGAAAAAACATGCCATTTTGCAGAAAGGTTTGTTGAAGGTCTTATTGGGATTCCCATCATCCGATTCGTACGATGAGGCTAAGTTTTTTACCCTTAAAAACTGTTTGCCAATGGATTGCTTCTGTATTTTCACAACCATCCTTCCCTGGTCGATATAGAGGCGGCTCATCACTACCGTACGAAGCTGGCGGATTCGGGATTTGCTCTTAATGCCCACCCGAAGTCCGCTCTATATCCTTCACATGCTGCATAGGAACTTGCCTCCGTTGATGAAGTATCCCTCTTCATTCTCTAGGTCCCAATACAAGAAGCAAATCTTGTCCTGGCTTGTGAGGGAGGGAAGATCCGCTATATTAGCTCTTATTACCAGTGTCTATTGCAATCGGTGACCAGTCAAACCACTGTTATATTCTTTTCAAAATCTTTTAGTTGATAAACACATGTATTGTATCAAAATAATTTCTAAATTTAATGTATATGGAAGTAAATTTATATACGAGTAGTGTGGAAGAAAAAGGTCTGTTCTGAAGATAACAATTTAATTTGTGACTAGTGTTAATTTAATTAACCTAGTGATAGTTATTTAGTAGGCTTGAGACTCATGCTCAACAACACAGGCACTGCCTACAGTTGAGCATTACTATTCAAAGTGAACCTACGGTACAAATTAATTTTTTTCTAAATTTATTTTTCGTGTTACTATACCTGCCAGATGTATTTATTTATTTTCATTTTCATTGAATAAACACTATTTTCATTTTATTTCATTTTCATTTCATTTAATTTCATTTCATAATAGGTGTCGCATGCAATGTTTTTTATACTCCTTGAATAACATACATTTCTGACCTTTATCAGACTTCACTACCACCTTTATTTCCATATGGTTAGCGAAAAATAATAAAATAATCGTTTTCCTTCTTTAGAAGCGGCCACATTTGGTGTATCTAGTTGGTTAAATAGCCGGCAGTTGGCTCGATTAACGGATGATAAGAGATGATATCTTATATTCTCAGCGTTACAGGACGCGGCGGGCACTAAAGTAGCCGAGTGGCCTTCTCTCAACCAACCTCACCGGAAACTGTCAACGACGGTCGAAGGAGCGGTGGACGGCCAACGGGGTACGCTCATGTTTCCGCGTTTCTGTAGCATCTCGGGATGCCTATAAAGTAAATAACTTCGGAAGCCCCCGAGTCCCTCACTCCCTTCTCTTCTTGTCACCTTTCAAAGGAAGATCGGCCGATGGAGCCGCGTACCGCCCTGCAGATGTGCGTTCGTCAAGGACGTAGCGACGACTTGACGATGTAGCGACCGAGAGAATGTACCGGAAAACACCTGAAAAAATGTCTCACCTGCGTGGACGATCAGCTCGAGTCTGAAAAAATACGATTTTATCCTGGTATTGCTAACACGCGGCCTTCAGGCATTACAGATTATATTAACATGCAACTCAACAAACTTCGAATAACATTGAGAAATTGCACCACTGTTGATTTCCTAATGATTGACTTCTGGACCAATTGACTATCCTAGATGCAATAAAATTGACGACTTGGTTTTTTGAGCATACAGGCAGTTCCTGTTTGTTACGTGATAGATTCTTCATTGCTTGGCATTAATGTCATTATTGACATTATTGTTTTACCGTGCGTTCATATTTCTATTTGATCGAGAGATTTTTTGTCTCTGATAATAACCCATGACTGTATCAAATTGATGTTCTTGTAGAAGAATTCAAGAAGAATTTTTGAACTGCTTTAATTACACAAGCTCAAACTTATGGCAAATCGGGAATCACTTGATTCGACAGTGCAGATCGAATTTTCAGGGGCTCCCCTCGGGCTCTAGGCTTCTAGGGGGTGGTCCAGGGGGTGCATCATGGGCAATTAGAACCCCATAGAAATTTAAAACCTATGATTATTTGCTCGTATAACTATTATATTATAATGAACTCACAGTTTGGAAGGAATATTTCACAGCTCGAATAGAAGTTTCTTCTGTGCAATCTGTCCAATTATAACCTCCTATTCTTCAAGAAGAACAACATATACTTACATGAGAGTGGTTTCAAAGTTGTATCAACTGCTAAATAAACATTGGTAAGTGAATATATATATATGGGGCCAAGACACACTCGAGTGCCTACGGGGCCACACTTGTCTTGTCCAGACAAATAGAACGACGATTCTGTAAATTTAGATAATAACGATCAGAAAATGACATATTAGTATTCCGCCAACGTTCAAGAACTTTAGAGTGATTACTGGCATTTAGCGTTATTTTACCAAGGCAGTTCACAGTATCAGACCCCCATTGGCTCACTGATAACATGTTGAAATTGGAATTTTAATAAATGTTAGATAAAATAAGTTGCCAAGAGGTTCTTTGATAACTTGGTATGGACACAAATGAGCAATAATTACAATACGTAGTCCTATTCAGAGTAATATAAATATTTAAGTTATTGAAATAACAGAAATTGAAAACATATACCTAAGCTATTCACGGTGTAACAAGGTCATCGATATCGTGTGTGTATTACTCATGTAGGTATTGGGATTTTCCATGACGCTTTGGGGCTTTGGTAATACTTCCGTTCAGCGTCTGGATAAGCATGAAAAGTGATGCACCATCGAGTAGTTTCCGCGAAGATTATGGATTGTGGTCGCTATTTGTTCTCAATACTGTCTTGTGTTAGTACCAATATTCCAATCAATCCGTCTTGTCACGGTGCGTGAGAAAAATAATTCTACAAATTCTTCCACAAAGGTTTATTATCTTCTGTCTGGATCACTGCTCTGTACAGGCGCGGATCTAGCTCGATGTTGAGGGGGGGGGGGATAATGCGGGTTGCCTACTTTCAGGGGCTCTTCATCGAAAATATGTTATAGTATATTTTAAAAACAGTATATTTTTTCATGGTGATGGGAGCGATAGTATAATAATTATACTTGTATAATTATTTATAATTAATAATTAAATTATATTTATTCATAATTAATTATACTATAGTATAAATTATTATTATTTGGTAACAAAGTGATGGTTTCAAAGGCGGAAATAGACAAGAAGAAATTTTAAAAACAATTGTAAAACAAAGTGGATTTGAAAAGAAAAATCCAGGGATCCAAATTAAATAAGTCTGCCAAACAGAAAATGTTTTCCCCAATAGTTCAAATTTTATGTTAAGTACTGTCATTTTTCTAGTTTCGTAGCGGCTAAACTGCTGTTCTACGAAAAGGTCATGTGAGAATAATTTGAAGACAATTCACACCGTTTGATAGATCCTCCTGTTGAGTAGTTTCCTCGAGTTTGATAGGTATTTCATTGGCTGAACCTTTGCGACCTCAACGTGAACGAACGGCTTGTCTTAGAAAGCTCTGGGTGATCTTAAAAAATCCTCTGAATTAAACTCTAGTTCTTTAAATATTTTCAGAAAAAGTACACTGTTCCCCGCTAAAATGTTCGAGATATGACGTTTTCAAAATTTATTTAAAAGTTATGAAAAGTTTCAAGGATCACTATTATCCGAACCCGTAATCCAAATTTCATACCTGATTTCAGGACAACGCTAACTAGGCAAAGTGGCACGGACGGCGCATAGTGGTGGAAAATCGTCATTTTCGTTCAAAAACCTGTAAATCAAGCTATTTGCCATCACTTCGTCAAAAACCACTGGAACTAGTTAAAAATGAACAATCACGTCAAAATACAGGTCTTCTAAATGGTTTATTTTGGTTTCTTAAATTGCTGTTGCATTGAAATTGAAAATTGCTGTGAATTGATTAATCAAATTTGAATTTTTAAAAAAGATTATTCCAAACAAGAAAAGAAATTATATTAGAGCAAAATATAATCATTTCTTTACTAAAAAATAAAAAAATTTCTTTGGTCGATTCCAATGTTTTATTTTTGAAGGTAATAAACCAAAAGACAGGCAGTGAGAAACTGAAATAGCTACATGGCATTTGTCTCCGTTCACTGTAAAGTGGTGCTGTTCGTTGATGTTCGGTTCATGTTCAAAGTTGCCAACAATTTTTTATGTGAAGAGCTGCTCCGTGACCCGTCTATATCATGTGGTCTAATATGAGGTACATTTGTGTTCGGCGCGATGTCTACTATGATAAGACCTTCGAAGGAAGTAGTTAGTCAAGTTTGGAGCTACCTACCCCGCATAACTCTCGAATAACTGAGCACCATCGACATAAATTAAAGTTCCATATGTTCAAACTGGATCGATTCCAAGAGATTACAATACTCTAGCGTGTGACTTATCCTAAGCTGCAGTCTTTCACAATCCCCAACATCGACAAGGCCAAACCTAAAGGCGGAACAAGAGTTGCAGCGGATCGCTTTGACCCAAGATACTGCCGTTCAAGTCGTAAAAGATTTGATAGCCCCTAGATTACGACGAACAGGTCTGTTCAACAGTGCTGCCATAGCGCATAGTACAAATAAAATGGCTTCTCGCTGTACTGTGTCCAAGCAGTACATAGAAAGGGGTTGCCATGTGAGTGGTCAGTTACAATGGTTGTGTTAGGACCAGCGATCATCTAGAAACTGTACATAGTAATTCGATAAATTTGACATTCGAGTGATAAGCGAGATAATACCGAGGTTTCAAAAATAGTTTTGCAAATTGCATTTTGAACTCTGGGAATTTCGGAAATAGAACAAGTCTCGTGGTGTGGAGGAGGAGGGGTAATAGATATGGTGGGGAGGTTCTTAGGTACCTAATTAACATCATACCTTGGGTAAAATAACTTAACGCGCCGGCTTGAAGGGGTAGATCCTAAAGCCGGAGGGAGTAGAAGGTTAGATAGAAATGGAAGCAGCGAGGGTCAACATTCAAGGCTGTCGAGAACCGTGATTACGTGGGTAATTTCTCCTTGAACTTGCTTTGCGAGCAGCGTACTCGGTTAGCCTTCTCTCCCTCTAGCTCCCGCTCTTGGTTTCGTCATATCTCTTTCCTCGGCAAAGCCGTTCCAATTACTTCAACCACTCCTCATGCAAATGAGTTTCTATTAAAAGTCTACGAAACTCGTAACTATTCAAATGTCTTTAATCTTATTATATAGGAATTACTACCTACTGAAGAACAAATCGTATTTAAATTGCCAAATTTAAAGAATTGGTTAGCGCTTATCTGTTCCACAATCCGTATATGCAGCGGAATTCTGTTCCAATGAAGGTAATTATTGTGATGCGACCGCGAAATAAGAATCATCTGAAAGCATAAAACTAGGTCGATAGCAAAACACGAACAAATACCGATAATTGGCAACCGATCATTCCAGACCAACATTCCAGTTCATCGAAACATGTTGGTAACTAAACATACATTCAGGGGTTCTCTACATTAAAAATCATCCCATATGGAGTACACCTTCTCCATCGACTAAGTAGTCTCTAAACAAGGGAGTACAATTACCCATTCAATGTGGAAATTATAGTAGTCCAACGAGTTCTTCATGACGTAGAAAAGTATAGAACTTGATGAATCAGTAATGGCCAATTTGGTTTCACTTAGCAGCGAAACAGTGGATTTTCTTTTAGCGAATTTTCGAAGAAAAGGAAGCTATTGATATTGGTCCAGAATGTTTAAAACTCGAATTTCCGAAAAAGTTTTATACTGAAATCCGTTTCAGACCATCCTGAATCCACTGCCAAACAACAACAAAAATTACTTGTACCTATGTGTATACAGTGTGTCCCACGAGACAATCCCCCCCCCCCTTAAAATCGCCAAAATGTGAGTATAAAAAAATTTCCTCTTCCTATTTTTGGGCAAGGACCTCAAATATCATATTGCGCAACGTTGCGCAACCGAAACCATCCTTGTTTCACAAAAAAAACTGTAAGTCTGACAAGTGACACCTCATTTTATCAAATATCATGTTATGTAGGGCATGCTATCCCGCAGAACATTCAATTCTGGATTTGGTTGCTGGAAATACCTCCGCGGTATTTCACACCATATTTTCAAGTTATCACAAAAGTTTTGTTATATAACGTGCATAAGGGAATGGTGGAATGAATTTTGGGATGAACCATTGGAATCCCCCCCCCCCCCCCCTCCACCATTCAAAATTGGAAAGATAAGAACCGTTCGCGGTTACAGCTGGTTGTTGGGAGTATTCAAAGTTTCTGGTTTGCATACATAATATCATAACTATTACCAATGACCTACGCACAAGCCCCTGACGTCGAGGAAGAACATTGTGTTTACCTCCCAACATTAACGCGGATTGATATGATTCACCAACCAGAAGAGGAACACGACGCGGTCATGGGTTCGATAGAAAAGGCGAGCAGGCGTTTATCTATTAGGTGCTCACAACCCGTGAGGCGCGACCTTGGACCGGCTGATTACACTTCCTCATTAATTACAGGTAATGTCAACAATTAACCTTGTTCCGCCTATTGTTTTTTTTTTTTTTTTTTTTTTTTGAGGAGCAATCTTATTGATAGGTACTTGGAAATTAGTCTTGAAGGCATGATAACGTTTGAGTGTGGAATTTCAGAAATGCTTTTTTTGGAACCCCTACTTTTATCGCAGTTCCCAAACGAAAAACATAAAACTTATTGGTTTGAGGGAAACAAGTAAATCTATTTATATTGGTTAGGACACGACATGTTCTGATACCCCCCTCGGGAGTACAAGATTGTTACACAGCGATGGCGTTGTCTGTTTCACGCCAATAATTCTGAAATAGACTTTCGATACAAACTTCACTACTTTTCGCGATCGAGAGATTGCAGTTTGCCAGTGGCGTCGTTTGTGGAAAAATAAGTTTCATTCTCACCAAAGAAACCTCCACCTCGGGATCGTAAGTGAAAATAATAGCTTTCATGTTCCTCTTACCAAGCCCTCGGTTCAAAACATTCACCAACCTAATAAAAATCTCCTCCTCCCGTCACAATATCAGTTCTGGCAATAAAAATCTCGTTGGAACGAATTTACAGTTCTGAAGACGAATATTTAACGAGCTTGGTAGATACCTACATAAAATCCCAGTAAACGTAGGCGTGGAGTCGTATTATGCAGTGTCGTTTCAAGTGGGAAAAGCTCGAGGTGTGTTAGTTGAACTTTGAGGAATATAAATAACCTAAAACTGTTGTTGTAAACAAAATTAATCCATCTTCACAATAATTGTGACATTGTGACGTAAATTATTCACGTTTCTGGTCACTGTCCACCCTTCAAGTTATTTCAACTCTCGGGTCACGACAAAATTGCCATTTTTTAGGAGAATTTTCCTGAACATGACAGTAAGGTACTAGTTACCCTAGTAATAGTCCAAATAAATAACGAGAGTTGAATAAACAGTAGGTAATATAGTGGTTATAACACATAGTTGTATAATAATATTCATGGTGACAAAGAACGAGAATATTTGTGGGGAAAAAAGATCAAAGTCCATACCATGTTTGAAATTTTAAATTATTTCCGGAAAATTTCTTTGATCTACGTGATTTTCTTTCTTGTTACTTGAACTTAATTAAATTCCCTCTCAGGTGGGCCTAACAGCTGTTTTTCGTAATGTATAGTGTCTGTCTAAAACGGTTTCAAACTTAGTTTTTCGATTTTCCCTTCATATGCTAATATTGCGAGGGTCTCACGGCAACACTCCACATTGTCACTTTTGGCCAAAATGAGTTAGGCATACCATTCGAAGCGTCTTCCCCGAGCGGATCGATCTAACTAAGTATAGGTACCTAAGTTAGGTAACACTAAATCCCCCGATTTATTTTACTGAATTACTCAGTAAACATAGTCAATGGTAGATGGGTTTTTGGCTCTGCTGGAAGATCGCCCAAATGACGATGTGGGAAGTTGCCGTGAGACCCTCGATTGGTGGTAATGATTCGCGCGACCATTGGTAGGTTGTACCAAAGGATACGACAAAAGGTGGTGTAGTTTTAAAAAAGTGGAGTAGTGTAGAGGTTTCCTTAGGGTGAGTCATCCACCGAAGCTATGATTCAGATGTAGTATTCCGTCAGTACGTTAGGCAACCATGATGAGTGTTTGCCGAGACTGGAGCGGCAACACGACTGGGTCCTCGTGTCCTAGCGATCCTCGTATTACTCCGTCTAGAGGCATCAACAGCCTCAGCATAATATGACGAAACATCAACATATTATGTCGAAACTACTCATTGCTATTCCTGTATTTTAACACAAATTTGACGATCTGATCTTCGTGGATTTCAACGTAACCTCGACATATTCCCCTACTTACATCTCCCACATGGTTTACCAATTATCAATTACCAAGTACCAAGTATTTTTTATTCAATATACACAATGAATTATTGGAAGCAATTTCGCTGTTTTTGCGTTGATGGGATGTGAGTAGAATCCATTAGAAAATACTCTTTTCTGCGTCCTGGAGAAGAACGCAAAATGGGTTTATGCCCAAATACCACTAATTCAATAAATTTTTATTGGAAGAATATGAAGGATTTAATCACAAGTTGACAGAGAAAAAAAAAGCTGCAAATTTTACCACTAAGATTGATTATTATACAATATGACCCTGATGGGTGTACGAAATAATTGGAATAATAATGAGCTAAAATTTAAAATGCTATCGACGCAATTACACACAGAAAAATCTAATCGATAAGAATTGTACAAATAAATAACACTCGGGTTTTATGAAGCCCAACATTCATACTACGAGCTTCATTTTAAAGGTTGTGGTATTTACTATTGGACACATGAAATTATAAGAAATGCAGGTCGAATGCCTCAAAATAAATGGTGACAACAAACCCTTACAGTATGCCAGAAAAATTAAGTGATCTCGCAGATCGCGTACATGAGGTTCTGAGCTATTCAAGAATAAAATTCATTAAGCCGCCTTTTATTGCTACACTCTATTGCTGTAGGCACGGAAGATGCAACAAAAATTAGCGAATCATTTCGAATACGTTCATGAACCATAGTTGACGAAAGAAACGCTGCAAATTTTTCCTCGATGGCTTATCATCATCTGTATGGATGATATATACAATATCCTTGGGAATCCGAAACCTGTACGAAATAATTAAGGAATGATCTGAAATATCATGTTGGTTCGAGAAGGTGAACAGACGGTCTGGTGGATGGTCTCTCTAGTTTTCCCGACTAAATTCCTGTGTGACCTAATAATTATTTATTTACATTAATTATGGATGAAATGACATATACGTTATGACTTATTTATAAGTTATTCTCATTAAAATAATTAATAATATTTTGTTTTATTATCTTCAATAATGAACCATTGGAATAAACCGTTGTGTCAAGAATTTGCAGAGTTTTGGTTTATTATCTTCGATAATGAACCATTGGGAATCGACCAAAGAAAAAATGTTTTTTTAACCCCCCTCAAAATGTGTAGGTTTACGTTTCGAGATACGCACATTCGAAAAATCGAAAAAAAAATCCGTCCGTCCTCAGTACGCCGTCCGCGGCACTTTGCCAGTTAGTGTTGAGCTAAAATTTCGAATTTTTTTTTTACGGGTTCCGACCAACCCCACAATGATCCTCGAAACTTTTCATAACCCTAGGTCAAGGGAAAAGGGTTCAAAACGAATTTTGAAATTTTGAAAATTTCAAAACTCGATAAATTCATATGAAACAGTGCATTTTTTATTTCATATTTAGATGGAGTTTATTTTTTAGAATTTTTGAAGACCATCCGCAGCTTTGTACGACCAGTTGTTCGTTCACAATGAGGGCTCAAAGTAGGAGCAGATCAAATGTTGTCACATGAGGGTGAATCATGCGGCAGCCTGTCGGGTCCATTTTCAAACTGGCCCAGCTGACTCAAACAGCACATGGTTTTCAAATATCGAGTTAATAAATAATATTTAATAATAATATTAAATATTTAAATATATTTTAATATTTAATAATAATTATTAATAATGAAGCATAAACATTATTAATAACCAACAATAAATATTATGAATTTACACTACTTGATAAAAATTATTAATAATTAATGATAATTCATAATAATAATTAATCTATCATTCAGTAATCTAGACAGAAGGGTGATCCGTTCAAAGAAGATAATAAATTGTTGTGTCAAGAATTTGCCAATTTTTTAAATTCAATTTTCTGATTTTACGTATCTTCAAACGCATGTTTTTTTGTGGTGGATTCCTATTGTACATTATCGAAGATAAACTACCAACCACAAACAATGATGACATATAATATCGACTTGGTTTCGTCGTCTTTTCATCCTTCTCCACGAAAATCTATAGTTATTGGAGAAGGATGAAAATATGACAAAAGTTAAATAATAATTGACGTTCGATTTCACATTTGTATCACGCAGTTACAAAAATCAGAAATTGTAGCCATGGAATTACCATCTTCCCTACCCTATAACAGACTCAGTCAGAGGATACGAATATGTAAACAATTAATAGCTGTAAATATTACATTGAGCTTCATCGGAAAGTAGAAATCTGGCGTCTTTTAGGATGGCAAGATGTTTTCAATAAAGATGGATACTTGGCCGAATAAACTGCAAACGATTATCACATTATTATTAACCATTATTAACCGGGTTACTAGAACCGAGAATCAAGAAAGTCGGCAGTTCCGTCGCGAGGTACTGACGAGCGGCGTAGGCCTCGCGGAGGAAACAATAACGCATCTACTATCATTACGTGATCAAATTATCAACCTGGCGGAAATTCGGCTTCAACAGAATATCATTAAAATCGGCTAATCAAATATCAGTCAACTGACTATGAATGAAAAGTGAAGTAAGAATGAAACGAATGATGTGGAAAAAAAGCGTTCATCCGAAGCCAATCAAATACAGGACGGTTTAATCCAGCAGGTTTTGGAGGAAGAGGAAGTTGGTCTCGAATTAACTTTCCATGGAGTGGGCGGGTTACTTCGGGACTCTTGAGGATCCGAAATAGCAAGATGGTAGGAACTAATTCCTGTTAAATAGAGCCGAATTCATTTGCTCCGATAGCCCATCTGAGGGTCTTCACACCAAAATATACGATCGCTTAGCCCGTTTATTGCAATATTTAGGTAACAAGGAGTAGTACACAGTCCGAAAAAAAAACCTGCTGATTCCGGGATACTTAACGTATCCAAACCTCATGGATTACAAATCCTTTTCGAAGAACCTCTAAAACACTAAACAACAGTGATTATCTTGATTCGCGGGTGAAATATTTTTCGTTGGAGTTGAATGGTTTTTCCGCTACATGGGGCTCTGGCCTAAAACAATGACATACATATCTTATCCAACAACTGCGTGATGCGGTGAGTTCTGCTGAGAAAGTAGAAACTCCTTGACTAATCAGAGTCTTTTTTTCAGTGGGTGCTTGACTCATTGGACTATTTATGGAATAACGTCAGTACGATGCCTTGGCTATAATCGCAAAATAATTATTAACTCAACATTAGGCACCCAGAAGAGTATTCTGCCGGGAGTGATTCATACCATCAACGGTCTCGCACCTGCGTAAAATCACGTAGCAATGAGAGCGGCAGTGTTTTTATCCAAGGTCTCCCTCTGAAGTACCGAGTTGGCATTTCAGTTCGCCAGATGTACAATTGAATTTGTTCCGAAGTACGACTTTTTCCTCGAATTTGTTCATTTCCCACCGTTCCTCATGGTTTTCTCGTTTTTCCTTGATTGGGGTGGGACTGCGGAGTGGAAAAATACATTTACCTCATAAATTACGCCAGTTTGTTAAATGATTATGGAACGTGTTATGATTCCTAGCGTCGCACGTTGGAGTATTTGACCGATTCACGGGGTCAAAATTCAATTTTCCAAAATGAATCACCAAGGAACTTCGATAATTTCGATAACAGACTAAACAGAGAAAAATACCCGACCCACTCTATGTCCACTGCAGGTAAATATTCAACAGTAATAACATTTAAATAATTATTATAGTCTTAATAGGTGGTTTTAATGTTTACAAAGTGGCATAACTTACGAGGAAATTGTCACTGATTTATTTTTTCACTCTTATAAAAGTTAGGTACCCAAGGTTTCAAGGTAGATCAACCTATTCTTATTATTCAAGTTGAAAGTTTGAAGCCTTGGTTACTGAACAATGCAAAAATTAGCTGCGGATAACCGCAGTTTTAAAGAACGCAAACTGAAATCCAGACTGGGCTAGTGTGGATTGTTGGAAGATGCGCCAAAGTCAAATTTTGGCAGGACATATGATGGTAAAACGAGCAGCAGATTTTTAGGGGACCCAAAGCTGGCCGCAGAAGAGCATTTTAGAGATAATTTCAAGTGGACATATAATTGATCCTGAAAAAAATTATCAATATGCAATGGACACTGCTCGCCTATATGTCAGTTTATACCCTAGAAACCCAATGGCCGCACCAATGCATGGAATGCTTGTTCATGGTGCAGCCATGATACAAAATGCATTGTTGCCTAATAGGCAGCTTTCCGAAGAGACCGCAGAAGCTCAAAATCAACATTTTAAAGTATACCGCCAAAACTGTGCGTGAAACTTCTCGAGAGAAAACTGTATTAGAGATACATTTGACCGTCTCATTTTGAATTCGAATCCACTCTTAACTAGCATCAGAAAAGAAAAAAAAAAAAGAAAAAAAAGGCCAAACGAAGTTTATAGAGATTCTTCAAGCAGTGAAATGATTTTTTTTTTTAAATTAATGTATAGGTACATTTTATATTTTTATTAATGTATTTTTTTAATCAAGTTATAATTTTTGATTATTCTCTTCAATTTTGTTTTACAATGGATCTGTCTAAACCGAATATTAAAAGCTTTTATTTATTATGTATTAGCACTTAAAAAGGATAAAAAAATAAAAAATATTTTTGGCCGCGCTCTTGCACGTTGGTTGCATGTAAACCTTTGCATGCAAACAACTTGGTTTTAACCCTACATTACCAACGTCTGATATTGAGCTGAGGTACTGAGCTGCTGTTACTGTAATTCAATTATTTCAATTTATTCTGTTTAAATGTATAGTTTGGTGTTGAATTTACGCATTTACAAACATTTCCAAATAAATGAAGTTACTAGATGTATAATTACAGTTGTAACAATAAAGATCTTTTTTTTTCTTTTTTTTCTAGTACGAACCTGACTAATAAATATCTGACTTTGGGTCATCTCAATTTAATCCAACTCCAACTGTCCCTTACGTCTTCGCATCGCATACCCAACGTGTTTTCCTCGGGTACCCGGAAAATGGGCGATTGCCCGATAATCCAACTCTAATTGCAGTTTTCAAAGTGCGATCTTTAGTGTGAAATCACTCTAGCAACGACAGCATCTATTACGACTCTTTGCGACAGCTACGCGTTCATTTTCCTCTCCCTCGCCACATTCGGTTCCACAGAAACGGAATGATCCTCCATAACTTTCAAACGCATACAGATAAAGTTACCGAAAACAGTTCACCGAAAAACATTTCACCGAATGAAAAATTAACCTAATTCCAAAGATTCTTTTTTTAAATTAGGTATAGCAGACCCGACGCACTAGCATGATGCCTTCTGTCTGATTTCCATAAATAGCTCTTTTATTTCTTATAACCAAAAAATTCGTTATACTGGAAGCTTCTCTTCACACTTTACCCAGGCTAGGACTTTCAGAAAGAATCTTTTTTGTTATAAGAAATTAAAGAGCTATTTACAGGAATCAGACAGAATCAGACAGGAGTCCGTCTGCTATAATTTTCAAACTTTTTCTCAAACAATTGGCATTTGGTGAATTTTCCATTCGGTGAATTGTATACAGGTGAATTGTTTTTGGTGAATTTTCCAGAATATCAAAAACGTTGAATACCATTCACAAAAGCGCAGAATAATACAGTAAAACGTTGAAAGCTGACGCCCAGAAGTTGTTTTAAGTCCAGTTTTGAAATTGAAGAAGAGTACATAATCTACATATAGTACATATCTACATACCTTGTACATATCTACAAATTCCTGTCAAAACACACGATTTACTAGGGGCCTCATGTTATAACCTGAAAAAAAGAATCTTTTTCAGAGCACCGGAGATAACAGTAGGTGAGGGTCCTTGTGTGATGATCACCGTGGGTCTTTGTGTTGGTTTAGAATCTTCGATAATCAACTTTTACCCCCCCCCCCCCCCGTCAAAATGTGAGGGTTCAAGTTTCATGATACGTAGATTCAGAATATCAAATGAATAAATAAATCCGTCGTTCCGCCGTTCGTGCCACATGCCCAGTTATTTGCAATCGTCTTAGTTTTTGGTCTAGCTTTGCAGCTGACAACAGGAATGTCAATATTATGTCAGCAAGATGAAAAGGGAGGGGGGGGGGGGATCATGTAATCTAGAAATCGTCTGCTTTACAAAATTATTTCATCTCTTGGGACTGTGTAATGGGGGTTTGATACTTCTTGTTCCTATCCTTCATTATTGAAAACAATAAACAGAACAAAAAAAGCTCAAGTGTGTCTGGAGTGCCCGAGCAAAATAAGATTCGCCATGAGGAGGAAGAGAGTCGTAAAAAAAGAACAAGGCACTCGTACTGAGCTGTAAAATAATGATGACCACCCCCTTGGTAGAATCATTTTCACTAATTTGATTTGTAACAACATGAAATAACTTTGTACGTAGCAATTGATAGTGGAAACGGAAGGATGTTTACTCACAAAAAAAAACCATGTAAAACGCAAACGGTCACGGGCTACATTGTTGTGACAAATACTCGTGCCTGGGAAAACGTCCTGATTTTTACAAGTACCCTAGAATACATCCCTCATGAAATCATTCTGGGGAGAGAGTAATTAATTAATTCCCTCAAAATTGGTTAATTGGAACATGGTAAATAACTGAAACATCTGCTGTCTTACGTTAATGAAATCATTGGACACATTACAGTACTAGGTTACAGCGCCCTGTAGCTACAAATATTTACTCGTACTTATATCTAGAAATTTTTTTTAATATTTTTTTTATTTGGCATTAATGAATTACATTATACAGCCATATGGATATAATGATCATTTACAAATAGAATTTAGCAAAATTAAACAGACACGTTGCATTCAGACAAATAATTAAATATGACCTTATGTATATTAACATTCTCAGATCCAAGTAAAGAAATATAATTGAATGGGAGGCAAATTGCTCTACTAATAATAATAATCAAATCAAATAAAATGTCTCGCTCACAATAAAATAAAGGGCCATTTCATAATCACATGCTCAAGTGTTCCGATTTCCGATTGACAGAATCTGCATTGAGGTAAAATTTCAGGATATATTCGGTGTAGGTAGGCTTCACATATTCCATGATTTGTTCGAAGAAGAGCAATGGTTCTGCACCGCCCAACGAACCAGGGTCTCGCAGGGACTCAGGGCTGAATATTATTATAAAACGGTCCATTCGTTGAGGTTTTATATTCGGCTTCCCACATACGTCGATATCTTGCCGTGATACTCGGGTAAAAATCTGATACCGGCAGTCCAGGAGAAAGAAAATTTCCGGTGGCGGCTCCTGCTCTTGCTAGCTTATCAGCTTTCTCGTTCCCCTCTATGCCAATGTGTCCTTTTACCCACAGAAACTGGAGCATATTACCTCTCCTCTGACACTGACCAACGTAAGCCAGAATTTGGGCAGTCAAAACATTGTCTGCTCTTTTCAGTGAAGAGTTGCTAATCGACTGTATGCAGCTTTTGGAATCCGAACAGATAACCCAAGTAGTCCCAGTACAGCTCAGACCACACACATACGTAACTGCCTCTAATACAGCCACAACCTCCGCAGTGTAGCTGGTAGCAATGGAAGGAAGTTTTTTCAATTTTTCCATAGGCGCCGTAAAATCCACATCGGACAGCAGTGCCTGTTCTTGAGCCGTCTGTGTAAATAACATTACTACCTGGCCACCTGGTCTGAATATATTCCTTGATCATCTCGTTTACATTACACCCATCGATTATGTTACAATAGTGCACCCGAACAGGCCCTGTAAGCTCATCATAACGGAGGCGAAATCTTGGTGGAATTCGATGTACACTCAAAATTGACATGTCTAATCCTTCTGCTACGAATCCCTCAACCAACGGAGGAGATGGTTTACGACTCCACTGTGTGCTTGTGAGGACCTCCTCACTAAGTGACGATATAACGGACAAAATCGGGCTATCTTGCGATCTCAACCTCCAGATATATCGTTCTGCTAACATCAATCGTCGGTGATTCGGAGGAAGTTCCCTCGTTTTGGCTATAATAGCATCAATTAGAGTAGACTTCAAAAATCGCATACAGCATTTATATTGTACCTAGTCAGGAAACGTATGCTAGAGGAGTATTAGTACACGAGTATCTAGACATTTCTAGCTAGAAATATCTGTAGCTACAGGGCTAGAAATATCTTTCATGAATGATCAGTTGACAGTCAAGTAATAATATAGAGAATCGAGTCCTTACATTCTCACAGCCTTGTTCCGTATTACCTGCTAGTATTGCTGAACCTAAAATGAAGAAGTGAATACATTTTACTTCAATTTCCGTAATCAAATGTAGAATGGTTCGCAAATTTGCAAGTAACTGAACATTGTTGGAGAGAAATGCAGAAGACAATCAGTACCCAGTATTCAATAATCATTGTATCAGCCACCAACCGACTTCTATTCGCATGGAAAAATCCGACGTCCATTCACAGAATCGTTATTTGTGGAATCTGAGGGGCCAGTTGGTAGGCTTCTGATCTGGGGAGGCGTGTTAGGGTGGAACGTTCCTCAAGGCCAAGGTCGCTTGAAATTGAAAGAAGAGATGAAAGTCGTCGGATCCTGCATTGATACCTTGTCAATTCGCAATGCAACCAGCAGTGGCTGTTCTGAACACGCAAGAAATAAACAAATAATTTGTGAGCAGTCCGTAGAGTTTCTCCACTTTAGAAATTCAGGCACCTATTGAAACTCGTAACAAGTTGTGTCATTGAATATCATTCAAAATTTATTGCTATTAAATGTGTCTTAGGACCTGACATTAATAGCAATTTATTGTTCTGTCAGTATAATTAGTCATAGCACAATCATCTGTTACGCAAGTGGAAGTGCATACCTAGTTACCTTTACCACCTCTCCACCAGAAGTAACACTGACCATCTGAAGCAAGTTCTGAACACAAAAGTCATCAAGCAACCATATTGAGCTCCATATTATTATATTTCAGCGATATTCGTTATCCTAGTCTATAAATTAGACCAGTCATATTTATGATCCTAGTGCAAACTTTATCCGTGAGTGACTCCAGTTCTTCGAAAATCTACCAATCTCTATCGAAACCTATTGATATCGAAACTAGCATAGTGCACCTGCATGCTGGGACCTCTAGTACTGGATCCAGGCAGTGCGAGATCCCCCTATTTTATAGTCATCTTCTGTTCTGGGCTTCTTCATATTACCTTCGCGTATTGGTACGGACATAACCTACCTTCATTGCTTGTAAGTACCTGATTATCCTAAATCTTCCACACATAGACCTTTACATACATGTTTACTACTCTATCCGTGGCATACATCACCATGTCTTTTCTAAATAAAACTACCCATAAGTAAAAATCATCAAGTGCACTAAGACGAAAAAAATGGAGAGGCAAAACTCAAGTGTATTGAGCTTTTTTGGCTCTCCTGAAAAATGACAAAATTTCACTTGGTGACTTTTACCTTCTGACACACAAATTATATCATGCATATGATTAAGTTGTGCGGGTTTGCATATCCTACACCAAAACAGGGACTTTAATAATCTAAACGTGACTGGCAAGTTCACCTGGCAGTGCCTTGTGTTTTCAGGTTTTTCCACTTCTTTACAATTTATCTCCATCTATCTTTAACTTTCTTTCCATAATCGAATCGGTGAAAATTGTGGGTGAAAATTTTCCATAATCGAGTCTTATTGAAAACTTGGTACACCGAGGGTAGTTTATCTTGCGAGATAAACTATTTATCTTTATATTTCATGAAATCTAGGATTATAAGAATCTTAAAGATTGAACTGTGAGAAAGTTATGGCAGAGGAAATGAGGGGAGCATAATAATATTATTGTAATTTTATTATTGAACGTAGTCTAGCTCGAATAATAGTCATTGGAGTTGAATGAATGGAACCAAGAGAATTGAGGTCTCATTCACGTTTTCTACATAAGTTTTGGTTAGTAGGACCCTCACAGAAGAATTAAATTCTATTTATTACTCCCTCAAGCCACTACGCCCTGTATGATTTGCGCACCTTGCTAGCACTAAACTGGCCATTAATGCAAAGGTTAGAATCCCATGATTGATAATGATATTTTCATGAGGCAGTGCTCGTAATACAGCTAAGGCAATGCCAGATGATGATGCAAAGCAACCATGTTTCCTGTGTCAAGGTTTGATGAACCTGATTGGTTTCGATCCTAATCAATAAAATCTGATTGGTTCAACCAGACAAACCGAGATGCAACCGTTTCAGCCTCATTAAGTAACCTACTGGAACCCTCATGATAACTATTTAGAGATCAGTTAAGTATTACCTAAAGTAGTTCATCATAATAGTTTGAAACACATCTTACCGTCCATTGTTTTAAAATAATTTCGTTTACCCGTTTTGTAACAGATTTGGTCTAATTATTAGCCATCTGAATGGCTAGAATAATAAAGGGTAGTAAGGGATACGCCTTACTACCCTTTTCTAGTTAGCCACTTTAGTGGATGGAAAAAGTGTCTCAACAACAACTACGACAAGGCATTTGCATTAGGCAGCCCAAGGCCCAGCGAGGTGCGATCAGTTGCGAAAGTGGCATTATCACTAGAGGAAGTTCTCTGTGTCGGCTTCGGAGCCTGGCAAGGTGATCGCTGAACAATTAAACCAAGGTCAGGTATTGTTTGGGCAATGAGAATTAAAATAGGAGAATTGAATACGATGAGAGGCACCCGCCCCACAAGGGTCTGGAAGACTAAACAGAACGATACTGGCTGGCCGCTATAACTACCGATGAGCCAATGAATCTCAAAATGGTAAGCACCGAGTGATTCAAGTTTTGGTTGTATTGGTATGGCGGTGTTGGCTTTTGCATTTTTTTAAACCCTCTCTTCACAAAACTTGTGGGTTTACGTTTCCGAAAATCAGAATAGAAGACGCTGCAAATTTTTCGTAAACGGTTTATCTCCTGTTCAGATCGCCCTTCTGTCCATACCTATAACCAGGTTCTGAGATTCTTGACCACTTGAGGAATAGGTTCTTGTGGGTTGGTCCAATGAAAAAACGTTATTTTAGGCCGACGTTTCGTTGTATTTGTACATCCTCTTCAGGGCTGTAGTGACAAAGAGGGATAACATGGCATCAGGTCTTGAGTAGCAACTATACTTGAGGGAAGAACATGGCTCACTAGTCTATACCTAGATACTAAATATACTAATAAACTATAATGCTAAGTCAACCACATGTATAATAAATAAATTTGGTTTTATAGTTTATTTCTTATACATGTGGTTGACTTAGGATAATAGTTTATTAGTATATTTAGTATCTAGGTATAGACTAGTGAGCCATGTTCTTCCCTCAAGTATAGTTGCTACTCAAGACCTGATGCCATGTCACTACAGCCCTGAAGAGGATGTACAAATACGAGGATCGTACATCGAAACGTCGGCCTAAAATAACGTCTTTTCATTGGACCAACCCTCGAGAACCTATCCCTACATACCTATGACAACTAGAGTAATATACATACATGAAAGATTATTTAGAATTAATTTGCATCATTGTATTTGTATTTGTGGCCGTTGCCCGAAGCTGCAGCCTTCGTGGACAGGACCTTGGGTCGTTGAGAAGACGCTCAATGATGTCGTATAAATACAAAAATACAACAAGTTTTACGTGAAGCTCGCTGGGAAGAAAAGGAGACTTCATGCAAACAGACTCGCCCCGGCTAACGTTCGCCCAAAGAACGAAGGGGATGAGGGGGCAATGTGGAGACCACTCCACATGTTGTTCCCAGCAACGAGGATTGTTGAGTTATTGTTAAAAGTTAATTGTTAAAAAATATACCCGTTCCTGTTAGACATTTCTCGTACAGTATATAATGCTGAGGTTTTTACTTGCACCTACTCACGTCGGCGATAATTTATAATAAGAAGTACTTACCAACAAATATTCGTGATAACTGTTATGAATTACCTCCTTCGAAAAATATCCCAGAACAAGCAGTCCGGTGTCACCAAACCCAGTGTTGTTTGAGTTAGCTGTTCCCCAGTATGGAAATCGGCCCAACGTGCCGATTCACGCTCATCTTGACGAATTTTTATTCATTCTACCTTTGAGCCCTCATTTTGAATGAACGGTTGGTTGTAGATTTGCTACAACCCAAATTCTGAAATTCGGGACACAGGGTCAGACCAGCCCGAAGATGATCCATGAAACTTTTCATAGCCCCAAGTCAATAGAAAATGGTGGTAAACAGGGTATGAAATTTTCTTCATTCCAAACCGGAAGGGTGCTTTTTCTAAGTTGAGTTCTATTAATAATCCTTGATTCTATAGGCTGGTCTCTGCTTACAAGCTACTATAACTTCTTTTGTCAATAGTTAACATTCAAGTTTTAAATTCTAAATTAACTCATGAATTGCATTATTATTTAGAACTAACATCAGAAAGGTGACAGATTTCGGTACGCGGGTTTCTCTATTGCTGAAAATTGGAGTTTGAGCTCAAAAACTGTCGCTTCCAGTTATTACAATTTCTTCTTGTCGCATAATTGATTAGTTGACGCTTTTACGCTTGTTCACATTTATTATTACATTTATTATTACATTTATTATAAATTATGAATGGATGATACTGGTTTTATTGGAATGAAAAGTGTTCTCTGATCCATCGTAAGACCAAAGAGTCATGTTGAACCACTCATTAACTGAATTTCAACTATCATTGTTACCCCACTCACAGTTGATTTCGAGAGGTTGCGGCTTTGTTTCTGTTCGAGTTAGAATTAGCTGAACCTAATTGGGAATTGCAATAATGTCAAACTAATTTTTTTAAATGTTCAATTTTGATTGAAAATTCATACCAATTGATGTGGGATCAAATTCTCCACGAAATTAATTTTCTAAACACTGATGGGATCAGGTAAAGTTGAGCTAGATTTCAATTACGTAAATGGATGAGAGTTGTGGTTTTTATTAGGTATAAAGACAGCGGACCGACATTTTCTGTCACAAGTACCTACTCCATCAACTCGATTGAGCTGAGCGCTCAGAGATTACGCACGATTCAAAATCACACATAATCCGATTTGTTGAGAAGATCGCCGCAGGCTCGTGAGACGCGATAGAAGTTAAGATCTGTTTCAGTATTCAAGCTCGAAGGAACAGGATGGGTAGAGGGGGTGGGGGCCTGAGAAAAGTTCCCTAGCCAGCCTGCAGGAGCTGCTAGCTGGGGTCCCAGAGACCTTGGTTTGCAGTGGCATGACCCCTTCACTCCTGTGGGGGTTCATTACACGGGCAAAGCGCTATTATACGAAAACAATAACGAGCTCGTATCCTCTAAATCTCTTTCATTACGAAGAACATTGAAAGGAAATACAATAATTTTGATGAAAAAAAAAATACAAGAGCGACCTCTATAGTTTGCATGTATTGACACTGACAATAGCAGTTTGTAGGCCACTATCACTCAGTAAGTTTTGCAAGTTAGTTCACTTAGCATACTAACATAACATCTTATGTATTCTTATGCTTTTGCACAGTGTATATAATTTTAGATGAGGATTTTATGTTCCAAGTGTATGTTTTAGCGAATTGTCGAAGAAAATGTAGCTATTGTTCTCGGTCCCAAATTTTTAAAACCTCGAACAATTTGCATACAAAAATCCGTTTCAGATCATCCTGAATCCACTGCCAAAAGACACAACATTTTTTATATAATATACTCGTCTGGAATGACATACGAGTATATTATACTCGTATGTCATTCCAGACGATATCTCTCAATAGAATTGAGATAAAAAGTTCAAATTTGCCCAACAAATCTGTCTTGGCAATCGAAAGGCTAAGTTTGTAGATGGGCAGAATCGAGGTATTCTAAGGGGGGGTTTTGGGAGTTTTTTAGGGGGGGAGGGGGGATTCCCCATAAATCCCCAAAATGCAACATTCTGACAAGTGACCCCTCATTTTATAGGGTTTTTTTCTATGCTGAACACGATGGTGAAATCTGAATTGCGATATGTTCGTATTCCGTTCTCAAACTGGAGCACTTTGAAGATGAGGAACCGTGGTTGTTACTTGTTATGATCTTCATGTTAAGTCTGCTCTAATCTGATAACGGAATGCGATATGGCAATTGTGAATCCACCGTCGTGTTCAGCGTTGAAATGTCCAAAAGCTGAGTTGAGGGGGGGGGGGGGAGGTTCACCCATAAATTCCAAAAATGAAACGGTCTGTCAAGTGACACCACATTTTAAAGGTTTTAACACGCTGAATTGCTATATCTGATTCCGGTCTCAAACTGGAGCACTTTGAAGATGAAGAAACGTGTTTGATGCTTGAGATGTTCTTCAATAGAGACATTTTACATAAAATCAGTTATTTGATTGGAAATTCGCTCTTATAGCCATTCTGAATGGCTGTGGTTTTTTGTTTATTTCCTCTTCTTGCTATTTCTTATTTTTATAGAATAGTCAGTCCGGTTGGTTGGTAGGGGCGGACTGGGGGGACTTAACTGGAGTTGCCATCCTGTTGGCAAGTCCGGTTCGCAAGGGAATTTTATAAATTAGCTATATCTAAAAAAATAATTTTGGAAAATAGGTAAATAATATCATACAATTCCTTAGAACAAACAGCTAGCTTAGAACTGCTTCACACTTTCCTTTTTAGGAAGTGTGTGTGTGTTCGAGGGTGTTGGTGGGGGGGGGGGGGGTGAATTGAGTGCGGTACCCCTATGTCCATAGGCAAGCTACGCCACTGTGTCGTCGGTCGATGTTCCTTCCCTCATAAGCCTCGTTGGTCTAAAGAAATATGAATGCTCAAGACAAGAAATTATTCTGCGAATAGAAAATCTATATAATTCAGAAGAAATCTCAAATTATATCTTTTACAGAAAGGCAAAAGAGAATGAGGAACGACAGAGTAATGTCGAACACAATAATACGCGAAACGGCTGGCCCAGGGAGGCAGACGATGAGGCAATCCCACAGGGAATAAAATTACCACCCGACTCAAAGTGCTCTCTCGTCCACCAGCAAAAGTGGCCTTGACCCGGAGGCTAAACTCAAACCCGCTTTCATTAATACACTCACCTCGGCGGACTCTGTTTGTGTTGTCGTAAAACTGACTTCCACTCAAAGACTTAACTTTTGAGAAGGTATATACTTCCAATAAATGAACTATGTTGAGGAAAAATTAGCAACAAGGACTGTTGGACCCTCTTAGAGAAACCTGAATCATTTCACACATCACTGGGTGTCTGAATTGTTTCCAATCCGGCGGCACGTCAAGTTGGCGATATTGATTGGCGATATTGATTTTCGCTTGATTCAACCTTTGATACGAGTTTTCGAAAAAAGGGAGTTGCTATGGCGGCAGTTCAGATTTTTCTTTTCAGACCCATGTGGTACACACACAGACCAAATCGCTAATCGCCTTTCATTGTTAATATATGACTTACTTGAAACGAATGCAACAGAGTTTGAGATATGAATAGGATGTGAACTATTTCAACAAATGAGAGTTAAGTGTGTTCAATCAGTGCTTCATCGTTCAATGTAGCGAATGCGGTTGAATAAAAAAAATATCCTTGAGCTTTAATCAAATGGCATTAGAAACGGCAACACCTGGGAACCATGGATAAATTTATTCAAATTTGAATTTTCAAAAATCTTAAGGTTCTTAATTTTCAAAAATCTCTTAAGAAAAAAAGACATAAACCGCAATTTTTGTGCAATCTTGACTGGGAATGGATTCATAGCGGGTTTTGCGCATGAACTCATCTCCCAACAACTCTGAACCACTTTGACCAATTTAGAATTTTCAGTATGAATATGATCGTTTGTGTGGATTGAGATACGTTCGAGGGCCCCTACAACATTGCAATATGTTGCTGAAACTATATGCCACACCTTGACTGAAGATGCCCATAATTTGACGATAAAGAGTCTTTCCGAGTTAGCAAACCTCCATTTACACGTGCGTCTGTAGAATGAATGACATTTTCTGGTAATTATGCTAAAACCGCGAAATTTTATTCATCATTTGCTACGCGCTATCGAGTTTTCCTTTTCATTCGTCGAAGAAGGAAAGACGCAAGCCAATCGCATTTGGCTTCGATCTCACCGCACTATCAAATGGAACTGAGTTCGAGGAATCGAGAAAAATATGATTAGACGCCTCAATTTGAGTATAATGTCGTTATTTGAGGATTACGAGTCAGGAGAAGTTTTCCCCTTAGAAGGAAGAAGCCGAGTCGCTCGTAGCCGTGAACAATGGGCACTGAGAAACTCACGCTTACGTTTGCTGGCTGTAGTTGGAATTTATAATCGGTCACCTCCTTCTCTTATAAGGAACTTAAAAGCGACCGTGAGAAGGTGCCAAAAAGTTGGACTCGAAGTGGGTTTCGCGGTTCAATCACTCCCTATTCTTCAGTTAAACTTCCCATTATCGTCAACTACTGTCGGTGGAAATTAAGATTTCATATTTCCAAAGTCCCAAGGATTGGAAACATTCAAAAGGGCGCTACACTGTGGTTTTGCTGAATAATGTGGTGTTGTTAATAAGGAACCCATTTTTTCAATTTCCTGGAACTCAAGTAAATTACGCGCTGGGGTAGAGTGCTTTAAATGATTTCTGATGGATTAATTTACAAACAAAGTAAATCATAAATACCTTTCACATTGTTTCAGGTGTGCTTTATATGATCACCACACCCTTAGGATTTCTGCTGACTGTTTTACGCCAAAGGGCATTCACCATAAATGAGGGTTTCCTACGCATGAATTGAAGCTTTAGTGTCAAAGGAACTTGTCATCTCTCTTTATTTTTAGCTGTTCTTTTCGTTACACCATTTACTTGTTTTCACTTCAAACCTACTGACGAGGCTAAATTTCTTTTTTTTTCTCGAATGCAATTTATTTTAAGTTAAGAATTTATTTTTGATAGTAATTTTGTAACTGCGAACTTTTGTGAAAAAACATGTTTTTACCACAATAAAATCTATCTATCTATCTATCTATCACCCTTAGGTTTGCAACACCGCCAGTCTGTTGCTACACAACATATCTGGTGAATGGAAGTACAGGCCATAATATTTTTGATAAGCTTATTGTTTTGTGTTGGTTTCACCCTTTAAGCCTACCAGACTTTTTTTGGAATCATGAGATTTGAGGAACGTCGGGGTAACAGCGCCATTCCTTATTAATAACGCGACGCCACAACGAGGGTACTATTACTGCTAACGGTCCTTCCTTTAGCCGGTATACCATCTGCTCTCGACCCTCATCTCATTTATCAGCCATCTGAAGAGCAAGAGGCGAGTTATTGCCGAGTTTAGGAGACCACTACTGTCTAAATCGATATCACAACACTTGAATGATAGGTTGAGCTTCCACGCCTAATCTTATAGCTAGTGATGATCACATATGAACTTATTTGAAATTTCATCGATAAATGCTGGCACAATCACGCCATAGCTCTTATACTAACCGTTGCCATTCTCGAAACCGCAAAACACGAATTAACATTAAAAGCACAGTTCGTCAAAAATGTTCGTTAACAAACAAATATAAGTCCAAGTTCATCTGTGGATAACTTGTGGGTCGTCACGGCCGAACGGCTGAAACGATATAAATACTTTATTCTTTGCAAAGTGGTCAGCAATTTCCAGATTCAAACATCCTACTTCAGCTGGATACTGAAGGTACTCAGCAGTGAAATCTGGATAAATCAATATATAACATCTTTTTCTTGTTGAAATTGAAAAGACCCGTTGAGGCAATATGCAAGTATAAATTAAGCAAATTAATATAATTATAAATATTTTATGCAAGTATAAATTTGTTATTAAAGTTATAAATCAATAAAATAAATAAATTGAGCAAGAATAAAGGAGAGGATGTAGCCTTTCCTAACCGAATAAGAAGAAGAACATGGTAAGGGTGAAGAACCGGGTTTTTGAAGTTATATAACTCAGCTCCATTTAGACCTAGCAACTAGTATCTTTTAAAATGCACTTGCTAAAGTTGAAACGAAGCTCTGTGCAAAATCCTACTTTGACCTAGTTATATAGTCTATATGCCTAGCGACTTGAAACTTTCAGGGCTTTTTTCTATTATTCACACCAAGAAGATCCATACCAAGTTTTAAGTTGGTCGGCTCCCCAGCCGAGTTGGGACTCGTCAAAGTGGCCAATATTAGCCTACATTTCAGGTTTTTGTTCCTAAAATTTTCTTGGGTTGAGATAATGGGTAAAATCATTCAAATGGCGCTGGGTCATGTTATAAAGAAGGATTGGTCCCGTTACCCAGGGTGTAGGCTCGTCAAAGTGGACATTATTAGCCTAAAATTTCTGTTTTTTTGTTTCTAAAATTTTTTGGGTTGAGATATTGGGTTGAATCTTTTAAAAGGCTCTGTCTAATGTTGGAACGAAGCTCTGTGCAAAATGCCCAGTCTATTGGTGAAGGTGGAAAGGCCCTCTGAACTAGGGGAAGAAGGAGAGGGTGATGAAGGAGAAGAACAATGTAAGGGCGAAAACGGCGTGTTTGAAGTTATATAACTCGGCTCCTTTAGACCTAACGACTTGAAACTTTCAGGGCTTTTTATTATGCACGCCAAAAAGACCTACACCGAATTTCAAGTTAATCGGTCAAATAGGAGTCGAGATATGGATATCTGGAAAACGCGTTTCGTGACGTCCGGTAAACATACAATCGGTACCGTTCGTGTTTCTCAACTTGTTTGCTTGGGGGGAGGGGGAAGCTACCATGTTCCTAGATGACAGGCCACTTCGGCACTATGATTATGTGACGATAGGCCACGAGATGGGAGAACGAGTGAGCTGACGGACTTCACGAATAGAAGTTGCTTACGGGATGGTTAAAATATCAGGTTGACGAGAGAGTTGATAATCACGAGTTACTCAGATGTCCATGAAACTTTGTCAGACGGGTTGTGTTATTCTTATGGTAGGTGAAACCGGCACTTGAACGAGTGAGTGCAGCGTGTGGGCGTTGCTACGAGTCGTTGAAAATAATAAACAAAAGTTATTGCAAGGAACCTTAGTTATTGAACGTACGTATACTACAACGGATGACGATAGGAAACAAATATGAGTGGGACAAACAAAATCATGACAATTAAATCGGCGGTGAAGATTTATCTTTTCATGACCAATCACACTATTCCACTTTTTGCATCGTACAGATAAGCCTGTGTAAGGTTTTTCGTTAATAAGTTTTCAATAATTATTAGCTCAGTGGTAGGTGTTCCAACCTATCCTCAATGATACGAACTCCTGCTAATTCGTAATCCTTGCAAGCAATGATTATGTGTCTAGAAAATACGATATAACGAAGTTTGGCAGTGTTTAATGTCTTTTCAATTACTGGAAACCTATATAAGCGTCGGGGAGGCGATAAATTCGTCCAGGGCTCGCCCAAAGGACGGGAGGAAGAAGGAGGCAGGCAGGTAAGGACCTGACCCTCCAGTCATCGTCCCGACATAAAAACCTCGGCCTCCCCCATACACACAGGACAGCTGGTTCTTATTCCCTGGGCCCGACTCTTCCTTACGATATTCCACACGACTACACTCCTATAGACACATAACACTGCTCGAGAGACCGGCCGAGCACAGCCTCAACTACAACGCTAATCTCCATCATCATCTGCTCCGTGCTCGTCCTGAGAAATCTCGCCAGTCACCCACCAACCTCCGCTCCCTCATCCATCATTCACTCTCGTTCTGTCCTTTTGATGCTTCGAGCCGATAATCTACCAAACACTGAAGAGGTAAAAGGATTAATGTAATGAGGAGGCGTCGTAGTCCCAATTGCAATATGTAATGAGGAGGAGTCGTACTTCCAATTGCAATATGTAATGAGGAGGCGTCGTAGTTCCAATTGATCAGATTTGGGGTGGTAGTACACAGAAATCACCAATGAATGTCACAAATATATGCACATACTGACCAACCCTCAAGATCCCCCACCATAGTTTTTTGTTTATGCGCCTCCTTTTCTGATTCTAAAGGTAGAATTATAAATGGCTCATTCTCGGGATTCACCCCCCGAGAATACAAAACTTTTAAGTGAATAATTCCAACTTCAGTTTCTGCACACTTTCAAGCCCTTATTTACTGTCGTTGTCCTGTTATATACAGCACGATTCTGGGAGATTCAGAAATAAAATTTACGAGAAGTGGCCAATGACAGAAGAGCGTTACCATCAGTCCACTTTATAGCTCCGATAAATGCCAAACAAGCTCCTGGAGTTTGTAACCGTTGATCCCAGAGGTCTATTAATTTTTTCGAGTACCGATCTTCGGATCGTGGAGCGACAGCCTGTTTATGAACTGCTGCATCTGTTGAGGATAAAGTAGTCGCCCGAGAAACATTGTTCAAGGTGAAAGTTTTCGGTTCTCAAGACATTACCTTCTTAAGGTGGGTACTTAATAGGTACTGAAGACATTACCTTCTTCTAAGACTAATGAAGATGAGAATCAACTGAGGATCATCATAAATCATAAAATGTTGGGAATATCGATTTGAAATAATTTCAAATTGATATTCCCAACATTTTATGATTATTGTAGAATCCAACATTTTAAATTCCAGTATGGTTTCCGATTCGTCCACAGTGTATCTAACCCATTTTTACGGCAAAACCCTATAGGAACCCTCTAATAATTGATTGCTGAAAAATGACATCCAGTTATAGTAGGATATTACTTATCATTCATGATCCTCAGTAGATTCTCATCTTTATTAGACTTGCGTAACAATTCATGTTCGAAAACAGTACAAATCAGCTAATTGATGTAACGTCTACCCCCACTTACTATGCTAAGGAGATAATTATGCTGAATTGCTTCGGTAGGGGAACATTTCATCATAACTAAATTATGAAATGGCAAATAAGTGAACAGTTTAAACTCCAAATTACGATTATGTAAAACTAACTACGGTGAAGTGGGGCAAGTGTGTTTTTAAGCTATATTTTCCACTGGGATCCTCCAAATTATTATTATTATTAGTCACATGTTAATTGCACAGCTGTCTTTTATCTATAGGAAAAGTCATTTGTTTTACCAGATGAAGAGAATTATTGATAATTCGAGTCTGTAGTTGAAGTGTAAAAACAAGTCGCATCACGAGTGGAAGGTAAGCGCTTTCAAAGTTCCATTTCATGAATAAAACGCACGAATTTAGTCCGAATTATTATTAAAACATCTTTGTATTTTATTTTAGTTTCTAATGATGCCTTTGATTTTCCTAGGAGTCCAAGATTTTTGACATAACCCGCGGAACGCAATTGCCCCGTAGTTTTTTCTAGCCTGGGGCAAGTGCGTTCTTCGACTCGGAGCAAGTGCGTTAGGTAATTTTCGACCAGTCCCAGCCTGTCATTTCAATGATGCAAAAATATTTCCTGCATTCTACGATATTATCTTGCTGTTTAATACAGATACTCTCATCTACCATCATCATACCCTCATCTACTTTCTCCATAGAATTAAAATTCGACGCCAAATTCATGGTTTTCAAATGCATGGTCATATGGATAGGATCGATTATTTTTCACTTGTTGATTAAACTGCATGTATTAGTTGCTGATCATCATGATGAAAAACTTCTTGAAATAAACCTGGGGGTTCAGGTTTTACGGTCTATCGAAGTGGAACTATGATTTTTGAGCGCGCACTGCCCCATTTAACTCTATTTTATTTTCCCCGTGAGCATGCATCTAAAAAAAAATTTAAAAGCACACTCACTACAAGTTTTAAAGTACAAGTTACAACCCTCCTTTTGTTATGGTTCAAGCGTATCAGATCTATAACTTATAACTCAGGAGTGAAGTCGGATTAGACTATTGAAAACTGACTCCCCGGCACCACATAAAAACAACTATAGATTTGAAGCGTGTTGCGTTTCGACGTTGAAAGCTTTGCAAATTTTGTAATACTTTTTTTTTCAACTCATTGAAGGTGATTCAGAATTGCAAACTGAAGCCAACTTGTAGAAAACTATCCTTTTTTAGCGAATTGTCGAAGAAAAGGAAGCTTTTGTTCTCACTCCAAAATTTTTAAAACTCGAATTTCCGAAAACTTTTATACCAAAACATAACATATTTATTATATTTATGTATGTGTCATTCCAGATGATCTCAAATTGCGGAATTGCGATATCTTATTCCGTTCTCAAACTGGAGCTCTTTGAACATACTTGACATGTTCTTGAAAATTCTATTTTCTGAATATACGTATCTTGAAACGTAAACCAACACATTTTGAGGGGAGGTTAAACATTTTTTTTCTTTGGGCGATTCCAATGGTTCATTATCGAAGATAATAAACCAAAATCTTAAATTCTTCCTTCCCGGGAGATAGATGAATATTATTTTTGGTATTTAAGATTATAAGGGTTTGTAAAGGGACATATAAGAGGTATATGTAATTCGTAAAGCGACAGATAAGAGTGGCAGATGGATCCATCCCAAGTTCTGCCCGTCCGGGACAGGTAACAGAGGTAGATGGACACACCCCGAGTTCTGCCCGTCAGCGAGTGGTGAACTGTACTGATGAGTGGTGAACTAATAATGTATAGAAATCTTCTGGAATCGTTCGTTCCCTTTTGCGTACTCTATTAGCGAATTTTCGAAGTTGTTAACACTCGAATTTTCGAAACATTTTCATACCAAAATCCGTTTCAGACCATCCTGAATCCACTGCCAAAAGACACTAAACATTCCAGACGATAACTCTCGATAGAATTGAGATAAAAAGTTCAAATTTGCACAAAAAATCTTCCTCGTACGGGGGAGTTCCGCATAAATTCCCAAAATGAAATATTCTGACAAGTGAAACCTCATTTCGAAGGTTTTTTTTAATGCTGAACACGACGGTGAAATCAGAATTTTACACGCTGAATACGACCGTGGAGTCAGAATTGAGACGATAAATTATTTCGTTCTCAAACTTGAGTACCTATTTTGAAGATGAATAATAAGTTCTTCATGGTTAGTCTGTTCTAATCTGATGACGGAATGCGATATCACAATTCTGACTTCACCGTCGTGGTCAGCGTTGAAATGTCCAAAAGCTGAGGAGGTTTTTGGGGAGTTTTGTGGTGGGGGGGGGGAGGGGTGAGGTACACCCGTAAATTCCGAAAATGGAACGGTCTGCCAAGTGACACCTCATTTTGAAGGTTTTTACACGCTGACTAAGAAGGTGAAATCAAAATTGCGATGTCTCATTCATGGACATCATGTTCTTTAATAGAAAAATTTCACATAAAACCAATTATTTCGTCGATAATTTGCTACTATAGCCTGTAGACTGTAGATTTTTTTGGAGGTACCAGGGGCGTTGCGTCCATAAGGCCACTTGGGCCACTGCCCCGGCATCCAGAAACACAAAAAACTCGACAAAAAAAATATGCCACCCAGTTGGCATTCGAATATCGTTCCGTATACTGCACCTAGCATTTTCACGAAGTCAAAGAGTTCTCTCTCTCTCTGTCCCAACCTATGTCCAGCATGGCTGCGGCCAAGACAAGTAACTGGGAAGAAGAAGAAGAAGAACGATATTCGATCATTCTATCAGAATATATCGACAGTAATCGATGTTTTGCAATCGAAATCGAAACCTAGGCTTCAGGGGCCGGGGACCGGGTATTGCCATGGCAACGGACACGACGCTTTACGAAGTGGCCTCCCTGCGCATGCTCAGTAGAGTAAAAATTCGGTAAGCCACGCCTCGTTCCGGCCCGGGGCCAAAAAAATCGTTTGTGTTCACAATCGATTCGATCGTTTCAATTCATCTTGTCATCTCGATAGTAAACTTGTGAATTCGGAGTTCGGATTCGAGTTTCCGTGACAGATTTGAATTTTTTTGTGGTAATTAAGTGCGTTATGTCCTGTCTGTGGTCTTGTGGATTGATCAATGTCAACATACATAGATAAGTACTGCAGTGGAGGTTTGTGATATTATCATAGCTCAAGCTAGAAGCAGATATTCGTTCAGGGGGCATTTGGCAGCTTCAAAACTGCTTGATACTGCAAGTTTTCCGAATTTTTCAAAATGTTTTCCAACTGAAGATTTTGAAAACACGGTCACTGCTTACTCTATCCTAGAATCTCGGAAACTTAAAACTGAATTGGTGACAATTGTTCAGAGAACCGATTTTACTCATTTCACAGGCGCAATACCATTTTTGTTGTTTTTGCACAACAATAATTTAGTTGATACCTATTCTGAAACTGAGAAACTACTAACATTATTGATTACAATTTCAATGACTTCTGCAGAAGCTGAGCGTTGTTTTTCTACCCTTAAAAGAATAAAAACGTTTATTCGATCAACTACGACCCAAGAGAGACTTAATGCTTTGACAATGTTGTCAGTAGAGAAGGAAATGATTGCTAATTTTTCTGATTTCAATAAGAAAGTTATGGAGTAGGTACTTCTCATCTCTAAAAGAACGAAGGCTGGATTTTACTTATAAATTTTAATTCCTGAGTTTTTTAATGGAATTCCTTTGTCAGTATTAGTGTCTTCATTTTACAGTTACTGTATTTATTGAGCCTAAAATGTTGAAATATTTTTACTTCGTACAATAAAGTTTGGTATTAAATACCAAATTTTGTAGTTATTTGCTTTTTTTTCGTTCGCTTAGTCATTTCATTTCTTTACCTTTACACCTAGTTCTTATTTCTTTTGTCTGCCATTAATCTCGTTAGTCTTTACTTAGTCATTTCTGTAGTACTTTGGTTCTAGTCATTACTCTAGCCATGAATAATCTAGTCACTATACTCTTCAGTCATGATGTTATGGTCCTAACTCGTGATCTCTTTCTTGTGTGCTCTGAAAGTGGTGGTGGCTACTTACCTAACGACATTACTCATATTTTTTTACGTTGTCTTCACACATTTTTGTACATACACGCAGCCACCTCCTCGTATGAAGCTATAGCTTCTGGTAATCCCGGGTAGGTACTGGTCAGAACTACTGTGAACACAGAGCTTACATTCTGACTTGCTAAGAGCTGCGGTTGATTATAATACAACCATCTCTCATAAGAAGACTCCTGTTGGAAAACATTTACAGGTATTTTGTAGAAAGAGCTGTTAATTTGTGTTCCGAATTTGGTGGCCCACCATTTTCAGAGCCCACGCACCGCTACTGGGAGGTACTATCTGTATGATACTTGAAAAGTATTATGTGCACGTATTGCATGTTTATAGAGGAAAGTCAACCAAGTCCTCAATCAAAATTAGCTTTATGGTTATTTAATTATTCCAAAGCGTAAAGTGTTGGCGAACCATTTGCTCACCTTCAAACCGCACTCTTCTTCTTCACGACTGTCCATTGCGATGAATGCTCAGACGTTTTCCTGAAAACCACTTCTGACCTCGTCAGGGCAACAAGAATATTGCCTTCTTCGTTGCCAATGTGTTTTTTCTCTCGTCAAAGAACGGCTCGATGGATAGGCAGGCAAAAAGTTTATGATAGGTTACCAAGAACTCGCCGTCCTTTATTACAGTGTTTTTTTTTTCTTTTTTTTACAACTCGGCATGAGGTGCTACATGGTACAAGCTGTCTCCAAGCTGTCTCATTATGCGTCCTTCAATCGTTTCAAAACAAACCTGGCAAAAGTGACAGTAAAACCGGGAACAATTACTCTCTTTTACAAACGGCTAACCCAATTACGTTATTGGTTCCAACTGGGGTAACTCTATTAACCCAGTCCTTGCAAGCAGCCATTGAGCACGACTGATTTTGCGTCGGACCCCACGTTTGGGTGATTGTTAGTTAACATCTTCTAGCGTGCTCGTCTGCAACGTGAGGACACGATGGTCTCCCGTGCCCATACTTGAGTCAACCGACCGGGAACCAATTGCAGGGGAAAAAGTCTGTCGTGTGAGTCTGAAATATCAGCTCAGCACTTCACCGGTGTTAAGACTTGACGCCGATCACTCTATGGATACCCAATAGAATTTTTCTCGACACAAAAAGTATCTCAGAACAAGAAACTCGATGTCACAGAACTGAACTGAACCAGATGTTCCGCTGGATGAAATTTGGCCTGACGTGCCGCCGTTTGGTTCACGCTCATGTTGACGATTTGTTATAGCTCCCACTTTTGAGCCCTCATTGTGAACGAACGAATGGTCGCAGAACGCTCTGAATGCTCTTGAAAAAGTGGACTCTATCAAGATGTGTAGAAAAAAAAAAAAAACATGTCGTTCTTTTAAATATTTTGGAGATATGTCGTCTTGAAAATTTCGAAATTCATTTCAACCCCCTTCCTATTGGCTGAAGTTGGGAGGATCATCCTCAAGCTGGTAATATAGCCCGTGGCACAAATTTCATAATTTTAGGACGACCCTAACTGGGCAAAGTGGCGCGGATGGAGTACGGCGTTCGGTGGACGGACTGATCATTTATTCTACATTCTGATTCTACGTATCTTGAAACCAACCCACAAATTTGGAGGGGGAGTCGAACAATTTTTCTTCTTGCTCGACTCAAAACGTTCAACATCGAATATAATAAACCAAAATGGATTGTGAACAAAATAATCAAAAGTCTAATCTGAAAATTATTGATCGTGTTATGCCATGGTAAACATTATGGATCATTCTGAGCCAATATTGTGATCTCAGTTTCAGTATCTTCAATTGCATCTTTTCCAGAGACCATCAGCTAGCGGTAAGAGATATTATAATCTGAATTATATCAAAAATATGATGTTGCGTGCCATTTTCGCAGTGATGGTGGGGAAATAATGCTTCCTTGCGCGAGATCACAGCAATAATATGATATGAATTACAATGCAATGAATATCATAAACCTTGGATCAATAGGTTTGTCAAATCGAAAACACTTTCATCACCATTGAAAATGCTGGAATATTTTGTTTTTGTTGCTATTCCTTCTTCTTTCTGCAAAACGGTAGATTTCCATTCGCCCTTTTGCGACCATTTTCGGAACCGTAGTTTGGGGTATTCTAGCCATCGATGTATATACATCGATGATTCTAGCTCTAAGCTTGTGGGTGTTGGGTTTTCTATTCATAAACCGTTCGGAGAACTGAGGAATGCGTCCACACTACCAGGTGTAGGTACATCACAATAGGGGCGAAAGGAGCTGACGGGCTGGCTCTAGGAAGGTGGAAAGAATTTAAAGAGCTTTAAAGGGAACAGAACTCTGCCTGGTCGGATCAACCGGCATTGAACTCGCTTTGAAACTGCATGCTCTCAATGTTGACGTACAACTTATGAAGTAATGCCAACAACACCGAATAGTTAATTGGTTCACATATACGTTCGCATATATATATATATAGGTTTCGCTATATATATAGGTTCACCTACTGAAGTGTACTAAAAAAAAAAAAGAGGCATTTCGAAGAAAGTATAAATCCACAGCCATGGAGCATGGCTATAAGAGCGAATATTTGATAAAATAACCGGTTTTACGTAAAATGTTTGCATTTTTCTAGTTTTATAACACATTTTGTTTCCTTTTTTGCCGACTTACACCTCAGTTTATAGATTTTTCAACGCTGATTCTGTGAAGCCAGAATTACGGTATCTCATTCCGTTATCAGATTAGAGCAGACCTTGAAGAACAACCACGTTTCTCCATCTTCAAAGTGTTCCTGTTTGGGAATCGGCCCGCGGTTAATTCTCGCGCATTTCTTATTAGTCCTGGAGCCGAGGCCGAAAATGGGTGTTCATTTTAGGAGAAGGTTTGATATAAAATTATGAAAATCTAGTCAATTCTGAGTAAGAAAATCCAAGTCTGCCATTTCAAAGCGGTTGCTTTCAAAAATGGCAGCCATTTAAAAAGTGACGAAAACGCACAAACATGACCTGTCTTTAGGATGGATGGAACTTTTATAGATGATAGATTATGTCCAAACATAGATGTTTTCACCAGTCTGCCACTTTCAACCGGTTGAAAATGCGTGGCAGACTCAATTTCAAAAATTGCATTTTTCGGGTGTAAAATTTACAGTATTTGGGACGCCTCAAATTTTCACACATGATTATATATGCCCAAATAAGGAGTTTGAGACTTGTCTGCCAATCTAAAGCAGTTGAAAAGTAATGGCAGACTTGAATTGAAATATTGCCAAATTTGGTGATAAATTTCATCAGTTTTAGGAAGATTCAAATTTCAATACGTTAAAGTACCTGTGGTATGAGAGCAATAGACCATGGTCTGCCTTGCCTAGCCAGTTGCTTTCTACCGACAGACTGAAATGCAAAAATTGCCAAATTACTGATCAAAATTTTGTGATTTTAGGATGCTTCAAATTTCGGCTCAACATTGTTCTCCTGCAATAAGACTGAAAAAGAGTAGTCTGCCTTCAGTAACCCGTTGTTTAAGTTAGGCAGACTGAAATTGAAAAATTGCAATTTTCAAGGTCAAAATGAATGTATTTTGGGAAAGTTGTAATTTTGGCATGTGATACTAGCATGTTAGTGTAAACTTTTTGACGCAGTCTGCCATCAATATTCCGCTGCCTTCTGGCGGCAGACTGAACTCAAACGTGGGAAAACAGAAATAATTTCAATTATTGACCATTTTTATGGTAAAAATGCATCTTCTTTAGGACGATTCAAATTTTGGCACATGATACTACATTGTAAGAAGAAACTTTGTGACATGGTCTGCCATCAATATCCAACTGATTTTTTCGGCAGACCAACAATATTAGGTATCTTACTTACATAATATGTTACAATTTGCCATCCCTCAACACCTTTATTAGCTGCAAGTAATTTTTTCTACATCCATTTTCCTTCATGTCCGACTGTAGAAAATATCTTTAATTTATAAATGAAACAAGGGAGAAGCAGAAAACAGAATGGGAAAACACTAAACTTCGCGTCGAAAACGGCCGTTAGGTGGGTCCCGGGTAGCCGCCCAGAATAAAACTGCCTTTTTTTCATCTTCCAGGTAAACTACAGTCTAGAAATTTTAACCGTCAGTCGGGGATAGACCACATTGCAATATTCACTCGGTTTCTCATCTGTAAAATTGTTTAAATAATACCTTTTTGTAATAATACAAATTAAATTTTGATGCTGAGCTATTGACTTGAAATTTTAAAAATAGGTCAGAACTGGATCACAATGCAATATTCACTCGGTTTTTTGTCTGTAAAATTGTTTAAATAATACCTATTTGTTTAAACAAATGAAATTTTGATGATGAGCTACATACTTGAAATTTTAAATATAGGTCAGAAATGGATGACATTTCAATATTCACACTTATATTTTTTTGACATTTTCATGTCTTTGCTTTGGCACATAAACTGAAACGGGAAAAATTTGTTCCCTTGATTCACCCTTTCCCTCAGATCACGTCAGAACACAAGCGACCGGCGGGAAATTACGTCAGATCCTATGACGCACGAGCGTATGACGTAAGACGGCTGGCAGGAGGCCAACTAGTACGTCAGAGCCTATGACGCACGAGCGTATGACGTAAGACGGCTGGCAGGATAACTAGTGCGTCAGAGCCAATGACGCACAAGCGTATGACGTAAGACGGCTGGCAGGTGGCCAACAAGTACGTCAGAGCCTATGACGCACGAGCGTATGACGTAAGACGGCTGGCAGGAGACCAACAAGTGCGTCATAGCCTATGACGCACGAGCGTATGACGTAAGACGGCTAGCAGGAGGCCAACAAGTACGTCAGAGCCTATGACGCACGAGCGTATGACGTAAGACGGCTGGCAGGATAACTAGTGCGTCAGAGCCAATGACGCACAAGCGTATGACGTAAGACGGGTGGCAGGTGGCCAACAAGCACGTCAGAGCCTATGACGCACGAGCGTATGACGTAAGACGGCTGGCAGGAGACCAACAAGTGCGTCATAGCCTATGACGCACGAGCGTATGACGTAAGACGGCTAGCAGGAGGCCAACAAGTACGTCAGAGCCTATGACGCACGAGCGTATGACGTAATACGGCTGGCAGGAGCCAACTAGTGCGTCATACGACGAGACCTTTTATGTCTCTGCGCCCCCTGTCACACCCACACCGCGTACCTCGTACTTCATTTTGGTTTATTATCTTCGATAATGAACCATTGGAATCGCCCAAAGAAAAAAAAATTTTAACCCCCCCTCAAAATTTGTTGGTTTACGTTTCAAGATCGAATAAAAAAAAATCCGTCCGTCCGCCGTACGCCGTCCGCGGCACTTTGCCCAGTTAGCGTTGAGTTAAAATTACGAAATTTTTTTTATGGGTTTCGACCAACCCCACAATGGTCCTCGAAACTTTTCATAACCCTAGGTCAAGGGGAAGGGGTTCAAAACGAATTTTGAAAATTTGAAAATCTCATATCTCGAAAAATTCATATAGAACGGTATGTTTTTTATTTCTTTTTCTTTACATGGGCTTTCCACCTCAGCTTGCAGTCGAGAGTTGCAAATCAATGTGTTGCAAATCGGCACCATACCATATTCTCACCGTACTCATACCATACCATACGAATTTCTTTCCTATCATACCATACTGTACTATACCAAATCATACATACAATAATATACCATACCATACTCATACCATGTCATACAAACCGAGTGAATATTGAAATGTCATCCATTTCTGACCTATATTTAAAATTTCAAGTATGTAGCTCATCATCAAAATTTCATTTGTTTAAACAAATAGGTATTATTTAAACAATTTTACAGACAAAAAACCGAGTGAATATTGCATTGTGATCCAGTTCTGACCTATTTTTAAAATTTCAAGTCAATAGCTCAGCATCAAAATTTAATTTGTATTATTACAAAAAGGTATTATTTAAACAATTTTACAGATGAGAAACCGAGTGAATATTGCAATGTGGTCTATCCCCGACTGACGGTTAAAATTTCTAGACTGTAGTTTACCTGGAAGATGAAAAAAAGGCAGTTTTATTCTGGGCGGCTACCCGGGACCCACCTAACGGCCGTTTTCGACGCGAAGTTTAGTGTTTTCCCATTCTGTTTTCTGCTTCTCCCTTGTTTCATTTATAAATTAAAGATATTTTCTACAGTCGGACATGAAGGAAAATGGATGTAGAAAAAATTACTTGCAGCTAATAAAGGTGTTGAGGGATGGCAAATTGTAACATATTATGTAAGTAAGATACCTAATATTGTTGGTCTGCCGAAAAAATCAGTTGGATATTGATGGCAGACCATGTCACAAAGTTTCTTCTTACAATGTAGTATCATGTGCCAAAATTTGAATCGTCCTAAAGAAGATGCATTTTTACCATAAAAATGGTCAATAATTGAAATTATTTCTGTTTTCCCACGTTTGAGTTCAGTCTGCCGCCAGAAGGCAGCGGAATATTGATGGCAGACTGCGTCAAAAAGTTTACACTAACATGCTAGTATCACATGCCAAAATTACAACTTTCCCAAAATACATTCATTTTGACCTTGAAAATTGCAATTTTTCAATTTCAGTCTGCCTAACTTAAACAACGGGTTACTGAAGGCAGACTACTCTTTTTCAGTCTTATTGCAGGAGAACAATGTTGAGCCGAAATTTGAAGCATCCTAAAATCACAAAATTTTGATCAGTAATTTGGCAATTTTTGCATTTCAGTCTGTCGGTAGAAAGCAACTGGCTAGGCAAGGCAGACCATGGTCTATTGCTCTCATACCACAGGTACTTTAACGTATTGAAATTTGAATCTTCCTAAAACTGATGAAATTTATCACCAAATTTGGCAATATTTCAATTCAAGTCTGCCATTACTTTTCAACTGCTTTAGATTGGCAGACAAGTCTCAAACTCCTTATTTGGGCATATATAATCATGTGTGAAAATTTGAGGCGTCCCAAATACTGTAAATTTTACACCCGAAAAATGCAATTTTTGAAATTGAGTCTGCCACGCATTTTCAACCGGTTGAAAGTGGCAGACTGGTGAAAACATCTATGTTTGGACATAATCTATCATCTATAAAAGTTCCATCCATCCTAAAGACAGGTCATGTTTGTGCGTTTTCGTCACTTTTTAAATGGCTGCCATTTTTGAAAGCAACCGCTTTGAAATGGCAGACTTGGATTTTCTTACTCAGAATTGACTAGATTTTCATAATTTTATATCAAACCTTCTCCTAAAATGAACACCCATTTTCGGCCTCGGCTCCAGGACTATATCGGTTCTACCTTCGAGCCCTCATTGGGAACGAACGTCTGGTAAAACGGCCCGAATTTGGTCTTAAACTTTCATGAATTGAACTCAATTTAAAGTCATACAAAACTATAACGTTTCATCTGACATTTGCTAAAGTTCCAATTCTACGTATCTGGGGTTACGTTTCCAATTGGGGTTGTTCGATTCCAATGGTTCATTATCGAAGATCATAATCCAATACTTTTTAAATGTGGAGTAGGTTTCAGAATGTCTCAGAGCGGATTCACTTCGTAAATTCGCTAAAAGAGAATAAAATAACACACATTAACATGGGTTTAGGAAAATACTTATAAAAATACTTTTTCTACGTCATGAAATTTGTTGTGAAAACGTACTTAGTTATGGTATCTATGAATATAGCGAAGGTTGTTGAAACTGTAACAAAAAGAATCTTTTGCGAAGGCCTAAGGATAGCGAAGAAGTGCAACACTCCCCCTCAACTACGCTTTAATATAGTCTGACATTTCGCTTCCGATTTATTCTAATTTTGCTTCGTATCAGACTGCGTGAACCCCTGCCACTCGCATTCAACTCAATGTTCTATCAACAAACCATAATGAAAATGTATTGTGTTTAGGATTAGCTGTCTACTTGGTACCATAATGATTTTGAATGAGATTTGAGAAATCGTATCGAACTTGGATTTTATTCTTCCGTTTTCTAGATATAATTTGTGGTTAAGCCTGGTCCTCCACTGGAAGCGTAGGTATTCAAGCGGCCAAGCGACAAGGCGATTACAGGCGACTTCCGCGAGGCGACTGGGGCGCGACTCAGCTCCTCCATTGGACGAAGTCTGTGGTGGTGTGTTGTGGGCACAATGGACGACATAGATAGTTGTTATTTGTTCGATGATGCTCTCGTAAATTTCCTTCGGATGAGAAGGAAAAGACGAATGTTCTGGATGAACCCAATATTGACAAGGAGGCAAAGTTTGGAAGAATTCAATCACCTCCACGACGAGCTGAAGGGAGATTCGGAGAAGTTTCGTAATTATTATAGGATGGACCTACAAACGTACGATTACATCTTGAAGCTATACAAGCTACGATCACCAAATCTTTATAATTTACATGTTGCATCACCGTTTGACAACAAGTGGGTGGTCGACTACTCTTTATTCTCGCACATCTTATAAGAAATTAATTTTTTCATGTCTAATTGAGCTAGGGGTAAAAGAGGCTGAGAATATCATTCTGAGTATCTACTCATGAGATGAATGGTCTCGGAATTTAGAAATGAGATATTTCTGAATGATGTTGTTTGCACGATAGGTACTTTCTTAGATCGGCAAGTGCGGGGCTCGACGGGCATTGCCTTATAGCCCCGCAATGAGGTTTAATGATGAATACATGCGAATCATGTTTAAATTATTGTACTAAAACTTGAAATGAAATAAAAAAATAAAAATAAAATAAAATAAAAATCGTCCAACTTCAGGGAGACGATCTCACCAGCAGAACGCCTCAGTGTGACTCTCAGGTAGTAAAGTATAAAAACCAGATAATTATTACGTTTTTACTTGTAATTATAGTTGCTAATCATAATAAAGTACAGAAACATGAAGTATCGGACATCCCTAGAACAGGAAAATGTGAACAGTCGGAGGGTGCCCCGAGAAAACATGGGATGGGATCAGTCGCTCGTCGAATCAAAACGCTTAGTCGAAAAGGCTCCCAGTGGAGGACCTCTTATACGTTTTAAGATTATGGGATCCCATAATCTTTAAACGTATTAGAGGTCCTCCACTGGACTAACTAATCGATTAGTCGCTTGTATACGGACGATAACGTCGCTTAGTCGCTCGAAAACGCTCCCAGTGGAGGACCAGCCTAAGACGATCGGGCGGTACCAGCGAAAGGATACAGGCGCCAATCCCGCTAACACTTCACAGGCTATGAAAGAAGAAATTGTGCGATTCCGGGGTTTTTATATGTGGCTCTCTATTTTAGGTCACCACTGTCCTGAACTCTAGCTTTACAACAAGGGCCGATGCAGCTAAATCCCTATGAAATGTTGGAAGCCCTGCTTTCTGTTGCAAAGTTCATATCCCGCAGAATATAGGGTTCAATGTTTATGGCATTCTCCATAGCATTTTTACAGAGGAAAGTCAAGCTTTGAATTCGTAATGTTACATCTACTTATTCATGCATTTCATGTATTTTGTTTTTAGTTGAAGCTGGAAAAAACGGTCGGAAACAAAAATTTTGTTTTCCTCCCTGGTTTCCATGAGTTTTAAATCTACCATATCTCTGTCGGGTTTGTTAGTCACAATTAGTAGGCTAGCCTCTAGTTGTGACATTACACGGTTCCATCCAGGCTATGGTCTGACATGATGTAGATGGGATGTGCAGATACGAGTATAGAAAGGTCGGGTAGAAGGATATAAAAACGAAACTCGAAGAGTTTCCCACGGATAACATTCCGGTTCGTAACTTTAAGAGAGTTTCCGAGTAGGGTTAGGATGGCTTTAAAGGCTATTTTCTTATAGAAATTCTAGTGGTGTCAAACTATCGATAGTCTATTACGTGTTTCTACAGACTGGATGTCGCTGCTTAGATACAGCAACCCGAGCAGCTTCACTGACGAGAGGAACGTTTTAATTATAGTGTAACGTTTGACATGGCAGCGTTTAGTCATCTCACCCCTCAGCGGGAGCTGTAAAACTGAATGCCACATTGCACCGTCCAGGTGTCTTCTGTAACGCCTAGGTATTATCTCCTCAGATATTAAGGAAGCTGTTAATTCACTGGTTTCATTTGTTATGAAAGCAAAACACGTCGGCCAGGGTCATCGCTAGAAGAGTAATAACGATTGTGAAACTCCACATTCAACTTGGGTGGTGGAAAGTTACAACTCCATCATCAGTTGGCAATTATTAATTTATTCGCCATAAAACATAAGAGTCTCGTAAGATATACGCATCTAATGACACGCCCATCAATTGAAAGTATAAGTAATAAAAAAAGAGACCTATTTACCGTATATCAAGCATTGCTGTTTATTCCACCTACTTTATCTTCTCAATATGAAATCCAAGTTCTCTTATCCATTCGTATTCAGGTATTTCATCAACATTTATGGAATTCAAATTTATATTTCTAGTTCCCATGCCTTTCGTTCCATGCACTTCTCTCCCTCGAATTAGCCCGGCAATAGCCTATTTTTTACCTACATTCAATCATACTGATAATGGATGCAATTGAATGCATTTTTTTCTGTTCATATTACTCTGATCACCTTTTTTTTCTATAAGGTTTTGTGTTACTATAGCTGAGTAACAGTGTGAAGAATAGTAAGAACAGAAGATCCGTTCGAACTTATTAACATTATTTATCGACCAACATTCCTGTTTAGTTTGTACCAATTAGGTTAGAAGTGACGAATAGTCTCGTTAAGGTAGATTATCAATATATGTTTAAGAAGAAGAATGGAGGACATACGATATGTAAACATGCCAACATGCAATGGAGAAGGAATGCCCTTCTATCACAAGAGATTCACATTACGTAATGGAGATTTTCAGCCGAAAACAATAATTTCGACAATGGAAATAATTAATTTACACCATTTGAGTTTTTGTGTGTGGTACAATGTTGTACTGCGTACCACATGATTAATATAATCAAGCTATGGCCCGACCAGTTCATTATCATGTTCATAAAATTTATAATTGGTGTCTGACTCAGTGTATGGGAATCAGTGGGTGACAGTCGTGAGGCGTTTTATGTATGAACGCCCGTTTTGAATTTTGTATGAAACATCGTATTTAGAATGAGGGGTAGGCTGAGGAATATATAGGTTCACACCGGCAGGACTTGTGACGCAAATTGTCCATATGACATCGCAATTTGTTTACCAGTCACGTTGACCGGTTATCGCACTTTTTATTTTCTTTCTCGCTATCCAACGCTATCTTTTCCCGTAGAATTTCTTCCACCTTCCCTCCTCGCACTTTTCTTCTTCCATTTTTGTTACTCCTCATTTTTTCCTCATTCATTTCCATAGGAGTTCGCTATCGGTCAGCGAGAGCCCCATCACATGTTGTGCTGCCTCGCGCAGGTCGTTGAGTCAACTATACGTTGACCTTTCGTTGTTTCAGAGCTACCCGTATTCATTTGCAGACCACTCACTCCGTTCGGCCTATGATGCTACATCCGATCAACAACTTACCCTCTGAATATTATTAGAGAAACAATTTCGCACTCGCACGATTTCGGGAAAAATTTGCAGTTAAGGAAAGACGTTACGAACTCGGTTTGCTTCCAGACTCATATTCAATTCATCAATAATAATGAAGAATGCAACAAGATCACGAGTATCTGATTTCTGAACTCACTCCAACAAAAATAAGAACCTTTCCGAAAGTACATGACTGGTGTAACTGTCCTCAATGTGACGTCATCAAATCTATACATCTTGGAATGAGCCAGCGCACTCTTTATAAAGAAATATCTCAAGTGCCACAGCTCTAGTCCTGCCGAAACATTGTCACCATGACCCCTCTTTTAGAAGAGTTCTCAGATTATAGCATGAAATAGGTAAGTACTATGTTTGGATAGTAGGTGTTGCACTGTGAAAGTGATCAGGATCTTGTAGTTCAATTAGAACACGATAATTTTCGCTCGAAATCCAAATATATGGCTCGTATATTGTACTTGGCGAATGGCGATTGAAAATACCGATTTACACTGGAGACCAAAAAAACCGGCGCAGTTGAATTTTTGTCGAAGAGTCAAGTTTAAATCGATAACAGTTGGGTTAGAGTCAATAGTAAGGTCAATAACAAGGTTAACAGAGATTACTTGCCGAGGTCCATCCCTGTTTTTCCTTAACTATCCAGTTTTTTCCTGTAATGCTCTCATGAATTCATGATAGAAGCCTACAGGAAACCGTGAAAGTTGTAGCTACACCAGAAGGCCGGCATCAGGGCGTCCAAGGGAGACGGATCCTGCTGCAAACCCAAGCAGCTCAGTCCAAGCAGCGTGATCTCTAGCAAATTGAAGACGAGCCGTTCGGTGTGCTGGGGTGAGTAGAGGACCTAAAGCACGGACTCTGGAGTGAAGATTAACATCAGCAGGCTTCTGTAGGCTTCTATCGTGAATTCAAGAGAGCATTACAGGAAAAAACTGGATAGTTAAGGAAAAACAGGGATGGACCTCGGCAAGTAATCTCTCTTAACCCTTAATCGATTTAAACTTAAGTTTAATTGACTCAATGACTCAGTCAATTGACTTAGTCAATTGACTCTTCGACAACAATTCAACTGCGCCGGTTTTTTGGTCTCCAGTGTATTATAAGAGGTGTATGAAGGACGAAAGCGACGAGAACGTGGTACTCAGGTAAGTGGTAGAATATCAAGGGTACCTAAAATAGCCGAATGCCAGGAAGGATTAAAGGATACACACGAGGAATAACGGGAAAAGTAACTGTTTGGAAAGAGGCTCTCCTGGGGGTGAAAACCTTGAAGGGACGCTACCCCATGAAAGGCTGGAGCTGGTTAGTTTGGGGGATGATAATAACTAAATATGAAAATGATACAAACTGAGAAGCTGCGGCCGAACAGGATGGTAAGAGGCAAATTGCCAATAACCAATTGTAAATTCAAACTTTTAAATGTCCAATGTCCAAAGTAGGACATCCGGGTTATCGTATGTTGAAGAGACACACTTTTTCGACCCATTACTTCGGTACTTACAAATAATTTTGGGTTATTGTATAATTTCGATAATGTATAATCGATAATGATTTCTGTAGTTGGCTCATAGGCCCTGGCCGGGATGTCACCGGTGCAAAAGAGTGATTGCTTCATGCTTACTGTGCTTATGACATACTGCGAATGAGGTCCTCGATTATCTGACCCTGTCAATGTTTATTCTCCGAAGCATTCCTAACCATTTGCGAAAATTCAAAACAAGGTATCATAGTTTATAAAGATACGGACGAGCACTTATCTATGGTAAAAGATGCTAATGTGGTCTATCACAACTTGGATTTTTTAGTGTCATGGGAAAATTCTAGTCAATACGACTGTCAACGACCGGAGTAGCCATCAGGTTCATGTTATCTTAAAACGGTTTTAGCGGATCCCCATTTAATTTCTCAAATGACTCAAGGGGTCACCCACCTAATGGTATATTGGCCTCGTTCAAGGCTGTTCTCGAATGACTGCGTTCAACAAAACGGCAAACTTCCTCAGTGTGGCGCAAAACAATGTATGTATATTATCCCTTATTGCAACATATGTATATGCCATTGTAATATGTATTTGTATATAGTATATAAATCTAGTGACTTGTGTCACAAATTTCTGTACAAAAGAAACTTCAGTAAAACTTTAAGGAGTAATTTAAACTGTCACATAGTTCTTACAAATCATCACATATTCTAAATTAGTAATGCAGAATTTCATTTATGCAGAATATATTTATAACCCAAAGTATCATCCATAATCACAAATGAATGCCCCTGCGTTGCTTCGTAAAAAAAAGTAAACGTATACAATACAACAGTACAACAGTACAATACAACAGTGAGAACGTAACGTTTGGCCAAGCGGTCAGCTGTCGAGTTATACGAGTCGAATGAAATAAGTTAATTTACATCATAATCCAGTTCCATTAATAGGATAGGCAAGAGTGGATAGCTTTATCTACTTTTGTAAGTTCTGCTCTATTCCCGTCCACCCCCCTTCATACACTTAACTTCTACCCCAACTTAACGTCTACCCCTCTTTTCTCAAAGCCGTCGGAACTGAAAGGACTGCACTAAAAGTTCGCTTGTTTTCCTATTTCAAATATAAAATATTTTATTTCAACCTGTATCGGTTCATCCCTACCCTTGGGTTGTCGTTTTTTACGAATTTTCGAAGGAAATGATGATATTGTTCTTGGTCCAAAATTTTTAAAACTCGAATTATTGAAAAGGTTTCACACCAAAATCCGTTTCATACCATCCTGAATCCACTGCCAAAAGACTACAAAAATTCCGGACGATAACTCTCGATAGAAGTGAGATAAAAAGTTCAAATTTGCACAAAAAATCGGTCTTGGCAATCAAAAAATCGGAAGGCTAGTAAGTTCGTAGATAGGCAGAATCGGGCCACTCTAAGGGGGGGGGGGGGCTTTGGGGAGTTTTTGGGAGGAAAATTCCTCATAAATTCCCAAAATTCAACATTCAGACAAGTGACACCCCATTTTGAATGTTTTTTTTTGTTTTATGCTGAAGACGATGGTGAAATCAGAATTGCGATATCTCATCCCGTTCTCAAACTGGACCACTTTGAAGATGAAGGAACGTGGTTGTTACTGGTTATGATCTTCATGTTAAGTCTGCTCTAATCTGACAACGGAATAAGATATCGCAATTCTGATTTCTTGAATTGTCCAAAAGCTGAGGGCCGTTTTCGTGGGGGGGGGGGGGGACAAGTGACACCTCATTTAAAAGGTTTTTACAATTCTTTTAAGTCAGAATTGCTATATCCTATTCCGCTCTCAAACTGGAGCACTTTGAAAATGAAGAAACGTGGTTGATACTAAGAACATGATGTCCATTAAAGAACATGCCTATTAAAGAACATGATGTCCATGATCTCAAGTCCAAAACTTGAGATGTTCTTCATGGACATCATGTTCATTAATAGAGAAATTTCACATAAAACCAATTATTTCTTCGAAAATTCATTCTTATAGCCGGACTGCATGACTGTTTTCTGTTTTTTTTTTTTTTAAATTTTTGTTTGCCTCGTCACAACAAAAGTTTCGATGTCTCCTTTTATATCAAACAGTTCTGAGATAAATTGGGTATTTTGACGCAGAGATATATTTTTTCGGGAGCTTTCCCCAAGTGATACACGAATCGCGAATGGAAAAAAACTGACCTTCTTCGTACAATCAGAGACTTTGATATTTTGCTCCAAAATGGGATTATTGTTACTAGAGGTGACGTTCAATTGTGCGGTATTGGTCGGTATCTAATTATCAATGTGGGTCGTCGATAATGATGAATCGTGCTTTTGTATACGAGATTACCAATTACCTTATTATACGTTCAATGAGGTGTTTGATTTCAATTTAAATTCCGTGCCAATAAGTCATGTTTCATATTACTTCGAAGTAAGAAATGGGAGCAACTAACTGTAATTATTTTCGTGTTGATATCATTCACAATTGGCTCTCAATCAGATTGTGGTTTATTATACAAGTATAATTTTCCCATAAATTCCCAAAATGAAACAGTCTCACAAGTAACGTCTCATTTTTCAGGTGTTTGTACGCTGAACACGATGGTGGAGTCAGAATTTCAATATATTATTCCGTGCCGAAATTGGAGCACTTTGAAGATGAAGAAAGGTGGTTGATACTTGAAATGTTCTTCATTGTTAGTCTGCTCTAATATGATAATGGATTTAGATATTGCAATTCTGACTTCGCCATCGTGTTCAGCGTTGAAAAATCTATAAGTTTTAGGGGGGGGGGGATTACCCATAAATTCCCAAAATGAAACAGCCTGACAAGTGACACCTCGTTTTATTGTTTTTTCATTGCTGAACACGACGGTGAAAACAGAATTGCGATATCCTAATCCGTTCTCAAACTGGAGCACTTTGAAGATGAAGAAACGTGGTTGATACTTCTTCACGAACATCAAGTCTTCAATGGAGACATTTTACATAAAACCAGTTATTTCATCGAAAATGCTGCATGACTGTTTATTATTGCAGCCATCACCCGATTACATTTTGGTTAAAGATCATAAATCAGATTGCGTTGGTTTGCTAATGATATGGTCACTCGTGGTTTTGGCACATTCAGAAACCGTATAATACGAATAGAAAAAGTCCCAAACCAAGGTTTGTAGATGACCTTCTGATTCATCGCCCTGATTCCCTCAACATATTGGTATGTTTCGAACTGCATCTTACAGATACTTTTAGCCCTTCTAGGGCAGATATTTATCTCGACCAAAGTGGCGTAGATGATGTGCTGGTACGAGATTCGTCTCGAGGGACGTGTCGTAAGGACATGCGTGTTAGCCCTAGGCTGTCTCGAATTCTCAAATCTTACTCAACCAAGTTTACAATTTATTCAGAGATGCGCCTTCCTTCGATAGGTACGGTCTACACGCAATCCTCGAGTGGAATGGAAGGTGAAGTTGCACAAGTTATGAAACATCGAGGTAAATGAGATATTGAGAGAGTTGTTGTAGCATTAAAAAAAACACAATGAAACCTGTAGTATGTTCAAACTGAATTCTAATTACACAACTGATGTATAGCCTTTAATATCAATTGAACCGTGGAAAACCTATAATGTTACCATGACATTCTCACCTACACACCGTCATGCGGATTCTCCTACTAACCTACTTATTAAAATTAGCTGGATTACAGGCGTTGATTTACAGACACCTTTATCAAATCCTACAAATCATTCTTGGAGCGATTCCGATTATCATGTATTTCACGTTGGACCCGGTTTGATGAAGACGGACGAATGAGTCATATTTTACTGCAATCAGGTCGTTTGCCAAACCACGACTTCTGTCATTCCGATTTCGCAGATTTCAATTAAAAGTGTCCTCGGAATATTCTCAACAAATTGGAATCTACTTACTGTAGAATCAGGCCGTTTCCTCCTTCTCCTCTCTTATAACCTCCCATTTCAGTTCAAATTGTGAGATTGCGATCTACTGCAGGATTCACATTGCACCACCCCCAACATATTCAATTTCAGCTATCCAGTTTAATATTATTATAATTTAGAAATATATAATTAAACTTTTATTATTCCATTGTGCTTGTTGTGCTTAACCAAGATTAAACAGTTCAAATGATAAGTACCTAGGCATATCAGGGTTTTGGTCCAGCAACAGTCCCTCTTAAATTTGTATAGTTAACATAATAATTGGTAATAAATAAGTTCAATAAGTTGGTTAAAGTAAAACAAGTTATTCACTTTATGAGTGTAGGTATTGCACTTTAGTTTGATAGGTCCGGCGCTATCATTCGTTTGAGCCGTCTTGGTTGACCTCTGTCCAAATATGATACTTCACTGCAGTTTGACAGCTTTCTCACAATGCCTATTCCCTCAAATCCCCTCCTGGTCCAATTCTAGATATTTCGAAGGACACAGGGCGGATGTTCAAGTACTCTTGGGATTTTCTTCTGGATCATGGTATTTGCAGGATCCGTTTAGCATCTGCGAACAGGCATAGGCACAGATAGATAGATAGATACAAATTGAGATAAAGGTGCCTCTTCTGAAATATCATTTTAAAGGTGGAGAGAAACATGAAATTTCGTGCTTCTTATTAATCTAGAGATAGGCAGAATCACGAGTTTAGAACGAGCGAATGGAAAAACGGTAAGATCTCAAAGGCAAACTTCCTATGAACTTCAATGGTTCCGGGGGATTTCAACGAGGTCGATAGTGAAAACTAGAAGATATAATATATCTTCTAGATATAACATATTATGTGATCCTACAACTCTCGTATATGTTTACCATGAGATGATTTCTCTCTCGTTCGGACGTCAACGATGATATGTTGAGGCACGTTGTTTACACTTCGACCCTGTTCCGTCAACCGTCTGATCGAGGAAATGAAATTAATTGAGTCGCAGTTATTCCGCCCCTGCGAGTGATTTTCCACCGATATACGCATTATAGCCAGCACCTAACGTTAGTATATTCATATCGATATTTCCTAATGGGGAAATCCGTGTATCACCGTAAGTTCGTTGGCTCTAAACGCACCAAAAGAGATATACAATACTCTCCTCGAATACTACTATAGCAAGATAGAGTTAGCACATGTAAATCTATATAGTCCCACATATAGCCCTGGTCATGTCCAAGCAATTTTCCTATGAGATACTTCACATATAGCCCTGGCCAAGCAAGTTCCTATGAGATACTTTCTTAAGGTACAGAGATATCATGAGATCTTGTGTGTATCCTGCTCCCCAGAAGTAGAATGAAAAATTCCTCGTAAATGACAAGCGATTGGCGCTGTGTAAACCCTCATCATCATAAATAAAAGGTGAAACATGTTAGTACTTTACTTATGATACAAGACAATGAGGCTTCGTTTTTACTTTCCTTGCTTAACCCGAAATGAATGTGAATGAAAGTAAATGAATGTGATTGGAGCTTGAAGAAAATATTTGGAACTCCAGGGATATGGGTATCATATATTATCAAGTATAGGATTGTGACCTTCACGAACGAGGTAACACATTTCCATGTTTCGTAAGGGCAAAAAACACTTTTGAATTTGAAAAATAAAAATATTGTGACGAGGGTTCACATTTCTCTGATAGTCACATATTAATAACTATCGTATTGGTTGTAACTTTTTAGATCATACGAGTAGAATGTAATTACAACTGTACTGTGCTGACGTAGGACCGATGGTCAATAATTTCAACTGAATGCCTCCTCTTCATGTGCAATACTAAATGAATGTTTTATTTTTATACATGCCACCAACGTTGCGATCGGGGGAGTGAGTAAAAAAAAAAAATGTGTTTTCAAATAATATACGCAACGTCTTGTTCATTGAGACTCGACAAAATTAAGTTAAGATCAGAAGAAGAAAAAACTCCAATCTACGTTTCCGCCCGCATCCTGCTCACGTGAAAAATACGTCTCTTTATGATACAGATGCTACGTATTAATTTTGCTCTGTTCATTGTCTTTGCAATTACGGTTGAGTTGTCGGCTCCCGCCAGCTGTGGAAGGCTATTGAAGCATTGGCCTAAAACTTGTGTCTGATATTCACGTGAATCACGCCGCTGCACGTGGCCGAAGCTCAGTGGAGTCCACTTCACGATAAGCCTCGTCGCTACGTTCCCTCCGACCCTGTCGATAATTTTTTCAGTTATCCATCACGTCTACAAATACCTTTTGATACAAAACTTGGTATTGGACGATAAGCACGTGGTGGGGAAATTGGGTCAGGAGTGCTATATTAATTGGATCACAACAAATACAGTACTGGGAAAGAATGAATCCAGCCAACTCTCTGCTAGAGCTCAAAATCATTAAATACTGTCCAGGTACTGAGCAAGTGAACCGAGAGAATGCAAATATAAACGTTATTCCTAAGTACTGTTCATTCATTGTTGTTTTTTCCCCTATCGCAATAAGTATAAGTTTATTTTGTATTATGCTAAACCTATGTAAAAATATTCAATCCTTACATTTTACACCTTAAAAATTTGTTACTATTGTTAATATATTGGCAAAAAAACTTTACTAATCACTGGTAAGTGATCACAAGATTTTGGGTCGGTGTTACATCGGGCCGGAGCTTGTTGATTTCATACGTTTTTTTTGGGGGTGCTGACTCTGAATCGTAGTTCCATCGGGTCAGCTCGGTTTTTAGAATAACGTTAGTTTTTAAGGTTTTAAAATTTGTTCAACTTCATTATTTTTTAGTTTGGCGCAAGATATGGAATGATATTCTTAAAGTAAGTAATCAGTCCCTCGTAAGGGCATCCACGCGAGTGCTTTCATTGGTCATCCTCAGAGGGCAAGGAGGAATGTCGTGAAACTGGCGATTGAATAAGTTTCAGCACTCAATGAACCTGATGAAATTTATATTATAATATTCATCAGGTTCATTGAGTGCTGAAACTGGACAAATTATACTGTAAAGTAGAACCAATAATCGCAACTACGTAAGGATTGCTAGAGTACAATGTGAGAAGATGAGACGCAGTAGACCCTATGCCCCATACAATTTGTTCTTTCCTCGGAACTGTCTTTTTTTCCATGTATTCTGAGGCTCGTATCACTTTTGCAATGTAAAATACTAAAAAACTCTGGTTACTCATGATGATGGTCACTCTGGTTACTCATAGCAGCTGAATGCTATTTCATGCTAAATTGGCCGCCCTAGGAATAATTACTATTGAAGCGATTATAAAATTCATACTGATTACTTGAATACTCGTATCTTACAATGATCAATGGACTACGGCATTGACGTTTCGTTCATGATCGAAAATCTTAACATAGAGAGCTAATTGCACGGAGAAATGTACCCGATATTATAAACTGCATGAAGCATTTTCTAATTCGATAACCATTTTCTCTTTTCAGCTTCCTAAGTGCACATCTGTTGGAAACGTATCCTTCTATTGGGCCATTGGTTGTGTTGCGTCACCTGGATGCCAAATACCTTTTAAAGCCCATACGCTTCACTGTGTTATATTAAACATTAGTTTCTAATAGGTAACCATCTGGAGAGATACTTGCAGTGGAAGGTATATTCAGAAAAATGTTGAAGAAATGGTGAGTAGCTAGTTCTCCCGGGACGGTGACGTTTGGACGTTGACGTTCTGAGTGGAAAAAACTTCAAATAATCCAATATTGCGTTTATTGATTGCGTAGTTCGAATAGAACTTGTGGAATATATCAACTTGTGGATCGCTTGCTCTTTCGGTATATATTTAGGATCATTGAATATCGAAATTCCAACAGGATATTGATATTAGGATGTATTATTAGATTTGAAAAGATGTAGGGAATACCAATACCAGCAATGATCCGTGTAGGTACATATTTTTAACAGGAATTTGAAAAAAAGAATCGTTTTCACAGTGGTTCCAAGATAGGTGTTTGGAGGGATATGGTATCTGGCAATCTATCAGAACGTTTCCTATGTCATTACTATGAGCCATGTAGGTCAGGTATACTCGGTGCAATCCACGGGTTATCCAGCTAGTCGTAACAATAAAAACGTTTCAATAAAAATTCTTCAAGTTTTGAATCACTATTTTCTGAATAGAGAATAAAATTCTCCTATCTACTGTTCTAAAATAAAATTCTAAGATGAAATTCTACTGTTTTTCAAGTCCCATAACTTTACGAAATAATGTTTCCCATGCATATCGAGCATGTAGCCAGATGGTTCATTTCCAATATTGAGTTGTCAATGAATAGCTGAAATGATGGTCCGTCAATTTTCCAAGTACGTTCCAGGTCAACACAATTCATTGTCCAAAAACGGTATAAACGGGGTTATATTACTGAACGGGTAATATGAACATAGCGGATGAACGGAGCGGATTTCTCCTGATGAAGAAATTTGAACAATCGGGTCTCCAATGAGAAAAAAACGAGAAAATAACAATACCTATCTAAAATTTCAAAGATCGAATTTCAATTAAGAATTTCAAATGTTAATGATTACGGGGCAACACTGCTGCTATGGATACCTACTACATGGTCACGCGACATCCATGAAAGTGGTAACACTGTTCTTGAAAGCCGCCAAGTCCATCAAAATTTCTGTAGTTATACCGACATCACTGAGTTGGTAACTTATTATTGCAAAATGAACAAAATCACTTGGCAAAATGTATCTCCTATCCTCATCGTTGTCTTCCCCAATCAATACAGGGTTTAATTTATCTGTAACATCTTTCACAAAACACAGCTGAGAATCTTCTACTTTGGCCTTGAAAGTAGTGGCCCAACAGCTCATTATCAGTCTCAAATTGCAATAAGTACTTAAGTAAAAAGGTATGAAAACTATAGTCGAAAACTCATTGTCAGAAAATTGACATTACAGTTGGGCTTAGGTACATATTTACATAGTTTTTGACATTTTCATGTCTTTGCTTTGGCACTTAACTGAAACGGGTAAAATTTGTTCCCTTGATTCACCCTTTCCCTCATATCACGTCAGAACACAAGCGACCGGCGGGCCACTTCGTCAGAGCCTATGACGCACGAGCGTATGACGTCAGACGGCTGGCATGAGGCCAACTAGTACGTCAGAGCCTATGGCGTATGGCGTAAGAGGGCTGGCAGGAGGCCAACTAGTACGTCAGAGCCTATGACGCACGCGCGTATGACGTCAGACGGCTGGCAAGAGGCCAACTAGTACGTCAGAGCCTATGATCGGGTGGTAGCGAAGGGAGGTGGTGATGACGTCAGAGGGGCCAGAGGGAGGCAGATAGAGAAGGGAGGCACAAAACACAGCTGAGAATCTTCTACTTTGGCCTTTAAAGTAGTGGCCAAGTAGAGTGGTTCTAGGAACATCGTTGTTTTTTTGCTGCCTCCTTGATGCTTACTCCACTTCTTACGTCTTGAATAGCCTTAGCCATTCGGCCAAAATTCCATCCTCTAAACCTTGAGACCATTCTGTGAACTTAGTTGGTATATTTTCGAAGAAAATACAGCTAATGTCGACTACTGATGTACAGCAAATCCTGAAAATTTTCAGAAGTCGACACCCCCTGTCGACTAATAAATATGAGCTGAAATGTATGTCAGTAGTCGACACCCTCCCCGAACCAATCAAAACATCACTGGATACGCAAATAAACTGAATAAATGTTGCCTAGAAGCAATAAACGACACAGAAATTTAAAATATATTATTAAATGTCAGGTAATAAGAGTGAAATACACTTACATTTCCAGTCCGTCCTTAGCCAAAACGCCAACAATCAGCATAGAAACGTGGTCTAACGAACGATAGCAGCTCTGGCGTCCTTTAAACCCGCGTGTTTCTAAGGCAACCTTATCTCTCTACACTGAGAAGAAATAGTATAATAGGAAGCAACTACCTAAAAGTATTCCAGAGGGGTTTGAAGCAGCGTTCACCAGTAGTATAATTGGCTCGAAGTTTTATCATGAACGAACAGCTGGTTCATGCATTTGGAGAATGTATTTTTTAACCTACATACCAAAATGTTCTCATTTATATGAAGCGGGTGGGGCCATCATGTCTTGACACCGCTCGATACCAACCTCATGAACGACAAGTGGGGTTATACCTAATGTCACAGAAGTGAGCCCAATGTGATGGTCTGATGAAGCCCAACCACGTCTAGGGGAAGATTAGGGAGTGAAACCGCAGAAATCCGGTGGCCTTAGTCCGGAATGCTCCTGACTGTAAAACAATGACTGGATTTAATGGATCGCTTGCTTCTTTAGTAGGTATTCAATGCGTATTCAAAAACTCCGCAAAACACAACGGCTTACTATCTTCTTTGTACAGCTGTCTAGACTTCTCTTCTGTCTAGATCACTAAATGATAGATTTATTATTATGAATTATCATTAATTATTAACCTTTCGCGGACCAGGTGGGCGGTTGGCGCAAGTAGTACCAGGTGGGGTATTTTATCACCCCACTCATTTTATTGGCGCTGGTGCTATGGCGTCGCATTGAACAAGGGTAAAACATTATGTACATCATATTTAGAGTTATGTTATTAATATTTCGAGGTTAATGATTAAAAAAATCCGTTTAAATGTCAAAATATATATTTAAAACTTTGCCCCAATACCCCAATATATATATTATCATGTGTTGATGGGATTGACTAGTGTGAAGAAGCAGGTTGTATTCAAATGACCAAGCTAGTCTTTTGGTTTATTATCTTTGATAATGAACCATTGGAATCGCCCAAAGAAAAAACTTTTTTAACCCCCCCTCAAAATTTGTTGGTTTACGTTTCAAGATACGTAGATTCAGAAAATCGAATAAAAAAAAATCCGTCCGTCCGCCGTACGCCGTCCGTGGCACTTTGCCCAGTTAGAACGGTGTAATTTTTAGTCCACTTTTGAATGACCTGAAAAATTACGAATTTTGTAAGACCAATTGAATTTTTGTACGACCAGCCGTTCGTTCACAGTGAGCGCGCAAAGGTTTAGGAGAAACACTAAACTTCGCGTCTAAAACGGTCGGTCAACTACCCAGACGCCCATCATTAAAACTACTTTGTTTTCATCTTCCCGGTAAACTACAGACTGGAAATTTTAACCACATTGCAATATTCACTCGGTTTCTCATCTGTAAAATTGTTTAAATAATACCTTCTTGTAATAATACAAATTAAATTTTGATGATGAGCTATTGACTTGAAATTTTGAAAATAGGTCAGAACTGGATGAGAATGCAATATTCACTCGGTTTCTTGTCTGTAAAATTGTTTAAATAATACCTATTTGTTTAAACAAATTAAATTTTGATGATGAGCGAGACACTCGAAATTTTATATATAGGTCAGAACTGGATGACATCTCAATATTCACTCTGTTTGTATGACACGGTATGAGTATGGTATGGTATATTATTGTATGTATGATTTGGTATAGTACAGTATGGTATGATAGGAAAAAATTCGTATGGTATTTTGTTTATTTTGATTTTATTTTATTTTGTTTATTTTGATTTTATTTTATTTATTTATTTATTTTGATCTTATTTTAATTATTTTAATTTTCTTAATATTTTTATTTTTTTGAGGAAAAAAAGAAAAAGAAAGAAATAAATAAATAAAAAATAAATAAATTTTCAGACATGACTAACACTTTCTCACTTCCACACACACAACTTACTGACTATTACACTTTTAATTACTTTTTGACATAACCAACACATTCACACAATACACGCAATACTTCCCTCACACAATACACGCAAACACTAATACATTACTTCCCTTCCCCACCACCTTCTACCAGCCCACATTATCCTGCTCGCTTCCTCCATGCCGCTGCCATCCGCGCATACCACCAAACCCCTTGGATCTGGAAATTGAGAGGAGCACACCCCACCATTTCTTCTCGGGCTGACGACGCTGTACAGCGAAAATTTCCACTTTTTCCAAATGTAGTAAGTGTTTTCTATCATTTTCTATAATTTTCATCCTCCTGTTCGTGCATTCAAGTTCATATTTCACGCGAGTGTCTTTAGTTTCACCAATCCATCATATATAAATATATACACCATGTTTATACAACCGTTCATTATTTTCTATGTAGATCACTGTTCTGTATACAATGTCGGATAACCATACAAAACGATTGGGATAATGAACTGAAACATAATATGTTTCATACTGAATATGTATGAACATAATATGTTTCATACTGAATATGTTCTGTATACAATGTCGGATAACCATACAAAACGATTGGGATAATGAACTGAAACATAATATGTTTCATACTGAATATGTATGAACATAATATGTTTCATACAGACACATAATGAAACATATTATGTGTCTGCCTGAGAAGGAGACTTCATTATTAGATGTAATGATGTCGTAATTCACGTATCTGATTCAACTATTATTGGAGAGCACGAGTTTTATTACCATTCATAGGTACTACACCCAATCATCGACTAGTTCATTAACATGCTGCTCCCATAGTGTTTGGCAAAACTATTTGATCATTGATAACAAACCTGATATATACGGAAGGAAATAAATGATGAAATTCATCCCGTGTTGAGGAAATCTCCCATGTGATTTATAGGTAGACGAGATCTTTTTATTTCCGACTGGCTGATTGACTGCCGGTAGGGTATGAAGATCTCTGAAGCGGAGAGGGGCGTTTATCCATAGGGCATGACCCCGCTCTCGGACTTCACCAGGAGTAGGTAGGTTAGGGCCTCAGTTCACGTAGAGGGGGTGTAGGAAATGAAACCCCTCACCCTCGCCCCTCGTCTTCTACCAATGGAAAGAGCCGGCAACGCTGCTGGGTGAGACGTGGAGTAGCTGTAGGGTTCTTACTCCTACACTCCTCATGGAAGAGGTGGAAATGTCAAGGTCGGAGGTCCTGGGGCCCTAGTAGGTAGTACCTCGTACCTTGTACACCGCACACCATCGCCCCCACCAACACAGGCCCCAAGGGTCGTCTGTCGGGGGTGGACAGAACTGTAACATCTATTCAAAACCTCTAACCCACACCACTAAATCTGTTGGTTGTTGATTTATGTCTTTTAGAAAAAGTTGTCCATGACAACACTAGAGCATTTGTTTCTTTTATTTTTCTTGTCAGGGCCGTTAGTGTCGCTATACATCACTATTTATAGGTTGAACGAACCATAACCACAGAGAGCTTTAGTTGTACCTCAGAGGTGTACTCATGATGATGAGACTATTGTTCAGATTAATTACATTCCTTTACAAGAGAAATCATCGTGAAGGTATCGAACAAACACCATAAATTCAGTGTGTTTACTAATGTGCGTTCTTGATCTGAATATGACCAATCGTCTCTGTCTAAATATTAGGGATGGGTGTCGGTTGGAAAAACATCGATGTTTACACATCAATTTTTTTTTTTTTTTTTTTTTACTGCAAACATCGGTGTCTAAAAAACATCGATGTTTTGAAACATCGCATAAAAAACATCGATTTTTTACCGAAAATACCTTAGCTACTGTGGCAAACCTGAGTACAAGTACTTGGGTGATTTTTTTTTTAATGTAAACAAATTAAACATGAAACACATACTAATTTGCCTTGAAAAAAAGACAAAATATGGATTGAGAGACAACTTAACAAAAAATTTACTTTATTGCAAATATTTACTGTAGGTCTCATGCAAAAAGAAGCAGTTTTGCAGCCACATCTTCGGAGAGGTTTCAAAATTAAACCTGCTTCAGAAAAAAGCCTCCTCGCGGGAACAGAAGAGGTGACTAAAGGTACGCATTTAAATACTAATACTACTTCACCATAAATGCTACACCATAAAGGTTAGGATATGTATCCTTCAATGAAATCCAAAATGCCAAGACGTTTTGTTGAATTTTTGGGAGTGGAGAGTATATATCGTCGAGGAATCAGCAACACCACCAAGCTCGTTTTTCACAACTTTTCAGGAGAGAGATAAACCCGATTTTTTCGTCCATCAAGGCCTAATTGACTGAAGTTTTATCTCGATATCTATGATGAATAGATATCGTTCATCATGGATATCGAGATAAAACTTCAGTCAATTAGGCCTTGATGGACGAAAAAATCGGGGTTTTCTCTCTCCTGAAAAGTTGTGAAAAACGAGCTTGGTGGTGTTGCTGATTCCTCAACGATATATAGATAAAGCTCATCAGGGATTGACGCGTGCAAAATTCGTTTCCTCAACTCCCACTTGTCGGTATCGGCAAACGATAAACGTTGACATTAACCTAAACGTGGTCCTACTGTGTTCCTACTGTCTTATCTCGAGTCAACCATGACTGACATGAAAAATGTGCCACCTAAACATTGCATCTGGTAGAATAATAAAAGGCAAAAGGGTGTCTTAAAATAATAAATAATATAGTAGGTAAGTAAAGTTCCTAATAAGGCACAGAAATAGTGCTATTTCATAATAAAACGTACAGCAGGTTTGTAATTATAGGTAATTTGGGAGAAAGGAAATAACATCGGTGTCTGGAAAAAAAAAAACATCGGAAGAAAAACATCGATGTCAAAAACATCGTTGTATAAAGAAAAACATCCAATGTTTTTAAACATCGAGTATTCGATACCCATCCCTACTGAATATTGGTATGTACCTCATTATCCTGATTTCGGTACTATTAAAATACAACCCCTTCTTATGATCACCTCCCTTCCGCTTTTGGTTGTTCATTTGTATATCATTTTATACATCCATCATATCGTCGAAATTCGCCTACATCCTCACTTGAATCTACAATTAGTAGATGTGAACCAATCACCAGCTACCTATCAAAGCGAAGAATTCGTACAGGATCTCACGACTAAGTAGACGTTGCAATTGCTCAGATCGTAATGATACTCTTGAAGACCAAAACAATTCAATCAATAACCACTGAACATTTAATCCAAATCACCTAAATATAATCGAAGCTATTGGCATTACTAGTATGGCATGGTTACTCGGTTACAAAACAGATTATTGGGTTCCCCATTCAATTCATACATAGGGATCGAATCATATCGGTGACTAGTGTTTCACCTTTGTCATAACTGATAGAACTATTAGTCACGCTGACGCTAAACGCAAGTGGAGATATTGGTGAACTAATGTGTTTTATGGTTAGTACATTCAAGATAGTGAGGAAAGGAATTGGATATGCCTAAAGAGCTGAAATTCAGAGAGTAGGTATGATTAGGACCTCAGATAGGCTCATACGAAGTTCATCAAATTTTGCCTGTTGTTTCAACATCATTTCGTTGTAAACCGCTTCCAGGATTTGCGCCATTCGTTGCCATTAGTAGGAAAACACATCCCTTACCGATTTAGAAAGATGGGAATCTTCCATACAGTAATCACCGGCCAATTATTTCGCGTGTACATGACCACAATGTTATTGAATGTTCATGATTATCACGCACATCATATGTTTGGATAGTGTCACTTAGATGTATACGTACGATATGGAGACGTGAGTAAATTCAGACATCTGAAATACTGACACAGGTAGATTATTCCAAGTAGTTATACATGTATATTAATTTGTACCGCAAGATGAAGACTTGATTGAATTCATCATGTCGACGAACAGGTTTCTAATATAAATAAATAATTTTCAGAGCCCGTCGAATAAGGTGCCGAGAGGAAATTAAGGAAGCGTTTAAATGAGACTGTGGAGGGTGGGAAAGGAGTTTGTTCACCTGGTAGAAACGGAGGGAACGGCTGGGGCGGCTGAGCCGAATGCCAAGGACACGGCTTGATCTACTGTTGCCTTGGCAAGGCCCAAGGTGAATAGATATCGGAGGTTTACAGACTTGTAGGCGGCTGACACGTGACGTCACGAGAGGATAGTAGACTCACTGGTGCTTATTTAGCTTACCGAAGCCCACTTTTCAAGGAGTTTTGGCTTACCGGTTTTTTTTAAATTTTTTAATTGTGAGTACAGATCTACTATCTTCATAAAATGGATATAATAACGAATTGTGGTTCACTACCTAGGTACTAATACTCATACTCACCACTTCAGTGAGATGTAACTATAGGTCCGGGGATTTGGTCCTTTTCACTCTACGCAGGTCGCGGCTGTTATCCAGGAGGTTCAGTAGGTACCTACTCAAACATTACTCTGCTCGAAACCTGCATATCCATTTGAGTGACATCATACAAATCATTCGATTAACCGGTATTTATAAAAGTTACGAGGATATCATCCAAATCAAATAATCAATTATAACATCAAATGATTAATTGTTAGCTAATAATCGATGTGACCAATTGATCGGTATTGAATAATCGAAAGCAAATAATCGGTTGTTATTTTAGTACTCATTTCAAACGCATACTTATTTTTCTTCGTCTGTAGGTTACGACCTATTGTTAAATTTTAGGGCTAATGAGGATAAGGAAATACCAAAATGAATAAAATTGCATAAAATAGTTTAGACATGAGATTTCTTAATGGCTGGGGTCGTTCCGAAATTGGCGTGATACTAAAAAATGTGACGTGTTTTGGTGCGATTTCCGTGGTGGTAGGAACTTGAAATTTGGCATGTAGCCTCCTTAGGACTTAACCAGACTTAGCCCAGGCCCAGGATCAGCTGAGTGGCTCCTAAAGCTAATTTCTATGCTATTCACCCTATGAAGCTGTAGTTTGGTATGACTTACGCCTTAAGCAGAATAGGCACAGGCCTCCTACAGCTAACCGACATATCCATGATCATATGTTTTCCCTAGTAAGGGAGTAATTTTATTATAAACTGAAGGTATACTTAAATAGAACCGATAAAAGTGTCAAGTATGAAAGTAGAAGACGAAAAGACAAATACATAGATGACGGCAAATCGTTGTTCTTATTATTACTACCTCGTAGTTATTATTGTTATGCTTATGCATACTACTTCCATGCTCATACTATTTCAAAATCCTGATGTCTTCGTACAAATAATGAGTAACAATAATCGAATCATAAAAATAATCGGTAGCTATACATCGATTAAAATTAATTAATTCTCCGATTAATCGATAATTGATTTGCATCCCTAGCTTCCGGCCATTCAAAGAACAAACCTATGAAAAAGTCATCGAACTGTTGAATAGGACAGGAGATATGATCAGTACCGCTATTATAACCAAGCCGAACTTTGTCTTTGTTTCAATTATTGTAATAAAAACATTTATAACGTAAATAATCATTCGTCTACTACTACTTCGTTCGTAGTGAAATCCACGGGGGATCATCAAAAACTCTAATTCGCGTGGCCACAGAAAATGTCATCAAAGTTGGTTCAGTGACTACAGTGACTTTACAACAAATGAGTTGAATTCCGATGGCTAATGTTATAACATAATGGTTGTGGAATCGTTATTACACTACTGACTGGTACTGCGAATGTATGAGCGTTTAACATCGTTGTAGCGCACGCAAAAATCCATGGGAGCAAGAAAGTATACAGTAGCTACGTACGCTATGGAGTATCTATGTGTGCTGAACGTTAATATAAGGCATGTAACAGTGTATAGTATTCATATGTAGCTAGTGAAAATTACATAATTATCAGAGACGAAAGAACAGAAGGTATTTAAGTGTTTTTTGAAAATGTTAAAACAACACACGTGTTGTTATTGTATATGTTCAATTTTATCCAAATTTGGATCTATTACTACACCAACCTATAGCAAACACCACCCCCCCCCCCCCCACCACCCTGGTACCAACCATTTTGATCTGCATGCCTCTATTGTACCAATTTGACTGCCTGCAATAACATTACTGTAATGTAATATGTATTTAATTATGTAACATGGCTGTATGGAAAAGTCTGATGCCAAATAAATACCAACGATAGCTGCTAGACCATGGCGTTGTGAAGTCAAGGGGCAAGTCAAGAGATTCTACTCAAGCACGGCAAGATTACGGACTGGACACGGTATAATATACTGCATATTATGCAAAGCTCATCTTCACCGAATCAACCAAGAGCAGTCAGATCTTTGTGATGAGTGTGGTGAAAATATTAAAAAAACATATTTATAAAAATATTGACAATCTTATGTATTTTCCGTACTCCCCTTGAAATGAACTCCTCTCTCGATTCTGTTTGAAGTTGCCTTGGCAATAAATGCGGAGGCCGCATTTCAGCTATCAGAGGTCATAGTTTCCCGATTTCGACGTGTGTAACACACTTCCTGGAGATGAACTGTTTTCTCGTTTGTCGAACCGATTCCTCTCATCTTATCAGCCGTTTTGAAATGACGAAACCGTCATTCGGCGCAAATCACCTGATACGAGGCACTAAAGAACGTTGAACGACCCGGAAATCCTCCAGTTGAACGTTCTCGAATTGGCTGACCCGCGAATGACGAGACACAACTGCGTAAAATAGCGAAACGCAACGTTGACGCATCATTTTATTCATACAAACAATGCGTGAAATGAGTAAAAATTGAGTCAGCTATGTACGCATTTCAGGCAATTGTAGCAGAAGCTCTAACAGTTTGAGTCGTGGGAAGTAGGTAAAGTTAGTGCGTTCCAACCTGTTTCGAGCCATTTACAATCATTGTTTATGTCCAAGTTCTGAAGTGCTAAGCAATATTATGGAAATATCAATGTACTCTTCAACAAAAGTGACCAATTCGCCAGAAATCAAGTGCATGTACGTCTAGGTACTGATGAAAAACTCGATCAGCGGTTCTGTAACCACTTTTGTCAATCGCACGAGGTACTTCAATATATCAGTTCACCTATTTGCTGTACAAATGTTGTAATATTATTACAACTTGATATTACAAGCCCACGAGAAGGGAAAATATTACCACTTTTGAGTAGTGTAGGTAATATGAAGCTAAAATATGTACGCAATGGAGGAGGAACATTCTAATCAGCAAGGATGTAAGAGTGGCCTTCGAGTCTTCATTGTGCACGCACGTTCCAGGGATTCGACGATAACTCGACAAAGAATGGCGAATTCAACAGGAATAGATCAGCAAAGACTCCTAACGATGTGGCGCACTGTATCTTCCATACCGCATGGCACTCAGCCAACTCCATAAACTATTCAATAGTAAAAACATCATTTCCAGTTCATATTTTAGTCGGAGATTCTAACTGATCAGTAGCTACCTCATTTCTCTTGCTGACTAACACATCTATTGAAGAACAATCTGCTCATAAGTGATAACACAAAAACATATTCGATTTGGATCTTTCAGATGCTCTTTCAAGGATTACAAGATGATTTATGAATATTCAATGTGTTTTACAGCTCTGGACGTGATGATCAATCCTCTGAGATGTATACAGATATAATTTAGTGTAGGTTTGGAATTAGTCCTGAAAAATATAATCAACTGCTCAATCTAATCAAAGAACATAGACCGTTCAATAAACTGTTCGTGTCTTCCCATCGATATCAAACAATGAAAATTCAATGAAAAAATCCAGAGTCATGCAGTGTGGCTATAAGAGCGAATTATTGACGAAATAACTGGTTTTATGTAAAATGTATCAATTTTTCCGGTTTTATAACCAATTTTGTCTCATTTATAACCTCATCTTCACAATGCTCCACCTAGAGAACGAAATAAGAAATCGCACTTCTGATTTCAACATCGTACTGAGCGTAAAAAAAAACTTTAAAATGAGGTGTCACTTGTCAGTCTTTTTCATTTTGGGAATTTATATGTAATTTTTCTCCCCCTTAAAACTCCACTAAACACCCCTTAGAGTGGTCCGATTCTACTAACTTAGCCTTTTGGTTGCCGAGACAGATTTTTTGTGCAAATTAGAACTTTTTATCTCAATTCTATTATATTCTATATGTCCGTACTTCCTTTTCTTCGAAAAATAGATGTTAACTCCCCCAAAAAACACTCCGTGTAAACATCATCCCCGCCTCGCAAATATCATTCGACAGCAGCCAGAAAAAGTTATGAGATCCACATTCCCCGCCCTCAATTTCCTTCTAACTAAAGAAAATTCTTAACCACTTCACAAGACGTTTTAAAACGTCTTAGCATGGCGCCAATGGGATATTTCGAAACGGGTAAGGTACTTGTGAACTGGTTTGGACATCTCTTTAGTTGGAAGGAAAAGGGCGTGCGGGGAAAGTGGGTATCACAACTTTTTCTTGCTGCTGTAGAATGATAATTGCGAGGCTGGGTGATTTTCACACGGAGTGTTTTTAGGGGTGATAGAGGTTTTTCCGAATACAATAAGTTCCGTTTCCCAAATGTCAAACCTCCCGTATCTGGTAGGATTAGAAATATTCGTGGACGAAGTATGACCGAATACTGAACGAAATATGGTTCAACACTGGTCTACCAGAAGATACATTGGTTGCACAACATCGCGTCATTCCTAAAAGTCCTACCGTCCTCCATTCATTTGCGATCAAAATTTGATCGCAAATGAAGAACTGAAGTAATGAATTAGTTTTGTTAAAGTATAATTACGTAACACCCAGGTATGCAAAAACCATGCGTCCGTCGACTATGCTCCAACTGTTGTGCTACATTTCGAATCTTACTATGAATCTTAACTAACAATTTTGTGGTATGTTGCTACTTGAGGCTGCGTATCTTCCGAAGATTTTAATATTTCATTGATTCAATGTCTTCGGTAAAGTTCCCTAACGATACAAACTACCAATGCCGCCTCGTACTGATCGTTGAGTGTGGACAGCAAAAAACGTCGCCTCAGGACCTGTTTGCCATCTGTGGAGTTACTTGTCAAGGTATCGGATGACCTGAAAAATTGTCGTTTTACGTCTCAACGGCTGTCAGTTCCTGTAAACATAATAATTAACGCGTGTGGTGGAGGCTTACAGTGCTGGTGATGGCGGAGTGATGAATAGGAGAGGGCACTTTGATAGCCTGGTTTACACCCTGGAAGAAAGTTGTGTATGTTAACTGGGCAACGATGGAAGCGAATTATGGAGGCCTCGCTCAAGCCATCCGTTCAGTCGCATAGGGCCAGTGATTTCGGTTCAACGATTGAGTTGGTTCAAGATAAGCTTGAGTTCTAACTTAATTTCAAAGCCTAATTTAGGAGTGGTCGCTTCCTCTTACAATCATCATCTCAACAACTACGTTTTTCCAAATACTTCAAGGTTTGTATGTTCGTGAATCTTTTTTCACACATAACATGAAACTGTCAATAAAACGAAAGAGAAAGACTGTATTTTCAGGACTTGTCCACTTATTTATTATGTATAGTATTACCTCAACCGCTTTCAATTGTGCATGTGCTAACATTTTGACAAATTTTTACAAAATTACAATATTGCTGCGAGTCTAGTGAAAATGAGGATAAATACAATATGATCCAAGCTCCACCTATTTATTAGATTTTCACACGATTAATGAATCATACAATTCCAAACTTTAACACTTCTTCGTCCCCCAAACTCATTTTTAATTTGAATAAGAGTTGACTATACTAGAGAGTTGAAATTACTACCTTGTTTTATTTTTGGAAATTGCACGGAGTTCATTCCAATTGTTTGCAGTTTCTAAGTAATGAAAATTCAGTAATAACACAAGAGAATCGTTTGTTTTTGACACATACGTTCAGGTACTAGAATAAAGGGGGGTTAATGAATCAGGAACGTAGGTACATTCAACAGAAAACAATAATAGTTTTATGTTTCCCTTCATTGAGTTTTTCCTTCATGACTCTATAATTATATTTATTTATTTTTATTTATTTATTTATTTTAATTACCTATATTAAAATTCATATTCCCTCATATAATGGGTATCCATGAAACGAAAAAATCGACGAAGAGCACCATGATTGACGTTCGCTGCTTATGAATTTCTACGTTCAGCCAGACTATAAACCAAGTATCGCGTTTGCAAGCCCTTACCACAGAATACCAGAGATGATAACGGCAAGCTTTAGTGGTCGTTGGATCTCCTCCTCATAACGAACCTACCGAGTCATTTCAAAACCTGCAGTAAAAGAGGAAAGGAGAAGTAAAAACTTGAGACGTCCCCTCGCAGACGGGAAAACCTTGAAAGACATGTTAAGAAATTTATTAGCAAAACGTAAATCCACTTCTAACGTGACTGATAATAAAGAGAAAATGAAGGGCGCTCGTCCTCAAGTTAAATTCTCAGCCGGCTTACAGGCTCTGGAACGGATTCATTTAAGCAAAATGGTGCACGAACGAGTTTTCTAAGAATAAGTTAGGGCAATCGTTTTTTTATATATCCTCACACAATGAGGGTAGAGTAAAACTGGATTAACCCACCACACCTTCCTCTAGATTTACAATTAACATCGTAGACAGTTTCATGTCAAAATGGAAGGGATTAATAATTAATTAATTAAAAAATTAATTAATTAATTAATTAATTAATTAATTAAAAAATTTTGAAATTAAAAAATTAGTCGCTTACTAAGTTTTGTTGTTGTAAATTTCAACTCTTCATAATTATTATGAAGAGTTGAAATTTACAACAACAAAACTTAGTAAGCGACTAATTTTTTAATTTCAAATACTTGAAAGAACATCAGGAAGAAATTCTTACATAATTACGTAAGACCTACCACGTTTAACTTGTATCAGAAAATCGTTTCTCCAAACAACTATGTTTGCGAAGTTAGGTCGATTTTGTCAGTCACCTCGTCCGAGGTGGAATCAAATCTACAAGAATTCATAATTCAGGGTGTGGGTAGGGATTGAATGGAAGAAGATTTATTTGTTCTCCATGCAGCCTAGACCCGGGTATTATCAGTCGGAGCAAAGAATTAAAATCCTCGCGAGTTATGTGTTTTCCATCCAAGTACGGTATTGACGTTATTGGTTGGTTATTAAACTGCAGATAGGTTGCGAACTTGTAGTGCTTGCTATTCAATAAAAATAACTAAATGAATACACTAAAAAAATAATTAAAAAAATAAAAATATCAAGGGAAACGAATCAGAGTTTGAAGCATACACTTAAATCTGTTACGAGGCCCACGGATTGGATTGGGGTGGAAGGGAGAGAGCCCTTCTCTGGTTCGGAGTTTCTTCTCCAGTCCTACGCCGTAATGAGAGAAAACATAGCTGAATGATGGTAATTTTGGTTCCTTCAGTCGTATCGCCTTCCGTCACACCTGGCCAGTCTTGTCGAGGATTCTTCGTGAGACTGGATGAGTAAAATAACCTTGTACGGTACCACTGGGGCATTGTCACTGGGGACCCTACGCTGAGCCCCTTTTTACTTCTTTCAACCCTGAAATTAATATCTACATGCTGGTTATTACCACCCTCATCCGCACAAAATCATTGCACCTGATACAGGTTCAGCAATGACGGCAAAGGATTGAGTATCAGTTTTCCACTAGACAGCACATGATTAATACAATACAAAATAGTTTATAAGACTATAAACGTAACGTAGATGAAAGTGAATAGTTCTAAATCATTATCAACGTCATTTTACATCTTGTATTTCTTCATCCAAACCATCCTTCGCTTCTGTTCATAAGAGCCGGAACTGGGTTTGGTGATTTACGGAGCCACCAAATATCAATAATTATATGGCAAGACATCAATCTTTTTTACGTTACCAGACAAAAAAAAAACAGTAAGTTGCATTTTTTTTCTGAAACTCACCCAGCTGATCCCTTACCTATACGTGTAAATGTGTGTCTCAGTAATTCGGTTTCAGTATTCGATAATTTACCAGTTTTCAAGGTTTTCTTGAGAAAAAATCTCGGTTTTCTCACTTTTCACCTTTTTACCCTCAAAATGTTCACCCTATTGACGTACCTCCATCCAGAAACATTATTAGCCATTGTAATGCGATCTGTGGATAGAGCACGAGAATAACAATACCATCATAACGAGCAGGCAAATACAAACCCAGTGATATCTATAACTACTGGTTTGCCCTGCTGCAAATGCCGAAGATTTATAGATATTCTGAATTTAAGAAAAACGTCATCTTTCGCAAAGCTGTTTATTCAATAGATGGAAGATACGTGCGAGTATTAACATGAAGATTTAAGGGTTTACTTAAATAGTAACGTAATAGTAACATTTGATAATAATAATACTAATATATTATTAATAATTAATTATTAACATAATAGTAGGTAACGTTTGATCGTTCGAGCAGGATTGAGGCTAGTGATCAAAATGGTGAATTGGTTCGTACAGAAATGATGAACTGTTTTGAAATAGCTCACATTATTTCCATTGATGTTGGAGTGTTGAAGTCTCAGCGCCTAGTTATTGCGTGCCGGCAAGGGGAACAGGGAGGTGTTGTGGGCAGTGTGATGCTGCATCTCATTCGGAGATTAAGGACAAATAGTCGAAAACTTGAAACATCAATCTTTGTTGGATCCTGAATGGTGAAGGGACGTTGCCAAATGAATGAACAAGGAGAAGGAATGAAGTGTCGGAGTGTGAAGGAGTGTCGGACTGTGAAGGAGTGTCGGATTTACTCCAAGACTATTGAACTAGAAAGTGTGCGCACGTCTGACAACAGGTGCTCGATTGAAGAGGATCATTTTTTGGCAAGGAAAACTTTTATTGATTATATCAATTATTGATAATATTATGATTTCAATCGTCTCACAACTGATGGGCAGTGTACATACTTAATCAAATCTCCCCCCCCCCCCCCATCCACCACTATTCCAAGAAAAAGCTTCTCAGGGAAAAATTATGTAAGCCTAGATTTCCCTCAACTGATGTTTCATACTCATTTACATATCATAATTATGATAGGAATATAGATGCACATATAGAACCAAGAAAATTATAGAGTGAATGTATATTTCAACACCAGTTTTTGAATGTAAGTGATGAATAACAAGTTACAATCAGTTTAAATTAGAGCATGAATAAATATTTCTTACGTAAAAATATTACAAACGATAATTGGCGACTATATCCCCGTTCCATGCATCTTCGTCACCTCCACTTATTCTTCCACTTATTCCTCCCTTCATGGCAATTGCAACTTCCCGCGACCACAAAGTATCTACAGTATATATGCATGTATATCTATTGCATTATAATACATAATATAAAATCTTTTTTCTGCTATTCATTCTACCACCAATATAGAGTATATTCTTCACATGACTAGGGCGCAAATCAGTGTGCAGAAACGACGTGCATAAAAATTTTAAGTTAATGCGATTATATTTGTTCTATTTAATATACACACATATTATATCAAAACTCAACAAAATTTCGATGTTACGATGTTGTTAGTGAATTCGACTGATTATGATCCTCCTATCACCCCGTTATTTCATTTCATGACCGTTAGATGTGTTATTATTATTTTTATTCATTGTTATTGTTCTTTCAAGCAAACGAGGGCCCAACAAACTCGATGAATCCAAGAACCAAATGGGACACGCCGCAATATCAAATACATCTAACACATTTTCTGCCTATGTATTTATTGGTTTGGTTAAATGTCCGTCACACGAACAACCATTAAATGGTTGATTTAATTAATGGTTGATAACAAATTTTGTTAGTATCAACAAGATTCTTCTCTCAAGACCTCATCCGTTCCTGAAACACATCAAACGCCGCTGTCGTAATCCATCATGATGATTTCTAAGAGTAAAAAAAAAAACAACTATAAACGGATCAGATTCAAGCTGTTACATGAGTTCCCATGGTTCTTAGTCACTACTTTATATCATTCAAATTATTTAGAAACTTACATTGTCACTGTAATCCACATGTTTTCTCCCAGATATTCTCAGATAAGACAAAAACTTATCCGCCTCTCGTGTAGTCACTGAATCATTTGTCGTCCTTACTTCATGACCCTCTCAGGAATGAGCTTAAACGCAGCACGTTTGTTTCAAATCAATTGAGTTGCCCTTATTGCAGGAATGGCGTTCGTGAAGAAAAATGGGATTTTGGGATCCACAGAAGAGTGACTGATGTGCGTGCAATTGAGGATATTCGGCTCCTAGGTCCACTTTGAACTGAACATGTGTTCCCACACAAGTAAACATTTGATCTTTAGTAATCCGTGGATTATATGGTTCAGCCTGAAAATCTCCTGACCATTTTACGTCAATACCGAGCTACCAACCAAATTCTGCCAAAAACTAAAGACAGATCAGCAAAATCAGCGTGCGTCTTCGGATCAACGGATGTCAAAAGAGAGCAACAAGGATACGAACGCACGGATAGATAGGCAGACAGAGAACATTTCAGACTGACTGGCGTCTCCCAAAGAAACGCTGTGACATGGATACGGGAATTTCAAGTGGGATTGCAATGTACTCTTTGAAAATTCGCTAAACGGTAGAGAACGGAAATCCCTTATCCAAGAAATCGCATCCTGCGCCTCATCTTACCAACGGGGAGCATCTCACTTCCTGTTTAGACACCATTTATCAATATCTATAGACTGTCTTATGGTGGAAAATGTAATAAGCTATGCGTCGATTGGCTGTGTAGAAGGTAAATAAATTGAACATACTCGTTTTTAGGTACACAACATACCTTGCGTGTGCAAATAAATAGGTATAATCATGTTTGCCTATCGATTACACTCACCAATGTAATAACTGAATGAGCAAGAACAAATAACAGAGTGGCTGGCAAGAAATGAACCGGTATCACAGCTTTCTCCTGTGATCTAGGGCCGAAAAGAAATAAGTCCTAGAAGGGCCGACCGAACGATTGTACTTTTTGAAGGAGCATAAAGAAAGGCAGAGGAAAGGAAGTACGGTCCTAGAGCCATATGAACCGTAGCTAATCCAGCTGATTCCACCCAAGTCAACTCCCTCTGATAGCGACCACCTCCATCACCTTCTCTCCGTTTTACGCTCAACTACGAGATTCGTTCCCTTTCAGGAGTCCTCTCGTCCTCGGCGGTAGATACCCTATCAGCTCAGACCTCTTTGGACGCACGCACGTTTCACGATTCCCCGACCGACAGCATACTCTTAGACGCGACGTAACGCCGAAAAACGGTCAGAGTGTATTCGATGAAAGTGACTACAGTCGCCAGTGAGACTGTGACTTGTGATAAGCCGCGTCTTACGATCGAACCACCAAGTAGGTACTGACTCATGTATTGAAATGAGCATCTCGAGGTGAGACGCCCTGAGAGTAGATACTGGGATAAACGTGACTGCGGAAAAGTAAATAATTGGTCTACCATTCACCAACTCTGCATCCCAGCCGATCAGCGAAACCCCATGCCGATTTATTATACAACTGTAGGTACATTATGCCTATACACCAGGGCTACTGGATTGATTCTAGTTTGATGAAATTTGTAGAACACCTCGATAAGGCATTGGGAATGTACCATCATCGGAATTTCAAAACAGAAACTGCGAATTCTTGACACAACGGTTTATCATCTTTGCACAGATCATCCTTATGTCTAGATCACTGAATGATTAATTGTCATTATGAATTATCATTAATCATCAATAATTATTATCAAGTAGTGTAAATTATTATTATTTGTTGTTGGTGATTAATAATTTTTATACTATTATAATTAATTAATCTACCTTTGAAAACCAACTGCTGTTCGAATCAGCTGAGCTAGCATGAAAATTGATCCGACAAGCTGCCCCACGATTCACTCTCATGTTGACGACTTTCGATCTGCCCCAACTTTGAGCCCTCATTGTGAACGAACGGCTGGTCGTACCAAGTTTCGGATGGTCTTAAAAAATTCTAAAAAATAAACTCTATAAAATTGTGAAGTAAAAAGTATACTGTTCCACAGTAATTTTTCGATTTTTGAAATTTTCAAAATTTCCAAATTTGTTTTGAACCCCTTCCCTTTGACCTAGGGTTATGAAAAGCATCGAGGATCATTGTGGGGTTGGTCCGAACCCGTAAAAATAATTTTTCTCCCCCTTAAAACTCCACTAAAACCCTCAGAGTGGTCTGATTTTGCCCACCTGCGAGCTTAGCCTTTTGATTGCCGGGACAAATTTTTTGTGCAAATTTGAACTTTTTATCAAAATTATATCGAGAATTATTATCTGGCATGACACATAGGCACTTATGTTTTAGAACATAGAGGTATTGAAAACAGTGCCCGTTTGGTGGTTGTGGAGGGAGAAGTGTAACGGCTTTATGAGGCTTTATCATAACCCTTGAAATATCATAATACCATCCGGTGCTACGCACAGATCATGCAAATTATTAGGTTATCTGCTAAAGTATGGTCATAAATGTCATAATACTGGCTGGTTGTAAACATTAGTATTTTCGCTGCTGGCATTTTTCGAGTTAGAAGCTCCACGATATTGATGAAGAGAAATAGAGAGAAGCCCGGCGAAGGAAAGAACTGCTGAAGGGTAGGAAGGAAGGTTTCACGTGGGGCTGTTTCCTAAAGCCATCTCTGTGATTAGGCCACGTCACGATTTCTCCCGAGTTCATGATTGAATCCCCGTCGGTCATCGCTCTTCCCTGCGCTTATGCATTTGAGTTCAGGGGCAGCCTCGTCCTCCACCAACCCTATTAACCTGCACACACACATCTCAGTCGGATCCCTTCGAGCTGCAACACGCCCGCATTATGAGAGGAGGGACGAACTATAACCACCTGTTTTGTTTGAGTCTTGAGTTACCGAGCATCAACATTTTCTGCTTAGTTTTTGCCGCCGAGAAAACCGTATGTAATTTGGGAGACTAAGATTAGCCCGAGTTCCCCAAGACCTGTGTTCTCCTAAACGAGATTTTCCTGTGTTCTCCTAAACGAGATTTTCCTGTGTTCTCCTAAACGAGATTTTCCTACCCCTCTAAATATTTGTAAGTACAACAGGAAACCGGAGTTTGTAATATTTTGACGATCAGGTATCTCAATGATGACCTTGATTTATTATTTGTACATTAGGGATACAGAAGCAATAAAAACTAACATTTTCAGTTTTTACAATTAATTACTTTATTCAATAAAATCTAAATCATCAACAAAATGATTGAAATGAATTAGGTACCAACACTTTCTCCAAGTTTTCCACAGAAAAGCCGCGTCTTTTATCGCTTAACAACAATTTTAAAGCGGAGAAGGACCTATCTACGTCACTGGACACAATAGGTAAATATTTAAATGAACAGAGTTCTGTAGGTGAATAATCTGTCAATTACCACACACAGCAGAGCTGATTATCAATATGTCATTATCCATCATTGACCAATTATATGGCTACAGCGTTAACAAAATCACTTACAACTGAACAAGCTCAAGCTTAAATCAGTGTTGCGGTAGCGTAGGACGTTTTTTCTTCTTAGAATTAGATGCTGCCTTCTGTAACTCTCAGTCTGAAGTAATAGGTATTATAATGTCTGAGATCCGTCTGTTGTTGTCAAAGTAAATAATATTAATGGATTGTGTACAAATAATATATTGGAGATTTACTCCAGTGGACATCCCCTGAGGATTCATAGTCCAATATGTTGTCCAACATAGTTACCCACTTTATATACACATTCCTCAGTTGCGTTCTAATTTCCATACAGAAAAGTCATAAAATATTATAGACAAATATAAGACAAATATAACACTTAGTGTTCATTGGTTCACAAAACTTCCACTCATTAACACTCTCAAATATAATATAATAATAATATTAAAGCTTGTGTTATAACTGAGTCTAACAATCGGTAGCCCTCTTCCGAAATTCGCGTCCTCCGATCTCAATATTCCCTCCTTCATTTCGGTTTTGTTCCGCGAAAGTCAACTATGCAGCATGCGAATTGTTTCAATAGACTAACGATTTATCCAGAAAAAGTTTAATGTTTTCGTATGTTTACGTCTGGAACTAATCAGCAATCCACGATGACTGGAGTGACAGAGTGATAGGTCACATATACTGACTCAGCCTGGGGTTGGTGATAACCCAGTTTTGAGGACCTTGGAAGAGAAAAAACCTCGTTTCCTAATCCATGAAGACTCTTTCATTGATAAGCCTTCACTCTCCACTGAAGATACATTAAGCCTGGCGAGTATCAATCCCGACACTAGAACAATGACAATAACGGTATTTTTAAACTTTTCCAACTCAGACAGTCAACAACGGTTCAGTTCTAACGGGTCGGCACGGATTCTCCGGCACCAAAATTGAGAGTTTACTACGTGAACTAAACTACTGGAGCTTTAGTGTTCCCCTGATCGATCCATATTCAAATTGATGGGGAACGTCCCTGAAACTGTCTGAAGGACCACATTTTTATGAAGTTTTTATTATAATAGCGACGCGGATGAACAGTGCGTTGCACAGGATAGCATTGGTATGAGTTACGACTCATACCAATGATACGACTCATACATAAGCCACCATGCTTTTCATATATAGTCTTGATGCTTTTCAAAAAACTCGAGAAGAAGGAAGAGCTTCGTACCTCATAAATAGACGCTCTCTTGCCAACTGCTTGAGAACAAGTGGAAAATACGCTAGGTACTGATGTTAACAAGCTCAAGCTCTGAAATGATGCATGCGTAGAATGAATACAGTACGCCTGGGGTCCGCCTGGACCCAACATAGTGGACGGAGGGTCAATATATTTCTCAAGTTTCATTCAAATCAAACACCATGATTACCCGTCGCGGTCCCATAACTCTGGCTTGATTTTGTTCAAATTCCAATTATTACTATTTTCAAGAAACTATCCTCGACATTTCCCTTGATTTTCATCATAGTCGAATGACTCACCACTCGCAGGTCCAAAGGCCTTGCCTCCGTCGAATTTACTGGGAATTATCGAACTGCATGGACATTTGTCGATAAACAACTTACAGATCTCAAAGGGGCAGGTTTGACTTGCTTCCGAGTACAAAAGATGAAACGAGTGAGGTGTGGCTTGGTATGTGGCCGTAAAACGACTAATTGCTGGAAACAATGAGAAAATTACATCTGCGTATATCGTGTTCCACTTTTGAGAAAATTGTGCTCCCCTGCCCGACCACGGTAGAAGTAGAGTCGGCCAAGACTACGCCAAACAGGCTTCTTTTTCTCCACATCATGTCTCAGGGAGTGAGAAGCACCCCCTATCTTTGTAGGGCTCAGACGATTCGTTATGTCCTCTAATGACAGTAACACGTAGAGGGGCTCAGAGGGTGTCTGAGCACAGAAATAGCTAAATGAGGGCCCCATTTGAGCTCCGAGGAAAGAACCCAAATTTTTCGCCCTACCTGTGACTACCTAGTTTGAAAGGAAAAAAAAATGAAAATCAGGTACGAAGACCCTCGTCTCGTCCTTTTGAGGAGCTTTGCTAACTGACAAGCTCCTGTTGGGGTTCTTCCCCGAAAATATTCATCAACATTATTGAGTGACTGATTGTGATTTCCACAATTTTCAGAGTACTAGATGCTTAGGTTACACAAAACTCCGTCTTCATTCGCTTCGATAATGAGTGACCGGGTCGCTGTTTATCCCTTCAGCAAACGCGTCGTGCCATGTTGACCAGAGACTTCATATAACTGTGTATATTCCTAGGAATGGTGCTTCTTCACTCTCCAAACTAGTCGCTAATCCTTCAAGTCCTCCAGTTCGCTAAGACACATTTCAGGGAGGTTTAACTTTTTTTTTTTCCTTGGTCAATTCCAATGGTTCATTATTGAAGATATTATTGAAGAGATTACTGAAGATTTGAAGGCTACTTTCATCATAGATCCGAAAAAAATAGTGTTTTTATTTCGCCGCAAGATCTCCAATTGATTCGCGCGGTTCTATTCCCGTATTTCACAGTGTTTTCTATTTTGCGTTTCCGCTTGACATCACGCCCTCGATCAAATCGTGGTTGTAAAAAGCACCAGCTTGTTTATTTCCGTCGAAAAACATTCAAATCTTCCGTTGCATTTCTGAGGGATAATCGCCTGGAAGCCAATGGTCTCGTTATATGTACTTCCCTCTTCAGCTCCTCGCCCTTTCAGGTGAAATTGATACGTAATCTAACTAAATATAAATGGTAACTAACTACAACTTAACTTAAATTGGTTAGTATTGCTAATATTACAAGCACAATTAAGATAAACTCCGGAGAAATCCACCGCCACTAACAACCTAAGTGGTGAGCGCTTTTGATGAAGACTTCATTGTACTATTAATATTTTCTAGTCGGCCTGACGATGAACTAAATGGAAATGACTCGCCTCCAGTACTCGCTAAATATGACGGATTCTTTCAGAAGGTGTGTAAATCATGATCTAACTGTTTATGACGAATTTCATTGCACGCTTTTCATATTGATTGTTGATCTTAATCATTTGCGGCGTGCATGAGTACTAGCCTACAGTTTGTGACATTTGTATGGCTTCAAGTAGAATGAGTGGCCATGAGCCAATATTTCACTCACCTTCCTTCCGCGATTTTTAGTAAGAGACTCTCCCAACATTTAAAAAACTCAATTAACAAGAATAGAATAAGTAGGTTCGTTAGACGTTGGCAAGATATTACCCCGAAATTGGTGGTATGGTGGTATCGTCACGATACAATGTTGAAGGAAAAGAATAGTTTCAAGCTATAATTTTCAGAAAAAACTTCATCAAAAAATGAAAAACAAGTTTTCTACGAAGTCAATACGCGACCATGTGGACAAAAATAAGGATAATGATAGCTTACTGCGCAAATTCGCCAACTACAAAATTAAGTGTCCAAGCCAATGAATTCCCATAGCTGCTTATCAATGGGAAAACTATGGCAAACGGATAGCGATAAAGCCGGTTTCCCAAAGTAACATTTATTCTAGAGTTCACTATAAATTAGTTACACGACCGTTCACTTGTAACGTTTGTTAGTTATGACGGATGGCGGTATTGCCCCACTCTCCTCTGTATGAATATGTAAATAATTTTGGAGCTCGATTCATCTTCAAAAAAGGGAGATGATAGTCTGTAGAGAGAATAAGTCTATTCTATATTAAGAAATAACCACATTGCGTTTGTACACCCGTACAACAAACTCCCGTATTATTTAGCAATCTCTTGGAAACCACCACCCAAAGTAGTACACAATAGAATAATTCGAGGATTACCATTGTATTAGTCGCCTATCAACTGAATATGGATAAGAAATGTTGTGTGATCCCTTTCATCTGTTTCTTTTTCGTTTGTATTATTTATTTTTCTAATGGTGAAACATACTGAGATGCTGAAATTGAGGACTCAGACTAAGCAAATAAGAAAAAAATAATAATAAATGGCGCACTGAATGTTCAAGAATTGGAAGATCTTATGGCTGATGAAGGTACGTGCGAGTATCAAAAAATTTATTGTCTTTCATTCCTAATATATTTTTTTCCTTCGTACCCTTCTAAAAGACGAATGTATATTGACATTCCGTAGATGGTACCTTTTACCTACAAGAGAGTTCATGTACATGTACGAGTAAGTACGTACTGCTGTGGTAATTGATAATCTGATATCTCAAGTGCGATTGATTGGTGAATTTCTGGTTTCCACTGTCAACTGTTCGAGATGAGATACAAATATTTATTTAGCTGTCGCCAATGGGTCTAGATAAGTTTGCAGTTATTCTCCCGTTGTTTTCTTTGCAGCAACAATATTGACATGGGGACGAGTGTTCATTACGTGAGACCACGGGCGAGAGTCGTCATGTTACGAAACGCTTAGTGGAGCACTCGGCGTCATTGAACACGATTCACATTTTATTATCTACTGTGAAAAATTGAATGCATGGTGTCGACGGGTTGTATGTCTATAAATCACAGTTATGTATCCGACATCTGGTAGAAATATGCCTGTAACTCTCGAATCCCTAGGAACATGGTAAACGTAACATTCCGTCTACAATTGTACACATGATACAACCATAATATCGCCTATTTTATGGTTTCATCAAAATATTTCATCAAAACCCATCAAAGCCACACATCAATCTACAAATTCAAGTTCGTTGCTGGATCTGATTCTAGCTACGGGCAATGTCACGCCAGCGGAATTTCACGGCACGACCTCATTTACTGTTCCCTAAATTTTAAATCACGTAGAGCCAGCCGGAAACATACACGAATACGTAACATGAAGAACTTAGCCAGACAGGCTTTTATTAATTACGCTTTTTCTATAAACTGGGATCCTGTCTACAACGAGCCAGATTTAAAAACTCTGCAAATTCTTGACACAACGGTTCATTATCTTCTTTGTACAGATCACCCTTCTGTCAGATCACTAGGTCTAAATGTCTAGATCCTAAATGTTGGATTAATTATTATTATGAATTATCACTAATTATTAATAATTTTATCAAGTACGTAGTGAAAATTATTATAATTTATTGTTAGGTATCAAGAATTCGTATTTATTATTAATAATAATTATTATTAATTATGATTAATTAATACGATACAATTCTGGGGTTTTTAATACTACGTCGGTAATAATTTTTCTATAAAAGAAGTACCTACCAACAAACATTCGAAATTATCTTCATTTCCGTAGCACGAAACGCACCTCAGAACAACAAACTCGACATCACTTAAGCCATATGATGTTCCAAAGAGCTTGTTAGTATGAAAATGGACCTGTACTTCAAAAGTTTGATTCATGATCGTGTTGTGAGGCACAATCTTTGAGCCGTCATTGTGAACGAACGGCTGGTCGTACAAAGCTGCGGATGGTCTTAAAAAATTCTACGGAACAAACTCTATCTAAATATGAAATAAAAAACATACCGTTCTATATGAATTTTTCGAGATATGAAATTTTCAAATTTTCAAAATTCGTTTTGAACCCCTTCCCCTTGACCTAGGGTTATGAAAAGTTTCGAGGACCATTGTGGGGTTGGTCGAAACCCATAAAAAAAATTTCGTAATTTTAACTCAACGCTAACTGGGCAAAGTGACGCGGACGGCGGACGGCGGACGGCGTACGGCGTACGGCGGACGTACGGATTTTTTTTTATTCGATTTTCTGAATCTACGTATCTTGAAACGTAAACCAACAAATTTTGAGGGGGGGGTTAAAAAATTTTTTTCTTTGGGCGATTCCAATGGTTCATTATCGCAGATAATAAACCAAATCTTTGGGCGATTCCAATGGTTCATTATCGAAAAATGTTGAAATCTTGAATACAATGATCCTCCAACTATACAATAAACACTGACCATGTATTGTAATCAGAACGAAGCATCAACCTTCTCCATGGATCGATGCGGAAATTAGAAACGTGATGATAGAACGAAATACAATCTTTAGAGAATATGTCACGACTAAAAATCGCGAAATTCATAACAAATATAAGAAAATAAGGAATAAGGTGAAAATTGTAAGAGACGCCAAAGCACAATATTATCATACACTTTTTAGGCAGAACAAACAATCTAGCGAGTTCTGGAAAATCATCCGCAATTTAGGTATCAATAGTAAACAACCTCGAGATGCGTTGTTACCTGTGTCTGTTGAGGAACTTAAAAATCATTTTTGTAGGGAGATGAACCAACAAATCCAGCGACCATTCGAAAGAGAACCATTCACAATACCAATTCTCTCAGAAAAAGAAGTGAAAAATGGACTATTCGCGATCAAATCACGATCAGAGGGAGCAGACGGAATTCCACAAGTTATTCTCCAAACACTATCCGACGGACTTGTGCTGATCATCACACATCTATACAATGAATCGTTGGAAACAGGAATTTATCCGGATGAATGGAAAAAAGCCCTAATAAAACCGATCCCAAAAGCCAAATCGCCGTCCTATCCTGAGTGAATACATCGACAAGCATGAGATTTTAGACCGATATCAATCTGCATATAAAACGGGGTGCAGCACGAAAACTGCCCTAATAAAAGTTCTGGACGATGTGCGTAGAGCAATTATTGCTATTAACCATGACCAGAATGGTCACCCTCCTCATATCTATTATAGATATGAGGAGGGTGACCATTCTGGTCATGGTTGACTTTTTGGCTGCCTTTGATTTGCTCAAAAAGATACCCTCCAAGCCAAACTCAAATCGATAGGAATTCGGGGAAGCCAACTCAGTTGGTTTTGCTCGTACTTATCGGGACGCAAGCAGTGCGTAAAAGGGCCACAAAACGTCCTTTCTGCCTACAAAGATGTCCAAATAGGTAGCCTCAAGGTTCTGTCCTCTCGGCACTCATGTTCATCATATACATTCTTTGAATCCGAGCAAAAGACTTGAATTTTCAGAAACAATGTTAAAAAGACGCTTTTAGATATGTAAATAAATAATTGCTTCTATCATATATTACTATCACTCATTTACCTTTTTTAATTTTTATGATGACGAACAAATGAAATGTAGAATTTATTTTTCTTTTTCAGAACGAGAAAATGTAGAAAATCATGTATTTGCTTGTAGAAAATCATGATAAAGAGGTGCAATTTTAATTTTAATTTTAACTGTATTTTTATTTTTTAATTATTGTAATATTGGTATAGGGGATAGCAGTGTCTAATACGATTGTGATTATTATTGATTAACGATTGCAAGAAGAGTTTTTGTAATTGTTATTTCCAGGAATGTGGAAGAGAGGGCCTTTAGGCCCTAACATTCCCCTTGTGGATAAATAAAAACATCAAACATCAATCATCAAATCGACCAGGAGAAAAAGATATGGGCACTTATGCCTTTTTTAACCCCACAATGAGGGCTCAAATGTGGACCCGATGAAGAATCGTCAACATGAATGTTGGAACTTCAAACCAATTTGCAGCTGATTCATCAACACGAGGTTTTATGATATTGAGCACAGTACAAGTTGTACTCGTATTATTGTGTCCTGTAAGAATAAACAATATTTCAGATCTTGACTCCAATTATTTCTTTGCTATGGGACTCACAAGGATATTGTACACAGAACAGCAATCGAGACAGATGGACAGATGACACCGAAGATAATAAACCGTTGTGGAGAAATGTACAGCGTTTCTTCAAGTGTTATTTGTCCTTCCAAGTGTTATCTCAAATTGGCCACTCGCAAGCTTGCATCTACATGACAATTTGAACAATTTTTCTCACCTAGAATGTGAACCATTCAAATAAACTCACAACCATCCTTTTTTTTAACTTTTGTTTACAGAATTTATGCCACTTTGCAGCAGTTTGCAAGTACTGAAATCTATGATTTTGATCATATAATTTTTCGTGAAAATTGTTTTTGTTTTAAACTAAATATTCTCGTGTAATCTAATTAGGCCTATACCTAATTTGGTGATGCTGGACTTTTTTCCACTAATTTTATATATTCTTCTAACTTCTCACTTTTGTAGCTATTGAAATTCTAAGGTATTTCAATAAAAATTATATATTGTCATATAGAGTGAATAGTTATTTACGAGTACATAAGTCTGTATTGAAAAATTCTGAAGAGTTCTTCTACTGTTGTTTAGGAATTATTGAATTTAGGATTTTAATTCGATTAGATGATGCGAAATAAGCGGTGGGGTCGAGAATAAGCGGTATGTCTACGGGTATCAATGAATCCTTCTACAGAAACTTAGGGAAATAATCTCGTTAACGAGAAAATAATTTTTTTTATATCAACCCTTCGACCTAGCGAAATAGTTCATGCTGCATGACTGGAGGTTTTAGAATAGTAGTTCCATTGTCAATGGAAAGGGTTGATGATTTGTAATTAGTGGAATGTTAACATTGAACAGTAAATGTGAAAATTTTATAAGTGTGTTGAACTTGATGTTCATCGAGGGAGTCTCATTTCGCTACAAGTTTTTGCAATATAATCGTAAAAGCCTCATGACATTTTGAAAAGCGCGTCGTGATTTATCTCATGAACCGCTCGCCAAGTCATTCGAGATCAAGGTCTTTTAACTGGCGCTGATCTGACTCATCTTGCACGTCAGCAATATCGCCGAATAGTTCCTTCCCTGGCTGCCCCTGTATTTCCGTTTCTAAGCACAAGATAATTCCTGCGCCTTGTTTTTTTTCTCGCTTTTTTTTTGTGTTATTGAAAACTCGGATGAGTCAATCTCAACCGCTAGGATCGGGAACTCTGACGCTTATCGGAGTGCGGAGTCCGCAGGTTTTCGAGAAAGACGCACTTTCTTGTTTAGACCAACCAATTGTGACTCACTGAATGACGAAATCGGGCGTTGTTTGTTGTATGCATATTAGGATATGTTGAGTCCCATTCAGTATCCCAACTCACGGTTTGCCTGTTACATCTACCACAAGGATGGTCGAACCTACGAAAATCATCATCATATTGGGAAAATAAGTCGGTATAGGCCTCCAAGCAGGTAGTAAAACGTGTGCGATATGGCAGAATAGTTTCCTGCCGCCCTAACAAATACTCACATCTTATCAAAATTGGTCAAAACGGACGAAGTTTACCATAAGTTTTTAAGTAAGAGTTAATGGTTGTGTGTCTGTAGACGCTACCATCATTCTCATCGCGATGGCATTCAAGAAGGAATATCAAACTTCTCCGAACGTTTTCATCACAGGAAATCTCATTTCAGAATTCCCTAATTCAATTACTCGAGCCAGGGCTAGGATTTACACAAAAACTGTAAACTTCATAGTCGATTTCCCAGAAGTAGCAATTTTGATATGTGCCCGTTTCATTCTACATGTACTATATGTATGATAGAAAGGTTTCAAATTTGTGCTTAGGAGGACGCCATTATACTTCCGATCAGTAAAACATGTCTTTCCATCAGAAACCCAGTCTGCACGATAATTTCACCAGAATAAACCATCTATGAGGCCTGTCCTCATAAAACCTCCTTGTAATTGGAAGTGTTTTCACATTAGCGTTGATTTGTTTGTGTCGGACACAATGGGTCAGGTATTGAGTAACACGGAACCTAAATTTGTTTCACTATCAAAACTTCCTCTAACAATCTGCCTTTCAGACATCAACGAAAGAACCAATTGAACGAGCTGGAATTTGGAGGATATGTGAGGGCTGATTAACCGGCGGTCTCGTATGAATTTAGGAATGAAGGTGAGTAGGAATCTCGCAGTAGCTATTGTATGCGCAAACATGAAATAGCAGACACTCTTGTAACTCCGACATTGCAGAGCAAATGTTAAAGAGGTGCAGTCGTTCACCGACTATGCACGTAGAACCTTTACAGTTTTTATTGCGTTCTGAATGACTGTTGTGGCTGCGGATTCACAAACAACAAAACGTTGTGAACCTTTCCGGATGCGACGGAGTTCGATGAAACTTGGAAGGTCGTGTAAAAAATGATCCGAATGGTTCTCTACGATTGAAGCAATGGTGGGGTATGACTAGGGTTACCAGTTGGAAACGTTCAAAACCAGGACATTTAGCTTGAAAAAAAGGACAAACCAAGGACGCTTATTTAAGAAAAAGGACCTAAAAAAGGACTATTTCATACATAACATCAAGTGAATTTATTGGTAACTCCACAATTTTTTAGTTATTAAGTACGAGATCATGGTCCCAGAATCACATTAAACGTCTAGAAAATAACGACAAGAAATAAGGAACTATTGGGCAAAAACAGAAAGATTGGCCCCGAAAGGAATTTCTCTAATTATATTTTTTGGACGAACTGACTTCAGCCAAAAGTTAGGGCTCCTTCAAAACTATTCGGTAGGAATTGTCGCACGTCATTTTATTGTTATATTTCAGAGCGACAATCCATTTGACGCTTCCCAGAGCGAGGCGGTTCCGAAATTTCGTCCACTGGCTGTCAATTAGGGAGAAAATTTGCACAACATTTGCATTGTGGATAGAATAATAATTTTAAGAAGGAACTTACCCGCTATCAGTTTGCTCCTGAATCACCATTGCTCTTGTGTTTGTCGTGGTGTAGGTGCTTGTCCTACTCTAGGTAGTTGGGTACTTTGTTTTTTGTAGATTTTGTAAACATAATAATGAGAAAAAAGACAAAATGAAAAAGGGACATTATATACATTTTAGAAAAAACAAGGATGTCAGGACATAGTGATAAAAAAAGGCATGTCCTTTCAGAAACGGACGTCTGGTAACCCTAGGTATGACCATTGAATAAGTAGTGGTTTACTTAAGCAAAGAAAGGTACTGTGGTAATAAATCTAGGGTACGTAAACTATTTATATTGCTTCATGAACTACTGTAAAGACGCCCACCCATTTAGCACACTTTTTTCCCTTGAAGCTTGAAATGCAAAATATGAGTGAAATCTGATTGAGAAAGACAAACATTTTTTTGGTTTCTAGCAAACCATCGGTGTTGAGGAATTCAAATAGGTCCACCACCTATAAATTGGCTACTTTTTGCAGTATACACTCACGACAAATCCCATTCCTTTCAAAATCCCATTTTAAAGTGCAAGACTTAATGAGTATTAACTTTGTAGGACTCATGAATGATCTGTAATGAAAATATACAATACCAATAGTCATGTTTGCAAGATCATTTTCCAAGGACCCTGTTCTGAATTATATGCATATATTTCAAAAAATTCTTCAATTACTGAATTGTTAACGCATTATTGAGGTGGGATGAGAAAAACTGTTCCGTCGAAGTTGCATCCTGTTTTTCCTAAAGTAACTGCGACCGCACGAAACTCCAACAACGTAATACGGCAATTTCCTTTTTATATTAAAAAAAACGAGACAACGATCACTATTATTGATGAAATGTAACCAAATGATATAATGCTAAATTCTGCAAACTTCTGTGCAAATAGAAAAAGTACGATGTGCGACTCAACTCAGGCGCAATAAGTAATGAATGAAAGAGTGTCTCCTAAGTCAGGTTCAGATCAACAATCGTATCCCTATACTGTTTATTTCAAAACTTTGTATGAAGAGTGAATTCACACTGAATAAATCATGAAGGCAGTTTTATAAAGTTATCGGTTGAATTGGGTCGAGGGTTGCTGGGAATCGATCCGACGACCTTAGTTGCTATTCCAATTTCGGTCTCCAAGTGAGCGCTAATTCGTAATTTATACTCTGTATAAAGGATCTAAACACATGCGTAAACAAACGATAAAGCTCATTTCTCATTCTGATACGTCGTGTAGATCATGGGAAACTTTATCTGCAATAAAAAAGGGGGCATTTGAAAAAAACAAAGTTGGCATGCGTAGCCAGCATTACGTTACTTTTTTTTTTTTAAATTTTTATTGGCATTAGAAAAATCTTTACAGCCATAATTCATATGTACAAACTAACTTAATAATTGTTTATGTTACAAGTACATATTTAAATACATAGTATAAATACATTTAAATACAAGTACAAATTTAAATACATACCTACATATTACTTAATTTTTACTCTCTTTAGTACTTAATTTTTACTCTCTTAATTACTTAATTTTTACTCTCTTTATTACTTAATTTTTACTCTCTTTTTACTTTCTTTATACATTATGTCCTATTTTTTCGAAGAATTTGAAAACAATTAAATATACTTCTATGTCAGCTAACGCAATTAAAGTTATATAATTAAATGGTAATTCTATTTTTCTGCTCCTTATGATTTCACTGAACATTTCCTCTCTTTGTCTCTCATAAGCATGACATTTCATAACTATGTGCTCCAATGTTTCAGTAACTCCGCACTGATCACACGTAAATACATGAGTTTGAGGTTTTGTCATATTTAAGTATACTTTACAAATTCCTTTGTTGCACCTCAACCTTCCAATTGTTTTGTAAAACTTTTTTGTGACTCCTTGTTCTAAACTTAAGTTATGCCAAGCTTTGACAGGTATTGTAGGGAATAGGGTTTTATGAAATATTCCACTTGGATAGGTGCTGTGATACTGTTGCCATAATTTTACAGTTTCCGAGCGAAATTGTCTTCTCAGATCAGTGTAAGGACTTTTGATGGAACATGCGATACCTTCTAAAGCAGCAGTTTTTGCCAACCTGTCAGCAATTTCATTTCCGCTTACTCCTATGTGAGATTTCACCCACATAAGAGTTACCCTTCTCTAAACTTTGTATGCAACGTAACTCTTTTAGTATAACTCTTTTAGTATATACTTCGATGAGTTTTTCGCTATCTCTCGAAATACCTATCGAAATAAAAAGGGTGGGACGTTCATTAAGAACCACCCTGTATTGAAAAAATATAATATATTTTTTCTATATTATATTAAGTATACCGTTGTGAAAAAGTATGTAGCGTTCTCCATCTTCGTCTTATTTTCCATTTATCCAAAGTTACCCAAAAATGGAAAATAGTAAGAAGTTCTGCGTGATGAATTCATATCAATTCCAATGATTCTACAAACCTCCAGCTTCCTCAAATCCCTCAAAATTTTAAATGGAAAATCCTTTAAATAAACGTGAAAACCGTTCCATAAAAGTGATGCAGTGACATGACATAGTTTCGCCGTTGGAGGAAAAATGAGACCCCATTACAACAGAAAACCAGAAATGATAGAATAAAGCATGCAAGTTAAATCACTAAAATGCCACTACGGAGTAATAAAAACTGTCTTATATCATTGCCTTCACGATCATATGGACCATTAATATTTGATAAGTTTTCATAGCTGTTGGTGCTCAACCTCGTGTAACGTACCAGGAGTATGCGTGAAGAGAAAGTTTACCGTAACTGTTGAACGTTATCGCGACGTCTCGACTCCTTGAAATGGTGGTCGTGACATTTCATACCGAATGAAAGGTTAGGGCACTCCAAAGCATATGAGGCCGCTCCTATTGCGTGAAATAACGTCAGTTGACGTCGGGGATAGGTCATTATACTAACCTCACTCTAATCCGCCGAATGACGCTCCATGGTTATATCTATCTAGAACTATAATTACGTCGTAGAGAACTCCAGGAGGATATTTTTTCGGTTTGTATGCAATATGGGCAAGTGCTCGGAAATAATAATATCCTAAACTTTCTGGGGTCAGGGATGATGTGTTGAACAAGTTTTGTGAACGAACATTCGGTCTATGGTAATCCATGGAGTAGTAGGCTCACACTACTCATCTCATTTGGACCATTTTTCCATGTCAATGATGTTCCAATTTTTTGTTACCTCTCTTTCCTATCACCATATTATTCAATATTTGATGATCTTCGTAGAATCCAAGATGAAGAGAGATTATGTCGATGGCCACGATTAGTTATAGCGAGTAAATAAGGAACTTAACACTATTTGCCCTGTCACCCTGAACCATTCTCAAGTTCAACCGCTTCACCCAACATTCAATGTCGCTGCTAACTTGAACGTGATCCGTTGGATAAGGGATTGTGGTCATTTCTGAGGACGCGTGTTATTAAAATACGAGTACGTTTTTGCTCAGCGCTCGTCTCCTGTGAACGACTTCCTACCAGAATAACATAACGCTCATTATGTCTGGAACAGAGTGCAAAAAGTTTTTTTTTGTTTTTATAAAGCGGTAGGTGGGTTGGAAAATTGTTTCAACATGTGAAGTAGCGCGGTTTGCTAGTGAAGACCCGGTCCGCACGCTAGGCCATCGCCATACCACAATGTTTCCTTAAGCGAGTGAGTCTCCGACCTCTTTGACATCCACAATATTGACATTGTTTTTTGGCTGAAACAAATCTCCTCCTCAGCAGAAGAAGCCTAAGACACTGTACTAGTTCTCTTAGTAAAATACAAGTGATACTTGTAAGTGGCCTTTTCCAGGACATTTCAGTGGCATTTGGTGGGACTTCATGGGAACATTCGGCGCCTCAAGCGAATCAAACCACTGGATGTAATTGTGCTGTACCAGTAGTTCCATAGTGCATGAGAAACCCAACTGGTCCCGCTACATACCTTTATTTATTTATTTAATTGTACGGCATAGCCAATTACATAGTAGATACAATAAGAGCGGTTACAACAATAATAATACTGCAAGAATGGAAGAAAACAAGAAAAAAATTAAAGTTAATAAGCCGCTCTCCAAATCTAATCAAGAAGAAAAGAGTTAAGAAGAAGTTAAGAAAAGTTAAGGCGCAAAACAAAACAAAATATACATCACTTAATATACATCATCCTTACCTTTAGCTAGGTTTTGCTAAAAACCTACCTTGCAGTGATATTAACATTCTGAATGTTAAGAATAATCATTCTGAAATGAAGTATAGCTAGATGAAAATGTACATGATATATTCAGTTGCAATAGATGATTGACGAAAAAAAGTCGTATGGGTCGCGGTCTTTTCAGGCGAAAATAAACTTCGGGAAACCAGTTTGCAAGGAATCGCATGAAGCAGAATGTAATGTGAGTCTGGTCAGGTTCAAGTGCATCAATTGTAATGTTTTGTGATTCAAATAGTTATAAATTACTGTTAACGATTGAAATTGGGATATCAGTGGATCAGGAACATCTATGTTCGTTATCTCAAAATTACATTGTACTATGTAGTTCTATTGCACCACACAAATTGTTCATTAAATCACTGATAAAGACATGAAATATAAATTTTATATTTCATGTCTTTATCAGTGATTTTCCAGAGAGTATCCCACTTACGAAGCAAACGCTCAAAAGAGCTTGATCGTGTTTTGTATTGAAATTTTCGTTTCAACTTGCGTCTGCCCTACATGCCGAGCTGGAAGCTTCACGGCCCATAACGGCGCTCGCTGGCCCATGATGTCCTCACACCTGCCCCTCCTCCGCCGCGCTTTTTTCGCCCTTTACAGTCTTCAACTGATCACGTTTTCCTTTCTCAGTCGAATATTGCCACTGATTCAGCGTTTGCTCCTGGAGATTTACTGATTAGTCTCAAATCTTATGGATCTATTGGCCCTTGTGTTACGTCTGGTAGCTAATCTGAAGAATGGGCTATATGAGAATCCAGCACCTGCTCAAAATGGTCATAATGATTATTACTTTCCTTCGCCCCTAGAATATTAGTGAGAAAGTGAATACGACCAGCCTCGCAAAGTTTCTCGTAAATACTCCTAAAAAAAGTACGAGTACTTGCTCAATGTGAACACTCATTCATTCCATCAATTCATACATTCATTCCATTTAGACAAACGTACGTGTATTACGTGTAAGTCGTGTGCACGAATGTTATCACAACTAGTTTAGATTAAATGTCGGACCAATATTTGGTGGAGGGTGAAAATAGGCACAAGAACGTCGATTAGCACCTCCAAAGACAAGTTCAAAAGAGATTCAATACTTCCCGAAAACATTAAATAGACGCTATCATCAAAAGTGAACCGTGATGGCTCGCCGGCCAGCCCAAACAGTGGAGTAATTCGACTGAGCATATAGACAAATTGCGCACTTTGACTCAACATCACTGTATGCACCGATCCGATTGTTTTTAAAATTTATTTATTAATTTAAAGCTGAGATATACAGAAAGCTGTGATTGCTTCCTAGCTGAATATCTCCAAGCCGCCTGGAATGTACTTCTATCTTCGACAATCCGACTTGAAACAAATTAATGCCTTACAGTTTAATGCCTTAGCTTAGTGCCTTACAAATTTAGTAAGTAATTAATGGACAGAAGCTCAGAGTCCCTCAAGGAAATATAATTGTCTTGAATAAAAAATTCCACTCTTTTTTGTATTTTGAGGCTTTTTAACAAATTTGGTTCCTTGCTCGGTTTTTCTTTGGTAACAACGGTGCCACAGGCGGCACTCCAAAAGCATTGAACCAATTCTGATGAAATTTCCAGTTACTAATTGGATCAATAGAAGTATATACGCAAACAAGAAATTCCCTGAACAGCTGTCTTACGTAATGCTGATCCATTTATGTTTAGAATTTCGTGGTATTTGCAGAATGTTCAAACGAGGATCAGTTGTAAATTCCATCGGAGTTGATAAGGTCTTTGGCCCGACCTATATCTTGGAACCTAGATGATTTGTAAATATTGTCGGGAAGGGGCAATAAAGCGGATGGTGAGAAAAAACGTGTTTCGTTCGTAGATATGTTTTTTCCGCCTTCTGACTATCAACTGTCTTGTATATACAGTCCCGTATTTATTTTATCAACCATCTGTGCGTGTCGCGATAGACAAAATATCGTCGTTCAGGTTTTATATTTCCTACACCCTATTATGTTTTGAAGTAAACACTGCAGATACTCATCGGAGCATGAGAGCTTTGAAGGACCTCAATAGAATACAATCGTCTCACCTTTACAGATGATGATTTACAGGAATGAACCACTCGTTGTTGGTGCCCCCAAATAGTCAGATACGATGAACTGTAATATAGTTCATTGTAACGGACCATTTTGGGGCACCAACATATTATGTTGCCTCAAACTGAAGTAAATAGCTGTGCTTCTCTGTTTCTAGATGTTATGTTCTCGTTGTTAGATATGCGGTTGAAAATATGAAATGTAGAGCTCGTATCTTCAGACCAAGAGCGTGACAACTGGAGAGAAAGCGATGTCGTACAGGATGACTCTTTTTATGATGAAGGTGTAAGCATGATGGTAAAGAGGCAGTCCGTGTGCGGCTAGCGTTATAACCATTGAGCAACGAAGACGTGTATCTGGGACCTAGGATTGCATCTCTTATCAAGTCTCGACTGGTTTGCATGTAAAAATATCTTTACAAGCCTACAATATCACGTCATGGCGTCCCAGCGGGAACATGAGCCTAACTGCAATGTTCCTCAAGCTTCACGGTTTGGTAAACTCGTAATTTATTCACGATTTCTTCACTCGAACCAAGGGGATATGCAAAATATATCTTGGAGAGTTCATCATCATTTTACCAAAGTATTGTTGGAATGGCTTATTGTTGTTACAACTTTGAATCTTGCACTTCACTTGCAAATAATTTTTTTTTTTTATTTAAATAGAAAATATCGTTACCACCACGCCAAAAGCTGCAATCTGCTTTTTTGTCATTTTCGTTTTTGTGCATCTACAGATACGAGAAACCAATTTCTCATTTTTCAAAGCATCCACAAGGAGTTAGGTATGTTGTCTCTTGCATGGTGTGCTCAACTCAGTCGAACCCACCTTAGGGTACCCAAAAGTGCACTACAACGAAAATGATCAAAAAAGCAGATTGGCGCTTTTGGCTTGGTGATAACGATATGTCAGCATCACATTCTAGTTTACAGAAATAATAAGTGATTTTTATCCGGAGCTTATCAGTTACGCCCCAAACCCAAGAAACGACTTAATCCAATGTACCAGTTGCGCCCCGTTCGGTCTGGGAGGATGTACCAGTTGCTGACCACTCTTTTGGGACGATGTTTTGCTGTTTCGAGCGGGGAACCAGTTACAGTGTAAATTTGCAGTAGGAACCTACCGGCGTCTAATAACCACAATGTCACTTCACAAATACAAAAAATACAAAAATATCTACCGTTCGAATCACAGTCAAAGCCTCAGTTGATTGGGGGATGTTGTTATTCCGCAACCCCGTCCACTTGATCTGTATGTCCAACTAATCTATATGGTTACTAATCATTTGATTGGGGGATTTAGTTATTCTGCAACCCCGTCCCCTTGATCTGTATGTCCAACTAATCTATATGGTTACTAATCATTTGATTGGGGGATGTTGTTATTCCGCAACAGGTGCGGGAAAACCACCCCGTACGAGTTGGTTAAAATATTGAAAGGTCACTATGCAAAATGAGACTTGGAATGATTTTATTTATTATTATTATTTTTATTTTTTTATTTTTTTTTTTACAAATGAAGAATGAATGTAATTACATGCAATTAGAATAAACAGCCCGAATAAAACACGTAATTTCACACGCCGTGTAAGTGTTTTCATTTCTAGCATTTTTTCATGGGGCGCAACTGGTATATGGGATTCTCATAAGGAGGGGAAAATGCTGGGCGCCCACTGTCCCTGTTCCGGAGAAGACATGCTGAGGACGACATGGAAAAAGGAGTTTGTGAGTTACAATGACGAACCTCATTAGTTTTATCTATAGGAGATGAGGAGGAAGACGTTCGGAGTTCATTCAATCTTGGGAATCCTACCTGCGATTTAGTGATTGAGAACTTTCATAAGTTTTACTTGAAGAAATTTAATATTGTTTATGAGGTCAAAATGCAATAAGCGTGTTCGATAGTCCAATGAAACTGCCGCAGACCATCTCAAGTCGCATGAAAAAGGTCAAACATTGTGGCTATAAGTAGTCATTTTTAGGACGAGATATTACGAGACCACTACAACCACTAAAGAGTGATCTCAGCAACAGAGAAAGTGAGCTGATAAAATGATTATTCTATTTATTGATTTAATTGGGGTAAGAACCATCTTGAAAAGTTCTGAAAGCTATTGAGATTCTTTAAAAAAAACTTTCAGTTATATTTTCAAAAGATACATGTGCATGTGCCAGTCCAGTCAACTTTGACACTGCTCAGAAACTGGGAAAAGTTTCTCTGCGATGTTTACGAAGGAATCTCAATGGAACATAATGGGCATCAAACGTCCGCTGGCAGTATGACGTTTTTTCTTCGCGTTTCTGATGGAATGGCCGGCAGACGATCTTTCGCTATATAAAAATTCTCTGGTGATTGCATGCAACTGACCGATGAAACATGGACCGACATGTGACGGGAGGTGGTGGAAGGGGAAGAAGAGATGAATAAAAAGCGATGAATAAACAAGGTGAACGCTTTGAGGATCTTGCAAGTGTTCATTCACCTTTTATCAAGGCTGACCACCGACGATGGTCCCCTCCCGCGACTTTCCCAGTCTCGTAGCTCCACCTCCACACAGTTCGCTGTTTGAATAATGAAAAATTATAATTATTCGATTAATAATCGAAATCTAATGTCCAATCTATAGATCGCTATTCTGTACACAATATCCTTGTAACTCCCTTAAATTACATGGGATAATGAGATGAAAAATGGTGTGTTTGTTCGAAGAGGTGACCACATGTTCCCTCCCATTGTGGGGAAGTCGGTGATCAGCCCAGTGAGGTCCCGTCAATTTTCGAGTGGAATTCCCGCCTTAATTACACAACTATGAGAAAAAATATGCGTAGTGAGATTGAATGTTATGCGGTTGATCAGATAGGGATATTTAAGTACAGGGTAAAATCGTAATTTCACCCTTTTGGTTTATTCTTCGATGATGAACCTTAGGAATCGCCATTGGAAAAACTCTGCAAATTCTCGACACAATGGTTTATGCCCTTTGCCAAGTTTGAGCCCACATTGTGAACGAACGGACAAACTTAGAAAATTCTAAAAATAAAATCTATCTAAAAAAAAAAAAAAAAAAACTCTGAACTAAAAACTATACCGTTCCATCTAAATTTTTCGAGTTTTGAAATTTTCAAAATTTTAAAATTCGTTTTGAACCCCTTCCTCTTGACCTAGGGTTACGAAACGTTTCGAGGATCATTGTGGGTTGGTCCATACCCGTAAACCAAGTTTCGTAATTTTAGCACAACGCTAACTTGGCAAAGTGCCGCGGACAGATTGTTTTTAATTCGATTTTCTGAATCTACGTATTTTTAAACGAGAGCCATCAAATTTGAGGGAGGTTTAAAAAACGTTTTTCTCGGAGAAAATAAACCAAAAAAAAAAAAAAAATTTAATGATAATTCAGACAGATGAGGGATCTGTACAAAGAAGATAATAAACCGTTGTGTCTTGAACTTGCTGTGTTTTTTTCTTTTTTTTCAGCATGGGGTGATTCATGCCGCAGCCTGTCGGGTCTTATTCATACTGGCCCAGCTGATTCAAATAGCACTTTGGTGTTCAGACATTGGGTTTATAAATTACAATAATTGGTAATAATTAATAAAAATTACGTAATAATTATTAATAATTATTAATAATGATGTTCAATAATATATATTAATTCTTTATACTTTTTGGCAATTAATAATAATCAATTATTACATTATTGCCGACGTGGGTAGGGGGAAATAGAAACGCCAGAATCATATTGGCACAAGTTATTTATAATTAATTCATCATCAATTCCATGATTATGGCAGAAGGGTGATTTGAACAAAGAAGACAATAAACTGTTGTTTCAAGAATTTGCAGAGTTTTTGGTCGATTATCTTCGATAATGAGCCTTTGTAATCGACCAAGAAAAAAAAATTACCCTCCCTCAAAATTTGAGGGTTTACGTTTTTTAAGACCACCCGTAGATTTTTAAGACCAGCCGTTCGTTCACAGTGAGGGTTCAAAGTTGGAGCAAATCAAAATTCGTCAAGAAGAGGGTGAATTATGTGGCAGCCTGTCGGGTCTAGATTCTAATAGAACATGGTTTCCAGATATCAAGTAAAATCATAGTAAATAATAATAATTATCAATCATCATTAACAATAATTCATAAACATTATTAATACCTAACTAACAATACCTAATTAATAATAATATTCACTACTTGTTTTTCAAGTTCCCGATGAGCTAGGGATTTGAAATTTTAAATATAAGGGTGATCTGTCCAAAGAAGATAATAAACCGTTGTGTCAAGAATTTGGAGAGTTTTTCAGTTGGTTTGATTTGATTCAAAATTATCGTACTACACAGATACGCTAAAGAATACCGTGCTTTATTGTGCTACTATGGTGATTTATAATAAACATTTTGAGTAACAATAGTTCAACATACCCGGCGTAAGGAAGGTCGTAATATATTACGAAACGTTTCCGAAGAAATTCCTTGACTTTTATCTGCTCCCTGACTTTTTCAAATTGATTGCCCAAGTTACGGTGCGGTGAACGGGCACAGGATAAATTACATCCTAAACAAAATCAAATTTATGCCGGCATAGATTATTCTAATCAGCCACTAGTTCCGATAAGTCTCCCCATTACTTCTATATGGAATGGAAAAGACCAATGGGTACAAGAGAAAGAAGTGAAGATTTAGTTGGAAACAGGTAGGAGTTATGCTCCTTCATTTGATTTATTTACTTGCTTTTTATTTTTCCCTCACAAAAACGTGTGCGCCAATTTCCGCAAGAATAACTACCAACCCGGACTCAATTAACTTGATACGAGAAATTCATTAGACGGGAGTGCACATCAAAACACGAATAACCTTGGTATGCTGAGTTCTCCAAACGCGATAACTGTTTATGTGCCTATGAGCTGTGCAGTGATCCAACTCCACCATTTGCCACTATACAAATCACTAAACAAAAGTAGGGAGTTTTTTGAGTACTCGTCTATTAAAAGCATGAGGAAGAAATTTGAGAAAATTGACAAGAGAGTTACATTTATGAAGAATTTAATGAAGAATGAAGAAAAAAAATCAGAACAAATTAACATAATCTAACCACACGATTGTGCAAAAACTATGTGATTGCAGGCTGATGATTGCTTGAGTAAGGCGGTTCTTTGTCAGCCAGTGATGAGGTGCAATGAGTGATGAGGCGTGAATATCACGGAAGGTTATTTCGGTCGAATCATATAAATATGTAGGTAGGCTCCTACCGATCCCATGATCAGGTACAGCTAAGTGGCCGTGTCGTGAGAATACTACAACGAGCAAATAAAAGAATCAGAGCGTGGGACCCTGAGGTGGCGGTACATAATTTGGCACTTAGCTTGCCAACCTCCCTTTCTCATAATCTATGCAAATACACTTGTTGAGACTTAGGTCTAGAGGTATCAATAACATGAGTCCGTGTGGTCAAGAGGTACAGTGGCCCTCCAGCCATCATTTGCAGTTATTCACTACCTACGAGAACCTACAGAAGGTCGGTCCTCTGCAATGCATAAAAATACAGGTACGACCTTACAATCATTAGTCTTATGCATATGATTATTGTCTTTGAAACCGCATTCTTCGACCACTTATAAATCGTTTATTGAGACAATGCAAGTGCTCTTGTTCTGGAAAATTAATATCTATTTGATTTGAAACATGAGATCACTTTGGCTGGCGAGAATCCTTATCACGAATATAAAACGTGATTGGAATCGTCGACAATTAGGAGAAAACTTAATGAAGAAAAAATGTTGACTCGATTGTGGTGGGAACATCTTGGTGTGAACATGTTCATCTATTCGTTGTTTTTATTTTATCTTGGGTAGAGTAGGTACCTATGAAATATTTGAGTTCCGCTCATTCGGAAGTAATTAAAGCATATGTGAAATGTGGACAGAACGCCCTTCAGTCTAGATCATTGTTCTGTATGCAATATCCTTGTGAGTCCCATAATAATTGGATAAACGTGCTAAAATATTGTGTTCGTTCAAGAAGGTGACCTAATGAGGTGCTTACCAAGGTCGGCAATAAATCATCATAAGGACTATCTTCCACCGAATAATCTAAATTTCCTTCTTTCCATAGACACGAAAAGTCTCACAGAGCAACAAATTCGATATCACAAAACCATATGTTGTCTGTATCAGCTCAGAACGAACGTCGGACCGGAGTTCTACCGTTTGAGTCAGGCTGATGTTGACGCTTTTTCCAGAAGTCCGGGTGGTGTTTAAAAATGCTCCTAATCAAGATCCATACGAATGTGAACGGAATGTGTTCCGAGATATGACGTTTCGTTTTCATTTCGAAACCCTTCATTTCGAATCCATTCCCATTGACCAAGGTTTATAAAGGTATCAAAAATCATCCTTGTCCTAAGCCTTTTAGGACAATTCTAAATATCTAAAGCGCTGCGGACGGCGTACGGAGGATGGTCGGATTATTTTCAATTCGATTTTCTGGTTCTATAATCCACCCACCCTCTCAGATTATCATCTTTTCGCAAAATTGAACAACGCATACGACAAGGACATAAAAACGCTGGTGCTCAGGTTGAAGAAGTTCACCAAACTTGACGGAGATCATGTTGAGAAAAAAGTTTAGAAGCAGTTACAAAACTTCTGGATATCCTCGCACGTATCTTGAAACGTAAACCCACAAATTTTAATGGGGTGGAACAAGTTTGTTTCTTGGTTGATTCTAGTGGTGCATTTTTGAAGATAACAATCACTCGAATATAGCATGCTGTCACATTGAACGCAGGGAGATTTTGCAACAATAATTGTAAAGCTTGGGACAAAACTGTATCAGGGGATTACCGCCTTGAGCTAAATTTGGGATTTCATTATTTGAGATAAAATGGGAAACGAGAAGGTATTTACAATAAGTACTATTTTTTATGTATAGTGTGAGAACATATCGATTTCAGAGTACATTATACCACCCTTTCCATGCTCTTGATAAAATGAAATACATAAATCCATGATAATTCACTATTCATTTCGGGGTCAATTCTTATTGACTTCAGATTCTGCGCTGAAAATGATAAGGGATTACCATCACAAATACAATTGATATTTGTGCATGTCTGCGGGACACATAAATATACATAAATAAGTCATTTTAAAAATCACTAATGGGTTTATGATTTTTGATTTTCGTAAATGGGAGTCCCACTTTCACCATGTCTGTAGCGCCATAACCAGATAAATTTGAATAGAATCTGGTAAATGATTGAAGCGATGAGCTAGAAAAGACGGCAGCTGGTAACGAAGGTTGTGGCTGTAACAATATTTGCGCTGCGAAACTCGCACGTGTAAAAGGTCGCGAGCTGGTAGAGGTCGAACTGAAGTGACTCAGAACTTATCTTCATGAGTGTCAGAGCCGATGCTATAATCTAAATTATCACAGCAATCGCTAAAGATGTTTTCGCGGCGTCCTTGAGTTTTTTCTGTAATGCTGCCTGGAATTTATCAAACGGTTTTGTGCGTGATTAATTACGATGCATATTTTGTCTCGATCATTCTTGTATCGAAGATTATTAGATTCAAACTCATTCGATAAATATTGATGTGAGACAAGGTCATCTCCATGTGTTTTGGGGGACCGGTTGAGAGTTTTATGGACGTCATGTTTGCATCACAATATAAGCTCTCGAATTTGTGACAAGAAAAAAACTCTGCAAATTCTTGACACAACGGTTTATTATCTTCCTTGTGCAGATCACCCTTCTGTCTATACCAGACTGTGTTGCAAATCGGCACCATAACATATTCTCACCGTACTCATACCATACCATACGAATTTCTTTCCTATCATACCATACTGTATTATACCAAATCATACATACAATAATATACCATACCATACTCATACCATGTCATACAAACCGAGTGGATATTGAAATGTCATCCATTTCTGACCTATATTTAAAATTTCAAGTATCTAGCTCATCATCAAAATTTAATTTGTTTAAACAAATAGGTATTATTTAAACAATTTTACAGACAAGAAACCGAGTGAATATTGCATTGTGATCCAGTTCTGACCTATTTTTAAAAAAGTCCATAGCTCATCATCAAAATTTAATTTGTATTATTACAAAAAGGTATTATTTAAACAATTTTACAGATGAGAAACCGAGTGAATATTGCAATGTGGTCTATTCCCGACTCACGGTTAAAACTTCTACCGGGAAGATGAAAAAAGGTAGTTTTATTCTGGGCGTCAGGGGGTTGGGTCACATAACGGCCGTTTTCGACGCGAAAGTTTAGTGTTTTTCCTAAACCTTTGCGCGGTCACTGTGAACGAACGGCTGGTCGCACAAAAATCCAATTGGTCTTAAAAGATTCGTAATTATTTAGGTCATTCAAAAGTGAACTAAAAATTACACCGTTTCATGAGACTTTTTAGAGATATGACATTGTCGAAATTTCAAAGTTCGTTTTGAACCCCTTCCCCTTGACCTAGGGTTATGAAAAGTTTCGAGGATCATTGTGGGGCTGGTCCAAACCCAGAAACCAAATTTTGTAATTTTAGCTCAACGCTAACTGGGCAAAGTGGCACGGACGGCGGACGGCGTACGGCGTACGGCGTACGGGGGACGGCGTACGGCGTACGGGTGACGGACGGATTTTTTTTTATTCGATTTTCTGAATCTACGTATCTTGAAACGTAAACCAACAAATTTTGAGGGGGGGTTAAAAAAAATTTTTCTTTGGGCGATTCCAATGGTTCATTATCGAAGATAATAAACCAAAATCAACCAATTGAAGGGCCCATCGAAATAAAACCTAAAATCTAGATTTAAATCCAGTCTAAAATATGGTGTTTTGGTGGTTGGAATAATAAAATTATATCCATATAAAATCATGTTGGTCCAACTACTGATAAAAACTGCAACGTTTTCCAGAACGGTCTATCATCTTCTGTACAGATCGCCCTTCAGTCTAAATCACTGTTAGGTATACAATATCCTTAAAATTTAGAATCTCGGGTTGTGGGCTCGTTCCAGCCCGAGGGTAATCCTTGAAACCTTCATAAACCTAAGTAAATATGAAATAAAAATTGTAGTTTTGCGTTAATATTTGAATGGATCGTGATTCAGAGAATTGTTTAATACCACCCGGAGCTTTTTACCGTTCGTTCACAATAAGTGCTCAAAGGTAGAACCGATAAGAAATCGTCAGCATGAGAGTGAATCAAAGTAGAACTCCGGTCAATGTTCATACTGGGGAACAGCTGATTCAAACAAATTAATATGGTCTTGTGAATCTAGTGTGTTGCTCTACGCACGTAGTTTGTGTTTACTGAAAGAAGATAATTTCGAATATTTGATGGAAGGTACTTCCCGATATGAACTATTTCAAATTAATTCTCAACAATGTATGATCCATATGAATGTTTATTTGAATAATAAACAATAATAAACTTGTCCGGCTCATTTAAATAAACCATCACCATCCTCATCACAATCCTTTTAAAATATCATAACTCTCAGGTGGTTTAGGGACTGGCAGTTCATCTCAACGGGGAACAGGACGAATGGCAGATGGTATGTTGGGACAATTCACAGGTACTTTCTTTTTTGTTGACCATCCTTGCTTCAAGGAGGGTGCCATACAAAAGTAACAATCGTCTGCATGGTTGGTTGCTTCACGCCAAATCATCGGTAGAGCAAACGTCATTTATCGTTTCATACCGTTAATCCATTCATTCTTGCTTCCGCACTGAGCAAGAATTACCGTCACACCAAAATAATCTTCACAGTTGGAGTTAATCTTTAGGAGTGATGGTTAGCTTCTGGGCTGAAAAAGTTATTTCACCACAAATATAACAAACGTTGGCTACGGTATTAACACACTTCCGCAGTATTTCCGACTTCAAACGACAAAATTATCTTTACTAATGATGTAAACGAGGGAGTAAACAAAAGAGCACCTTAATGTTGATTCCAATGTTCAAACAGAGAGTTCAACCAATAGGAATGACAGCTGTCAGAAATGCAAGCTGTTCAGAAAAGGAACAACCCAAGGATCCATCATTTATCACCCACGTAGGTTCTGTATCTTTAAAACTTGATCTAACGTGAACTTTTCGTGGTGGTTTTTGTGGTGGTTTGAGCCTGAAACATTTTCTGTGTTGAGCCGTGTTATTGCTCTAGTTGAAAAGACGAATATATTTTTGAAATTACCTTATCACTGAGAAATCCCCATCGCAGCCGTCAATGAGATGAGCCTGGCGCGAGGAGGCGAAATGAAGACAAGCTACTAGGAAATGAAATATCGTGTCCGGTTCTCTCATATTGCAAGTAAGACAGAGGTGGTCGCCTTGAAAAAATATGTTTTTTTTGTTCCCTATCGGAGGGTTGCCCTTCTACTGCCTACAAGTAATAGTTGCGTAATGAGACCTAACAAATCCCTACTAGGGGTGTAAACGTCTTTTTTCATCGTAAGAACACCGGTTCTAGCCAGTCTGTGTCAATATTCCCACAAAGTTCGTTGTAGATAAGGATAGAGTCAGAACATTCATGTTTATTGCGTCTTAGGCCTGTATCTCACTGTGTGAAGTATGGACATCTCATTTATACTTGTTAATCCCCGTGGTCTCTCCTGAGCCCATTTATTGAAGTGTATGCTTTAGGGTCATTTGTTGGGGTTGGAGCATTTTTACCATGTAAAATCAAAATTACCTTCTCGTGGTTCAAAGAGCTTCTTATGAGGTTGCGGTTTGCATTCGACCAATACCCTGATAGCTCGTTTAACACACGTTTAATCCAGCTACCACGTCGATACTCCAACGTCCACGTCGATATTCCAATTGTAGGTGTATGAACGGTTAAATGGAAACGGAATTTCCTCTTAGCAACGGACCCCGTCTGCAAGGTGACATCACTCCGAATGCGCTATATTACGTTGCATTATGTAATGAACAGCGTTCAAAACAAACTAACCGGCTCAACTCATCACTTTCCGAGAGGGATTCATATTTCGCCTGTAAAAAACGAATTCATGCGAGATTTCGTGTTCAAACAGCTACAACTATAATATAGCTGTAGCTGTTACATTTTATATTGCTAATGAGAACGTAATGGTAATAATTTTGTATATTGTCATTCATTAACTGCTTATACTCTGTTGGTGTTCCCCGTTTGTTTGGTTCGAAACTCAAAATACCTTCTCAGTAATTTTTAAAACTCACCCACGACATTTCTCCCTGAAGGGAAGTCTCAATTCGGTAGTCATTGGAATCTAGATAATTCATATCGTTGGCAATACGACGTGCACACTTATTATTCCGTGTTGCAAGAGGTGAGAACGAGGTGATTGATGCTGCATTCTACGAGTATAATATGCTTAGCTGTCTTAATACGCGCCATTGGTTCGCAAACATAGTAAATACGTACCTACCTTATGTGAATGAGTTCTCCGTGCTCATTGCCTCACCAATTTCTAAACGTGTGAAAACCGCCTCTTACTTAGTAAGTTGTTAGTAGCGCCTTCGAGACAATCCTCGGCTTGTCGTCACATATCGTTTTGTAGACGAAGATGAAGATGTTGATGCTTGATATAATATAATATATCAAGCATCAAACCCGTAATAAATAAGTAAATAAATGATGTCCGTGAAGAACATCTCAAGTATCAACCACGTTTCTTCATTTTCAAATTGCTCCAGTTGACAAACCGTTTCATTTTTGGAATTTATGGGGGCACTCCACCCCCCCCCCCCCCCTTACGAACTTCCGTCATCAGATTAGAGCAGACTATCCATGAAGAATAATATAATTGATGAATGTATTAATAGATACATGAATAATTATTTTTGTAGAAGCAATATGCAAGAATAAATTAAGCAAATTAATAAATTATAATTTATTAGTTTATTAGTTTGCTTAATTGTATATAAGGGGTTGAAAAAACTGAAAAATTTAAGGGATTTTGCCCAGTTAGCTTTGAGCTAAAATTCCGAAAGTTTTGTTACGGGTTCCGATCAACCCCACAATGATCCTCGAAACTTTTCATAACCCTACGTCAAGAATAAGGGGTTCACAACGAATTTTGAAATTTTGAAAATCTCAAAACTCGAATAATTCCCATCAAACGGTAGGTTTTTTATTTCATATTTAGATAGAGTTTATTTCTTAGAATTTTTTAAGACCATCCACAGCTTTGTGCGACCAGCCGTTCGTTCACTATGACGGCTCAAAGTTGGAGCAGATCGAAAATCGTCAACATGAGAGTGAATCGTGAGGCAGCCTGTCGGATCCATTTTCAAACTGGCCCAGCTGATTCAAACAGCACATGGTTTTCAAATATCGAGTTAATGAATAATATTTAATAATAATTATTAATAAAGAAGCATAAAAATTATTAATAATGAAGCATAAAAATTATTAATAATGAAGCATAAAAATTATTAATAACCAACAATAAATATTAATAATTTACACTACTTGATAATAATTATTAATAAATAATGATAATTCATAATAATAATTAATCCATCATTCAGTAATCGAGCCAGAAGGGTGATCTGTACAAAGGAGATAATAAACCGTTGTGTCAAGAATTTGCAGAGTTTTTAAAAACGCCATTCAGCAACTCATGGTTAGAAGGTGATGAGTAGTTAGTTTCACTTCTCAGCTCAATTCTGCCTCATCTTTTTTCACAAGCAGCTTGAAACTTTTGTAAAGTCCCTGCAGGGACTTTACAAAAGTTTCAAGCTCATGAGCTCATCATTAAACAGAGGCTGATACAAGTTTTCTTCTTTAAAATAGGTTTTACACAAGCTTGTTGCTATTGATGTAGTTTGTTGTGAATAACTTTTATTTGTCGAAAGGCCAACCATCCAAATGCCGTCAGTAACGTTCTCCCCACCAACACCTCATGACATGAGGTCCTCATGTAGGTGGTCAATTCACACGGATCTGACCTATTAAAAAGTAAGTAGTTGACAAACAGACTAGAATACGTTACTGAATAAATTATACTCGGCGTACCCTTGTCCTAGTTAGATTACGCGAGAGTAGGAAGGCATCTGAAAACCTAATTTCGTCGAATTCAGCAGAATCATGGGAGGAGGTGAATGGACAACCCATTGAATATAGTTAGCATTAGTTAGGATATTGTCACAAATGTTATTCTGAAATATCAGAACTCATTCATAATCGTTATATATGCAAGTGTTTACACTACTTGCATATTACACTACTTGATAATAATTATTAATAAATAATGATAATTCATAATAATAATTAATCCATCATTCAGTAATCGAGCCAGAAGGGTGATCTGTACAAAGGAGATAATAAACCGTTGTGTCAAGAATTTGCAGAGTTTTTAAAAACGCCATTCAGCAACTCATGGTTAGAAGGTGATGAGTAGTTAGTTTCACTTCTCAGCTCAATTCTGCCTCATCTTTTTTCACAAGCAGCTTGAAACTTTTGTAAAGTCCCTGCAGGGACTTTACAAAAGTTTCAAGCTCATGAGCTCATCATTAAACAGAGGCTGATACAAGTTTTCTTCTTTAAAATAATTTTTGTTTTCAATAACAAATTCTCCATTTCGTCAAACAATTCTGCATTTTCCAAGATAAGTAGGTTCTTCATTTTTTCTCATTCTTACATTTTCCGTACCATACCTGCAGACTGGATCCACTCGTAGTTTACTATGCTGTTCATGCTGTTGATGTATGTAATACCATAGATGTTTGACTTATCGTCAAGCGCGAACCTTCACAATTGGTCATGCTTTTGGATTCATACTCTTCTGAAAAATGTTCTATGTCATGCCTTCTACATGAGGCTGCAGCAATCAGAGTAGCTAAATAGCACATTATATCCATAGTAAAATTGTGCTTGTCATATGAGGTAAACTTCTCCTTTCTTCTATTAGTCGGATTATCAACTTTTAAATAAATTGAAGGAGTTTTTGTGTATACAACGATTTTCAAATGATGAAAATCAGGGTGCTGTCGAAACATGGCTTCGGGAGGTGTAGCGAAAGGTATACAAAAACTGTTCCCTAGGCAAAAAAAATGTATTGACCTCAATGGCGATTATGTAGATAAATAATGACATGTTTTGACACTTGTCTTGTAAATTTCATTGAAACATTCATTTTTCAATTTTCAACACATGTTGTAACCTTACTTTCTGGACGTCCCTCGTAGCATTACATTGAGCATTTCCATGTTATTAATAGGTACCTTCATACTTGTATATTTATCCTGAAATGCGGTATTCCCAGTTTTTATTGGAATACTCCCAGGATAATTGACTAATCCAAATATCATCTGACCCAGTCATAGTTGGGAATTATTAGGTGTTGCGCGAATTTGATGACGTATATAAGCGCAGATATAGGCGGATAATTATTTCATTTTTTCCGCGTTTCGTCACCAGGAATTCCTTTTCTCTTCCGGATCGGCTGGGTTCAACAGGGTCGGCCCCCTGCAATCCTCTCCTACCTTCCAAATGAACCTGTCCGCTAACTCGGATGCATCACAATTGGTATGAATGTGTATGAATGCATGGTGTCTCAGAGTGGCAAAATGAGGTCAAGCGAATCGCGGGTTGAAGAGAAATGGGGTTTATTCAAATTAGCAGCCTTGGGGGGAATAGGACGGGGAAACTGAACAGTTTATTTGGCGCGGAAATGGAAATCATTAGGAAACCGTCCATATATAATATTGAAATACATATTGATATATTAATTCAAGCATAGTCCATCCTGCAAATACCTATATATCGATCTATACTGGTCAGTATAAGTAATATGCTGATGCTATTCAAATCCGAAACGAAAGAGAAAGAGGTGGATGAGTATACCCAGACTGTGGAAATGACTGTTTTACTCAGATTGTCTCGTGTCATGATTT